>OY997268.1:579497779-580097779 GCA_963921465.1 Triticum timopheevii
GAGAGCAATTTTTATTGCTTGCACCGATGACAACTTACTTCAAGGATCTTACTCAATCCATAGGTAGGTATAGTGGACTCTCATGGCAAAACTGGGTTTAAGGATATTTGGAAGCACAAGTAGTATCTCTACTTGGTGCAAGGAATTTGGCTAGCATGAGGGGGAAAGGCAAGCTCAACATGTTTGAATGATCCATGACAATATACTTTAACTGAGATGTGAGAAAACATAACCCATTACATTGTCTTTCTTGTCCAACATCAACTCTTTAGCATGTCATACTTAATGAGTGCTCACAATTATAAAAGATGTCTAGGATAGTATATTTATATGTGAAATCTCTCTTCCTTCAATATTCTTTCATGAATTGTTCAAATGACCAATACAATGCTTGCTAACCTCCAATAAATTTACAACCTCTACTTCTTAGGTGTGAAGTCATTACTCCCCATGGGATAAGCAAATGAGACATATATAATTTCAGATTTATGACAATCAACTCATTCAACAATTTACTCATAGGATATATGTGAAGCACACGAGTAAATGAAAAACTACTCCAAAAAGATATAAGTGAAGATCAATGAGTAGTTAAATAATTATGTAACTATGTGAAGACTCTCTCTCATTAAAGAATTTCAGATCTTGGTATTTCATTCAAACAGCAAGCAAAACAAAATAAAATGACTTTGCAAGGATAGCACAACTCATGTGAAGAAGCAAAAACTTAGGTTCAACCGATACTAACCGATAATTGTTGAAGTAGAAAGGTGGGATGCCTAACGGGGCATCCCCAAGCTTAGATGCTTGAGAATTCTTGGAATATTATCTTGGGGTGCCATGGGCATCCCCAAGCTTGAACTTTTGTGTCTCCTTAATTCCTCTCATATCATGGTTTCTCTTTTTATCAAAAGCTACATCCACACCAAACTCAACAAGAACTCGTGATAGGTTTGTATAAACCAATGCAAAACCTTATCATTCTCTACTGTAACAAATCACTAAAATTATTATCCAACTGCATACTAAATGCCTCTGCGTATTTAATACTCCTATCCTCAAATAGAATCATTAAACAAGCAAACATATGCAAACAATGCAAACGTAACAGCAATCTGCCAAAACAGTATAGTCTATAAAGAATGCAAGATTCATCCTACTTCCCTAACTCCAAAAATTATGAGAAAAATACTAGCTGTAGAAGATTTATAAGAGCTCAATATGCAAAAAGTTTCAACATTATACCATTCTCTGACTTTTCTAGGGAATTTTTGCAACAGCGGTAAACTTTCTGTTTTCAAACAGCAACATGTATACTAGCAAAATAAGCATGGCAAAGGCTATCCTTCACATTTTTATTGAAAATAAAGATGCAAAACATTATTCTAAATAACATAAAGCAAATAGTAACAAAAGAAAATGACGCTCCAAGCAAAACACATATCATGTGGTGAATAAAAATATAGCTCCAAGTAAGGTTACTGATGGACGAAGACGAAAGAGGGGATGCCTTCCGGGGCATCCCCAAGCTTAGGCTCTTGGTTGACCTTGAATATTACCTTGGGGTGCCTTGGGAATCCCCAAGCTTAGGCTCTTGCCACTCCTTATTCCATAGTCCATCGAATCTTTACCCAAAACTTGAAAACTTCACAACACAAAACTCAACAGAAAACTCGTAAGCTCCGTTAGTATAAGAAAATAAAGCAACCACTTAGTTACTGTAATGAACTCATTATAAATTCATATTGGTATAATATCTACTATATTCCAACTTATCTATGGTTCATACCCTCCGATACTACTCATAGATTCATCAAAATAAGCAAACAACACATAGAAAACAGAATCTGTCAAAAACAGAACAGTCTGTAGTAATCTGTATCAAAAGTATACTTATGTTACTCCAAAAATACTACCATATTAGGAAGTCCTAATAAATTTGTGTAAAAATCCAGGTAAAAAAGAATCAGATCAAAAGCACGTTTCTGTGAATTATCAAAACTAATTTACTGGGTCCAAAAGTTTCTGATTTTCAGCAGGATCAACACAACTATCACCGTAAGCTATCCTAAAGGTCTTACTTGGCACTTTATTGAAACAAAAACTATAAAACATGATTACTACAGTAGCATAATCATGTGGACACACAAAAACAGTAAGGATAAATATTGGGTTGACTCCCAACAAGCGCTTTTCTTTAATGCCTTTCTAGCTAGGCATGATGATGACAATGATGCTCACATACAAGACAAGAATTGAAACATAACGGGAGCATCATGAAGCATATGAATAGCACATTTAAGTGTAACCCACTTCCTATGCAGAGGGATTTTGTGAGAAAACAACTTATGGTAACAATAATCAACTAGCATAGGAAGGTAAAACAAGCATAGCTTCAAGATTTTCAACACATAGAGAGGAAACTTGATATTATTGCAGTTCCTACAAGCATATGTTCCTCCCTCATAATAATTTTCAGTAGCATCATGAATGAATTCAAAAATATAACCAGCACCTAAAGCATTCTTTTCATGATCTACAAGCATAGAAAATTTACTACTCTCCACATAAGCAATTTTCTTCTCATGAATAGTAGTGGGAGCAAACTCAACAAAATAATTATCATGTGAGGCATAATCCAATTGAAAAATAAAATCATGATGACAAGTTTCATGGTTATCATTATTCCTAATAGTATACAAGTCATCACAATAATCATCACAGATAACAACTTTTTTCTCATAATCAATTGGAACCTCTTCCGAAATAGTGGATTCATCACTAAATAAAGTAATGACCTCTCCAAATCCACTTTCATAAATATAATCATCATAAATAGGAGGCATGCTTTCATCATAATAAATATTCTCATCAAAACTTGGGGGACAAAAAATATCATCTTCATCAAACACAGCTTCCCCAAGCTTGTGGCTTTGCATATCATTAGCATCATGGATATTCAAGGAATTCATACTAACAACATTGCAATCATGCTCATCATTCAAAAATTTAGTGAAAAACATTTTATAGACTTCTTCTTATAGCACTTGAGCAAAAATTTCCTTTCCATCATTCTCACGAAAGATAGTAAAAAGATGAAGCGTATGAGGCAAACTCAATTCCATTTTTTTGTAGTTTTATTTTATAAACTAAACTAGTGATAAAATAAGAAACAAAAAGATTCAATTGCAAGATCTAAAGATATACCTTCAAGCACTTACCTCCCCGGCAACGGCGCCAGAAAAGAGCTTGATGTCTACTACACAACCTTCTTCTTGCAGACGTTGTTGGGCCTGCAAGTGCACAGGTTTGTAGGACAGTAGCAAATTTTCCTCAAGTGGATGACCTAAGGTTTATCAATTCGTGGGAGGCATAGGATGAAGATGGTCTCTCTCAAACAACCCTGCAACCAAATAACAAAGAGTCTCTTGTGTCCCCAACACACCCAATACAATGGTAAATTGTATAGGTGCACTAGTTCGGCGAAGAGATGGTGATACAAGTGCAATATGGATGGTAGATATAGGTTTTTGTAATCTTAAAATATAAAAACAGCAAGGTAACTAATGATAAAAGTGAGCGTAAACGGTATTGCAATGGTAGGAAACAAGGCCTAGGGTTCATACTTTCACTAGTGCAAGTTCTCTCAACAATAATAACATAGATAGATCATATAACAATCCCTCAACATGCAACAAAGAGTCACTCCAAAGCCACTAATAGCGGAGAACAAACGAAGAGATTATGGTAGGGTATGAAACCACCTCAAAGCTATTCTTTCGGATCAATCTATTCAAGAGTTCATACTAGAATAACACCTTAAGACACAAATCAACCAAAACCCTAATGTCACCTAGATACTCCATTGTCACCTCAAGTATCCGTGGGCATGATTATACGATATGCATCACACAATCTCAGATTCATCTATTCAACCAACACAAAGTACTTCAAAGAGTGCCCCAAAGTTTCTACCAGAGAGTCAAGACGAAAACGTGTGCCAACCCCTATGCATAGGTTCATGGGCCGAACCCGCAAGTTGATCACCAAAACATACATCAAGTGGATCACGTGAATATCCCATTGTCACCACAGATAAGCACGGCAAGACATACATCAAGTGTTCTCAAATCCTTAAAGACTCAATCCGACAAGACAACTTCGAAGGGAAAACTCAATTCGTCACAAGAGAGTAGAGGGGGAGAAACATCATAAGATCCAACTATAATAGCAAAGCTCGCGATACATCAAGATCGTGCCATAGAGAGAACACGAGAGTGAGAGATCAAAGACATAGCTACTGGTACATACCCTCAGCCCCGAGGGTGAACTACTCCCTCCTCGTCATGGAGAGTGCCTGGATGATGAAGATGGCCACCGGTGAGGGATTCCCCCTCCGGCAGGGTGCCGGAACGGGCTCCCGAGAGGTTTTTGGTGGCTACAGAGGCTTGCAGCGGCGGAACTCCCGATCTATCTTGTATTCGATGGTTTTAGGGTATATGGGAATATATAGGCGAAAAAAGTCGATCGGGGGAGCCACGAGGGGCCCACGAGACAGGGGGGCGCGCCCCGGGGGTGGGCGCGCCCTCCTATCTCCTGGCCTCCTCGACGCTTCCCTGGCTTGTACTCCAAGTCTCCCGGATCACGTTCGTTCCAAAAATCACACTGCCGAAGGTTTCTTTCCGTTTGGACTCCATTTGATATTCCTTTTGTTCGAAATACCGAAACAGGCAATAAAACAGCAATATGGGCTGGGCCTCCGGTTAGTAGGTTAGTCCCAAAAGTAATATAAAAGTGTATAATAAAGCCCATAATCATCCAAAAGATAAAATAAAATAGCATGAATGCTTCATAAATTATAGATACGTTGGAGACGTATCACCAACCCACAATTTCCACAGGTAATTGTTCCCATCCTACTGGTGTCTCTTGGGGCAGGAACTTCAAACTCTCCTTTCCTCCTTGCAGTCTGTTTTCTACCTGCCTTTTCTTTGAACACAGGAGGTTCAATGTCTAGAGTGTTTGTGTGAGGCCAGAAATCTGGACCAGGAACATGGTATATAATTTCTTTGTATGTCTCCAAATAAAGTGGCTTCTTGAAAAAGTCATTGACATAGTCCTCAGGATGCAGCTTTTGCTTTGTCATTACAGATATGCCATAACTGCAAGGTACACCAGTCATGTTCCATCTCTTGCAGTCACATGTATACCCTTCCATGTCCACACAATACTGTTTTTCTTTGCTAGTAACTTGCCAAATTGTTGGACCAGCTCTGTCTGCCTGGCAATTCTTGGCATACTTCTTGTTCTCTTCTAAAATCTCTGAGTAGGTTGGTGTGATTGTCCACCTGCTAATCTATAACTTCTCCCTAGTTTGTTGCCTCTTGATCATTTTCTTGGTCCTAATCCCTTCAAACATTGTCCTTATTGGTTTGGCCCTAACATCCAGTATCATCCCGTTGAAGACTTCACTTAGATTGTTCACAACTAAATCTGTTTTGCAAGTATGATCCATAGCAAACCTAGCCCAAGTAGAGACCTCAATTTTTTTGAGCCATTTCCAAGCATCCTCAGACTGTGCTTTCAGCTCTGCCATGCCTAGTTCATGCCCATGTTTAGTGTAGGAGTAGCTAGCCTTGTCAATACACTTGTTTAGTTCCTGGCCTCTAAATCCAGCAGATTGAAAATTTGCATATATGTGCCTAAGACAATACCTTTGAGGTGAATCAGGGAATACCTCATTTATTGCCTTAAGCAAGTCCTTTTGCCTATCAGATATGATAGTGTATGCTCCAAATTTGTTGCCATTGCCAATGCAACATCTCAATTGAGTTAAAAACCAATTCCAACTTTCACCATCTTCCTTGTCAACCACACCAAAAGCTATAGGATAAATATTGTTGTTTCCATCCCTTCCTGTGGCTGCAAGAATTTGCTGTCCAGTGGTTAACTTGATGAAGCATCCATCAAGACCTATAAATGGTCTGCAACCATTAAGGAAACCTTCCTTTGAAGCTGCTAAACAGTAGAGCATATACTTGAATCTAGGATTAGGTGCTGGGTTCTCTGGATATTCAAATGTTGTTACTATACATCTGCTACCTGGGTTTGTGTCAAGAACTGCTTGAAGATAATCCCTGAGCCTCAAGTACTGCTGCTTGTGGTCACCTTGAACTACATCAACAGCCTTACTCCTTGCCCTATATGCCACACTTCTTGATACATCCACTGTAAACTTAGTCTTGGTCTTCTTAATTAATGCATCCACAGGAGATCTAATGTCTTCTCTCAATGCTGCCTCTACTGACCTTGACATCCACTTAGTAGTAACCTTTGTGGACTCTGCACATGCTCCACAAGTGTGCAACATATCACACTTCTTGATGCAGAACGGTTTTTCATGAGCTAACTTAGAGGCACATATATAAAAATCACATCCCTGGGCAGCTCTCTCTAAGCACCAAACAATAATCCTATTTGGGGCATTTCTAATAATCCTATCTGGGGCATTTCCGTGGTATTGAAAATTTCTCGAAGTCCTAATGTGAAAATCCCTAAGTGCATCTCTGAACTCATACACAGTTGTGAAGCACAAGCCCTTAGAGAACTGTTCTACTGGTCCTTGAAGTTTGTGATCATACCATATCATGTCTTTCAACTTCTTATTCCTTCTCTTCCTACCACTTGGTAGTTTATAGGATTCTTCAGGCTCATCTTCTTCATCACTGATGCCATAATCACCAGCGAAACATTTTTCATCTGCTTCAGGGAACCAATCTGCTTTCTCCATTTTCTCAACCTTATGGTGGGATCTACTGGTTGGACCAGGTTTTCTCACTACCTTCAGTTTTTGTACCACTGTTGTATCTTGTTTTGCAGCTTCATCTTCAGAGGAATACTCTGACTGAAAATCCACATTGTTCCCATCTGAACTTGAATTTGCAGCTTCATCATCAGCAACAAATGCAGACACATCAGTGTCACCTTCAAAATGGTTAAGATCAGCCTCTCTCTGCACCATGCTTTTCTTCAGCTCATCCTTTCTGTCCATGCTTATATCCACCAACTTAGTGCAACTTTGTTGAGTGTTAATGCAATGTTCAGCAAAATAACTCTCTCTGTTTACATGATTTTCATCTGTATTACATGCCTCAAGAGCTCCCACTACTCTTATGTTCAGAATCTTTTCATTATGAGAGTGTGCCAACATCTCCTGCACATCATCTTCACAGCATATTTTATCTAAACCTTCTCATCCTTTCTGCTCATCAAATACATAGTACATATAATCATCAGCCACAAAGCCCTCACTCCCAATAAGAGAAAGCATTGTCAAATATGATATGTCTGACTGGTATAAATTTCGAACCACAGATTCTCTGGCATTGAAATGGAATCAAATTGACCACTTTGGGTCATCAATTCTGAAAATTATAAAATGAAAAACCTTTATTAACTGAAAACAGGATAGCTTAACCTAACTAGGCTCAATATTGAGTTTCTGTCAAACTACTTTTTTCAGTTTCTTACACAACAAAGTATGCACAATACTAACAACCTAACCATGCAAAAAACTAGCCTAATTTACTGATTCTTTGAATCTCTGAATCTCACAATCTATGGTGGTATCTACTGGATGAGATGCCGTAACTGCCGCCGCCCGCAGAATGAGGAAGCTTCCGCCGACCTTGAGCTCTGCTTCTTGTCATCGACGGTGGTCGCGCCGGCGCCGACCAATCCAACCTCTGCTGCGCGCCGCCCGCGGAAGGATTAGATTCGGACTCAGAAGGCTGTTGCACCGCGCTGCCGCCCGGAGGTATGCCTGAATCGCCGCCGGAGTTTGCATCCACGGCTGCCATGGCTGGCGACGGCTAGGGCTAGGGAGGAGCTCGGGGGAGAGTGAGAGAGCTGGTGGGGAATGGGGAGCCAGCCGGCCAGGTCTGACCTAGTCCGACCAAGTGCGACCGACGAGCGGCTCTAACGGCACGGCGCGCGCGCTGTTAGCTGTTAGGCGGGCCGCCAGCCTGGCACGTGGGCCACTCACGTCAGAATCGCGGTTAAAACGGTCAAAACAACCATTCAGTCAACATGGTAGTTTTTAGTCACGTGATTACGTTTTTTTGGTAGTTTTCGGCCACTTTTAAAAAAGTGGTAGTTCTGTGGGACGCGAACCCCTAAACTGGTAGTTTTTTGTCAGACACTCGATTAAAGAGCACCGCTTTGCAAAGATCACTCTCACCCCTTCTTAGGTTGTGGCAAATGCCACATTGTATGTCCGTCATTTGTCGCAACCTGAAGTTTTTTCCCTTTTTATATTCGTTTATTCAAAATATTTTATCTCTTAACCGCGCGTCCAAATGTCGAACCGTTTTTACTCTTAGATTATTTGCATCGAGATCTTCAAAACTATTTCCAATGTTGACAGGTTTTGACGAACCTTTATTTTGAAAAAAAATACCGGACGAAAAAACCAATCGGGAGCACACGTTTTTTGTTCCTCTCCGAAAGAAGCACAACCGTGCCTCTTGCCATAGCAAATATGTGCCTCTCACAGAAGAAAAAAACGCGTTTTTTCCGTTTCTGAGAGGCACGGCCGTGCCTCTTACGGACGAGAAAAAAAGAAAACACATTTTTAGAGCTCTCGCGGAAGCAAATCCGTGCCTCTCCTGAAAAGGAAAGAAACATGTCTTTTTTTTCGTTTATGAGAGGCAAGGCCGTGCCTCTCATGGAAGCAAATTCGTGCCTCTCGTGTAAGAAAAAAAAACATGTTTTTTTGCAAAATTTCTTTCCTATTTTTTGTCCAAAAGTATAGAAAGGCCGGTGAAAAACCAAAAGGCAAAAAAAGAAAAAAAAATCATCAAAAGCCAAAAATGCTGCAAAAAAAACCAGATCAAGCACCCAGAGCGCGACAAGTGGCGGCGGCTTAGAGCGCGCAAGTGACGCGCTCTCATCCCACTTCAAGTGACCCTTGAGGATGCTGCCAAAGATGCGCTTCTCTGTTTCGTTAGTTGCTCCCTTCAGCGCCGCGGCCTGAAGATCAAAGCATTCGTCTCCTCTGACGCATCGTAGGGTGGCAGTCCAGCAAACAGTCCTGGGTCAGCTTGGGTGTCTGGCAGGCTTGGTAGTGGAGAGGAAGGGTTGGGCTGCAGCGCATGATAGGCTGTTGCCCTTTCTTTTGGTACGATTTTGCAGTACACAAACTTGTACATAGAGCATTTTTCGAAGTAAAAAAAGGCACACATCATATGTAGTTTTTTACGGATATTTTTCTCTCCAAAATTTAATAAGTTGAGATATTGAAGTAACTAACACGGTTTGGCGCGCGTCAGACAACAAAAGCTTCATTTCAATATATTTCCAAATAAAAACAAGCATACTTCTCTAAGCCCCATGAACATAACGTCAGTAAATAAGAACAATGGTGCTAGATAGTTCATTCCTTAACCTATCCATGTCAGGGCCACTTTGGCGTTGAGGTTGAAGCATCTCTAATGCACGGGGGGAATAACATACTTCTTTATATCTTTCCGACATTGTTGGTCATGCTCGTAATCCAGTACTCATCTTGAATAGATTTCTCACCTACTCATTTGCATTTGGTGTCGAATATGTGTTTGGCCTACTTGCTCCACAAACAACTCGTTCATGATGCTAGTGCTTTTATGCGTCCATTCGATAGCCACACTCAACACTTGTCTATAAAAATGCATTATATTTTACATGTACTAGCAATTCATGTGCCAACATAAATAACCAACAAACGGGGCAGTAAACACTAACATAAAAATATGTCCACTACACACACAAACATGCCAACATTGATTTCTAGTCCATGGTAGCTTCGAAGGACATACTTGCAGCACATACATAGCGGCGCATATAGCTGCAGGGTACAAACTTCATGGCAGGTAGAGATGAGGGAGGGGTCAGAATGTCACTGACGTGATCTCACCTTGAAATTGGGAAGCGACAAGGCAGACTACTCCGGGAGGAGGGCAACATCAGGGAAACAGGGCAACAACGGAGAGGAGGAAGTACTCCTGTGTAAGTTGTAATTATCATGGCATGCATTTGAGAACTTGCAACCTTCGGGAAGTCGAATTTGAACTTGTCCCCTTGTAGATGCTCTTTCAATTCTTATTAAGCTCCTTAGATTTGAGCTCTTATGGTGAATCGGGCATTGTGGGGCTTTAGTGGGCAATTTCTAAGTGGCGCTTAAGGCACCTGTTTCTTCATTGTATGACAAACGGGCGCATACACTCTGCACCGTGGTGGGCCGGCTCGGATCCCCTTCCCTTTTTTCTGTTTAAAAGGCTGCAAAAAAGGAGGTGAGATGTAGGTCGAATGCACAACCTCCTCAAAGTGTGCTAGCTACGGCAGCTACTAGACCACTCACACGGACGTGGTTAGTTAACCTTTTAATCATTCCTTCTTCTTCTTCTTCTTCTTCTTCTTCTTCTTTCTTCTTATTTTTTGCTTTCCTTTTTATTTTCTATTTTTTAATTTATAAATTTCGGGAATATTTTTCAAAATCGGTGAATTTTTTTCCAAAATTGATGACCTTTTTTTCAAACTAAATTAACTTTTCTTTAAAATTGATGAACTATTATATGATGAACTTTTTTAAAAATTCGACCATTTTTTTCATTTTATGAACATTTTTTAATTTGATGAACTTTTTTGAAAATTGATGAACTTTTTTTCAAGCTCGATGAAATTTTCTCAAATTTGATGGACTTTGTTTAAAATTGATGATTTTTTCTAATTCAATGAATTTTTTTCGAAACCGATGATTATTTTAATTCGATGAACTTTTGTCAAAATCAATGAACATTTTCAAATTCGATGAAGTTTTTTCCAAATTCGTTATTTTTTAGGTTTGTGTATTTTTCAAAATCCGTGAATATTTTGGAATTCATGTATTTTTTGTGACTTTTTTTCTTTTTTCTGTTTTCTTAAAATTGCCAAACTGCGGTCAAGTGACCAGAGGGTTTGGGGGGGGGGGGGGGGGGGGGCGGGGGATCGGAAATGTATCGGGTGCACCCGCACTTGTGGTGCTACCGGTGCACCGGATGCAATAGAACATCTAAAAAAACTAGAAAAAATCTAGCGCATTAACACAACATCAATGTACGATGTCACAAAATTTCCTACCAAAATTTGTAAGATTTTTTGAGATACAAAAATGACAAGTTTGACATCAGTGTGATAATGGGCCAACTCTAAAACCCAAGTTATGTTATGTACTATTCAACATTGAATATGTCATTTTTGTTTTTTGATTTACGTTTCAAGTTTTGACTTGAAATTTTGTTACAACCTACATTAATGTTGTATGAATGTGCTAACTTTTTTCCATAATTTTTTTGAACATTTTTAAAGCGCAACGTGAGTTCGGTGCACAGGTAGCACCACAAGCTCTAGTGCACCGAATATTTTCCCGAGGGGATCGAGGGCTCACCTTACATGGGTCGGCCCATCACGGAGGCACAGTGTGCGCCCGTTCTCCAAGTGGCACTAATGGCACCACTTAGGAGCTCCGACTTGGCAAAATCACTAATAAGGAGTACTCATTGCAAAGATGACTCCTACCTTGTCAGGTTGCAACAAGTGGCGCATTGCATGTGCGCAAGTTTTCGCAACCTAGGAGTTTTCCTTTTTATCATAGATTCGTTTATTTAAACTGTTTTATCTCTTAAACCATGCGTCCAAATCTCAAACCGTTTTCACCGTTAAACTCCTCGTGTCGAGATGTTTAAAACTAGATCCCATGTTAATAGGTTTTGACAAACTTTTCTTTCGCAAAAATACTCGGACAAAAAACCTCGAACTGGGAGCATAATTTTTCCCTTTTCGAAAAGGCGTGCATTTTTTTCCTTTTCCAAGAGGCACGACCGTGCCTCACGCAGAAGCAAATCTGTACCTCCACTCCACGAGAAGTAAATATGTGCCTTTGGCGCGCGGAATAAAAAGAAAAAACATTTTTCCCTTTCTTGTGGAAGCAAATCCGTGCTTCCACGAGAAGTAAATCTGTGCCTCTCGCGGAAGAAAAACAATAAAACATGTTTTTCCCATTCCGAGAGGCACCACCAAATCCTAGCCTCCACGAGAAGTAAGTATGTGCCTCTCACGGAAGAAAAAAAGAAAACATGTTTTTCCCTTTCCGAGAGGCACCACCATGCCTCTCGCGGAAGCAATTCCATGGCTCCATGAGAAGTAGATCCGTTCCTCTCATGACTCATGGAAGAAAAGATGCGTTTTCCCCTTTTCGAGAGGCACGACCTCTAGCGGAAGCAATCCATGCATCCACGAGAAGTAAATTTGTGCCTCTCGTGGAGGAAAAAAAACATGATTTTTTTTCCTTTCCGAGAGGCACGATGATACGTCTCCATCGTATCCATAATTTATGAAGTATTCATGCCATGTTTACAACAATTTTAGATGGTTTTTATGTACTTTGATATGATTTTCATGAACTAACCTATTAACCTAATGCTCAGTGTCAATTGCTGTTTTCTGTATGTTTTTGGTTTTCCAGAAAATCCCTACCAAACGAAGTCCAAATGCCATGAAATTTTTATGATGATTTTTTTGGAACATAAGAGACCCCCGAAGCTTCGAGGAAGGACCAGAAGACCCACGAGGGAGTCATGAGCTCACCCCGTGTGCCCTGGGGGGTAGGAGTGTCGTGTGAGATCGTGGGCCCCTGGCAACTCCTATTGGCGTGAAACCAACGCTGGAAATTCTTAGAAATCGGGAAACCCCCAGAAAGAAACCTAGCACTTTGACTCCACAGTCGCAAGCCTCTGTTTCCTAGAGATCCCATCCGGAGCCTTTTCCGGCACCCTGCTGGAGGGGGAAATCATCACCGGAGGCCATCTTCATCATCCTAGCGGTCTCCATGACGAAGAGGGAGTAGTTCAACCTCAAGGCTGAGGGTATGTACCAGTAACTATGTGTTTGATCTTTCTCTCTCACTCTCGTGATCTTGATTTGGCAAGATCTTGATGTACCATGGGCATTGTTAATATAGATGAATCATATGGTGGTCTTCCCATTCTGTCTTTGTTGTGATGAATTGAGTCTTGCTTTTTGAGGTTTCGTTATATTTGATTGAATATTGAATTTGAGATCACTTGATGCAATTTCTAGCATGTGGACACCCATGGTGACGATGGGGTATTCTATTGAGTCAGTTGATGTATGTTTCGGTAATGAACTTGCGGATTTCTATGGTGACATTGGGGTAATCTAGGCATAAAGGTTGATACATATTTTTGTCCTACTTTCTTTGATAGAAACTTTGGAGTGATTATTTGTCACGCCCAATATGCGATCCTATCCGAGAGGAACTCGAAGGTCCCACCAAGGATAGAGCCGCATATTGAAACACTTTTGCAAGGTGTATATCATTACATCGTACCATTACATAATAGATGGGGATACATACAAAAGGAATACAATGCCACATGAATACAACACCATCATACATAAGAGCAACATCCGACTACGAATGAACCACAAACAAAAACTCAAACGACATCCACCCTGCTAGCCCAGGCTACAACAAGGAACCTATCCCCTGAACAAAGAAGAAGCAGAAGAAGAACTCCAAAACAAGTAAACATCGCTCTCACATCATGATCATCGCATTACCTGTACCTGCACTATTGTTGTAGTAATCTGTGAGCCACGAGGACTCAGCAATCCCATTACCATGGGTATCAAGACTAGCAAAGCTTAATGGGTATGGAATGGATAAATGGTGAGGTTGCAGCAAGCGACTAAGAAATGTATGGTGGCTAACTTACGAGTACAAGAATAAGATGAGAAGCTACGCAAACGGTCGCAAACTAGTAATTATCAAGAAGTGATCTTGAACTACTTACGTTCAACCATAACCCACCGTGTTCTCTTCTCGAACTCACCCGAAAAGAGACCATCACGGTTACACATGCGGTTGGTGTATTTTAATTTGAGTCTGGTGTCAAGTACTCTACAATCGGATATTAAAAATTCCCATCTGCCACATAATCATGGGCACGACTCTCGAAAGTTTAAACCCTGTAGGGGTGTCCCAACTTAGCCAATGACAAGCTCACGATCCGCGGAGACAATCCTCCATCCGGAACACCCCGATCAGACTCGGGATCCCGGTGCACAAGACATTTTGACAATGGTAAAACTAATCCAGCAAGACCTCCCAGCGTGCTGACACCCTGATAGTAGCCGCACGTATCTCGTCTCAGGCCACGTCCGAATGAGCAGTACGTACGGCAACCGAAAACCCCGGGTGAAGGGGTGGCACCACAAGTGGCTCTGTTTGAGACCACACCATCAGCACTGCCCCCCTGTATTATGTGGAAAGAATCCTCAGGTTCATGACGCCCTATGAGTTAATTAATTAATTTAGTATTATTATGTTGGCAAATGGTAAAACCAATGTTGGGCCTTGCTGGAAGAGTTTTATTCAAAGCGAACTGTTAACAGGGCCCATAAACCCTCATCGTGTTAGGGACGCAAAATCAAGGAACATAACACCGGTATGACGGAAACTAGGGAGGCAAGAGTGGAACAAAACACTAGGCATAAGGCCGAGCCTTTCACCCTTTACCAAGTATATATGTGCATTAAATAAATAAGAGATATTGTGATATCGCAAGATATCCATGATATCCATGTCCCAACATGGAACAACCTGCAACTGCGCCTGCAACTAGCAACGCCATAAGAAGGGACTGAGCAAAGCGGTAACATAGCCAAACAACGGTTTGCTGGGATGGTGGAAAAGGTTAGAGACTGTTTCATGGCATATAGGGAGGCTTGATAAACAAGTGGTAGGAAGTGCGACATAGCGATAGCATCGAGACAACTAGCATATCAATGATAGTAGTGAGATCCAGGGTAACGGTCATCTTGCCTGAAATCCCGCTAGGAAGAAGATCGAGTCCATGAAGAAGACGAACGGGCATAGACAAAACAAGCATAGTCGAACGAATCCTCACGATCGCAACAAAACAGGAACTATTGACAAGAAGCACAACCGTAAAGAAGCAAACAACATGGTAAACACCCAACACATAAACATGGCATGATGCTTAACCAAGTATGATGCATGACAAGGCTATATGATGCTACTCATGGCAAGAGATGATGCATACAAGAACATCTTATGCAAGCAAGTTTAAATGAGGCTGGAAACAACATATAACAATTCCGGTAAGTCCTCATATGCAATTTTCAAAATTGGTCCAGATCTGAACAAAACATTAAGTTGAAGTTGTTAAACAGCAAGTTAAGATGCACCATGATGATCTACACAATTTTCTAGTCAAGTTACATATAAAGTTCATTTAATTCGGAGCTATGGCCTAAAAGATATGAGCAGCACAAGTTAAACATGGCATTGATGCAAAAATGCATTCAAGCATCAAGCAAACACACTCCAAACATGGATGCAACAAGATATTATGAAACTATATGCAATTCTAAGCAAGTTTCATATAGAACATGATGAAAACGGAGCAACGGTGCAACACATACACTCCAAACAAGTTATAACAACAATCTGCCCAAAACAGCAAGTAGGCACTTTGCAGTCATCAAAACAACATGCTACAGGAAACATATGAACACAAACTTGATATGCACTTCAAATACAGATAACATGTTTCAAATATCATTAAGGTTAAGGTTCATAGGCAGCAAGATTAATCCAAGATAATCAATGCAAAAAGCAACTTAATAAAACAGATTATGACTTAGTGAAAAACAGGACATATGCATGAGCAGAGTTAATATGATGACATGCTGGAGGCATGATACAAAGATGGTACAACAAATATACATAGCAAACAAGGGCATGGAATCTACACATAACAAAGAGCAAATAACATCAATGCATCATATGCATATGGCTCATGGATTAGTGGGAACCAACAAGCCAAATTTGAATGTTGAAATAGATTCAGCAAGTGTAAAACAACAACATTATGATAGCATGTTTGCAAGCTTAAAAAAGAGATCATATGAAGTCCAAAATTATCATCCATGGCATGTGGACAAAGTAATCATAGCATACTTCAATTAATGTAATTGGAGCATCTCAAAAAGAGGCATAGATTAATTAATAGCAAGCTCACAACATGGCATTATGAAGTTAACAGAAAACTGGAACATCATTTAGGCAAGTTCATGGCAATGAAAACATATGCTACAGGTCATATATACGGCATAAAATGGCATGTAATGATAGCGCATAACATGGGAATCAAAACATGTCAACTAAGAATCTCCAGATTATGCATGGATTTGATGGTAGCATCAAAGAAACACAACAACATGATATGACAGATTCAGACTTAGCAGAACATTAATAGCTTGTAACCCACTTCACAAGCTTGATGCACTCACTGCAAGACATATCAAAATAAATGGATTGCACCACTGCAAAGATGGCATGATTATTCTCCTAAAACATATTCACATGATGCTCAAAAGAAATTCACACAAAAAGAGACAAACATGACAAAATGACAAGTTATTTCAGCAATTAACATCAGCAAACACTTTTGCAACAGGGATTAACATGTCAAGATGCATCCTAAAATGTATGCAAATGCAACCATCATGTAGAGCATGCTGATATGAACATTTGCATATCAAGATCATCACCGTAGGATCAATAGGGACAAAGTTACAATACTCACAAGATGCATACATGATGTTAACAGGCAGCAGATTTCAGCAGTTTATAACACTTAGCAGTATTGCAACGAAGATAATGGCATCAAGATTAACAGTAACATGCATGCAAGCTACTCCATCATGTAGATCATTCAGAGATGAACATTTTGACATATCATCCGCGCAAAATGGAGCAACATGCACGAAGTAACAAGCTGACAAAGGTGCACACATAATATGAGTTTCCAGGGACTTGGAGAAAAAACCACCTCGGGGGAAAAGTGGACGGGGAGGATCTGGGACGGAGTGGAACGGGATGGGGCGCGTCGCGTTTGGATTGGGGACCAGTGGATCTGGTCCCGATCCGGATTCGAGCCGGTGGAACTCCGCCGACTCCGGCGAGCGTCGAAGCAGAGGAGGACGGCGAGATGGAGGCGTGGGGCAGCGCGGTCCAGGCGGCGAGGTGCGGCGAGGCGCGGCGCAACCGGGCGGCGAGGCGACGGCGATGAGGTGGCGGCAGAGAAGGCACGCGTCAGAGGCGGCGACGACAAGGTGACGGCGCGGGGCGCGGTGCGGCGGCGGCGAGAGGGCGGTGAGCTCCGGCAGGGGCCCTGCATCGGCGGGGCGGCGAGCAGGGGAGGCGAGCGGGTTCTGGTGGCGGCAGAGCAGACGGCGGGGCAACGACGGAGCGGGCGGCGAGCTCCAGCGGTGGCGGACGGCGGCAGCGCGCGGCGGGGATCGAACGCGGGAGGCAGGCGGCGGTCGCGGCTCGGGCCCGTCTTGGCCCAGGATGGGCCTGGTGGCGGGGGCGGCGGCTAGGGCGACGTGGCGACAACGGATTGGCTGGGGCGGCAGAGTGGACGCGTCCAGCCGTGCGCGGACGTGTTCGGCGGCGCGGAGGAGGAGGAGACTAGGTTTTTCCCCGAAAATGGAGGGGAGTGGACGTTTGTGTAGGTAGAGAGAGCTAGGAGAGGGCTATGGAGGAGCGGTTTTCACCCACACGATCGTGATCCGACGGTGAAGAGCATGGAGGTGAGTTAGCTGGGGTAGTGGACTGTTGTGGAGGGGTGCTGGGCCGCAAAGAGAAGGGGGTCCGGCGGTTAACGCGGTTAACCGTTGGGGGCATCAAACGACCTCCAAATGGAATAAAATTTGACAGACGGTCTACCGGTGATATATCAAGACCACTCGACAACTCTCGGCCCACTCCGAGAACGTTTTTCTTCCGCTCACGAAACAAGATCTTGGAGGTGCGACGGGCGCGTGCGAGTGTGGCCGGGCTCAGAACATACAACGGAGAGAACCAAGAGAATCCAGACGGATGCAAGTTTTGAAAAACATGCGGATGAAATGCACATGATGACATGGCAAGTGCAACACACAAGCGAATGACATGGCAACGACGGTGAATAACTGGAAGACACCTGGCACATCGGTCTCGGGCGTTACATTATTTGTCGCACATTCATGGATTGTTATATGATTCAATCATGTTAGCAATGTTGATAGATTGCAATACTGAAAGTATGAACCTTAGGCATTGTTTTCAAGCATTGCAATACCGTTTGTGCTCTATTTTTTACTTGTCAGCTTGCTATTTTTATTATTTCAGAGTACAAAAACCTATATCTACTATCCACACTATGTTTGTATCACCATCCCTTCGCCGAATTAGTGCACCTATATAATTTACCATTGTATTGGGTGTGTTGAAGACAGAAGAGATTTCTTGTATTTGATTGCAGAGTTGTTTTAGAGAGACCATCTTTATCATACACCTGCCACGAATTTATAAATCTTAGGTCATCCACTTGAGGAAAATTTACTATTGTTTCATAAAACTCTGTGTTTGGAGACCCAACAGAGTCTACAAGAAGAAAAATTGTGTATTAGACATCACATGACCGTACGTGCCTCTGGCGGAAGCAAATCCGTGACTTCACGAAAAGTAAAATTATTCCTCTCGCGGAGGAAAAAAGAAGAAAAGGTATATTTTTCCTTTCCAAGAGGCATGACCCTGCCTCTCGCGGAAACAAATCCGTGCCTCCACGAAAAATAAATATGTTCCTCTCGCGAAAAAAAGAGAACACATTTTTTCGCGCAAATTTTTCCTGGTTTTTTTGGTTCCAAAACCTTAGAAAATCTGGGGGTAAACTGGAAAGCCAGAAAAAACCAAAAAATCCTCTAAAAGCCGAAAACACCTATAGAATTTTTTTTTTGAAGGGAGCTCTCAGAGCGCGATACACGACGACGGCTGAGAGCATGCCAAGTGACACGCTCGCAGCCCACCTCAAGTGACCCTTGCGGGGCTCCTGAATGGGTATTCCTCAATTAGTTGCTCTCCCGATTTGGTGGTCCTCGTTTGATAGAGGTGGCTTGTGGAGGCGGGCCAGTTGGACCCATTGGTCGTTGTTGATTTCCTGATGTCTCTCCAATAGATCAGCCCATATGTCGATCGACGCTAACATGTTTTCCTTATTACAACTATTTTGCTTTTTTCTTTATGGTTTTCTAGTATTTTTCTTATAGTTTACTTCCATTGTCTTTTTAATGTTCATAGTTTTTTTAAATCATTTAGAGTTTTGAAAATATTTATGATTATTTTATGTTCTGTCTAGAGCACATCTAAGTGACTTAATCATGCATAAAAAAAAGAAAAAAACCCACACAAATCTTCATGTAAGATCAATGACATAGGATGTGCAATACTTATTGGACATTTAGATGTGCTTTAGCAAAACTGGTTATTTTAATATTCATGGTTTTGAGAAAATGTTTTTAAAAATAAAAATACATTTGTATTTATAAAAAAACAAATGGGTAAACCAAATGAAAACCGTAAAAATCAAAGAATCCGAAAAAATCGCTAGAAAACCAATTGGCAACCGTAGGGAGCCAATGAACGACCAACGGGTCGGTCCATTTTTTTTGATAAAAGAGAGCTTGCCTCTCCGATTTCCTTTAGAAAAATCAAATGTTCAGAGACTCCAGGACCGATCCGAACCAACATATAAACTTCCTAAAGCTGACGATGCTATGTTGAAGGAGGGATCCATCCCTCCCTCCTCCCACGTAGCATTACGTTAAGATTGGCTAAAACCCCAGCACCAAACAGCGCAGAGAAGCCCCAGACAGCTAGCATTATAAGTTCTACTTGCTGACGATTAAAATGTCTCTGCCATCTTGGACCAGAAGTTCAGATCGCAACCCAAAAGGAGCAGCAAAGGAGAAAAACAAATGAGCTACAGGCAGCATAGAGAGATGAGCTTCAACATAGTCTGATCTTCAGGAGCCTCCCAGTCTTGGAACTTTAGTCGTCCATCCACGCGTCGCTTTAAAAATCTCCGTAGCCACCTGCTCAACTTGCTTTACGCCCTCCTTCATGCGATTTATTCTTCCTTGGTTTTTGTGCAACACACACCATTCATGCAAATTTTTAATGATCAGATTCACAGGAACACAAGGATCAATAACCCTGTGATTATCAAAAACTAGTCTGTTTCTCAATTTCCACATCGTCCAAAGTATAGCCGATATTCCCACTGTCATAAGATTTTTATCATTTTTTTTCAAATTTGTTTATGCACCTACCAAATATGTTATTAATTTTATCAGGAACATCATGTCGAAAGAACATTTCATAACCATCCAAAGCATTTTCGCCACCAAGCAATGTACAAAGAGATGCTCTATATCTTCCTCTCGACCACAAAAGGAACATTTTGTATCCCCCTGCCATCCTCTTTTTTTCAGGTTTTGCTTGGTAAGAATACCCTTCCTCAGCAGCAACCATAAGAAAACCTTGACCCCGGGGGGCATTTTTGTTTTCCAAAGGAATTTGTATGGATAGTGTAGCCCACTCTGGACCAAGTGTCTGTAACATGTTTTGACAGTATATTTACCATCTCCAGACAGAGTCCATTTAATTTTGTCTTGATTTTCATCAAGTGTCACACTCTCACACACCTCTCTAATGTGCTCCCGTAAATGTAAAGATTCCCCACATAAAGATCTGCTAAAGCTAACTTTAGCAAGTCCTCCTTTCAAAATGTGAGCCACTGACTTTTCTTTATCAAAACAAATGTTGTAAATGCGTGGGTAACTATCTTTTAGAGCTTTAGGGCCAATCCACCAGTCTTCCCAAAATCTGGTGTTCTCCCCATTGCCTACCTCAAATTTACATAAAGAAAAGAAAAGGTTCTTGTGTTTCATATAGCGAGTGCTTTGTGCATTGTAGGGACAATTTAACACACAGAGCGCCATATAAGAGGTCCCGGGGATTATATTGAGGGGCTGCCATTGTTCCCTTCTCCCTGGTGGTGTTGCAGGGTGGTCGGCTGTGGGAGTATGGTTTTAACAAAATGGGAGACGTTTCGGTGAGATGCTGTCTCGCCATTCCTCGGAATCAGATTCGTTCGTGTTGCTCTGTCGGGGGGAGATTTCGCTTGGGCGTCCGGTAGCCAATGGCCATGAGAGGGTCGTAGTCGGCCTTTTAGTTGTTGTTCCTCAGTGAAAAGTGAACAAACGATGGAAAACATCCCAGTGAACAAACAACGCCAAATATCCACAATACAAGCGAGGGGAAAAACACTCCATCTGTGAAAAACGGCGCGGCAGCCGCTAGTAACATTTTCTTTTTCCGAGAAAACAGCCGCGCTAGTAACATTTGAAATGACGGGAGGTAATGGTTGTGTTTCCCCCCACTTGGGCTCAAAAGGCAACGATCCATAGGACTTGTCATTGAAATTTTCTATGGCATGCATCCCACCGCCGGCGATATATGACGGCGAAGAGAGGGCCGCGCTGTACATCCCGATTCATTGCACACATGGAGCTTTCCTAGCCTTTTGGTCCATCTACCTCTAGAGAGAAGTGTCGATCACGATGACCATGGGTTGAGGGTGCTAAGCATGTCCACGTAGACGCGCTCCTGTATAATGCTAAACGGGTCCACGTAGATGCGCTGCTGTACACAATGCTGAAGAGGGCCACGTAGACGCACTGATGAATAAATACGGCAACAGCCCTGCTGCCGCAGATGACAGACCCTCTCTCTCTCGCTCTAACACAACGCACTGGAGATGAGATAGAGAGAAGGTTACTTCAGAGAAAGAGAAAGAGGAAGATAGAAAGAGAGAGAGAGAATGGGGAGGAGGGCGTGCCGTGCGAAGGAAGGGATGAAGAGAGGCGCATGGACGAGCAAGGAGGACGAAACCTTGGCCTCCTACATCAAGGCCCATGGCGAAGGCAGATGGAAGGAAGTCCCCCTCAAAGCTGGTACGTACTAATCCTCGCAACCCACGAATTAACGCTCTATTCTGTTCTAGTCTTCTAGACAATGGAGTGCTAGTTGAACGTGAGTGAGTGACGCTCGCCGAACGAATTTGCAGGTCTGCGGCGGTGCGGCAAGAGCTGCCCGCTGCGGTGGCTGAACTACCTCCGGCCGAGCATCAAGCGGGGCAACATCTCCGACGACGAGGAGGAGCTCATCGTCAGGCTCCACCGCCTCCTCGGCAATAGGTGGTCCCTCATCGCGGGCAGGCTGCCCGGCCGAACAGACAACGAAATCAAGAACTACTGGAACAGCACCCTTGGCCGGAAGGCGCTCCCCGCACCACGTGACGCCGCCAGGATGGTCACCACGCCCGGCACCCTCACCAGCTCCGGCTCCTCCATAGGGGAGGCGACAGCAGCGCTGTCCTCTAACTGCAGGGCCAGTACAAGTTCCAAGGCCGCGGCACCGCAGTGGGCGGCCGCGGTGTGGGCGCCCAAGCCCGTGAGGTGCACGGGCGGCCTCTTCTTCCGCCGGGACTGGGATGCGCCGCCGCCCGCGCCGGTCGCGGAGACGCGGCCCGCGGGAGAATACGGCGACGAGTGCAGCGGCAGCAGCTCGGCGGCATCGTCGGGCGGTGGCGACTGGATGGACGACGTGAGAGCCCTGGCGTTGTTTCTGGAGTCCGACGAGGACTGGATCATGTCCGTGCAGACGGCGGATTAACGCAATAACGCTCACACTTTTTTTCTTTTAAAAAAAACGCTCACCCTTTTTTTTCAGCCCTTTTTCAGTACGTGCACGTGTATTTTTTTTTGAAACTAGTGCACGTGTATTTCACTACGTACGCGTGCATGTGTGATCGGTCGTACGTGGCTGGTTAGCTCCAGTACGTACGCTGCGTGCGTGCTGAGTGCTGACTAAGAGCATCTCCGACCGCCTTACGGCCGCACAAAAATTCCGCGCCCAATAAAAATTATAGTGCACCACTGTATCATCTTTAATGCGCCGGGACCAATATTGCTTTAGCCGACGCCCAAAAACAAGCGAAAAAAAAGCACGCAGTGCAAATTGTGAAGCGCGCGCAATCCGAAGCACAAAATATGCTGCGCGCGATAATGTTTTTCAGCGCGTGCCCAAATTTTTTAGCGCGCGTAATACTTTACAACATCTGTTGGAGCTGTTCGGTGCCAAAAAAAGAAATTTTAGCATGCAGAGCTCTTTTTTGGCGCCTGTTGGAGATGCTTTAATGAGTTGCTAGTTGTGACTTCTAATTATACTCTCAGTCACTGAAGTCTGGTGCTTATATGGTGTAGGATATATAAGTGCATGCATTTCATGTGAGTATCTAAGTTTCTAAATTATTCCTAAGGGCACGCTTGGATTGGGTGTATCTAAATACACCGGTATTAATTTACAGGTGTAATTTACCAGGCCAGTAATGATTTCCGGCCGGAAGCGAAACGACGGTCGGAGAGGTGTATTGTTTACAGGTGTATCGCTAAGCAAAACGACATTCCAAGCGCGCCCTAAACAAAAGAATGGGATCACACTTTTCATCTTCAACCTCTCTATCTCTTCTTCCTCACGCCTCCAACCTACCTCGCCCCGCCCTCCCCTCAACCTCCTGCACCGTCGTTGCTGGCCACCGTCTCAGCCATCCCTCTAACACCCTCACCCCCCACCCCTCGGCAGAACTGCAGGAACCTGGTGACCCCCGACCCCTTGGTTAAGTTTCTTCCTCACCTTCACCTCAGAGAGTGGCAGCATTGGCGCGGCCAACTTTTGCCGCTGCCACTCCTTGTGTCGTTCCCACCTTCAACCTCGTGCATAGCAGAAATTGGCCGACGTCAAGAAAAAGAGGTAATTGCACCGATGGTGTCTAAACTTGCCATGGATGTTCAGTTTAGTGCATGAACTTGAAAAATACGCCGAACTGATTCTAAAACTTGGCAGGCCTGTGCAAATACGGTGCTAATCTCATATGTAGACGTGAAGTGTGCTAACATGGCACCGGTGTATTTACCTCCAAGAAAAATTTCAGACACATGAGATTTAGCAAAACCACAAAAGAATCCGATTATATTTGAGTGTAGTTTTCAAGAAGAATGGGTAAGCTTATTAGCGTCGTTATTCGTTACATGTGCAGGACAATGATGCATATGAAAACGGATGGATGTCGGTGTCATTACTTTGCTGCAACTCGATCTACTAGTATGGTACATAGATTTCCTCACTGTAATACCTGCTCTTTGCAGGTCCCCTTTCCTACAGAGTTGACCCGTGTCAAACGACGAAGCGATTACAATGATGGTACACACATAGGGAAGCAGACACCTCCTACTCGATCACTACCTACCGTCCAAATTAATCTCTTAGATGAAGTATCAAAAGGACATGGCAACCGTAGCATTTAATTTCTTTTGGATGTTACCTTACCAGATGGGCTGTCATTGAACATGACTTGCACGAAAAGGACACATGGTGGCCGTTTTCTTCAACATGAACAGCACGGTGATAAGGAATTTGAAGCCGATGACCACTGGTTAGCCGTGAGCCTTTGGCTGTGGGTGTGACCCATGCCGGAGCACGCACACACAAGTGCCCATACACGGTCGAAACCATTCATGCCATGCCAGTGCACGTACAAATTCGAAAGCAAGCCAAAACACACGTGCGATTTTTGCATGTGTGGTCACTGGTCTACAGTGTTAAACCCTTGTGTTTTATTTTCATTTTCTCTTTTTGAGAATATTAATCTTTTCTCTTGCTGCACACTAAGCACTCCACATGAAGCCGATGGATACCTAACACTGCAAGCCTAGTCGTGTTCACTAAGCGACAAATCAGGAAGATTATTATTGCCTGGGGATTGGTGACCTTCTCATGTCTGGCCATGGATGGAACACGCAAAGGGTCGATCAGCGGTGGTGCTGAGGGTTGGATCTCCCCGGACTGAGCCTCTTGGAGGTCCCATAGACCGGATCGGCGATCTCTTGCAGTGGCCGTGCTGCGGCCATGGTACTCGGCGCCGCTGTTGCCTGAAGACTGACGACGATGTCCTGGAGCTGTCGGCGGTGCTGCAGCGGGCAGCGGTCGGAGAGGGAGTCGGGGGAGGAGGCGGCGAGGTGGGGGGCAAAACAGATGCACAAACACAGAAGTAGCCTCATGTTTAATTACAATTGCACTTTGGTTTCTGATTGTATATGCATCATATATAGGATTTTTTTAATATTTAAACAAAAAGTTAAAATAGGTAAAAACTATTTTGACAAAACAGATGCACAAATATAGAAGTAGCCTAGTCAACTATTTTGACTACACTCGAATTCGATACTTATTTGCGCATTAACCAATTCGACACTTATTTGCGCATATCCAATGCCGACCCGCGAACCACCCGCATGCGTCCGGATTGTGCTATCCGGACAGCGGAACCCGTCCTCCTACTCTAAGACGAGCTCCTTAGCCGAAAGGTGCCCCAGCCAGCCAGATGCAGGCAGGGGAGGGTCGCTGGCTACTTCCCCACCGCATCACCGGGGATCAGGGCGACCGATACGCTCGTGGGAGCAGGCCGTGTGTCAAACTTCTCTAGTTAGAGTTGACGGACGAAATCCACGCTTATCAATTTGTCGAGGGACCAAAAATAGACTTTTCTCATTAGTAAAAGCTCAACCTTCCTTCAGCATCCGGTGCCAAGGAACCTTGGCATGCCTCTAGGCTCTGAGCACCCGCAACGTCCGGGGAGTCGACTGGCAGCACGTCCCTCTTCTAATAGTAAATGTTCGTGTTTCCCCCCACCTCGACATACAAATGCAATGATTCTTAGGACTTGTCACAGAAACATGACATCAAATCACACCTGCCGGCGAAGAAACGGCCGCGCTGTACATCCCGATTCATTGCACACATGGAGCTTTCCTTGCCTTTTGGTCCATCCACTTCTGGAGAGAAGTGTCGATCACGATAACCATGGCTGAGGGTGCTAAGCAGGTCCACGTAGACGCGCTATTGTACAATGCTAAACAGGTCCACGTAGACGCGCTGCTGTACAATGCTGAACGGGGCCACGTAGACGCGCTGATGTATATAAATACGGCAACAATCCTGCCGCCCACAGATGAGATGAGATAGAGAGAGGTTGCCTCAGAAGAAAGAGGAAGATAGAAAGAGAGAGAGAGAGAATGGGGAGGAGGACGTGCAGCGCCAAGGAAGGGGTGAAGAGAGGGGCATGGACGAGCAAAGAGGACCAAACCTTGGCCTCCTACATCAAGGCCCATGGCGAAGGCAGATGGAAGGAAGTCCCCCTCAAAGCCGGTACGTACCAATCGATCGCAATCGTCCCTAGTAAAGTTCTGTTGTTCTAGACAATCCGGAGCTACCTCCTAAACGTGGGTGAGTGACGCGCGCGCACCAACTTGATTTGCAGGTCTGCGGCGATGCGGCAAGAGCTGCCGGCTGCGGTGGCTGAACTACCTCCGGCCGAGCATCAAGCGGGGCAACATCTCCGACGACGAGGAGGAGCTCATCGTCAGGCTCCACTGCCTCCTCGGCAACAGGTGGTCCCTCATCGCGGGCAGGCTGCCCGGCCGAACAGACAACGAAATCAAGAACTACTGGAACAGCACCCTTGGCCGGAAGGCGCTCCCGGAGCGACTGGACACCAGGATGGTCGCCACGCCCTGCGCGTCCACCAGCTCCGGCTCCTCCACCGGCGCGTCAACAGCAGGGTTGTCCTCTAACTGCGGGGATGGTACAACTGCCAAGGCTGCGGGGCTGCTGTCGTCGGCCTCGGTGTGGGTGCCCAAGCCCGTGAGGTGCACGGGCGGCCTCTTCTTCCACCAGGATACGCCGCCGGCCCTGCCGGTCACGGAGACGCGGGCCGTAGGTGGAGACGGAGATGAGTGCAGCGGCAGCAGCTTGGTGGCATCGTCGGGCGGTGGCGACTGGATGGACGACGTGAGAGCCTTGGCGTCGTTTCTTGAGTCCGACGAGGACTGGGACTGTGTCAAGTCCCTGCAGATGGCGTATTAACGCTCACACTCTTTTTCAGCACAGCACATGCACGTTTATCACTACGTACGAACAGGGATTTGTATTGTATGTACAAATGTACGATACAGCTCCGTGTACGTATTGCCTTCGGGCTGAGAGTACTGACTATGAGAGTAGCTACCTGTGACTACTGATCATACTCACACTCTCTCGAGCTGTTTAGATGGATGGTGTGTCTGAGTGGGTGTGTTCAACCGAATAAGTGTATGTGTGCCTACACGAGCATCAACATTTTGTATTGTGTTTCTAAATAAGAATCAAAGTATACTTCAACGTGGCTCTAATTTTTTTCTTTGAAAAGGAAGATATCTGCCGACCTCTGCATCGAGAAGTGGATGGATCTAGATGACAATAAATGCCTAAGAATTGGATGGATGTCGGTGTCGTTGGAGACGTACTCTGTTGCAACACTATGATTTTCTCACTATATAGTTGTACTAGATCATTGATGATGCCGCATCCGTCTATTTTGATAATAAAATTATAGGAATTTACACATATATTTGTATATGTTTTTTTAAAGTAACAACATCTAGTTAAGAAAGCTCACGTAGTTGTGGAATTCATTTGTACACATTTCCCGATAGAACTCATTTGTCTTCATTACCAATATACAAATCATAATTCATTGTAGCATAGAAGACACAATTCGGCAATCGATGACCTTTTAATTGAAGAAATCAGAAGAGATACAACATGGTCAAGGTAACTAATAGCTCTTGATTGGGAAACACCCTTGATCCTTCAGCGTCACTTTCCTCAAGAGAAACAGACAATTTCCTGAACAATGGTTATCGTCACTTGTCAGGAAGCCTTGAACCTTGCAATATAGCAAAAGAGGAAGGAAATGTGATTTAATACCAAACAACACAAGACAAAATATTTTACATGCCAATGTACCAACAGTATAACACCAATGCAAAACTTTATCTGAGCAACCATTGTAGCGTTTCCGAACTTATTGAAATTTGAAAATCATGTTCATAAACGTAGATGATAATTGCACTCGGGTAAGCCTACACACAAAACAACCTTGGACTTAAACACTTTTGGTATTCAAATCATGACATTGCTTACCGAAACAAACAAGATCTACTATATTTCCATTTTCCACATTTACATTTTATTATTAGGGATAAACCTAGCATTGACTGTTAAGTCTGACCCTGAAGCTAACATAGAGATCAGTTAGATGACAACGATCTGAATTTCCTTGGCCAGCACTAAGACAAGAATGTTTGGACATTGAGTCACGCAGAATAGGAGCACGCGGGTAGAGAATATAAAGATGTGTAGAAATATTAGAGGCAAAGTGACACGGCTGCATCTCAATTGTATTATCCAAAAAATAATAGAACCAGGCAACAAATCCTGAAATTAAGAACCAAGAAAGAAAGTACTCAACATGGCATGCAACTAATTTACATATAACACACTGCATGTTTAGCAGTACTCACTAATTAACATCTTAGTACACCAGCTTTGATAGGAGAATATGAACATGTGTAGAGCTGCCGAAAAGAAGCTGCAGCGTAGTTGCACTTTGGGTAAAAAAATGATTTGAATTGGGCTTTAGATTCTTGTAGCACTTTTTGATGACATGAACAACCTCCTGTGTGATGCTAGCATCATTAGTGTAAGAATGGATTGTATATTTTCTCCCAAGATAGGATATCTGTAAGTTGAGTTGGGTAAAGGAATCACAGGAACTCTGTACGACTTATACAATTCTCATTTTGACAAAACGAAATTCAGTTACGCAAGTTTGAAAACTTCATATTTAGATTTCTTGAGATGTAGAAAACTGATGGGTCCAGATGAAAGGACCAGTCCAGCAGCGTTGTTGTTATTACATAGAAGTGCACTACTAATGTAAGTTTTTAGCGTGGACAACTAACGATATTGGCAACCAATGCATATTTGCAGAGTGTAATAAGAGAATTATGTATAAAATCCTCCATCGTAAAACATGAGAGATTCAAAATGAACATAAAGAGTCGAGCATATACCTTAATACAATCCTTGAAATTTTCCATTGGATTTCAATTAGCTATGCAAGCAATCAAAAAAAAATGCCCATCAGACATAGAATCAAATATATAAGAATAAAAAATAATAAGTTAAGTTAGATGCGTAAGTTACATTACATGGTCATAGGCAGCACAGAAGTAAGCACATTTGTTGGTACTCGAATCACCTGATTAGAGTTATACACTTTACCCATTAGGCCACAAGAGCTTTCATGTGATGACAACAATATCAAGCAATTGCATATCCAAGCCATGTGAATCTAGATTACATACAAGAAAAGAAATGCATTGGAAGCTCTGCTTACATCGAGAGGGAGGGAATAAATCACAAATCTGCAGATTGGTTTGATGTTTGTTTGGCGAACTGGATTAGGGAGATGCCGGACATTGTGGCACAGATTATGTGTGCCCTCACCATTGGCAAGCTGCCCAGGCTCGTTGCTCACCTGTTTTGCATGCGCCTCAGTGCCTAAACATCAAACACGTACAAATAAATCGGGGAATATCAAGCATGTTTGTGTTCTTAGCTATTAGTTGACCACCGAGTCACTTCCTCCATCCTCTACAGGTCTGTGTACCTCTCCACATTCTGCACAGAGAAGATCGAGATATTACAGATGTCCTCAGTTGCTAGTAATATAGAAGCATCATCAAGAAACAGAATCATTTGCCTGGTGTGCTGGCACGAGGTAAATCAATATCCAACTCTAAAACTAATAAACTCATAATACAAAGAAATAGATCAAAAATTTAACAAAGCTTATTTGTGATCAGAAGGATCGGGCATAACTTCATACAGGATTGTGACCACAACATCCCTTTTGTTCTACAGCAGATGGCGTGGATCAGTCACACATCAACATCCCTTTTGTTCTACTTCTATAGCAAATAGGAAAGGGAAGAAGGGGGGGGGGGGGGAACGGTGGAGGGGGCTGTGCTATGGTGGCCGCGCCTACATGGATCCCACTGGGCGCCACCATGGATCCCGCCGCATCGGAGGTGCATGAGACGACGCAAGAGAAAGGATAGGATAAGAAGGACGGCGAGGATACATGTGCCGTCGTGGATACTATCGGGCGCGACCACCAAAGGAATACCTGCTGCCAACCTCCATCTAGGGCGCCGCCGGGAATGGGGATGAGGACCGGCGATGGGATGCAGTATGGGGAGGAGCGTCACGGAAACAACAGCGCAGCGGCCTGGAGCGGCAACGGTGGCGTGGAGAAAGGGCAGCAACATAGCGGCGGGAATGACGATGTGGACTTGATCAGCAGCCGTGAGGAACACCGGTGGCAGAGATAGGGATCTGCAACAACCAAGAAGAGAACGGGCAGAGAGAGGAAAAGGGAACGTTGATACTACAGTCACAAATCCAGTAAGACGATGGATCAGATTAGGAGGATGTGAATCCTTGGGCACGGGGACACCATCATGGCGGCGAGCGGACGCCGTCGCAGAGATCGTGAGAGAGGGAAGAAGTAGCGGCGCCGCTTGCTTCACCTTCTGTCCGACACCAACTAAGCATTCAAAGGCCCATGTTAGCCAAATTCACGAGAGAAGCCCAATTTTGTTACGGGAGCAGCAGCCCATGCCCACTCGTGAAAACTATACCGATCATAGGTTGATCCAGTGACCTAAAACGACCACAAGTTTAGATCTAACGGCAAAAATCATTAATGGCTTGGGAGGGCTGGAAGAGTGCTCGGTTATAATATATCTAAATGTTTTCTGCACAGTTGACTCATGTCAAATCGTAAGGGAAACAATGCTTTGTTTTACGATTACAAAGAAGACACCACAACAAACATCTCCCACATTTGTTGTATCCAGACTCCTATTTTCATTATGAAAATGGGGGCCATGTGGCCCCTTTTATCGAGAAAACATCTCCCACTCTACCAACAATCCAAGAGGTGGCTCATCGTGGAAAGCATTCACAAGAAAATGGCCTATCCGTGGTGGTTTGATGGCAGTGCGTTGTGTTCATGATGATAGTAATGCCATGACTATCGTTGACGCCACTGGCGACATAGCCACTGGGAGTTGTTTTCCTTGTTGAGATGTCGTCGAAAAAGCGACGGGCCTCTTCAACCTCAACTAATAAATACCCCGTGAATTTCACTGGATGTGCCCAATGGCGATTCTACTAGGGGGGCTTCAATAGGCTGAAGCCTACCCTCCAAATATCCTATTTCAACTAAACATACTAGTTGACAATTTTACTAAGGTGTTTAACATGTAAATTGCAATGCATTTGCTAATTAAACTTAGAAACTTGATGTTCTGAGCCTACCCTTCAATTTAATGCTAGATCCGCCACTGGATGTGCCCTCTTCCTTTTTGTTTCTAATCTAACCCCGCCACATCAGTTCGCAAGAGTCTACCTGTAGATGTAGCTTTACTCTCTCTATATTAATGTAATTGCTTTCCCGGCGAAAGCCCTAGACCCAGGTTTGTTGGACCGGGAGCGGCGACCGCAACAAAACATATATGTGAAACGAACACATAGATACTCTCTTCGATTCAAATTAATTGTGGCAACTTTAGTTTATTACTAAAATTGTACTAAGATTGTGACAATTAATATGAATCGGAGGGAGTACATTGGTTTGATAGATCGATGTTTGGTAAAGTCCTAAATTTTTTGTTCTAGGGTTATTTTGTACGCCTTCAGTTCCAAAATAAGTAATGTGGTTTTAATTTAAATTTAAGCTAAAACCACGAGACATATTTTGGGACGAAGGGAGTAGCATTTGAAGACCGTTCCGGCCAAACATTTAATTAGTCTCTATCTGTTTCTTTGCAGGGGTAATTTGTACCTAACAAAGAAAACAATGATTTGACAAATGCGTCAGAAGGTACAGCCTCGAGGGCATGACAACTATAGCATTTAATTTCTTTTGGATGTTACAATACCAAACGGGTTGTGAATGAATACGACTGGTTAGCATTTAATTTCTTTTGGATGTTACCATACCTAATGATGGCCGTTTTCTTCAACATGCACAGCATAGTGATAAGAAATTTGAAGCATATGGCCACTGGCTAGCCGTGAGCGAGCCAGTGTGCGTGTGACCCATACTGGAGCACGTATACACAAGCTAGTGCCCATACACGGTCATATGCCAGTGCTCGTACAAAGTCGAAAGCAAACCAAAACACATGTGCCATTTTTTGCATCTGGTCACTGGCCAGTCGACATATACGTATGGCAGCTTGGTAGGTAGGCCTGTATATATATCGTGCATTGCCACTGAGATGAGATGAGATCGCCGCGGCAGTGAAGAACAAGACATTCATGGCTCTCACCACGCCACAGTCAAAACGGTGCGTCGCCATCGATCGGTGCCAGAATTTGCCTTTAGTTCATGCCTCCTAGTGAAAGTAAATAAATAGTCCAATGCAAATTTTTATGAAAGAGATTCCTCTTCTCAGCTTGTAGAGGTGGAGAAGTCGAGGGTGATAAGGATTTGAGTTGATGACCTTGGGCCTCAGTACTGACGCGTCCGGCCCTGTCATCATTTTCCACGCCGAGGACAAAGTGAAGTCCGAGAGTCGAGAGATGTGGGATCACCCGTTGGCAAGGCTTGTGCGCAACCTCAGGGGTCGCTAGAGAGGTTGGAGTGGCGGCTTGGGGATTCGTCTTCGTGATGAAGCGCATCGGTTTTGGTTGCTTGGATGGTAGAGTCGTCAACAAGTCTGGTCCTTGGCCGCAGGGCCGGTGTGTGTGGGGTTGAGGTTTTGTATGTCAGAGCGGTCGGCTCGTTGGGTACGCATCTTCGGACCGGGTGTGGGGTGTTTCGGACTTGTATCATTCTTGCCGGTTTTTCTTATAAACTCTGGTTAATTCTCTTTTTCTATATGAAAATGTTAGATATTTGTATATGTTGTAACGGGATTATTGTTGTAACCTTCCTGTAATTTTGGATCGCACCACGCCAGGGCCTGCGTGCCTATTTTTGTAGGGCGTGCGTGCTCCTCTCCCATGTATAAATGGTGTATTCTATAACTGATGTAATCAAGGCAAACATAATTCTCTCCAACTTGGTATCAGAGGCATAGTTTCTGTGGGTTGCTCAAAAAAAAAAATGAAAGAAGGAGATGGTGAGAATGTGTAGTTGCGGTAAAAGGACGCTTTTGATTAAACTCTTGCCCTTTACTGTGAATACTAATATTACTATTCTCTTGCCGCAAACTAAGCGACAGATCACTGTACGCCAAGCCGTGTTCACTAAGCCACGGATCAGGCCATGACGAAGCCATGGGGGTGGATTGGTGATTTTCGCATGTCTGGCCATGGATGGAACACCCAAAGGATCGATCAGCGGTGGTGCTGAGGGTTGGATCCCCCCGGACTGAGCCTCTTGGAGGTCCCATAGACCGGATCGGCGATCCCTTCTTGCCGTGGCCGAGCTGCAGCCACGGTGCTCGCCGCCGCTGTCGCCTGCAGCCTGACGACGACGTCCTGGAGCTGCCGGCGGTGCTGCAGGGGGCAGCGCCCGTAGTGGGGATTGGGGGAGGAGCCGGCGAGGAGGACAAAACAGATGCACAAACACGGAAGTAGCCTCATCATTAACCTCGTTCGTACTTGATTAGTTGACTTGATTTGCATATGATAGCTAAACCTATGCCGCTATGCTGCTGTATCCATGTATCTGCAGGTAGATTTGCAAGAGAGGAGCATTTATAGGCTAACCACTAGGCGGTGCTGGGCTGCTAAAACGATTATTTTATGGGCTTGATGGGATTTGTGGCTATAACCTGAAACGTTCCACTGATGCACTAGCAAACCTTTTTCATCTTCATCATGTTTCTTTCTGTTTGAAATAAATAATAACGCTGATGTGCCCTCGCAGGCTGTCTACATGGATAGTGGTTGACGACGTGAAAGGTCAAAGCGAAAAAGCACGCAACTTTTTTCGATGGAAGGCGCCACTTGGCCTTCATTAAGAAAGTGGAGTCAGATAACATCGCAGCATTAAAAATAAACAACATCCCCGATACACAAGCGGCAGGGAAAAACTTAGTCCTGTTTTTCCAAACACGACACTTCTGACAAACATCTTCCATTATCCCCCTTCCCCCGCCGCCTCCCCCTCCGGCGTCGCCTCCTCAGCGGAGCAAGGGGGTCTTTGCGTGCCCGCCTCGCTCCTCCTCCCCGGCCGACATGCGCTCGTCGCCCGCCCCGGCTGCCCCGCAAGCCCCACCCGCTCCGCCCCGTCCGCCGGCAGGTGTTCGCGCGTTGGAATCCTTCGCCTTCAATGCGGGGGACGGAGCCTTGCCCACCTCCTTCCGGGACGCCTTGCTCTGTCCTCCGCGTTCTCGGGAGCCTTCATTGCTGCCACAGCGCATGGAGGTCTGCGCTGATGCGTCTGCTCAGCCCAGGCCCCAATCAATGATCTCCATCCCTCCTAGCATCAGATCTGAGCCAACCCTTCCCCGCATTGATGAGGATGGTTGGACGATGGTGGGAAGAGGGAGGCGCCCCCCCTCTTACCAGCGCCCCCTCCCTCGCTCTTCTTCCTCCCAGCCAAAGCCTTCTCACTTCCGTGAGCTCCTCCGCAAAAGAGCTCGAGGCAGATGCTTCAAATGCTTTGAGCCCAACCACAAGATTGCAGCCTGCGGTAACCACCCCAAGTGCTTATTGTGCGGCGAAGCTGGTCACAAGGCAAGGTGGTGCTCCTCCAAGGCCAAGGCGCAGGCCCCTCAGGCGTCTCCCCCGCCTCCGCCTCCGCCTCCAGGCCCTCCTCCTCCAGGTGCGGTCCGCGCCCCCATGGAGGCCCCAACCGCTGATGTGGAACTGCGACGCGGGTCAGTGACGGCCTCGGCCAGGCGATCTGCGGCAATGGCTGATGCGGAGCGCCGGCTCACCAGGTGCGGGGTGGTGGCTGTCGTGGTGGGCTTCCATCCCTCCATCGAGCTGGCCGGCATCCGCTGGGCTATGGCGCAGCGCTTCCGGGTCCATCAAGAGGCGGTCAAGGTGTCTCAGCGGGCTCTGGGCGAGTATCTCCTCATCTTCGATGATGCGCGCGCCCGCGACGATGCCATTGCAATCCAAGGCCCGCTCTCCATTGGCAGTGTGTCTTTCCTGCTCTCGGCGTGGATGCGTTTCCGCCGTGCAAGCCCGTCCAAGATGCTGTTCAAGACAAGAGTCTGCCTCGAGGGAGTCCCTGAGCATGCTTGGGACGTGGAATCTGTCCGCAACCTGTTTGATCCTTCCATGCTGATTGAAGGAATCGATCCAGAGGTGAGGTCTGAAGAGGAAACAGGGTGCCTGCGGATATGGGTTTGGACGGACGACGTTCAGAAGCTCAAAACAAGAGGGGTTCTGCAGTTGGAGGAGCCCAGAGAGTTCGAATCCCCGATGAGGCATTTTCCTGAGATCGGAATCATGGAGGAACAGCCGGAGAGATGGGGATAGGTCGGCCTTCTCGGGCACCCCGTCCTCATCCACCTGGACAGGGTGATTGATTTTCGATACCCGCCGGAATCTAGTTCGGACAGCGGACGGAGCAGCCACAGTGACATTAGCGAGATCCCCTCGGAGGCGTCATCGACCCCGGAATGGCCAGCTAAATGGGGCTACCGCTGGTACCTCAACTATGAAGACGGCGACTTCCCTCCACCTCCCTCAAGAGTCACGGCGCAGGCAAGACCCCCGGTACCCCCCACCCCCTGGTGGTGGTGGGGGCGGTGCTGGACAGCGAGACCGACCCCCCAGCAATGGCAGCTCCGGGAGTCACACCCGCGGTCTGGGGCAAGCCGGCTCTTCCAGGGGCGGTGATGGACCTTCGCAGGCCGGCGGAAGAAGAAGGCTATACCACGGCACAGGTGGTGCGGCCATGTCGCTGATTGACACCGCACCCATCATCTCTTCGGCTGTCTCCGGCGACCCGTTCTCGAGATCTGCCACCGCGCCCATCTTGCTGACCTGCTCGGGAGAGGGCCATGTGGGGCTGACGTCTGCCGTTTCTTGGGCAGCTGAAGCGCCCCGGGCCGCGGACGGACAGATGGACAGTTGCCATTCCTTCGCAAGTCTGGGACAGGCGGGACGGCAGGCAGCCACTGTTGATGTCCCCGCTGCTCAAATTCTGGCGCTGAACTCTGGCTCTAGCGCTGACCAAGAGATGAGGACGAAGATTGGCATCGAAGGAATATCCCAGTTTGATTCCTTGGGCGTCGGCGCGCCTCATAAGTCAAGGGCCGAGAAGGATATCGAGCCGCAAGACATAGTTCAAGATGGGCTGCAGCTCTTGGATGTGAGCCCAGCCGAGCCCGGCCTTCGCCCGCTGTCGGATCCGGGCCTGGATCATCAGCTGGACGGGCTGAGCCAGCCCGTGGCTCCTCAGCAGGACGGGCCAAGCCAGCCCATGGCTCTGGAGGCTTCATGTGATGCTGATGCGCAGGCCGACATCGACCGCATTGCCTCTTTCCTAGACTCCATCCGCGCCCCTGCCTCCTCCGCTTGCCCGCCGCTGCTGGGATTGGCCCCACCGCCGCCCTCCGCCCCTCCCATCCTCGTGCCGCCTCCCTTGATGGATCTCCCGCGGCAAGTCCCAACTCCTCCCGCGCCCGCTCCCGGTCTGCAAAGGAGCAGCGGGCGGCTGGCGGCCAAACCCTCTAGTGGTCTGAGCTCCATGGACAAGGCCCGCCTTGTTCTTATGAAGAAGGAGGGGATTCTCGTCGGCGATGGGCCGCCCTCTCCCGGTGCGCTCCAGAAGTACAAGGACCTGTACAAGGAAGAGCTCCCCCAACGCTTCATCGACGTCGTAACCGCGCTGATGGAAGCGACTGCAAGTGGAAAGACCAAGGCCCCCAAGAGCAAAGCGTCGACGGCCAGGATGGTGGCTGAAGGGCAGGCTATGGCAGTTTGAGCTCGGTCTGCGAACCAAGTGTCTCCAGTTTTTCAATGTTTAGTTTGTTTCTTCCCTGTTCTTCTCTGGAGTTCGTGCGGCTGTTCGTCAGTTCGAAGGGTGTTGTCCCTCTGAACTTGAGTCTGCCTCTGCAATGTGTTGTCAGATTGATGTTTATTGTCAGATTGATAGGTTCCGTTAAGCTGAGTGTTGCTAGTCAACCATGGCTGCTTAGGACTGTTTGCTCGCGGCATGGAATGCTGGTTGTGATGTTGCTGTTGTGCTCCCTTTGGCCTCTGGTTTGGGCTATTGTTTCTCAAAGAGTCACCAGTTGTTTATGGATATAAAGCTGCTGAATTGGAATGTCAGGGGGATGCATAATCCTGCGAAGAGAAGATCTGTGGCAAATCTGATTGCGGAGCTGAGCTGTAACATTGTCTGTCTGCAGGAGACGAAATTGGAACACTTTGACAAGATGATCGTCTCTGAAGTTGTGGGGTCAAGATTCTCTGATAGCTTCATTTTCAAGCCTGCGTGTGGTTCGAAAGGGGGCATTTTAATTGCTTGCTCCGGTGATTTTTCCATCGATAGGTTGTCGTCAGCCCCAGACGAGTTCTCGCTCACGGCCACGATCTCTGATAAGTCGAATAATGCTTCTTGGACCATCACCGGGGTGTATGGACCACAGATGATTGATGTCAAGCGTCGATTCCTGGCTGAGTTGACTGCCCTGAAACCTTTGGTTATGAAAGAGTGGCTACTGTTGGGAGATTTCAATCTTATTAGCAAGGCCGAGGATAAAAACAATTCCAATATTAACCTGGGAATGATGGCTCAGTTCAGAAGCACCATTGGCCTGCTGGAGCTGAGGGATCTGCCTCTCACTGGAAAGAAATTCACTTGGTCTAATGAGCGTGCCAGCACAACGTTGACCAGAATTGATCGCGTGCTTATTTCTAATGAGTGGGAACTCAGTCATCCTCACTATTTGCTCGCACCGGCATCCTTGGCTGTTTCAGATCACACTCCCCTGCTGTTGGCGAAGATGGATGTCAAGGTTTTAAAGGGCTTCAGATTTGAGGCATACTGGCTCAAGATGCAAGGTCTTGATGATGTGGTCGCTCGAAGCTGGAACAAGACTCTGTGATCGTGTGACTCCGTCAGGAGACTGCATACAAAGCTCGCACGCGCGGCTAAAGCCCTCAGGGCTTGGGACAAGAGCATAAGGGCAGCTTCCAACCTGGCATTCAATGTTGCAAATGAGGTCATTTTTCAGCTCGACCTCGCAATGGAAATCCGTGAGCTCTCCGAACCTGAATGGACGCTCCGTAGGTTTCTCAAGGCCAAGCTGTTAGGAATTGCGGCTATGGAGAGGATCCGATGGCGCCAACGGTCCAGATTAAACACAATCAAGGCTAGTGATGCTAGTTCAAAGCTTTTTCATCTTAGGGCGAACGGAAGAAGAAGGAAAAATCATATTCCTACGCTTAGAGGACCACAAGGGGATGTGTCTGATCACAAGCAGAAAGAGGAACTTCTTCTAGATCACTTCAAGAGCCTGTTGGGTACACCGATGCATGAGAGAAGAGTGTTAAACTGGGACATGTTGCGGCTGCCCTCGGCTAACCTGCAAAGTTTGGATGCGCAATTCTCCGAGGATGAGATAAAAGCTGCAGTCTTTGATCTGCACGACGAAAAGGCCCCCGGGCCGGATGGCTTTATTGGTAGATTCTTCAAGCGCTTCTGGGCACTAATAAAGGAGGATTTGGTAGCTGCGATTCAGCAATTATATCACCTAAGAGGAGACAACTGCAAACTGCTCAATTCTGCTCACATTGTGTTGTTGCCAAAGATTTCAACTTCCATGCATGCCTCGGATTTCAGGCCCGTCAGTTTACTGCACAGTTTTGCCAAGATTTTCTGCAAAATCCTTGCAAATCGGTTGGGCCCGGAGCTTCAACGCCTCATCTCCTGCACCCAGAGTGCTTTCATTCGCGGGAGATCTATCCAGGACAACTTCCTCTATGTTCAGAATACCATAAAAGATGCTCACAAGCGGAATATCCCGCTGATGTTTCTGAAGCTCGATTTCGCGAAAGCTTTTGACTCTGTTAGCTGGCCATATCTGCTTGATGTTATGAAGGCTTATGGGTTTGGACAGCGCTGGAGGGACATCATTTGTCTGTTGTTAACTTCCTCATCCTCTCGTGTGCTCCTCAATGGCTTGCCCGGACCAGCTTTTGCCCATAAAAAAGGTTTTCGTCAAGGGGACCCTCTTTCTCCGATGCTATTCATTCTGGCTATGGATCCACTCATGAGAATCCTGGAAGAAGCAACAAATCAAGGCATTCTGGACCCAATCCCCCGGAACGCGACTAGATTGAGGGCCAGTCTCTATGCTGATGACGCCGCTATTTTTGCCACTCCTGACAGCCGACAGATCGAGACCATTATCAGAATTCTGGAGGTCTTCGGCAGTGTCTCAGGCCTTGTAATCAACCCCACCAAGTGTGTGCTCTACCCTATTCAGTGCCAGCATCTTGATGTCAACATCCTGTCAGCCAGCTTTGGGGGATCTGTGGGATCTTTCCCTTGCAAGTACTTGGGGCTGCCCCTCTCGTTGAGAAATTTGAGGAGAATCGATCTCCAACCGCTCCTGGACAAGGGTACAAGCAAACTAGCTGTTTGGAAAGGAAGGCTCATGAATAGAACGGGCCGACTTGACCTGATCAACTCGGTCCTCACTGCCACCATCACCTATTTCCTCACGTCTTTCTCCCCCAGCAGATGGTTCACTACCAAATTTGATAAGCTAAGGAGAAATTTCCTATGGAACACCGATGAGGAGGCGCATGGGGGAAAATGTCTGGTTAACTGGAAGAGAATCTGTGCACCTTTAAGCGTGGGTGGCCTGGGCATCAAGGATATCGATGCTTTTGGCCGGGCTCTTCGGCTTCGATGGCCTTGGTATGAATGGGATAGCTCGGACAGGCCATGGAAAGGGACCCCGGTGCCTTGCAATCAACATGACCTTAATCTTTTTGCGGCATGCACTTCGATTTCTCTGGGAGATGGCCGTTTAATGAAATTCTGGAGTCATAGATGGTTAGAGGGCCAAGCTCCAAAAGATTGGGCTCCTGATCTTTTTCGGATGGCAAGGTCCAAAGGGATCACTGTCAGTCAGGCTCTTGATGGAGACACATGGATGAGAGGACTGCAGAATATCAACTCTGCTGGGCTGATGAACTCTTTTATTAGCCTCTGGATGAAATTACAGGATGTGTCCTTGCTCTCTAGACCTGACACAATCTCTTGGAAGCTAACGGCTAGCGGACAATACACGGCAAAATCGGCTTACCAAGTTCAGTTCTTGACGCGTATCCCACAACCACACCTGCAGCAGGTCTGGAAGATTACAGCTGAAAAGAAAGTAAAGTTCTTCATCTGGACCCTCCTTCAGAATAGACTTTGGACCGGTGATCGACTTCAAGCGAGAAACTGGGATCACAATGACTTGTGTGCTGGTTGCGATCAAGTGCTGGAATCCGCACATGACTTGATTCTTGACTGCCCTTTTGCCAAAGAAATTTGGTTCAAGACCAACTCCTTCCCGCTTGCTTCCCAGGCTGCTCGGCACGCTTCATCTATCTCAGCTTGGTGGAACAGAGTGACAAAGTTAAAGAAAAAAGGACGCCAAGTGGACGAATGCACGGCGGCAGTTTACATCGCTTGGAATATTTGGCTCGAGAGAAACAGAAGGATCTTTAAGGATTCAGCGCAACCGTCAACGGATGTCCTTGTTAGAGCTAGAGATGACATTAGCCTCCTTTCGGAGGCATGGGAGGAGTAGGTCATTTTGAGTAGTGGGGCTGTTTAGCAGCCCACTCTAATGTTACTCTCTGCTTCCCCCCCCCCCCCCCCCCCCCTCATCCTGTTTCTATTGCTTAGAAACTTTGTACAGTTTTCCCCCTCCTATAATGAAATAGGCAGAGCTCCTGCCAGTTCCGGTCAAAAAGACACTTCTGACAAACTAAGCCGACACAACATCTTGATGGAATTGGTTTCTTCCACTAAACGAACATCATCAAGAAGTCTAAAATAAATTTAGAAAAATATGAGCACCAGTGCAAGTCTAGGACTTGAACTTTGGTGGGTTTTCACAACATGAAATCTAACCATCTAAACCTCAGTTCGCGCTTAAATCATGACGCAGTTTGATATTTATTTGTGCATTAACTAATTAGATTCCCCTTAAAAGCCAACGATTAGAGTACTCATATAGGTGCTTATACATCAAACACGACGCTAGAGAAAAAAAGTACCAAATGAGGTTCAATCGCGTAACTAGAAAATCACAATTTGCCTTGGCTATTGCATTGTGCCAATTGTACCATTTACTTGTTCGATCAAAACGACAGTGATGGCACTCGCAAGGGTCAAGAGTGAGACATATACCTGCAAAAACAGACGAAGGACCAACCAATGGGGCCAGTTATTTTGGGTCATGGATGATCATATGGTTCACTTATATTCAAGTGATCTTCCAAGGTAAGCACGTACGTCAGTTATAATGCCACACTAGCATGAATGCACTGCTTCATTAAGTGTAGTGCAGATGCGTGTCATCCTGCATTAGTTTTTGTCTTACCCCAAGAACAGAATATTATAAACTTGCCGGCGCCCTAATGCAGTTCGCCGCGGCAGGCTTTCGATTCATTGGAAGAGCACGCACAAACGACTCCCTTCGGTTGAGCCATGCTGATAGACATCAAGTACTTCCTCCGTTTTTAAATATTTGTCTTTTTATAAATTTCAAATGGACTATCACATACGGATGTACATAGACATATTTTAGAGTGTAGATTCACTCATTTTGCTTTGTATGTAGTCAATGGTTGAAATCTCCAAAAAGACAAATATTTAGCAACGGAGGGAGTACTTTGCATTTTTAGAAGGTTTAGCTATCTTACAAACCAACAGTGAAAATGTGTTAGGAATTCCGTTAAAATATGAATTCTTGATTCTTTTCCAGACACGCGGGAGATCTACCGGAGACATATTTTGGACATCCTAGACAAATCGAACTTGTTTTGTCATCTAGATCGTCCCCGTCATATCCTCGGTGAGTTAGGGACTGCTTGGATCCAAGGGACTATTTTTAGTCTGACTAAAAATAGTCTCTTTTAGAGGCTAAAGTTCCAAGCACAACTGACTAAAGAGAGGCTAGAACTAGTCTTGAGGCTAAAACTTTTTAGTCACATGAAACCTACTAAAATATGTATTAGCCCTCTCTCTCCTCATTTAATTCCTCTCCTTTAGCACATGCGAGTTCTGGATTGGATGGTTTGGAGGATAATAAATGCTCAATAACTTCATTTTAGTCTCTTTAGTATTTGGATCCAAGCATGAGTGAGGCTAGCAAGTTTTAGTCCCACTACTTTTAGTCATGGGACTAAAACGTATCCAAGCACCCTCTTACCTATGAACTCGTCAAAACCATCATTGCAATTCCTTCTCTTCCTTGTCCAGGTAACCTAAGGTTATGTCCGACCTGCCATCTGCCAAACAAATATATGTACGACTACCATGCCGCTGATAGGTATTTTGCAAGACACCCTCGATAGTTGTCACCGAGTGTAGGTATCCTTGTGTCAACGGATCGAATCTACGACATCCTACCTCGATATCATCATTAACAACAATTTTGATGTTGCTCGAGATCAAGGAAAAAACCCACTATGGAGCGCCGGGGCTCGACATCAACATTAGCCCTCTGCAACCGTGGAGGACTGCAGGACTTACTGCAAAGCAAACTGCGGTTAGGCAAGCTGATATTTTTGGTGAAACCACACCGCGCTGCAACTTGATAGTATCTTTTATTAAGGATAATTTAAGGTTGCAAAAACGCATGTTTACGAAAGGGGCTGCACCATCCACCAACGGGAAGGCAGCAGGTGCAGCTTCAGAACGTGAAATTTAAGCTGTAGTGTAGGACTGCAGGAGCAATGGAAGTGCCTGCCTCTTCCATCACTGCTGCCAATACCATGCTGGTATAGGATGGTTGGGTTTGTGTTCGGCCATCGCGGAGTCAAGCCCTTGTCCTTGTGGGTGCAACAACAACTCTGAACCCGTCTCTGTCTTTTCACTGCTCGAGCTCTCTTGGTTCCTCCTCCCGACATTCTCTGTTTTTTGTTCATGTTCATTTCATCGGAAGTTTGCAGTTCATGATTCCTGCGTGACAATCAGTGGTGGATGGACTAACAGAAGCCATGCCCCCTATGCATAAAGTTATTATTTATTTCCTCATATCATGATAAATGTTTATTATTCATGCTAGAATTGTATTAACCGGAAACATGATACATGTGTGAATACATAGACAAACATATAGTCACTAGTATGCCTCTACTTGACTAGCTCATTAATCAAAGATGGTTATGTTTCCTAACCATAGACATGTGTTGTCATTTGATTAATGGGATCACATCATTAGGAGAATGATGTGATTGACATGACCCATTCCGTTAGCCTAGCACTTGATCGTTTAGTATATTGCTATTGCTTTCTTCATGACTTATACATGTTCCTGTAACTATGAGAATTATGCAACTCCCGTTTACCGGAGGAACACTTTGGGTACTACCAAACGTCACAACGTAACTGGGTGATTATAAAGGAGTACTACAGGTGTCTCCGAAGGTACATGTTGAGTTGGCGTATTTCGAGATTAGGTTTTGTCACTCCGATTGTCGGAGAGGTATATCTGGGCCCTCTCGGTAATGCACATCATTATAAGCCTTGCAAGCAATGTGACCAAATGAGTTGGTTACGGGATGATGCATTACGGAACGAGTAAAGAGACTTGCCGGTAACGAGATTGAACTAGGTATTGGATACCGACGATCAAATCTCGGGCAAGTAACATACCGATGACAAAGGGAACAACGTATGTTGTTATGCGGTTTGACCGATAAAAGATCTTCGTAGAATATGTAGGAGCCAATATGGGCATCCAGGTTCCGCTATTGGTTATTGACCGAGAATAGTTCTAGGTCATGTCTACATAGTTCTCGAACCCGTAGGGTCTGCACGCTTAACGTTACGATGACAGTTTTATTATGAGTTTATAAGTTTTGATGTACCGAAGTTTGTTCAGAGTCCCGGATGTGATCACGGACGTAACGAGGAGTCTCGAAATGGTCGAGACATAAAGATCGATATATTGGAAGCCTATATTTGGACATCGAAATCATTCCGGGTGAAATTGGCATTTTACCGGAGTACCGGGAGGTTACCGGAACCCCCCGGGGGGTTATTGGGCCTACATGGGCCTCGAGGGAGAAGAGGGAAGGAGGCAGGAGGGGGCCGCGCGCCCCTCCCCTTCCTAGTCCGAATAGGACAAGGGAAGGGGGGCGGCGCCCCCCCTTTCCTTCCCCTCTTCCTCCTCTTTCCCCCCTTCTCCTACGCCAACTAGGAAAGAAGGGAGTCCTACTCCCGGTGGGAGTAGGACTCCCCCCTTGGCGCGCCCTCCTTGGCCGGCCGCCTCCTCCCCCCTGGCTCCTTTATATACGGGGGCGGGGGGGCACCCCATAGACACACAAGTTGATCTACGGATCGTTCCTTAGCCGTGTGCGGTGCCCCCTTCCACCATATTCCACCTCGGTCATATAGTCGCGGAGTTTAGGCGAAGCCCTGCGCCGATAGAACATCATCATCGTCACCACGCCGTCGTGCTGACGGAACTCATCTTCGGAGCTTTGCTGGATCGGAGCCCGGAGATCGTTATCGAGCTGAACGTGTGCTGAACTCGGAGGTGCCATACGTTCGGTGCTTGGATCGGTCGGATCGTGAAGACGTACGACTACATCAACCGTGTTGTGCTAATGCTTCCGCTTACGGTCTACGAGGGTACGTGGACGAATACTCTCCCCTCTCATTGCTATACCATCACCATGATCTTGCGTGTGCGTAGGAATTTTTTTGAAATTACTACGTTCCCCAACAGTGGCATCCGAGCCTAGGTTTTATGCGTTGATGTTATATGCATGAGTAGAACACAAGTGAGTTGTGGGCGATACAAGTCATACTGCTTACCAGCATGCCATACTTTGGTTCGGCGGTATTGTGAGATGAAGCGGCCCGGACCGACATTACGCGTACGCTTACGCGAGACTGGTTTCACCGTTACGAGCACTCGTGCTTAAAGGTGGTTGGCGGGTGTCTGTCTCTCTCACTTTAGCTGAATCGAGTGTGGCTACGCCCGGTCCTTGCGAAGGTTAAAACAGCACCAACTTGACGAACTATCGTTGTGGTTTTTATGCGTAGGTAAGAACGGTTCTTGCTAAAGCCCGTAGCAGCCACGTAAAATTTGCAACAACAAAGTAGAGGACGTCTAACTTGTTTTTGCAGGGCATGTTGTGATGTGATATGGTCAAGATGTGATGCTATATTTTATTGTATGAGATGATCATGTTTTGTAACCGAAGTTATCGGCAACTGGCAGGAGCCATATGGTTGTCACTTTATTGTATGAAATGCAAACGCCCTGTAATTGCTTTACTTTATCTCTAAGCGGTAGCGATAGTCGTAGAAGCAATAGATGGCGTAACGACAACGATGCTACGATGGAGATCAAGGTGTCGCGCCGGTGACGATGGTGATCACGACGGTGCTTCGAAGATGGAGATCACAATCACAAGATGATGATGGCCATATCATATCACTTATATTGATTGCATGTGATGTTTATCCTTTATGCATCTTATCTTGCTTTGATTGACAGTAGCATTTTAAGATGATCTCTCACTAATAATCAAGAAGTGTTCTCCCTGAGTATGCACCGTTGCGAAAGTTCTTCGTGCTGAGACACCACATGATGATCGGGTGTGATAGGCTCTACGTTCAAATACAACGGGTGCAAAACAGTTGCACACGCGGAATACTCAGGTCATACTTGATGAGCCTAGCATATACAGATATGGCCTCGGAACACGGAGACCGAAAGGTCGAACGTGAATCATATAGTAGATATGATCAACATAGTGATGTTCACCATTGAAACTACTCCATCTCACGTGATGATCGGACATGGTTTAGTTGATTTGGATCACGTGATCACTTAGATGACTAGAGAGATGTCTGTCTAAGTGGGAGTTCTTAAGTAATATGATTAATTGAACTTAAATTTATCATGAACTTAGTACCTGATAGTATTTTGCTTGTCTATGTTTGTTTGTAGATAGATGGCTCGTGCTGTTGTTCCGTTGAATTTTAATGCGTTCCTTGAGAAAGCAAAGTTGAAATATGATGGTAGCAATTACACGGACTGGGTCCGTAACCTGAGGATTATCCTCATTGCTGCACAGAAAAGTTACGTCCTGGAAGCACCGCTGGGTGCCAGGCCTGCTGCTGATGCAACTGACAACGTTAAAAACGTCTGGCAGAGCAAAGGTGATGACTACTCGATAGTTCAGTGTGCCATGCTTTACGGCTTAGAACCGGGTCTTCAACGACGTTTTGAACGTCATGGAGCATATGAGATGTTCCAGGAGTTGAAGTTAATATTTCAAGCAAATGCCCGGATTGAGAGATATGAAGTCTCCAATAAGTTCTATAGCTGCAAGATGGAGGAGAATAGTTCTGTCAGTGAACATATACTCAAAATGTCTGGGTATAATAATCACTTGATTCAACTGGGAGTTAATCTTCCTGATGGTAGTGTCATTGACAGAATTCTTCAATCACTGCCACCAAGCTACAAGAGCTTCGTGATGAACTATAATATGCAAGGGATGAACAAGACTATTCCCGAGCTCTTCGCGATGCTAAAAGGCGCGGAGGTAGAAATCAAGAAGGAGCATCAAGTGTTGATGGTTAACAAGACCACCAGTTTCAAGAAAAAGGGCAAAGGGAAGAAGAAGGGGAACTTAAAAAAGAACAGCAAGCAAGTTGCTGCTCAAGAGAAGAAACCCAAGTCTGGACCTAAGCCTGAAACTGAGTGCTTCTACTGCAAGCAGACTGGACACTGGAAGCGGAACTACCCCAAGTATTTGGCGGATAAGAAGGATGGCAAAGTGAACAAAGGTATATGTGATATACATGTTATTGATGTGTACCTTACTAATGCTTGCAGTAGCACCTGGGTATTTGATACTGGTTCTGTTGCTAATATTTGCAACTCGAAACATGGACTATGGATTAAGCGAAGATTGGCTAAGGACGAGGTGACGATGCGCGTGGGAAATGGTTCCAAAGTCGATGTGATCGCGGTCGGCACGCTACCTCTACATCTACCATCGGGATTAGTTTTAGACCTAAATAATTGTTATTTGGTGCCAGCGTTGAGCATGAACATTATATCAGGATCTTGTTTGATGCGAGACGGTTATTCATTTAAATCAGAGAATAATGGTTGTTCTATTTATATGAGTAATATCTTTTATGGTCATGCACCCTTGAAAAGTGGTCTATTTTTATTGAATCTCGATAGTAGTGATACACATATTCATAGTGTTGAAACCAAAAGATGCAGAGTTGATAACGATAGTGCAACTTATTTGTGGCACTGCCGTTTAGGTCATATCGGTGTAAAGCGCATGAAGAAACTCCATACTGATGGGCTTTTGGAATCACTTGATTATGAATCACTTGGTACTTACGAACCGTGCCTCATGGGCAAGATGACTAAAACGCCGTTCTCCAGAACTATGGAGCGAGCAACTGATTTGTTGGAAATCATACATACTGATGTTTGTGGTCCAATGAATGTTGAGGCTCGCGGCAGGTATCGTTATTTTCTCACCTTCACAGATGATTTGAGCAGATATGGGTATATCTACTTGATGAAACACAAGTCTGAAACATTTGAAAAGTTCAAAGAATTTCAGAGTGAAGTGGAAAATCATCGTAACAAGAAAATAAAATTTCTACGATCTGATCGTGGAGGAGAATATTTGAGTTACGAGTTTGGTCTACACTTGAAACAATGCGGAATAGTTTCGCAACTCACGCCACCCGGAACACCACAATGAAATGGTGCGTCCGAACGTCGTAATCATACTTTACTAGATATGGTGCGATCTATGATGTCTCTTACTGATTTACCGCTATCGTTTTGGGGTTATGCTTTAGAGACGGCTGCATTCACGTTAAATAGGGTACCATCGAAATCCGTTGAGATGACACCTTATGAACTGTGGTTTGGCAAGAAACCAAAGTTATCGTTTCTTAAAGTTTGGGGCTGCGTTGCTTATGTGAAGGAACTTCAACCAGATAAGCTTGAACCCAAATCGGAGAAATGTGTCTTCATAGGATACCCAAAAGAGACTATTGGGTACACCTTCTATCACGGATCTGAGGGCAAGATTTTCGTTGCTAAAATTGGATCCTTTCTAGAGAAGGAGTTTCTCTCGAAAGAAGTGAGTGGGAGGAAAGTAGAACTTGATGAGATAACTGTATCTACTCCCTTATTGGAAAGTAGTTCATCACAAGAACCGGTTCTTGTGACAACTACACCAATTAGTGAGGAAGCTAATGATATTGATCATGAAACTTCAGATCAAGTTTCTACTGAACCTCGTAGGTCTACCAGAGTAAGATCCGCACCAGAGTGGTACGGTAATCCAATTCTGGAAGTCATGTTGCTTGACCATGATGAACCTACGAACTATGAGGAAGCGATGATGAGCCCAGATTCCGCAAAATGGCTAGAGGCCATGAAATCTGAGATGGGATCCATGTATGAAAACAAAGTATGGACTTTGGTTGACTTGCCCGATGATTGGCAAGCAATTGAGAATAAACGGATCTTTAAGAATAAGACTGACGTTGATGGTAATGTAACTGTCTATAAAGCTCAAATTGTTGCGAAAGGTTTTCGACAAGTTCAAGGAGTTGACTACGATGAGACTTTCTCACCCGTAGTGATGCTTAAGTCTGTCCGAATCATGTTAGCTATTGCTGCATTTCATGATTATGAAATTTGGCAAATGGATGTCAAAACTGCATTCTTGAATGGATTTCTGGAAGAAGAGTTGTACATGATGCAGCCAGAAGGTTTTGTTGATCCAAAAGGTGCTAACAAAGTGTGCAAGCTCCAGCGTTCCATTTATGGACTGGTGCAAGCATCTCGGAGTTGGAATAAACGCTTTGATAGTGTGATCAAAGCATATGGTTTTATACAGACTTTTGGAGAAGCCTGTATTTACAAGAAAGTGAGTGGGAGCTCTGTAGCATTTCTGATATTATATGTAGATGCCATATTATTAATTGGAAATGATATAGAATTTCTGGATAGCATAAAGGGATACTTGAATAAAAGTTTTTCAATGAAAGACCTCGATGAAGCTGCTTACATATTGGGCATCAAGATCTATAGAGATAGATCAAGACACTTAATAGGACTTTCACAAAGCACATACCTTGATAAAATTTTGAAAAAGTTCAAAATGGATCAGGCAAAGAAAGGGTTCTTGCCCGTACCACAAGGTGTGAAGTTGAGTCAAACTCAATACTCGACCACAGCAGAAGATAGAGAGAAAATGAAAGATGTTCCCTATGCTTCAGCCATAGGCTCTATCATGTATGCAATGCTGTGTACCAGACTTGACGTATGCTTAGCAATAAGCTTGGCAGGAAGGTACCAAAGTAATCCAGGAGTGGATCACTGGACAGCGGTCAAGAACATCCTGAAATACCTGAAAAGGACTAAGGATATGTTTCTCGTATATGGAGGTGACAAAGAGCTAGTCGTAAATGGTTACGTCGATGCAAGCTTTGACACTGATCCGGACGATTCTAAATCGCAAACCGAATACGTGTTTTTATTAAACGGTGGAGCTGTAAGTTGGTGCAGTTCTAAACAAAGTGTCGTGGCGGGATTTACATGTGAAGCAGAGTACATAGCTGCTTCGGAAGCAGCAAATGAAGGAGTCTGGATGAAGGAGTTCATTTCCGATCTAGGTGTCATTCCTAGTGCATCGGGACCAATGAAAATCTTCTATGACAATACTGGTGCAATTGCCTTGGCAAAGGAATCCAGATTTCACAAGAGGACCAAGCACATCAAGAGACGCTTCAATTCCATTTGGGACCAAGTCCAAGTGGGAGACATAGAGATTTGCAAGATACATACGGATCTGAATGTCGCAGACCCGTTGACTAAGCCACTCTCACGAGCAAAACATGATCAGCACCAAGACTCCATGGGTGTTAGAATCATTACTATGTAATCTAGATTATTGACTCTAGTGCAAGTGGGATACTGAAGGAAATATGCCCTAGAGGGAATAATAAAGTTATTATTTATTTCCTCATATCATGATAAATGTTTATTATTCATGCTAGAATTGTATTAACCAGAAACATGATACATGTGTGAATACATAGACAAACATATAGTCACTAGTATGCCTCTACTTGACTAGCTCATTAATCAAAGATGGTTATGTTTCCTAACCATAGACATGTGTTGTCATTTGATTAATGGGATCGCATCATTAGGAGAATGATGTGATTGACATGACCCATTCCGTTAGCCTAGCACTTGATCGTTTAGTATATTGCTATTGCTTTCTTCATGACTTATACATGTTCCTGTAACTATGAGAATTATGCAACTCCTGTTTACCGGAGGAACACTTTGGGTACTACCAAACGTCACAACGTAACTGGGTGATTATAAAGGAGTACTACAGGTGTCTCCGAAGGTACATGTTGAGTTGGCGTATTTTGAGATTAGGTTTTGTCACTCCGATTGTCGGAGAGGTATCTCTGGGCCCTCTCGGTAATGCACATCATTATAAGCCTTGCAAGCAATGTGACCAAATGAGTTGGTTACGGGATGATGCATTACGGAACGAGTAAAGAGACTTTTCGGTAACGAGATTGAACTAGGTATTGGATACCGACGATCAAATCTCGGGCAAGTAACATACCGATGACAAAGGGAACAACGTATGTTGTTATGCGGTTTGACCGATAAAATATCTTCGTAGAATATGTAGGAACCAATATGGGCATCCAGGTTCCGCTATTGGTTATTGACCGAGAATAGTTCTAGGTCATGTCTACATAGTTCTCGAACCCGTAGGGTCCGCACGCTTAACGTTACAATGACAGTTTTATTATGAGTTTATAAGTTTTGATGTACTGAAGTTTGTTCGGAGTCCCGGATGTGATCATGGACGTAACGAGGAGTCTCGAAATGGTCGAGACATAAAGATCGATATATTGGAAGCCTATATTTGGACATCGGAATCGTTCCGGGTGAAATCGGCATTTTACCGGAGTACCGGGAGGTTACCGGAACGCCCCGGGGGGTTATTGGGCCTACATGGGCCTCGAGGGAGAAGAGGGAAGGAGGCAGCAGGGGCCGCGCGCCCCTCCCCTTCCTAGTACGAATAGGACAAGGGAAGGGGGCGGCGCCCCCCCTTTCCTTCCCCTCTTCCTCCTCTTTCCCCCTTCTCCTATTCCAACTAGGAAAGAAGGGAGTCCTACTCCCGGTGGGAGTAGGACTCCCCCCTTGGCGCGCCCTCCTTGGCCGGCCGCCTCCTCCCCCCTGGCTCCTTTATATACGGGGGTGGGGGGCACCCCATAGACACACAAGTTGATCTACGGATCGTTCCTTAGCCGTGTGCGGTGCCCCCTTCCACCATATTCCACCTCGGTCATATCGTCGCGGAGTTTAGGCGAAGCCCTGCACCGATAGAACATCATCATCGTCACCACACCGTCGTGCTGACGGAACTCATCTTCAGAGCTTTGCTGGATCGGAGCCCGGAGATCGTTATCGAGCTAAACGTGTGCTGAACTCGGAGGTGCCGTACGTTCGGTGCTTGGATCGGTCGGATCGTGAAGACGTACGACTACATCAACTGCGTTGTGCTAACGCGTCCGCTTACGGTCTACGAGGGTACGTGGACGAATACTCTCCCCTCTCATTGCTATACCATCACCATGATTTTGCGTGTGTGTAGGATTTTTTTTGAAATTACTACGTTCCCCAACACTTTGCGCTTTTCTACCAGTTGCTCAACAGTAATTTGTTTACCCAGCGTATGCGTTCTTTCAAGAGAGAAGCCTCTAGTGAAAACTATGCCCCCGAGTCTATTCTCATCATATTATTTTCAGATCTATAAAAACCAAAAAAACCAAAAATATCTTGCTGCAATTTATTTACTTTTACTTTATTTAGCACTTTTATTTATCTTTTATACCTATCTATATCAGATCTCATCCTTGCAATTAACCGTGAAAGTATTGACAACCCCTTTTATCGCGTGTAGGTACAACCATTGGAGACTTGTGTGTTCCTCCTACTGGATTGATACCTTGGTTCTTAACTATGGGAATTACTTATCTCGACTTTGCTTTATCATCCTTTCCTCTTCAAGGGAAAAACCAACGCAAGCTCTAGAAGTAGCACCTAGCGTGACGCTTGAATGCTGGTGCTAGTGAGAAGTCACTTTCACTTTACCCAATGTCATTTGAAAGCGGCCACACTATAGCGGCATGAATGCGGGCAGCAGGTGGGTGAGAACACACACGGGTGAGGGAGGAGGGTTTTCGGTGGGCCACACCGATCGAGCACAGGCGTGGCAACAGTCCGGACGCCCGCAAATCCCCCCAACTTTGTCTCTGGTTTGTGGAAAAAAGAACGCCCAGACCGCCCGACAGACCGATACATGCCCACGTTGGATGGCACAACATGTTCGGATAGCGTGGTACAGACATGTGCGGGAGGTTTGAGCGTCGGTGTTGGAGATGACCTTAGGGCATCCCCAAAACTGCGGGCAACTGTTCAGACCACCACCCGCAATTGTCCGGACCACCACCGACTATTATTTCAGCCGTGAAGCCCATAGACGTATCTCGTACGCCCTCCCCCAACTCCGCCACGACCCCGCTACACTACTTCGTCACTCGGGACGATCATCGAGTCCAGCCTACAGTTGATTTGGGATCCTGCCGGGGCTTCTTTCGGCTAATGCAACTGTTGGCCGGAGCGGCGCAAACCGTGGTTGTCCCTGCAGCTCGTCATCGTTGTGCGTAGCTGGAGTACGGGCTGTCGGAGCTCCACAGGTAGCCGCACCACCGACATGACTAAGTTGAATGGTTGATACGTTGATCAGCATCGCCGGCGTGCGGAGTTGCTAAATTTTTAGTCAACACTCAACCGACAGGCGTCAAGGAGGCGTTTCTAGGCATTTCAACACTGGCATGGCTACCGTCTCTACTCCTACCTCCATCTACTACTATTACTCCACCCATCGAGCGCTATCCACCATGCATCTAGGGTATTAAGTTAATAAAAAACAGAGTAACACCTTAAGGAAGATGACATGATGTAGACAAAGTAAACTCAACTAATATGAATAAACCCCATCGTTTTATCCTTAATGCAACATTATAAATATGTGGCTTGTCCCTTTCTGTCACTGTGACAGAGCATTGCAAGATTGAACCCATCACAAAGCACCTCTCCCACCAAAGATAAATCAATCTAGTTGGCCAAACCAAATAGATAGATAGGAGAGAAATACAACGCTATAACAATCATGCATAATAAAGGTCAGAAAAGACTCAATCACTTCTCATGAATATTTAGATCATAAACCTACAATTCATGGGATCCCAACAAACACATCGTAAAATAAGATTACATCGAATACAACTCCAAGAAAATCAAGGTGTACATTGTCGTGGAATAGTCACGGCAGACGTCCTAGTGTGAGGACTTAGTCGTGGAGCCATCACAACTAGGTTAGCTTAAAGGGGTTAAACGGGACAAAGGACACATGAGTTTATACTGGTTCAGCCCCTTGCGGTGAAGGTAAAGGCCTAATCCAGTTTGACACCCATCGGCTCACGGAGTCCCGGCCGGCTCATAGACAACGTGTCTGGCTCGGTGACTAACTATACATGCCTTACAATACAAGTCTTACACATATGGCGGTTTAGTCCTACGGGCCTTAAGTCGCCCTTGGGCCTTGGGCCCTTGCCTATGAGTCACCGTCTTCAATATCCTCATGGGCTTCACATCATGAATCGCCATAGGTATAACCCGGCCCCTCCTGGGTGGGTCATACCTAATAGTTATATCCCCAACATTAGGCCCCAGGTTGATTTGAACTGGTTCATGCCAATCTTCAACACTTCGAAAAAATCTTCCCTTCTTCATTTGTGAGAGAACTCATAACCCTCCATGACGTCATCTCCTGGGCTTGTGGTAACCCGCCATGATGTCATGTGTCATTAATTTACACAATATTCAATATATCTTAACGGATCCTTATCTTTAATAGATGTCTCGAGAATCAAGGCGCCCGAGCAGCTAGATAATCATTCTTTGGTCTCCTCGTTTTTCGCGCCCACTTATTAACCTTCTCCTTATAAATAGGGTTGAACCTCCCTTATATCATTCTCCCCCTTCTCCTTCTCGTCTTCCTCCTCTCGCGACTCATCTGCCACTTCGAGCTTCGCCGCCGCCATGAAGCTCACCGTCCTCCTCGCCCTTGGCTGCTGCATCGACCTGAACGGGACCAGAGAATGCCGGCGCTCCACTACAGTTCATCTGCCTCTGTAAGCGTTCCTCCTCCTATGCTCCAGATCGCATTAGGGTTTCTTTAGTTCTTCGAGTTCTTTGTCGTTCTTCTAGACAACCCTTGTTTTAGATCCGAATGTGTCTATTAGGACGCGCGGAGCCTATTTCCATTCCTTTTGTTATCTCAAAGCTTGCTTCATATATGTATAAATCTTGCCCTTGTGCTAGTTCTTCTTCTGCTGCAATGCTTTAGGTTTTGATTTATTTTCTTTTTCACAGAGCGCCAGATCCAAATCACCTGCTACTATCTGTAAAAACTTGTTTTTCTAACACTTAGCAGATTTTACTCCTGATACATATCAATCTGGTCATGGCGGCTTACACCACTAGTTGTAGCTAGATTCAACACTTAGCAGATTTCCCTCTTGATAGATATCAATCTCTTCATGGCGGCTTACATGACTGGCTGTAGCTAGTCATATATCATTAGTCCCCTTTTAAGCCACCATTCTGAATATGCATTGTAGTACTTTTCCTCAGGCTTAACTTCAACCGGCAAAACCTGTTTTTTTATTTTTAGGCTTCTTTCTTCACAATGGCCCCAAAGACAACCACTTCCTGTAACTGGGTTCCCTCCATTGTCACTGAGGACACACTCAAGGACTTTGTGAAAACCGGCTATTTGCCAAAAAAGACTGTCATGCATTATTGCGCCCCCAAGCCAAAAGGGGAGAAACCTCAGCCAAAGGATGATGAAGTCATTGTCTTTACTGATCACATGAACCGGGGCTTCTCACCGTCCGGCTCTAAATTTTCCCGAGACGTTCTGCACTTTTTTGACCTTCATCCTCAAGACATCGGACCCAATTCCGTGTCAAACATATGCAGTTTTCAAGCTTTCTGCGAGGTGTACCTTCAAGAGGAGCCAAGTGTGGAACTATTCAGGTAGTACTTTTATTTGAACCGCCAAAACAAGTATTCAAACGGACCCAATCTGGAACTTGGCGGAATCTCAATTCAGCGAAGGAGAGATGCTATCTTCCCCTATGCTCGCCTGCCGAGTCATCCCAAGGATTGGAACCAGACATGGTTCTATTGCAAGGACACCTCTCCGGCTGACGAGAACCAATTGCCAGGCTTTCGTGCCCTGCGTCTTGACTCAAAACATCCTCTTCCTGATAAGCTGATCGATGCTGAATGCAAAAAGCTAGCGCCCACCATTGCCAAGGTCAAGGCTCTGTTGGGAAACGGCTTAACTGGCATTGACTTGGTTTGATGCTGGGTTGCACGGCGGGTCATCCCATTGAGTCGCTGCACCGGCTTGATGTGTACCTACACAGGTGGCAAAAAGGATCCACTGCGCCACATCTCCGTGCATTTAACTGACGATGCCATCAATGAAATGACGAAGTCTCTTCTGAATTGAGACTCGGCAAACTACAACAAAGTGGGTCTAAGCCCTTTCCGCACATCTAACCCGCCACCAAAAGTGAGTCTTTTAAATTACTTACTTTTGCCTTCATCCTTAAATATTTTGTTTAACTCAGCTTTGATGACTTTCACAAGATGATGATGATTTTTGGAAAAAGAAGTATGACCATGAAGCTGCGAAAAGGGCCAGGAAAGCCAAGAAAGCTGCCAAGAGAACCGCCAAGAAGAAGGGGAAGAAATCCAGTACTTGCAAGCTGTTTGAACTGAACGGCAGTTCTGAGTCGGAGGTAGCTCTTGATTCCCTTGGCTCCTTTTTCAACCATCTTATTGACATTGATTATCATCAGGATGACATGGGGACCAGTCAAGCAATCAAGGAAGAGGTAACTATCATTTCCATCGACTCCGAGCCTTTGCCAAGATAGAAAACTCGAAGAGTAACCCGGAAAGTAAGCTTTTCACACCCCTTAGCTTATCTGAATCCTCACTTTCTTTTGAACCAACAACAGCATGAGTGCCGGCGATTGACTCGGACTAGCGGAGGAGAAGAATTATCTTCCGGCTTACCGAACACTCCAAGGAAGCGTCGAAATGAGGTCATCCCCGATTTATACTCTTCTTATCCTCTGGTGGATCTCATCCGCCAACCACTTAGTTCTACCGACTCAAATTATCAGGAGACGTCTCGTTCCTCTTCCGGCAATTCATCTCAGTCTCATCTGCCGGCTTTCAAGACTGCTCCCGGGTAATAACAATTACTTATTACTTGCTCATTATGCTCCTTTATACTTATACTAACCTCTCATGGCTCATGCAGTGGAAAAGCCAAGCCTAGCAAGAAGGCAAAGGTGACTAAGCCGGCCGAAGACCCGAAAGTCAATGAGCCGGAGCAAGAAATCCCAGTGCCTGAGACATCCGCTCCTCAACCGTCAGAACCGGTTCTTGACGTTCCACTAGTGACTCCTGACCCTTCTATTGATCAAGAAAATGATGATCCTTTGAACACTGAAGCATCAAGCCCAGTTAAAATGGTTGAGACACATGATGATCATGTGGTGATTACCAACATCGGTTTTAGAGAGCCGTGAAGGCCTACTGTCTTAGCCAAGCCTTCTGCCAAGGAAGAACACATTGAACAATGAAAGGTGAGATTTGATGTTGCCGACTACTCCAAATTGAGCATTGGTGAAGTATATTCTGGCTATCTTAATCAAGTGCACACCAGCCGTGATCTTGAAGTTGACATGGTGAAGCAGATGCACCAAAAATTTGAGGTATGAACTCCTTTTTTTTATTGAATTATGCACATCCTGTCAGCCCCCAAGTCTACTGTTTATGATGGAATTGAATATGCTGTAGACTTAGATTAACCATGAGCATAAATAATAACCTTTGATAGAACCTTCATAATCCGGCTTACACCATCTAGGTTAATGCAGATCTGTAATGATCAACACTGAATCCATAGGCCCCAAGGGCCGGTTTAATAAGCACGAATGAGCCAGTCCTTTGCATCATTGTTTTATAAATCAGAGCTTTACTTATGTAGCCCCCATGATCTGTTTGTGTTTATTTGTAGCACATCCGGGTCACCATAAGATAACTGTTAAAGACAAGTAATATGCATTAGCCCCCAAGTGCCAAGTATTCTTGCTTGCAAAGTGCTTGGGACTTCATTTCTGTAATCCAAATCTGACCATGATTTTGAACCGGTGTATGTATAGGCCACCATTGATCAACTTCAATCAGAGTTGTCTGACGTGAAGACTCGTCTGAATCTGCAAGAATCTGAGACCCGGAAGGCGGACTCAAAATTCCAATTCAGCATGATTGAAACGGGAAAACTGAAGACCAGCTTTGAAGTTGAAAAAAGTGCCTTGGCTGAAGAAAAGACTGCCTTGATACAATGCGCTGAGAAGGCGGAGGCGGCTCTTTAGGAGGTGACCATTGAGCTTGCCGGCTTAAAACGCCATGTATCTCATATGGTTTCTGCTATCTTTGGTGAGTCGCCTTGCTGGTATGAAGTTTGAATCTTCCTTTTTGATGATATAAACCGCCTATAACCAATCCATGATTATTATTCAAGCCAAGGAGCACCAACCTTAGCCAAAAGATGCTTGTGAAGCTGAAGGCGGTTTACACACTTGTTGAGCAGCTCTATACTGGGACTCAACGCGCACTGCCTACAATTTCTCCGGCTAATCAAGAACCGACTCTCTTCGTTGAGGTCTTGAGGAAGCTTTATGATCTACCTAAGAGGTTTAATGAGATGAAGCGATCATCCGCAAGAGCTGGCGCTATGACGGCCTTGAGTTGGGCCAAAGCATGGCTACCAGAACTAGACCCGGCCGATATATCGACCGGATATCCAAGCCTAAAATAAGGTGGCACTCCTTTTGATAAGAAAGTCTTTGCTGCCTGTGTGAAGGAGATACGTCCCCTTGCGAGCTTGATTGCCAATGAAACAGATCTTTCAAGATATCAACCGGCTTATGACAGGAAAAACAAGAAGCTGCTGATAACCCACAAGTGTAGGGATCAGTTCTAGCCTTTTTCGATAAGTAAGAGTGTCGAACCCAACGACGAGCTAAAGGTAGAACAAATATTCCCTCAAGTTCTATCGACCACCGATACAACTCTATGCATGCTTAACGTTCGCTTTACCTAGAACAAGTATGAAACTAGAAGTACTTTGTAGGTGTTGTTGGATAGGTTTGCAAGATAATAAAGAGCACGTAAATAAAAGGTAGGTGCTGTTTAGATAAAGAAGAAATAAAGTAAATATAGCGAGTGTGGAAAAGTGGTGGTAGGAATTGTGAAATTGTAAGCAATTGACTACTTTACTAGACCGATAGCAAGTTTTATGTGGGAGAGGCATAAGCTAACATACTTAGTCTTCTTGGATCATATGTAGTTATGATCGGAACTCTAGCAAGCATCCGCAACTACTAAAGATCATTAAGGTAAAACCTAACCATAGCATTAAAGCATCAAGTCCCCTTTATCCCATATGCCACAACCCCCTTACTCGGGTTTATGTTTCTGTCACTCAAGCAACCCACTATAAGCGAATCATGAACGTATTGCAACACCCTACAGCGGGAATCCCTCAAGCTTGCGCAACACGGAGGGCACAATAGGACAGCAACATAACCACAAGCAAATTAAACAAATCATAGCAATTCACCAATCACTGGTAGGACAACGAAAATCTACTCAGACATCATAGGATGGGAACACATTATTGGATAATAATATGAAGCATAAAGCACCATGTTCAAGTAGAAGGTACAACGGGTTGCGGGAGAGTGGACTGCTGAATATAGATGGGGGAAGGTGATGGAGATGTTGGTGAAGATGATGGCGGTGTTGGTGTAGGTCGCGGTGATGATGATGGCCCCCGGCGGCGTTTCGGCGCCATCAGAAGCAAGGGGGAGAGAGAGCCCCCTTCTTCTTCTTCTTCTTCCTTGACCTTCTCCCTAGATGGGAGAAGGGTTTCCCCTCTGGTCCTTGGCTCCCATGGCACGGGAGGGGCGAGAGCCCCTCCGAGCTTGGATTTGTCTCTCTATCTCTCTCTGTTTCTACGCTCCCAGATCTTGCCCTTTCACCGTTTCTTATATATCCGGAGATCCGTAACTCCGATTGGATTGAAACCTTCGCCCAGATTTTTCTCCAAAATTAGCTTTCCTGCGGCAAAACAAGAGCGTCAACCGCCTTACGGGTGGCCCACGAGGGTCAGGGGCGCGCCCCTGCCTCGTGGCACCCTCGGGCACCGTATCGCGTTGGTTTTTCTTCCCAAAAATCATAAATATTCCAAAAATGATCTCTGTCCGTTTTTATCCCGTTTGGACTCCATTTGATATGGGGTTTCTATGAAACATAAAACATGCAACAAGCAGGAACTGGCACTAGGCACCGGATCAATATGTTAGTCCCAAAAATAATATAAAAAGTTGCCAAAAGTATATGAAAGTTGTAAAATATTGGCATGGAACAATCAAAAATTATAGATACGACGGAGACGTATCACCATGCGAAAGCTTAATTCCTGCTCGTCCTCGAGTAGGTAAATGATAAAAAAGATAATTTTTGATGTGGAATGCTACCTAGCATAATCTTGATCATATGTCTAATCATGGCATGAATACTAAGACACTAGTGATTCAAAGCAATAGTCTATCATTAGACATAAAAATGATAATACTTCGAGCGTACTAATAAAGCAATCATGTCTTTTCAAAACAACATGGCCAAAGAAAGTTATCCCTACAAAATCATATAGTCTGGCTATGCTCCATCTTCATCACACAAAATATTCAAGTCATGCACAACCCCGATGACAAGCCAAGCAATTGTTTCATTCTTTTGATGTTCTCAAACCTTTTCAACTTTCACGCAATACATGAGCGTGAGCCATGGACATAGCACTATAGGTGGAATAGAATATGATGGTGAAGGTTATGTGGAGAAGACAAAAAAGGAGAAAGTCTCACATCAACGCGGCTAATCAACGGGCTATGGAGATGCCCATCAATTGATGTCAATGTGAGGAGTAGGGATTGCCATGCAACGGATGCACTAGAGCTATAAGTGTATGAAAGCTCAAACTGGAAACTAAGTGGGTGTGCATCCAACTTGCTTGCTCATGAAGACCTAGGGCATTTTGAGGAAGCCCATCGTTGGAATATACAAGCCAAGTTCTATAATGAAAATTCCCACTAGTATATGAAAGTGATAACTCAAGAGACTCTCTATATGAAGAACATGGTGCCACTTTGAAGCACAAGTGTGGTAAAAGGATAGTAACATTGCCCCTTTTATTTCTCTTTTTTCTTTTTTTTGCGGGCTTCTTTGGCCCCCCTTTTTTATTTAGGCTTCTTTGGCCTCTCTTTTTTTTCTTTTTTTCTTCTTCTCTTTTTTTCTTTTTTTGGGGACAATGCTCTAACAATGATGATCATCACACTTTTATTTACTTACAACTCAATATTACAACTCGATATCTAGGACAAAGATATGACTCTATATGAATGCCTCCGGCGATGTACCGGGATGTGCAATGATCTAGCATAGCAAAGATATCAGAAAACGGACAAGCCATGAAAAAATTACGCTAGCTATCTTACGATCATGCAAGGCAATATGACAATGAATGCTCAAGTCATGTATATGATGACGATGGAAGTTGCATGGCAATATATCTCGGAATGGCTATGGAAATGCCATGATAGGTAGGTATGGTGGCTTTTTTGAGGAAGATATAAGGAGGCTTATGTGTGACAGAGCGTATCATATCACGGGGTTTGGATGCACCAGCAAAGTTTGCACTGACTCTCGAGGTGAGAAAGGGCAATGCACTGTACCGAAGAGGCTAGCAATGATGGAAGGGTGAGAGTGCGTATAATCCATGGACTCAACATTAGTTATAAAGAAGGGATTTTTTTTGTTTTTGCCACTCTAGATTTTGCCAATTTTCCTTACGCCACTCTAGATTTTGACATTTCACTTTTGCCACTTTTAGTTTTTGACAATTGTCACAATTGCCATTCCCGTGGCAAAAACAAAAATTTTAGAGTGGCAATTGTGATACATTTCAAAAGCTAAGAGTGGAAAAAATGAAATAAAATTATTTTTCTTTTGCCACAAAATGGCAATTTTGATAATTGTCAAAATCTAAGAGTGGCAAAAGTGAAATGTCAAAATCTAGAATGGCATAAGGAAAATTGGCAAAATCTAGAGTGGCAAAAACAAAATTTTCCCCATAAAGAACTCACATAGTTATTGCAAAAATCTATTAGCCATCAAAACAATGTACTACGCGCATGCTCCTAGGGGGATAGATTGGTAGGAAAAGACCATCACTCGTCCCCGACCGCCACTCATAAGGAAGACAAGCAATAAATACCTCATGCTCCAACTTCATTACATAACGGTTCACCATACGTGCATGCTACGGGTATCACAAACTTCAACAAAAGTATTTCTACAATCCACGACTACCCACTAGCATGACTAATATCACCATCTTTATATCACAAAACTATTGCAAGGAATCAAACATATCATATTCAACGATCTACAAGTTTATGTAGGATTTTATGACTAATCATGTGAATGACCAATTTCCGTCATCTCTCTAAATAGATATAAGTGAAGCAAAGAGAGTTTAATTATTTTTACAAAAGTTATGCCCACGCTCTAACAAATATAAGTGAAGCAAAAGAGCATTCTACAAATGGTGATTTTCTATGTGAGGAGAAACAGGCAATCCAAACTTCAAATGATATAAGTGAAGCACATGAAGCAGTCTATAAAGCCATACTCAATAGATTTAAGTGAAGTGCAATGAGCATTCTATAAATCAACCATGGACTATCTCTTACTAGCATGGTGCATAAAATAAAAGTGAAAACTAAATGCAAAAGACGCTCCAAGACTTGCACATATCGCATGAACGAAACGAATACGAAAACATACCAATACTTATTGAAGAAAGAGGGGATGCCTTCCGGGGCATCCCCAAGCTTAGACGCTTGAGTCTCCTTGAATATTTACTTGGGGTGCCTTGGGAATCCCCAAGCTTGAGCTCTTTCCTCTCTTCCTTTTCCTCATATCGAGACCTCCTTGATCAAACACTTCATCCACACAAAACTTCAACAGAAAACTCAGTAAGATCCGTTAGTATAATAAAGCAAATCACTACTCTAAGTACTGTTGCAAACCTATTCATATTTTGTTTTTGCATTGTATCTACTGTAATATAACATTTCCAGGGCTTAATCCACTGATATAAATTGATAGATTCATCAAAACAAGCAAACTATGCATCAAAAACAGAATCTGTCAAAAATAGAATCAATCAAAAATAGAACATTCTGTAGCAATCTGAACATTCACCATACTTCTGGTACCCCAAAAATTCTGCCAAAATTAAGAAAAACAAATTATTTGTACAGCAAGACAGTGCAAAATTATCAGAACCGCTTGACATTGCAGTAAAAAATGTAAAATCGCGCACTATAGCCAAAGTTTCTGTCCTGCACCGCACAAACCAACAAGCATTGTAAACATCCTAAAGGCAAACCTTAGCACATTATTTTTATAATACAATGGAATTGTACAAGGGGATAATTATTTTTGATGAAAAGTTTCTGTAATTAAGATTCACAAAGTTTCCGTGAGCATGAAAAAAGTTCAAGGATCTCTCCCACTTCAACAATGCTTGTCTCTCTCACTTTCACTTTCCTTTTTGAAAAGTTTTGGGTTGCCCTCTTTATTTATTTTTTGTTTTTAAACTATATAAAAGCACTCAACAGAAATAAATGACTCCCTAAAACTTCCGGGTTGTCTCCCTGACAGCGCTTTCTTTAAAGCCATTAAGCTAGGCATATATTGCTCAAGTCATGATCCACCCGGATCCCAAGGTATATCAAAGCCAATTTTAATTAAAAATGATTTATGATTTAGTAGTGAGCACAAAGTAACATATATCATGCAACAATGAAGTCTAACTCTCTTCTTATGCATCGGCATGTCAGAAAATAACAATTCATGCACACATAGTAAAGGCCAATGCATAGTAAAAGCAGTTTCTTGCAATTTTATCATATTGGAAACATAGTGAGGTGGAGATATAGTTCCTCCCTCATAATAATTGCAAGTAGGAGAAGCAAGCACATGCATATCATATCTATCAAAATCATCATGTGCAATAGTAAAACGCAACCCATCAATATAATCCTTAATAAGCACAAACTTCTCTGATATAGTGTAGTTTGGAGAATTCAAAAAGATAATAGGACTATCATGCATGGGTGCAATAGCAACAATTTCATGTTTTACATAAGGAACTATAGCAAGTTCATCTCCATAAGCATAATTCATGGCATCTTGGCCACAAGCATAGCAAGCATCATCAAAAAGGGGTATTTCAAGAGAATCAATGGGATCATAACAATTATCATAGCAATCATCCTTCGGTAAGCACAAAGGGGAATTAAACAATGTATGAGTTGAAGAGTTACTTCATTAGAAGGTGGGCACGGGTAGCTAATCCGCTCTTCCTCCTTTTGTTCTTCACTCTCCTCATCATCTTTTTCATCCAACAAGCTCACAATTTCATCAATTTCTTCTTCCATAGACTCCTGCAAAATATTAGTCTCTTCTTGGACAGCGGAGACTTTCTCAATAAATGCATCAATATTGGAATTGAATTCATAATTCTCATAGAAATATTTCAGTATAGCTAAATTTTCAGGTCTATAAATAGCATCATCAAGATTTTCACACATTTTAAACAAAGATTCAATCTCATAAGAACCCATAAAAGCAACAAATTCTTCTATTTGTTCCACATCATAGTAATCATATATACCATTAGCATAAAAAGCCAAGGTTTCATTATCATTAAATTTACACGAAAAGGAAAGGTGTGGAGCCTTCATCTTAGAGCAACAAGTATAATCATATCTCAATCATAGTTCCCGAGCACACCAACACAACATATAAATTTGATCCCATAATAATTTTCCTTTTGTGTCAAGCAGTAATCCCTAAAGTATTCACGTTGATCCAACGTGTCTCCCATCACATGATTGAATGCGGTTTTCTCAGGATTATCAAAGTAGTACATAATATCTTTCACATAATGCTCATCGAGGGTTTTAGGAGGTTCCCCATCTCCATGAGTAGCAAGTACACCTAATTTTTTTTGGTATTTCGTGTTCCATATCCATAACTAAAGATAGAGAACAACTTAGAACAACAAATAAAAATTACTTAGTGATAAAGCAAACAAGCACACACGAGAATATTCACCCCACGCTATGACTCCCCGGCAACGGCGCCAGAAAAAGGTCTTGATAACCCACAAGTGTAGGTGATCAGTTGTAGCCTTTTCCAATAAGTAAGAGTGTCGAACCCAATGAGGAGCTAAAAGTAGAACAAATATTCCCTCAAGTTCTATCGACCACCGATACAACTCTATGCACGCTTGACGTTCGCTTTACCTAGAACAAGTATGAAACTAGAATTACTTTGTAGGTGTTGTTGGATAGGTTTGCAAGATAATAAAGAGCACGTAAATAAAAAGTAGGGGCTGTTTAGATAAAGAAGCAATAAAGTAAATATAGCGAGTGTGGAAAAGTGGTGGTAGGAACTGTGAAATTGTCCCTAAGCAATTGACTACTTTACTAGACCGATAGCAAGTTTTATGTGGGAGAGGCATAAGCTAACACACTTTCTCTTCTTGGATCATATGAACTTATGATTGGAACTCTAGAGCATCCGCAACTACTAAAGATCATTAAGGTAAACCCGAACCATAGCATCAAAGCATCAAGTCCCCTTTATCCCATACGCCACAACCCCCTTACTCGGGTTTATGTTTCTGTCACTCAAGCAACCCACTATAAGCGAATCATGAACGTATTGCAAGACCCTACAGCGGGAATCCCTCATGCTTGCGCGACATAGAGGGCACAATAGGACAGCAACATAACCACAAGCAAATTAAACCAATCATAGCAATTCACCAATCACCGGTAGGACAACGAAAATCTACTCAAACATCATAGGATGGCAACACATCATTGGATAATAATATGAAGCATAAAGCACCATGTTCAAGTAGAGGGTACAGCGGGTTGCGGGAGAGTGTACCACTGAATATAGATGGGGGAAGGTGATGGAGATGTTGGTGAAGATGATGGCGGTGTTGGTGTAGGTCGCGGTGATGATGATGGCGGCCCCCGGCAGCGTTCCGACGCCCCGGAAGCAAGGGGGAGAGAGCCCCCCTTCTTATTCTTCTTCCTTGACCTTCTCCCTAGATGGGAGAAGGGTTTCCCCTCTGGTCCTAGGCTCCCATGGCACGGGAGGTGCGAGAGCCCCTCCGAGATTGGATCTGTCTCTCTGTCTCTCTCTGTTTCTGCGCTCCCAGAACCTGCCCTTTCACCGTTTCTTATATATCCGGAGATCCGTAACTCCGATTGGATTGAAACCTTCGCCCAGATTTTTCTCCAAAAATTAGCTTTCTTGCGGCAACAGAAGAGCGTCAACCGCCTTACGGGGTGCCCATGAGTGTCAGGGGCACGCCTGCCCCCCTGGCGCACGCCCCCTGCCTCGTGGCACCCTCGGGCACCATCTCGTGTTGGGGTTTCTTCCCAAAAATCATAAATATTCGAAAAATGATCTTCGTCCGTTTTTATCCCGTTTGGACTCCGTTTTATATGGGGTTTCAGCGAAACATATAACATGCAACAAACAGGAACTGGCACTGGGCACTGGATCAATATGTTAGTCCCAAAAATAATATAAAAAGTTGCCAAAAGTATATGAAAGTTGTAAAATATTGGCATGGAAGAATAAAAAATTATAGATACGACGGAGATATATCAGCTGCCAACGCCGGCTTACAAAGTGGTGGATCTCGTTCGCCCAATCCGTAAGCACACTTTTGCCCCTGAAGTTGACCCGTCCGAGCTTATTGATGATGAAGCTTAATTCCACGCCTTGAATGGCTTTGACTGGTCATCACCAACCTTCCAGGCAGCAGAGGAGGACAAAGAAGCGGAGAAGGATGATCCAGAAGCTTCAAGTCATCAGAGCCAAGAAGATTGATCTGCTGGGCGGGTCATATATGCGATCTTCTGAAAAACAATTAATCATTTGGCTCCTTGAGTCATGTAATAGGCTAGCAATAACTTTGCTCTGCCATGCCATCGTGCATGGTTTATGTTTTGCCCAATAGTGTTGAGCCGCCACTTGATAATTATCCTTTGAAACTTATCATGACGTTGATTTGTGCAGATGAAACTTAGAATTATCCTGCACATAAATAGATCACAAGAGCCCTGGCGGTTTACCGCCAGGTGGGTCATAACATCCCATATGTAATCATCGAACAGTTTATAGATGGGGCCGGTTTAATCATAATTAGATATAACCATAACCAAAAATATCATACCTGTGATATTGAATCGTACTACCGGTTTACCTGTGCAGTAAGGGTGATAACCCAAAACTTAGAAACCAATGCTTCCAAGTATTTAACATCATCATAAACTGGCGACTTATCATCCAAAGCCAGGGTGGGTTAACAGAAACCCTGGGTATGTTTTAAATATGAGCTGTAAGAATTAAGGCTACATGGCCTGAATCACTTTAAACCATATGTCAAGATGGTAGCAAGATGAACCGAAAAAACGTACAAAAAACCAAGAAAAAAATAGAAAAAACAAGATTATGCTTCGAATACGAGCAGGAAGCCGGACCAAAAGGGTTAATAGCTATGCTTCGAATACGAGCAGGCAGCCCCCAAGTGGTTTGTGGTCTTGGGCCGATCAAGAGGGTAACGACAGCTATGATTTGAATACGATCAGGAAGCCCCCTAGTGACCATAAGGTGTTGGCATTGCACCGATCAAGAGGGTAGCGACAGCTATGATTCGAATACAATCAAGAAGCCCCCTATTGACCATGAGGTTTTGACATTGCGCCGATCAAGAGGGTAATGACGGCTATGTTCTCTTTCATGAATACACCTATGTTTGAACAAGAAGCCCCCAAGTGACCATGAGGTTTTGGCATTGCGCTGATCAAGAGGGTAACGACAGCTATGTTCTCTTTGGTGAATACACCTATGTTTGAACAGGAGGCCCCCTAGTGACCATGAAATTATGATGAAAAAGACTCATTACTCGTGGAAATGAAACGACAGAGGCCCTGCTTTATCAGGGAAGCCGGCTTTATTAGAATCATCATAATATATACATTATCAAAATATGTACATTATAAGAGCCGGTGGCTTAAGTGTAGTTAGGCCAAAGATGAGCAATGTTCCACGGCCGACGGATCTCCTCCTTCGACTGACGTGAGTCCTTGTAGTCTCGAACATCAATGAGATAGTATGTCCCATCGTTCAAATTCTTGCTGACCACAAAGGGTCCTTACCAAGGTGGGGATAGCTTGTGCATGTCAGTTTGATCCTCGATGAGCCAGAGCACCAAGTCACCTTCTTGAAAGGTTCTGGTCTTAACCCGGCGGTTGTGATATCGACGTAGATCTTGTTGGTAAATCGCCGTACGAGCCGCTACAAGGTCACGCTCCTCATCTAACAGGTCAAGTGCATCCTGACATGCTCTTTCATTATCAACCTGAACATAAGCCGCCACGCGGGGCGAGTCATGACGGATGTCACTAGGGAGAACCGCCTCTGCTCCATAAACCATGAAGAAAGGCGTAACCCGTAGATCTGTTGGGGGCAGTATTGATACTCCATAGTACCGAAGGTAACTCCTCCACCCAACAACCCGGCGTTCTCTGCAAAGGAAACATAAGCCGGGGCTTGATGCCTCTCAAAATTTCTTGATTGGCTCTTTCGACTTGACCATTAGATTAAGGATGAGCTACTGATGATACATCAAGTTGAATATGCTCACGTTGACAAAATTCTTTCATAGCACCCTTGGACAGATTAGTGCCATTATCAGTTATGATAACGTGGGGAAAGCCAAAGCAAAAAATCACCTTTTTGATGAATTGAACCACCATTGCCGCGTCACACTTACTGACCGGCTCTGCTTCGACCCACTTTGTGAATTTTTCAACCACCACCAAAAGGTGGGTCTTTTTATCCTTGGACCTTTTAAAAGGCCCAACCATATCAAGCCCCCAGACTGCAAACGACCAAGTAATTGGAATCATCCTCAATTCTTGTGCCGGCACATGAGCTCGCCGTGAAAATTTCTGACAACCATCACATTTACTGACCAAATCCTCTGCGTCAGTATGAGTCGTGAGCCAATAAAATCCATGAAGAAAAGGTTTAGCCACAAGAGATTTAGAGCCGGCATGATGACCACAATCTCCTTCATGAATCTCGCGAAGGATCTCACGACCCTCTTCAGGAGAAATACAATGTTGAAACGCCCAGTGAAACTGCAATGATGTAACTCTCCGTTAGCAATTGTCATTGACTTAGACCGCCAGGTTATCTGCTGGCCAAAGTTTCATCCTCAGGTAACTCGCCCCTGGTCATATAAGCCAAATATGGAACTGTCCAAAGCCACCACCAATTGCGCCTCCGGGTCAGGAATAGCCAGATCTTCCTCTGTAGGCAATTTGACAGAAGGGTTATGCAGAATATCCAACAATACAAAAAAAGACACATCCGTGACATTTTGGGCCAAACGAATATTTTTCTGTCATACTTATGACACTTCTATGACGATAATTGTGAGAAAACCCGGTATCATCATAGATGTGGTGGGATCCTTCTTCTATGACAAAAAAATCATGACAGAAAATGGGCTTTTCGTCCCGGGCGAGCCGGAGACGCAGCTGCATGACATTCTTTGGGCCGTCCATGATGGAAAAAACTGTGGTAGAAGCGAGAGCGAGGAAAATTTCGGGGAGTTCCCGGTTACGGTGGGAGGTCGGGGGCCGAGTAATGCGCGTTTCTCTCGTACACATACGCGCGTGTGTGCGAGGCGTTGGCTCTAACTGAACCCGAGCGAGGCGTTGGGCTCTAACTGAACCCGGGAGATTGCACTGCAGGCTACGCGTTACTGAACCCGAGTGATTGATCGATGGCTGTTAACTGAACCCGATCGATCGATTCCTTCGCTACTGCTGCTAACTGAAGCCGATCGATTGGATGAACAGTGAGCATTGCGGGGGGGGGGGGGGGGGTGGGGTGGTTGGTTGAACAGTGAGCGGTGGGGGTGGATGCAGGACCACGTGGCGTTGTCTCTGGATGATCAGGACGACCCCGTGGAGGGCTGGATGAACAGTAGACGGTGAAGGGGTGCCCGTGGAGGGGTGGTTGATTAGTAGTCGGTGGAGCAGCGTGCCGTGGAGGCTGGATGAACAAGAGCCCGTGGAGGTTGGAGGAGGTCGACGGTAGCCCGTGGAGGCTGGAGGAGGTCGACGGTGGAGATGAACAGTATCCCGTGGAGTCCCGTTTTGCGGTACGCTACACCCCTCCCAATGAACAGGACCCCCATTTCGACCGTAGCGCTCCAACACAAGTCCGTTTCATCCGTTTTGCGGTACGCCACACCCCTCCCGATCAATAGGACCCCCGTTTCGATCGCAGGAGGTCTGTTTCCTCCGTTTTGCGGTACGCCAAACCCCTCCCGATGAACAGGATCCCGTTTCGAATGTGGCTGGTCAAACACAAGGCCGTTTCCTCCGTTCTGCGGTACGCCAGGCCTCGTTTCCATCACGTGTTCTGTCCAAGCCGGTTGGCTCCCACGCGTTCTGTTGCCTCCCGATGGACACGATGCATTCCGTTGCCTCCCCATGAACACGACGCATTACGTTGCCTCCCCATGAACATGACGACGACGTTGTTTCTCCGTTCCGACCTAGCCATGTACACGAGCCCTGGCCGTACGTATGTGCGAGTAGGCGTCTGAGACCACGCCTGTAAGTACGTACATGGTCGTATTTTCTTTCTTCCACCCTGGCCATTGTACGTACGTGTACATGCTACATGCGCGCCTCTGCTACAACACATGCGCGCCTCTACTTAGACATGTGTGCGCCTCTACATCCACCAGTATGTACGTACACGTTCGCGACGAGAATGACAATGCTACGTACGCTTCAACCAGGTATGTCCCGACTGTCAGGCACTTCCTTGCGTGCGAAAATGTAGCTGGTGGGTCCCAGCAGTCAGGGGGGCGAATCATTTTTTTTGCCCGGACGCACTTCCTTGTGTGCGAAGATGTAGCTGGTGGGTCCCAACAGTCAGGGGGGCAAATCATTTTTTGCCCGAACGCACTTCCTTGTGTGCGAAGGTGTAGCTGGTGGGTCCCAACAGTCAGGGGGCGAATCATTTTTTTCACAAAATACGGTGGCCTGTCCGGTGGGTCCCTGCTGTCACGTGGAGGAATAATTATTTTGCGCGTAATAAGGAGGCAATTCCTTGCGGCTGCCGTGGACCCAGCTGTCAGCCTCTCCACATACAGTACTCTTCCGATGGAAGTCGGTCATTGACCATGCTGCACCGAGAGCACCACGGTGGTGGACAACGGTGAGGCCTAGGAAGGGGACGACACGGAGCCGGGGAAGATGCAGCAGTGGATGCCCACGCGAAGAGGAGTACGAGGGTTCACTGGTTCAGCTGCGGTGTAAGGTTGCCGTCGCCGTAGAATAACAGGGGGTGTGGGTGAGTAGAGGGATGGCCTGGCCAGCGGTGGGAGTAGTAGGGGGCGGTGAGGCCTCCGCGGCATCACAGCCGGCCACGGGAGGCAAGAGCATGCGGCACGACCGGCGCTGCTTTGGGCGGCTAGAGCAGGAAGACCAGAGGTTGAAGAAGCACTACGGCCCTTGGATGGACATCGTACGGTCACTGGAGCTAGAATCATTCATATTGACTAAGTTCACAAAGCCCTCCATCCCCGTCAACTTAGTAGGCCCACAAGTCAGCCTCCAACCAAGGTGGGTCCCAGCTAGCCGGGGGAGTATTCATTTTTTTGTGCGTAATAAGGAGGCACTTCCAGTGGGTCCGAGCTGACAGCGGGGGGAACGTTTTTTCGCGAAATACGGTGGCCCATCCGATGGGTCCCAGCATTCAGAGGGAAGTGTTTTTTTCGCAAAATACTGGTGGCCCGTCCGGTGGGTCCCTGCTGTCAGGTGGAGGAATAATTATTTTGTGCGTAATAAGGAGGCACTTCCTTGCGGCTGCCATGGACCCAGCTGTCAACCTCTCCACGTATAGTACTCTTCCGATGGAAGTCATTCCTTGACCATGTTGACCATGCCGCGCCGAGAGCACCAGGGCGGTGGACGACGGCGATGCCTAGGAAGGAAGGGGACAACGTAGAGCCAGGGAAGACGCGACAGTGGATGCCCACACATAGAGGAGTAGGAGGGTTCACTGGTTCGGCTATGGTGTGAGGCTGCCGTCGCCGCAGGGCCTAGCTAGCGATGGGAGTAGTAGGGGGCGGTGAGGCCTCAACGGCAGCACAGCCGGCCACTGGAGGCCGGAGCAGGCGGTCTCGCGGCGCTGGTTTGGGCGGCTGGTGCAAGAAGAGCAGCACTTGAAGAAGCTGCAGGACCGTTCGGTTCAAATCCAACGGTTACTGCTGCTACAATCGTTTGTGGACTAAGTTGACAAGCCCTGCGTACGTGTCAACTTAGTAGGCCCACAGGTCAGCGTCCCAACCGGTGCGTGATACGTCTCCAACGTATCTATAATTTTTGATTGTTCCATGCTATTATATTACTCCTTTTGGATGTTTATGGGCTTTATTTACACATTTATATCATTTTTGGGACTAACCTACTAACCGGAGGCCCAGCCCATATTGCTGTTTTTTTGCCTATTTCAGTAGTTCGAAGAAACGGAATATCAAACGGAGTCCAAACGGAATGAAACCTTTGGGAGCATGATTTTTGGAACGAACGTGATCCGGAGAACTTGGAGTGCAAGTCAAGAAGCTTGCGAGGTGGCCAGGAGACAGGAGGGAACGCCCCTATCTCCTGGGCCCCATAGGCGGCCACCAACGTACTTCTTCCTCCTATATATACCTACGTACCCCGAAAACATCCAGGGAGCCAACGAAACACAATTTCCACCATCGTAACCTCCTGTATCTGCGAGATCCCATCTTGGAGCCTTCGCCAGTGCTCCGCCGGAGGGGGAATCGACCACGGAGGGCTTCTACTTCAACACCATAGCCCCTCCGATGAGTTGTGAGTAGTTTACCACAGACCTTCGGGTCCATAGTTATTATCTAGATGGCTTCTTCCATCTTTTTGGATCTCAATACAATGTTCTCCCCCTCTCTTGTGGAGATCTATTCGATGTAAAATCTTTTTGCGGTGTGTTTTTCGAGATCCGATGAATTGTGGGTTTATGATCAAGTTTATCTATGAGAAATATTTGAATCTCCTCTGAATTCTTTTATGTATGATTGAGTTATCTTTGCAAGTCTCTTCGAATTATCAGTTTGGTTTGGCCTACTAGATTGATCTTTCTTGCCATGGGAGAAGTGTTTAGCTTTGGGTTCAATCTTGCGGTGTCCATTCCCAGTGATAGCAGGGGCAGCAAGGCACGTATTGTATTGTTGCCATTGAGGATAAAAAGATGGGGTTTATATCATATTGCTTGAGTTTATCCCTCTACATCATGTCATCTTTCTTAATGCGTTACTCTGTTCTTATGAAGTTAATACTCTAGATGCAGGCAGGAGTCGGTCATTGTGTGGAGTAATAGTAGTAGATGCACGCAGGAGTTGGTCTACTTGTCGCGGACATGATGCCTATATACATGATCATGCCTAGATAATCTCATAATTATTCGCTTTTCTATCAATTGCTCGACAGTAATTTGTTCACCCACCGTAATACTTATGCTATCTTGAGAGAAGCCACTAGTGAAACCTATGGCCCCCGGGTCTATCTTTTATCATATAAGATTTCAATCTACTTTTATTTGCATCTTTACCTTTTGCATCTATATTATAAAATACCAAAAATATATTTATCTTATCATACTATCTCTATTAGATCTCAGTTTCGCAAATGGCCGTGAAGGGATGACAACCCCTTTATTGCGTTTGTTGCGAGTTCTTTGTTTGTTTGTGTAGGTGCGTGGAACTTTTGAGGAGTCTCCTACTGGATTGATACCTTGGTTCTCAAAAACCGAGGGAAATACTTACGCTACTATTGTTGCATCACCCTTTCCTCTTCAAGGAAAACCAACGCAAGCTCAAGATGTAGCAAGAAGGATTTCTAGCGCCGTTGCCGGGAGGTCTTCGCTCAAGTCAAGACATACCAAGTACCCATCACAAACTCATCTCCCTCGCATTTACATTATTTGCCATTTGCCTCTCGTTTTCCTCTGCCCCACTTCACCCTTGCCGTTTTATTCGCCCTCTCTTTCCCAATCTTCTCCTCTCTTTTTCGCTTGCCTTTTTCTGTTTGCTTGTGTGTTGGATTACTTGTTGCCATGGCGCAATATAATACCAAATTGTGTGATTTATCCAATACCAATAATAAAGATTTCCTTAGTACTCCGATTGCTCCTCTTAATGATGATGAGTCTTGTGAAATCAATACTGCTTTGCTGAACCTTGTTATGAAAGATCAATTCGCCGACCTTCCTAGTGAAGATGCCGCTACTCATCTAAACAATTTTGTTGATTTGTGTGATATGCAAAAGAAGAAATATACGGATAAAGATATTGTTAAATTGAAGTTATTTCCGTTTTCACTTAGAGATCGTGCTAAAGTTTGGTTTTCGTCTTTTCCTAAAAATAGTATTGATTCTTGGAACAAGTGCAAAGATGCTTTTATCTCTAAGTATTTTCCTCCCGCTAAGATTATCACTCTTAGGAACGATATTATGAATTTTAAAAAACTTGATCATGAGCATGTTGCCCAATCTTGGGAAAGAATGAAATTGATGATTCGCAATTGCCCTACTCATGGTTTGAATTTATGGATGATCATACAAAATTTTTATGCCGGTTTGAACTTTGCTTCTAGAAATCTTTTAGATTCGGCCGCGGGAGGCACGTTTATGGAAATCACGTTAGGAGATGCTACAAAACTTCTTGATAATATTATGGCTAATTATTCTCAATGGCACACCAAAAGATCTTCTAGTAAAAAAGTGCATGCTATAGAAGAAATCAATGTCTTGAGTGGAAAGATGGATGAACTTATGAAGTTATTTGCTACTAAAAATACTCCGCTTGATCCCAATGATATGCCTTTGTCTACTTTGATTGAGAATAATAATGAATCTATGGATGTGAATTTTGTTGGTAGGAATAGTTTTGGTAACAATGCTTATATCGGAAACTTTAATTCTAGACCGTTCCCTAGCAATTCCTCCAATAATTATGGAAATTCCTACAATAATTCTTATGGTAATTTTAATAAGATGCCCTCTGATTTTGAGAATAGTGTGAAAGGATTTATGATTTCTCAAAAGAATTTTAATGCTTTGCTTGAAGAAAAATTGCTCAAAGTTGATGATTTGGCTAGGAACATTGATAGACTTTCGCTTGATGTTGATTCTCTTAAACTTAGATTTTCACCTCCTAAGCATGATATCAATGAGTCTCTCAAAGCAATGAGATTTTCCATTGATCAGTGCAAGGAAAGAACCGCTAGATTGCATGCTAAGAAAGATTGCTTTGTAAAGGCGTGTTCTTCTAGTTTCAATGAAAATGATGATGAAGATCTTAAAGTTATTGATGTGTCTCCTATTAGATCTTTCTTTTTCAATATGAATCTTGATAATAATGGGACTGGAGATGAGTCAAATTTAGTTAGAAGGCGTCCCAATAATTCGGAGTTTTTAGATCTTGATGCTAAATTTGGTAAAAGTGGGATTGGAGAGGTCATGACTTTAAATAATATTGAACCCACTATCTCGGATTTCAAGGAATTTGATTATGATAATTGTTCTTTAGAAGGTTGTATTTCCTTGTTGCAATCCGTTGTTAATTCTCCTCATGCTTATAGTCAAAATAAAGCTTTTACCAAACATATCATTGATGCCTTGATGCAATCTTATGATGAAAAACTTAATTTGGAAGTTTCTATACCTAGAAAACTTAATGATGAGTGGGAACCTACTATAAAGATAAGAATTAAAGATCATGAGTGTTTTGCCTTGTGTGATTTGGGTGCTAGTGTTTCCACGATTCCGAAAACTTTATGTGATATTCTAGGTTTCCATGATCTTGATGATTGCTCTTTAAATTTGCACCTTGTGGATTCCACCATTAAAAACCCAATGAGAAGAATCAATGATGTTCTCATTGTTGCAAATAGAAATTTGGTGCTCGTAGATTTTATCGTTCTTGATATAGATTGCAATCGTTCTTGCCCTATTATTCTTGGTAGACCTTTCCTTAGAACGATTGGTGCGATTATTGATATGAAGGAAGGGAATATTAGATTCCAATTTCCATTAAGGAAAGGCATGGAGCACTTTCCAAGAAAGAAAGTCAAATTACCTTATGAATCTATCATGCAAGCTACTTATGAATTGAGTGCCAAAGATGGCACTACTTAGATCTATCTTCGCTTTTATGCCTAGCTAGGGGCGTTAAACGATAGCGCTAGTTGGGAGGCAACCCAATTTTATTTGTGCTTTTTGTTTTTGATCCTGTTTAGTAGTAAAATTTGCATCTACCTTCTGTTTAGATGTGTTTTTATCTTTTAATTAGTGTTTGTGCCAAGTAGAACCTATGATGATAGTTGATTTGATTCTGCTGAAAAACAGAAACTTTGCACGCACAAAATTAGTTTTGTGAAATCATAGAAACGTGCTTTTGCGTTGATTTGTTTTTATGCTGAACAATAGACAAATTGTCCAGGACTTCCTATTTTGGTAGGATTTTTGGAGTTCCAGAAGTTTGCGTTAGTTACAGATTGCTACAGATTGTTCTGTTTTTGACAGATTCTGTTTTTTGTGTGTTGTTTGCTTATTTTGCCCCGTCCCCCCGCCCCCCCATCCCCCGCGTCGCCCTCCCTAGCAGCGACGGGGGAACCCAGACCCGGCGGCCCTTCCTACCTCCCTCCCCACCTCGCCGCCACCGGAGGAATGGCCGGCGAAGCCGGCGCCGGCTCCCGGGATGGTGGCGGCGGGGCGACTTGGCTGGATTCAGCATTCCCCCCCCAATCTGACCGCTACCTTTCGATGATGAGGGTCCGGATCTGAGTCGGTGGCCTCGCTGGTGCGGACGGTGCTCCTCCGGCAGCGGGTAGTGCTTGTCGGTGAGGTAGGCCGGATCCCCTCGGTTGCGCGGGCAGCGAGGTCCCGGTGGGCGCAGGTCTTGGCGCCCGGGAGGCCCCAGGCTCCCCTCGTCAGATCGGAGGCGATCCTGGTCCGCTTGTGATGCATGACCTCTGGCTGGCCTAGATCTCCGGCGTACATGCGCCTGCTGATGTCGTGGCTGGTTCGGAGGTGGCGGCAGGGTGCTTGGCCGGGGAAAACCCTTGGCCGCCGGTGGCGGTCACGGCGTCGATGGCGTCCCGGACGCCATTCCCTCCTTGGTGGCGGGGCCGAGGCTAAACCTCCCCTGCCTCCCCCTTCCCCTGCGCCCGGGTGAAAACCCTAGCCCCGGTGGCTATGTGGCGGTGGCGCCACAGCGTCGTCACCTTCTTGAAGGCGCCGACTTGGGCATGGGGATGTTGGGTGTGCATGGCGAGCTTGTCTGGTTCCTAGTGGTGGCCCGCCTGATCTATTGCATCGCAGCTCCGGGCAGTGTCTCGGGGCTGATGTGCTTCTCTTCCGGCCGTGTATTCGATGGGGACCTTGCCCTTCCTCACCTTGTACATGCCGTGGTGGAGCGGTACTTCATCTCACTCATTGATGGCGGCGAAGATTAGCGGCATGGTGCTGTGGAGGCTCGCTGCCCGATGCGCGGAGATGGACTCGCGCAGGAGGAGGTTGCTGTCTGGCGTCATGGTGATATTGATGGCTGAGTGGCCAGAGAAGGTAGAAGCCTAAATATGATCTGAAGATGGACCTGTGGAAGATGGCGGCGACGACACACGAGTGCGCCTAACCAGATTGTGCCCCAGACCCAGTATATGGCTCGGCTGGGGCTGCCGAATATGTTTCGGATTCCGTCTTTGGATGTTAGGCTTAGGTGAGTGGTTTGGGTAGTAGCCCAGCTAGCACCCCTTCATCATTTTGGATAGGAGTAGCGGCATGTGTTGCCAAGATGGTGGATTCAGGCTCATTGTTGTAATACTTTGTAAGGTCGTCGAGAATAACCAATAAAGTGGCCATATGCATCTCCCAGATGCAGAGGCCAGGGGTCATCCTCCTTTTCTAAAAAAGAGCACTTGGAATACAGTAGGTTTAACACCAAAATAAATAAAGAATGAGTTCATTACAGTACCTTATGTGGTGGTTTTGTTTTCTTTCACTAACGGAGCTTATAAGATTTCCTGTTGAGTTTTGTGTTGTGAAGTTTTCAAGTTTTGGGTAAAAGCTTTGATGGACTATGGAATAAGGAGTGGCAAGAGCCTAAGCTTGGGGATGCCCATGGCACCCTAAGATATTCAAGAATAGCCAAAAGCCTAAGCTTGGGGATGCCCCGGGAAGGCATCCCCTCTTTCGTCTTCGTTCATTGGTAACTTTACTTGGAGCTATATTTTTATTCGCCACATGGTATGTGTTTTTCTTGGAGCGTCGTGTATTATATTAGTCTTTGCTCTTTAGTTTACCACAACCATCTTTGTTGTACACACCTTTTGGGAGAATCCCACTTGATTGAATTTGTTAGAATATGCTATGTTCTTCACTTATATCTTCTGAGCTTGATAGTTTTTGCTCTAGTGCTTCACTTATATCTTTTAGAGCACGACGATGGCTTAATTTTGTAGAAATTGCTAGTCTCTCATGCCTCACTTATATTATTTTGGGAGTCTTTTAGAACAGCATGGTATTTTCTTTGGTTACAAATTTGGTCCTAGAATGATGAGCATCCAAGTTGGGTATAATAAAAACTATCATAGGAAGTGAATTGGATGCTATGATCAATTTGATGCTTGATAATTGTTTTGAGATATAAAGGTAGTAATGTTAGAGTCATGCTAGTGGGTAATTATGAAATTGAGAAATACTTGTGTTGAAGTTGGCAAGTCCCATAGCATGCACGTATGGTAAAAGTTGTGTTACAAATTTGTTGCATGAGGTGCTCTTTTAATTGCCTTCCTTATGAGTGGAGGTCGGGATCGCGCGATGGTTAACTCCTACCAACCCTTCCCCTAGGAGCATGCGTAGTAGTACTTTGCTTCAAGGGCAAGTAGACTTTTGCAATAAGTGTATGAGTTCTTTATGACTAATGTGAGTCCATGGATATACGCACACTCATCCTTCCACTTTGCTAGCCTCTATTATACCGCGCAACTTTCGCTGGTCTCATGCACTCATTATTTACCTCCTCAAAACAGCCACCATACCTACCTATTATGGCATTTCCATAGCCATTCCGAGATATATTGCCATGCAACTTTCCACCGTTACGTTTATTATGACACACTTCATCATTGTCATATTGCTCTTTGCATGATCATGTAGTTGACATCGTATTTGTGGCAAGGCCACCTTCATAATTTTCATACATGTCGCTCTTGATTCATTGCATATCCCGGTACACCGCCGGAGGCATTCATATAGAGTCATATCTTGTTCTAGCTTTGAGTTGTAAATCAATAAAAGTGTGATGATCTTCATTATTAGAGCATTGTCTCAGTGAGGAAAGGATGATGAAGACTATGATTCCCCCACAAGTCGGGATGAGACTTCGGACTTTAAAAAGAAAAAAAGAGAAAAAAAGAGAAATGCCAAAAATAAAAAAAAGGGAAAGGCCAAAGAAAAGAAAAAAAGAAAAAAAATAAAATGAGAGAAAAGAGAGAAGGGATAATGCTACTATCTCTTTTTCCACACTTGTGCTTCAAAGTAGCACCATGATCTTCATGATAGAGAGTCTCCTATGTTGTCACTTTCATATACTAAGTGGGAATTTTTCATTATAGAACTTGGCTTGTATATTCTAATGATGGGCTTCCTCAAAATGCCCTAGGTCTTCGTGAGCAAGCAAGTTGGATGCACACCCACTTAGTTTCTTTTGTTGAGCTTTCATATATTTATAGCTCTAGTGCATCCGTTGCATGGCAATCCCTACTCACTCACATTGATATCTATTGATGGGCATCTCCATAGCCCGTTGATACGCCTAGTTGATGTGAGACTATCTTCTCCCTCTTTTTGTCCTCACAACCACCACCATTTACCACCATAGTGCTATGTCCATGGCTTGCGCTCATGTATTGCGTAAGAGTTGAAAAAGCTAAAGCGCGTTAAAAAGTTTGAACCCATTGCTTGGCTGAAACCGGGGTTGTGCATGATGGGAGTATTTTGTGTAATGAAAATGAAGCATGGCCTAACTATATGATTTTGTAGGGATAAGCTTTCTTTGGCTATGCTATTTTGATAGGACATGATTATTTGTTAGTATGCTTCGAAGCATTATTATTTTTATGTTTTATAAGCTTTTATCTTGAATCATTTGGATTTGAACATTCATGCCACAATAAAGAAAATTACATTGAGAATTATGCTAGGTAGCATTCCACATTAAAAATTCTGTTTTTATCATTTACCTACTCGACGACGAGCAGGAATTAAGCTTGGGGATGCTTAATACGTCTCTAACGTACCTATAATTTTTTATTGTTCCATGCTATTATATTACCCCTTTTGGATGTTTATGGGCTTTATTTTACACAATTATATCATTTTTGGGACTAACCTACTAACCGAAGGCTTAGCACGTATTGCTGTTTTTTTCCTATTTCAGTATTTCGAAGAAAAGGAATATCAAACGGAGTCCATACAGAATGAAACCTTCGGGAGCGTGATTTTTGGAATGAACGTGATCCGGAGAACTTGGAGTGCAGGTCAAGAAGCTTGCGAGGCGGCTGAGGGAGTTCCGGACTAGGGGGTGTCCGGATAGCCGAACTATCATCATCGGCCGGACTCCAAGACTATGAAGATACAAGATTGAATACTTCGTCCCGTGTCCGGATGGGACTTTCCTTGGCGTGAAAGGCAAGCTTGGCGATACGGATATGTAGATCTCCTACCATTGTAACCGACTCTGTGTAACCCTTGCCCTCTCCGGTGTCTATATAAACCGGATGGCCTTAGTCCATAGGACGAACAACAATCATACCATAGGCTAGCTTCTAGGGTTTAGCCTCCTTGATCTCGTGGTAGATCTACTCTTGTAACCCACATCATCAATATTAATCAAGCAGGACGTACGGTTTTACCTCCATCAAGAGGGCCCGAACCTGGGTAAAAACATCGTGTCCCTCGTCTCCTGTTACCATCCACCTAGACGCACAGTTCGGGACCCCCTACCTGAGATCCGCCGGTTTTGACACCGACATTGGTGCTTTCATTGGGAGTTCCTCTGTGTCGTCACCGATAGGCTCGATGTCCTGTTCGATCATCAACGACGATGCAGTCCAGGGTGAGACCTTCCTCCCCGGACAGATCTGCGTATTCGGCGGCTTCGCACTGCTGGCCAATTCGCTTGGCCAGCTGGAGCAGATCGAAGGCTACGCCCCTGGCCGTCAGGTCAGATTTGGGAGTTTGAACTTCACGGCTGACATCCGCGGGGACTTGATCCTTGACGGATTCGGGCCACAGCCGAGCGTGCCATACTGTCACGATGGGCATGATTTACCTCTGCAGCCGGACAGTACCCTGGAGGCCGCACTCGAACCCGCTCCGATCTTCGACTCGGAGCCGGCTGCGCATACCAAGGATGGATGGCTAGACACCACCTCGGGGGCTACAACCTCCACGGTGATAGAGCCGAACGCCGATCTTGTCCCCCATGAAGCTCGTGACTCCGAGGTGCCGGACTCCTTGCTGGACTCCGGACCTCCCGCGCCCCCTCCAGTCGAATCCGATTGGGCGCCGATCATGGAGTTCACCGCGGCGGACATCTTTCAACACTCACCTTTTGGCGACATCTTGAGTTCGCTAAAGTACCTCTCATTATCAGGAGAGGCCTGGCCGGACTGCGGCCAGGACGGATGGGATGCGGACGACGAAGAAATTCAGAGCCCACCCACCACCCACTTGGTAGCCACTGTCGATGATCTGACCGACATGCTAGACTACGACTCCGAAGACATCGACGGTATGGACGAAGATGCCGGAGACGACCAAGAACCAGCGCCTAACGGCCACGGAAAAGCCACCCCAGCTCACAACGTATACATGGTGGACACACTAAAAGGAAGCGACAATGAGGAAAAACGGGACGTGGCGAAGGACAACTCCCCCAACAAACAAACAAAGCGGCCACGTAAGCGCCGCCCGAAGACCGGCATCGACAAAAACGGCACCCATACGGACCTGGCCCTAGAGCAGGGCGAAGCAGTGGACGACGCACACGTCAACAAGCAGCCAGCCGGACATGAACTGGACAAGCAACCCATCCCCGGCGAAGATCATCTCACATCACCAGAGCATATGAATCTTCATAACAGGCTCGTCGCCACTGCAAGAAGTTTGAAGAAGCAAAAGCGGAAGCTCAAAACAGCAGAAGACACACTCAGAATGAGATGGAGCAAAGTACTCAACACCGCAGATAAATATGGAACTAGTCACCAGACAAAAAGCTACCTGAAGTGCAAGCTATTGCCCGAATTTGACGAAGAGGCCTTCGAGACCCCGCAGTCAAAAAAGAAAGGGGCCGCCTGGCCGGATAGACGACCAGATGACAGGCCAAGAGAAACACGGGGCGCCACACACAAGCCGGCACATGATCAGCATAAAGATCTTCACAAAAAGGATAACCCGGCCAGGTCCATCTATGGGCCAAAAAAGAAGACTCCAGGAAGTAACACAACCAGCCGAGCATTTGAAGACAACGGCACACCCAAATACAGGGGCGCCGCACACCCACTATGTTTTACCGATGAGGTACTGGATCATGGATTTCCAGCGGGATTTAAACCCATAAACATAGAGGCATACGACGGAACAACAGACCCCGGAGTCTGGATTGAGGATTATATCCTACACATACACATGGCAAGAGGAGACGATCTCCATTCCATAAAATACCTTCCCCACAAGCTCAAAGGGCCGGTCCGGCATTAGCTTAAAAGCCTCCCAGAAAATATGATTGGGAGTTGGGAAGATCTTGAGGATGCGTTTCGAGCAAATTTTCAGGGGACTTATGTCCGGCCTCCGGATGCAGATGATTTAAGTCACATAACTCAACAGCCCGAAGAATCAGCACGCAAATTCTGGAACAGGTTCCTCACTAAAAAGAACCAAATAGTCGACTGTCCGGACGCTGAAGCCTTAGCAGCCTTCAAACACAACGTCCGAGACGAATGGCTCGCCAGACACCTCGGCCAGGAAAAACCAAGAACAATGGCCGCACTAACAAGTCTCATGACCCGCTTTTGCGCAGGGGAAGACAGTTGGTTGGCTAGATGCAGCACCAGCGACCCGAGTACATCCGAAATCAGGGATGGAAATGGGAAATCGCGACGCAAAAAAGATCAGCGCCGGAACAAGGAGAATGGCCCAAATAGTACGGCGGTCAGCGCCGGATTCAAAAGCTCTCAGCTGAACAACAAAACACTGCCCTTAAAGGATAACAGTGATGAGCTATCCAACCTAAACAAGATTCTGGATAGACTGTGCCAAATACATGGTACCTCCGGGAAGCCTGCAAACCATACCCACAGAGACTGTTGGGTCTTCAAGCAGTCCGACCGACTTAATGCCGAACACAAGGGGCTCGACACACCAAGTGAAAGTGATGAAACCCAAAAGCAGCGCCCGGAAACCAAAAGACTTTCCCACTAGAAGTCAAAACTGTGAACTCACTTCACGTGATAACACGCAGCGCGGCACCTGCTATACCAGGACACCATCCGCAGACTGGGGATAGAACCCACCAAAATTCGCTATAGCAGCACTTCCTTCAAAGGAGTGATGCCAGGCCTTTTAAGCCAATTTTATAGGCTCTGTACCACTAGTGGTCGTGTTCGGTTCATCCGACAACCTCCGCCACGAAAAGCTCACTCTCCATCGCCCCATTTAACAGTAGCCCTTAAGCGCTACTAGGGCGCGAAGCTTTCGCCTGCTTTAATGCAATACAACATTACGCGTCTCTTACGCTTAAAAATGCCCGGTCCACGTGGCATATTCTTAAAACTCCAGGTGTCTCTCGACCACGGAGAATGTGCGGCTGCCTAGACAGCCACACATTATTCCGACCTTGCAGGTCAAAGCCCCTAAAAACAGGTCATTTAGACCTCGGACATGGCTAGACGAGTCCGGCAAGGGGCTTCCCAGCCGCATACCCCTTTTTTTAGGGGGCCGCGCGCATAAATGATGAAAGCCAATAAAGCTCAACTTTCTTCATCTTCCAAATTATACTTTATTTTGATACACTTTTTGCACGATATTTCTTAGAAACTAAGTCCTTCTCTTTTACAGATGAAGCACGTGCTACACCTGTCCAGGATACAGCACAACGGAGACACAGGCGCAGACGTGGAGTAGGGACCCGTTGCAAGGATTCTTTTCAGATTAAGACCCTGCGTAAACCTTTCTTACTGTCTCTTGTTGATACACATCCCCCGGTTTCTTACCAGAGCCGAGGAGGAGGCTGGCGTTTTGGCATCGGCCGCGTCAGAAGTTCCCGCCTGTACCTGGACACTAGGGGCCTAGGGCTTTGTTCGGCCCAATATCATAAAGACCGAACACCTCAGGGAGTGTCCGGCGTCTCGAGTTAGGCCTTATATGCATCAGCTCCGAATCATGTCTTTGGTCAAATGTTGGGTTTCCCCGGCTCCTGTGTTTTGCTACCTTACGTTTCGTATCATCGGCTAACGCGGCACCAGGAGAACTACTGCGATTGTGCCCCGGTTCGGCCGGGAGAGCACCTCAGTAGAGAAAGCCGAAAACTGACTGTCATGATATAGCGAGAGACTGGTCAACCACTCGATCGACCATTGGAATGTTTAGACTTCCTCCGCTTTGATGAAGGACCTCTTCCCGGTCAGGCACATACGCGCCCCGAGTTCGGAGAAGCGCGGTGCCATCAGGGGCTATATAGTAGTCCCACATTCGAGCTCCTATGGCTAAGTGAAAGTGATAAAGCATTATAGTCCGGTTGCCTAGTTTGCTACGCTATCACCTCCTTACACTACTAGAAAAACCCCTACTAATGGCGCACCTAATATGGCCATTAATGGCGCATCAGTGGTGCGCCATTAGTAGCACGCCATTAGTAATTTTTACTAATGGCGCACCACTGGTGCGCCACTAGTATCTGGTATACTAATGGCGCACCACTGGTGCGCCATTAGTATAGGCCAGGGTGCGCCATTAGTATGCCTCCCAGGGGCCATGTATACCCAGGTGCTTTGGCATACTAATGGCGCACTACGATGTGATGCGCCATTAGTAACCGCGGCATACTAATGGCGCACTGTCCTGTGATGCGCCATTAGTATGCTTTGTCATACTAATGGCGCACTGTCATTTGATGCGCCATTAGTATGAATATTAGGTTTTTTTTATTTTTTATTTTCTGTTTTTTGCACAGGTTACAAAATGTATAATTTGACAAATTATAGACAGCACACATCAACAACAGATTCATCGAATACAATAGAAGATTAGTCTTTGAATACAATTCATCATATTAGTCTCCGAATACAATTCATCATATTAGTCTCCGAATTGAAAAGACCGAACAAAGATAGAACATAATATTACAAGTCTCGAGACCGCGAGTAGCGAGTTTGTCTTCACATTACAAGTCGATATCGATCATCTAAACTACCATCACATAGAAGAGAGCTGCGGTCATCACGATGAGCATCATCACGATGAAACTCGTCTTCATCCGGTTCCTCCAACGCTCCCTCCCCTCTCCCGCTAGATAGCGGGCGTATCTAGATTCGGCCTCGGCCCTAGTGGTGTACCCTTTGTAACTGTTACCGCTGAATTGGTGAACCTGTCTCCGACACTCCTCCCAGTCATCATAGACTCCGGGAACCTTACCCTTGTACACGACATACGTCGGCATCGCTATGCACTAGCCAAACGAAACGTTAGTACCAATTCACAGACAATACATAAGCAATATATAAGTATGCAACAGAACGATCGGAAGAGAAAAGCAAGACATTAATAGCATCGATTACATCTAAGTTGAACGACTCTCGAAACCAAAGAGACATACTACAAGTTCAATAAAGTTTAATTACAACATGAGCCAATCGATGTTTCAAAACTAGACACAGCATCACTGCTTTCGACTCGACTCAAGGGACCGGAGCGTGGATGAAGCCGCCGTCTATCGTGGGAGTCATGAAATAACGGTCGTTGTAAGCCTGCATTTGTAGCATTGTGTCGATGTCACTGTTGGACGGTTGATTGCTGAGGTAGAACTGCCCCGAGGTACGAAGGACATCTTGATGGATGATTTCCGCAAACTCCGACTGGATGCGAAAGAATTCTTGTCGGAGGTCCGCGTCCTGGATTGCCGACACGCTCTTTGCCCAATCTTTGAGTTTACTCGGTAGCAGAAGTTGATGATGGTCCCGTACGATCGCCCGCATGTGATGGATGGCGTAGTAGGCACCCTTCTGACCACCAGGCGGCTGCTTGAAGCAGCAGAACGTCGTATTGTGGGAGAACACATGCTTGCCGTTCTTACGAATAGGCTTGGTGAAGGTGCCTCCAGATTTGGCGTAGCCAGGGAGAACATCATCAAGAACCTTCTTGACATTTGTGTAGTCTACGTTCGACTGACGGTCCGGGTCGAAATACGTGGCCATGGAATATTTGGGGCTTAGGAGGATGAGCGTGCAATGTGTGTCACTGCAGAAAACACGGAATGTTAAAAGAAAAACGATCGAAATGTAAGAATTCATATGTTACGGGCCGGTTGAGGGGAGGACTTACTCGGGAAAGTAAGGCACGAGGAAGTTATCCTTATCTTGGTTTGCCAGAATGACGCCTTCGAGGTAAGAACTCGCGACTTGCCGGTCCCCAGCGCTGCCCAAGATCTTGGCACGCATGTAGAAGGGGTCGACTATCACGATGTCCGGGGTCTTGTCGCGAATGATCCACATCTCCATACTCAGCGAAAATAGCCGAACGAAGGTGTAGTGCAGCGGATGAAGGTTCAACATAGCATGGATTTCATCAAAACGCAGGACGATCGTACGCCCGATGGAGTTATCCACAAAGCCCTTGCCCTCTGGCACCTTGGCCGCGAAAACCGGGTATGCCATATCCTTCTCTCTGAGACACCGCTTCTCCAAAGAAAGAACACTGTCATGCAGACTCCGCATAGCACCGGTTGCAGCATTGAGCATATTTGTCGGTAGCATCGCCCTACCCGCCACATGCACCCTCCTCGAGATATCCTGCGGTGAAGGTGGCCCATCCTGAGCACGGATCGTACTCGGTGCCGGCTGGTTCGCACCCTTCTTAGTATTTCTTTTGCGCGCCTTCTTCTTCTCCTGTAATGGGACCGAGTTCTTCTCACAGACCGCCTTCTTGAGTGTGTTGGGGCTGATAATATTTCACACCTCGCCTATCTGAGGCTCGGTGAAGTCGGCTGCTGGAGGCGTCTCCTGAGAGCTGAACGCCAGACGGTGCCTGTTGCAACTTGGCTTCTCCGCGGTACCAGGTAGATCGCACACGTCTTTTGTTGGGTTTGGTTCTTGATAAGGAGGCCCCATGAAGTCGCCATCGTACCCATGATCGGCAAAGTACTGATCGACGTTGCCAAATGTATCATCGTCATCGTCGTCGTCGTTCTGATCCTGTGCCATATGCATGTTTGGATCTAGTGGCATAGGGATGTCCGGCACCGTTACGGCGGTCTTGCCATGGGGCCGACTTGGCGCGGGCACGACTGACGGTGTTGTCTTTGGGGTGGTGTCCCCCGCCCCCAAATGAATCTGGCTCTTCGGCCAAAGCAGGGGCCAGCTCAGGCAGGCGCTGAGGGTCATCACGTCATCATCGTAGGCCCCGACGGGTCAACTCGGAGGTAACAAGTCGTCGCAGCCTGGCAGCACCCGAACCAGTTGAACCCTAAACAAGTTGGGTGGCATCTGGGTACCGTGGAACAAGGGGTTGCCCGGTTGAACGATTTTGCCCTTGGCGACATCGACCAACTCATTGTTCACGATGTGGAGGAGAGTGCACGGAACGTCGGCGGCGCCCTGCGAAAACATGTAGGGCGTTAGGGATGCCCAGTCAAAGGCAAGGAGATGAAGTCCTCGGCCGAGAGAGGCTTAATTAGTTACCGTGATGATGGCGTCGAGCTCGGCTAATGTCGACGCACCGCCAACGGCGGGCGTGCAGTTGATGGAGGGGCTGCTTGCTGCAGAGGTGCCGGCCGGTGTACACCCGGGTGCATTAAGCTCCCGTTCCGGCGTCGGAGACACCAATGCCGCCTCCGCCGGAGGCACCAATGGCCCCGCGATCGCATTATGCGAGTTGCTGGCCGTGAAGCTAGGAATCGGGGGCGGCCCCTGTTGGCCGCCCGCAATCCACGCACTCAACCCCGAGATCAAGGTAGGCACAATGGCGGTGATCGTCGCTCCGAGTCATTGTTCCACTTGCTCTTGGACAATCTCCGGAATCCGCGCCACCTGTGCCTTGAGTTCTTGAACCTCTCGCGCCTGGCTTTCCGAGCTGGTCTTTTTCTCCTTCCGCACACCAGCGGTATAGTATGACCCCCATTTTGTCGACAAGCCTTTGCCGGCCACACGACCAGCTGACGTCGGCTTACTGAGCTTATCCTTGTTCTTCATTAAATTCAACGCCCTATTTAGAGTGGTGTCCCAAGGGTTGCTCTTAGTCGACCCCGCGCTACTGCTTTCAGTCGCCTGCTGAAGGAATGTGAACCATTTAGAAATTTGGCTTCATTAATTAGAATGCAACCATATGGAGCTAATTACGCGGGGGTGTATTCCTTACCAGAACAAGCTCAAGCTGCCTGGTCTTCGGATTCATGGTAAGCTCCTTTGTTTTCGGGTCCTTCTTGTACCGGGCCCTGACAAAGTTCCTGGTCTGCTTGTTACCGCTGTATTTCTCGAAGAGGGGCGGTAGGCCTTGCTCGGCACGGTCCGCCTCCTCCTTGTCCCATATAGGCTCCGCCACTCTGTAACCGCCGGGACCGAGTGTGTGTTCCCCTATGTTCAGCTCCCGCATTCGTTTCCCCCACTCACTTGATTGGGAGCTTGCGGTGCTCGAGCAATTGATCTTGAAGTCGTTGTAGTCATCTTCGGTGATCGAAGGATTTTTCTCCTTGATCTTCTGATAACTCTCACCTTTCTCGATCATTTTCTTCACATTGCTTTTCGAAGTAGACAGGGCCTTGCTCATCTTCGTGAGGGCAACATTGTTCACTTTATTCCCTTTGAGGCTTGTGTTTGCAAATTTAGCGGGGAACTTGTATCGTTCGTGCAGCTTCGTGAAGAGGAGGTGGCGCAAATTCCCTCGGGCAGGATGCCTCAGGTTCTCGGTGTTGATCGAGACGGTGCTCCGGACAATGCACCCGAGCTGAAGCGAGTATCCCTTGACTATTCGTTCGGGCGCCGTTGGATTCCCGTTGGAGTCCACTTCAGTAACTTCCTCCTTGAGGGTGAGGAGCACAATCGGGCGCCGGTCCTTCCGTTGCCTCTTCGGTTGGCTGCCATCTGTGCGGGCGCCGCCATCATCAGTGGTGGCATCCTCGGCGGCACCATCAGTGGTGGCATCAGTGTGGTCATCCTCGGCGGCACCATCAGTGGTCTCAGGATCGGTGGGGAAGGCGGCGGCCTCATACAAGTGAGGTTGTTCCTCCATCTCCTGGGACAGCTCCCAGAATGCCTTGCCGCCCGAACCCCCGGCCTCATCGTTGTGGGCCATGTTTCTCTCTAAATAGAAACAAAGTTTGGTCAAAAAGTTGGTTATTGTCAAGGAACAAGATCATGGTCTCATCATTTAGGGTTTGTCGACACCGAGGCATCCTAAAATCTAAGCTTTTATCATTGAGGGTTTTTCGACGCCGAGGCACCCTAAAAGCCTAAGCTTTCATCATTTCGGTTTTTATCGACACCAAGGCACCCTAAAAGCCATGCATTAGTCACAAGTACGCCGGTGCACTTGATCCTACTTAATTAACTACTACGATACCCCGGCCCATGCATTAGTCACAAGTACCCCATATGTCCTATTTTTAGCAAAGTCATGCTAAAATTCACGGAAAATTTCAGCATGACCTTTGCTGAAAATAGGACATATGGAGTACCCGAATTTGCCGGAACGGAAGTTAATCGACATTCCGGCAAACTCAAGGGCCTCTCGGGGTACCTGCAAAATCATTATCCCAGGTGGACATGGATGCAATGTCACATGTCACATGGATCCCACACCCACAGGAGCTCTGCTAACAAATGTGCTCTGCTTCAACACAAATGTGCTCTGCTTCAACACATTGGAAACTGAGTTCTGACTGCTACAAATTCAGTTTTCAGATACCAGCAATCAGGAGCCTACATGGTACCATTTTGTTATCCTAGCAAGAACAGCATGAGCCAAACAAGTAAATGGAAAACATGTTTCCTCAACAAGCAAAAAGGGAAAATGCAATTTATGGCACATAGATGTTGATCCACTGACATTCATAAATTTCAGAAGAGAAAACAGCAGGCATTGCCCATGCAGTATTTACTGCTAACCAGGGAGAAGAGGTTCTTATTTTCACTCCCGCAAATTGCCAAAGCTGAAGTTATATTCTGTTTTTGCTGTATAAACTTTGGTAACACGAACATAGCGGTTGATATAATGTACTACTCCTTTATCAAAGATGGAGTACCTCTATACCATAAGTCTTATATTTTGATACGGACGGAGTAATATTATGGTTTGCTTCTAGTGGTGATAGAAAGTAATCATTGTCTCAGAAATGCAGAGTACTTTGTTTCTGATAAATAAATAGATCCCAAGAGACAAGAAATTAAGTTTATTTTTGGTGCGCTACAAATGGGCTAGCAATCCAGCGGGGCAGGCCATCAACTGGTGACAAAAAACTTATTGCTCAAGCTTTGGTTAGCAGCACTTGTTGGTCTATTTCTCAAAAAAAAAACACTTGTTGGTCTTCTGCAACTGTGTTTAAGTGCTGGAGAAATTATTGTTCTTGGAGCATTAAGTATTTGGAAGACTGGTCATCCATTCTGCAAACTTTGTTCTGGCTTTGTACCATACTGTTTTTTTTTCATCTAGACTAGACTAGAATACAGTTTGGCATTAGGATTTTTCAGATCCGTGTCACACCATTACAATTTAATCTATGTTAATCCCAGTCGTATAAAACACGCTTGAAATGACTTGGAAAGTTCACCAGAGATCGCGTACAGCTGAGAATGCAGCCTCATGCTGTATGTGTTCCTGCGATGACTGAGTATGATGCTTTTCTCTAAAAAAAAGAATATTCTCTAAAAACTGAGTATGACTCAGATTAACCACTACAAATAACTGGACAGCAGCAGGAGCAACCTCAGTCCCAGGGCAACACAATTTCTACAACATTAATTTTGGACTTGTAAATGTCGAGATAACTTCTACTCTAGACCAAAACCCAAACCATGGCTTACGAGGATTCATTTTGGTCGAACCGACGCAACTTTGATTTGATCTGATTCTCAGCCATGCAAACCACGTCTAGACTAAACCCAGCATGCTTACATCTTTCTGGCAACATACACACATCGAATTTACCTGCCTAGCATGCCAAACTGTAAAACTTCTATACTCTATAGCAACTTCCTGGCATTCAATTTTCTTTTAGGTAATGAACATAAACTACTACAGCTTTGGCAAGATATAACTTCAGCTTTGGCAAGATATTACTCACCTAGCAAACTCTAGTGAGGCGATAATAATTACTCCCGCAAATTAGACTACTAGTCTGTACTAGCTAGTTTGTTGGCAGAGTACATTTTTTGGTAAATTAGTTCTTCCACCTCTGTAGCATGGGAAACTTAGCGTGAACAGATGGGCCCCAGGTGATGAACATCACGACAGGGGTGGGAGGAGGGAGGGAGGGGAGGGGAACCTTTCTTGGGCTGCTGGCGATGGGGATCGATGCTTCTGCTACGACGGCGGAGGCCGCGCTTCCGCTCCCTGGTTCAGGGCGGCGGGGCGACGGAAGGTGGTGTCGGGGCGGCGGGGCGACGGTGGTGTCGGGGCGGCGTCGAGGGCGGCGGGGCGACGGTGGTGTCGGGGCGGCGTCGAGGGCGGCGGGGCGACGGTGGTGTTGGGGCGGCGTCGAGGGCGGTGGGGCGACGGTGGTGTCGGGGCGGCGCTGGGGCGGCGGGGCGACGGTGGCGTCGGGGCAGCGTCGAGGGCGGCGGGGCGACGGTGGTGTCGGGGCGGCGCTGGGGCAGCGGGGCGACGGTGGTGTCGGGGCGGGGCGACGGTGGCGTCGGGAAAGGAGATCGGGGAAGGGGATCGCGGGCGAGGGCGAGGGAAAGAGAGGGGATCGCGGGGAAGTAGGGGCGCACAATACTAATGGCGCACCACCCCTCGGTGCGCCATAAGTACATACATGCTAATGGCGCACCTCACCCTGGTGCGCCATTAGTATTTTTTTTTCTGCTCGAGCCAACAGTTATCTACCACCTGACCTGATACACGTCAAGTCTTCTCTACTAGCTCGACTGGTCAGCAGCTAGTTCTCACACCAGGAGGTCCTGGGTTCGATTCCCAGGCTCCACAATTTTTTTATGCATTTAAAATGCTGTTTGATACTTATTTGTGTTTAAATATGTTCAAACTTGTTTAAATCATAATAGTAATATTTTTTTTATAAGACAGTAATAATTTTTTTAAAAATATCATCAAACAGTAATGCCGGTGGAGCGGGGGAGGGTGCGGGGGGTGCGGGGGGTCGGCGGCGGCGGTTGAGTAGGGGAGGGGTGCGGGGGGTCGGCGGCAGCGGTTGAGTAGGGGAGGGGTGCGGGGGGTCGGCGGCGGTGGTTGAGTAGGGGAATCGAGAGGGTGCGGGCGGCCGGTGGACCGGATCTGGCGAGGTGGGATAGCGATCGAGATGGAGGGGGATCGAGATCGAGTGTCCATGAAATTAAAAAATATTCATGATAGTTCAAAAAGTGCCCATGAAATACAATCGAGAAATGAAGTCTACGATTTAAATACAATCGATCTTAGCTAGCTATCTGTTCACAATCTTCTTGCCCTTCTTTTTCGCAAATGGAGTTCTTCTATGGAACGGACGTCCTTTAGGTAGGGTGGTCCTGCTTCTTCTTGTGGTGTATGCTGCTACTTCATCATCACCGTCATGTTCGATCCTTGGGTCGCCGTACTTGTCAAAGTCTTGCTCATTGGCTACTCCATCCATTCTGATGATCTTCCTTTTGCCTCTCCTCACGACAACACGACTGGGCTTTGGCGGGTCGATAATGAAGAAGCATTGGTCCACTTGGGAAGCCAGTACCCATGGCTCATTTTTCGCGGTGACGTTTGCGCCCGCGGTCTTGGATTTGGCTTCGGGTATAACCATGGTGGTGAAATACCGGTCTTCTTTTATGACGTTCTTGGCCCATCTGACACGGAACATCGGGACCTTCTCTCCAGCGTAGCTCAGCTCCCAGATCTCCTCGATCCTTCCGTAGTATCTGTCCTTGTCGTTACCGGTGTAGGATTCCATTGTTACCCCGGAGTTCTGATAACCATCGCTCTTCATGTCCTTGGCCTCGGTGTAGAATGTGTAGCCGTTGATATCGTACGCCTCATAGGTCATCAGGTTGTGCTCGGCGCCCTGTGACAAGGCGACTATGAGTTGTTCTTCCGCGGAAGAATCCTCATGTAAAGGGTACGACAGAAGCTTCTGCTTGAACCAACGCGTGAAACATGAGTTGTGCTCTTTGAGTATATCTCCGTCCGTCCTCTGTTGGCCTCGGTCATTGTACGTCTTCTTAATAAATGTTTTGTGCTCTTCCACCCAAGGATCGACCACGTCTATGTGTTGTAGCGCGACTAGGTTTGCTCTTTCAAAGTCGGCGAATCGACCCTCGAAGTCGACATGCATTTCGCGGCGACCCTCATGGTGACCCCATCCAGCGAGCCTGCCGAGGTGCCTGTTGACGGGCAGACCAACGGGGTTCTCGATGCCTAGATAATTCGTGCAGTAGGAGATGCACTCTTCGGTCAGAAAGCCCTTGGCTATGCTTCCTTCTGGACGTGACATGTTGCGAACGTATCCTTTGATGACACCATTCATCCTTTCGAACGGCATCATGTTGTGCAGGAACATTGGCCCGAGTTGGATGATATCCTCCACTATATGGACCAGCAGATGCTCCATAACATCGAAGAATGCGGGCGGGAAGTACATCTCAAGCTCGCATAGTATCACCACGATCTCTTCCTGTAGCCTTCTGAGTTGTCTCACGCCAATCGACTTCCGAGAGATGACGTCGAAGAAGTTGCATAGGCCAAATAGCATTTCACGGACGTGCGCGTCCATGATCCCACGGATTGCAACTGGAAGTATCTGCGTCATCAGCACGTGACAGTCGTGAGACTTCATCCCGCTGAACTTCTGCTTCGCTGGGTCTAGGTATCTGCTTATCTTCCCCGCGTAACTGTAAGGAAGTTTTACTCCTAGGAGGCAGGTGAAAAACTGCTCGATCTCCTCCTGACATAGAGTGAAGCACGTGGGAGGGTAGTCATTTCCGGTCTTCTTGGCCTTTTTGCCTTTGCGACGACTTTCTGTGTCCTGCTTCGCCTCATCATCATCATCATCATCATCATATATAGCGTGAAGCTCCTGCCTGATGCCCATTGATTTCAAGTCTGCCCTTGCTTTCGGCCCATCTTTGGTCCTCTCTGGCATGTTGAGCAGGGTACCAAGCAGACTCTCGCACATGTTCTTCGTGATATGCATGACATCAAGGCTGTGAGGCACACGGTGGATCTTCCAGTACGGCAAGTCCCAGAAAACAGACCTCGTTTTCCATACCTTTAGCAGCGGCTCTGGCGCCTTTCGCTTCATTCCTGGCTCTGGCGCCTTTTGCTTCTTTCCCGGCAGTGGGCAGTCTTTCCAATTTTTCAACAGCTTGTCTATTTCCTCGCCGCTCCTTGTACACGGGCGTTTTCGGGGTTCGGTTTCACCATCGAAAAGATCCTTGCGTTTCCTCCACGGGTCATCGTCGCGAAGCCACCTTTGATGTCCCATGAACACGGTTTTCAAAGACCCGGGATCTCTATCTAGCTGGCGATACGTTGTGTCATCCATGCACCTTACGCATCCAGAAAATCCGTGGACTACCTGCCCAGCAAGATATCCGTAACCGAGATAGTCGTGCACCGTCGTGAGCAGTGCGGCTCTCATAGGGAAATATTCTTTCTCTGCGGCGTCCCACGTATTGGCTGGCGTTTTCCACAGCGTGTCAAGCTCCTCTTTCAGCAGCCCTAGATACAGATTGATGTCGTTCCCTGGTTGTTTCGGCCCTTCAATTAGCATACTCATGTGAATGTACTTCCTCTTCATGCACAACCAGGGGGGAAGGTTGTACATCCACACAAACACAGGCCAGGTGCTATGTGTGCTTCTCTGGCTGCCAAATGGATTGACTCCATCGGTGCTCGCGCCCAGCACGATGTTCCTTGGATCGTTCCCAAATTCTGGGTATTCGAAGCTCAACGCTTTCCACTGGCTCGCATCCTTAGGGTGACTCAGCATCTTGTCTTTTTATCTATCTCCGGATCATTTGCATCATCTTCTCGCTTCTTCTCCTCCCTATCTGCGTGCCAACGCAGGAGCTTTGCTACCTTAGGGTCCACGAAATACTGTTGCATACGAGGAGTGATCGGAAAGTACCACACCACTTTTCGAGGAGCTTTCTTCCTCTTCTTGTATCGAGTGACACCGCACACCGGACATATGGTAGACTCCGCGTGCTCGTCCCGATAAATGATGCAATTGTTCATGCACACATGGTATTTCACGTGCGGTAAATCCAGAGGACACACGATTTTCTTCGCCTCCTCCAAATTGGTCGGGCACTTGTTCCCCTTGGGAAGACGTTCGTGCCAGAATGACATGTTCTCGTCGAAGCATGCGTCGGTCATTTTGTGTTTTACCTTCATCTCCAGAGCCATGAGCGTTACTTTCAGGCGGGTATCCTCGGGCCTGCATCCTTCATACAATGGAGTAACCGCGTCTAACTCAAGTTGATCCATCTTGGCTTTCTCTCGGGCGGCAGCTCTTGCGTTATCCGTCTGCTTGAGAAGCAGCTCTTGAATATGAGGGTCCTGCACCCAGCCCATCGATGGTCCAACGTCGTCTGCTCCGCCGGCATCATCATCATGTCCTGCATCTTCTACATGATGACTGTGTACAGCATCACCGTCGTGATCATCTCCTGGGGATTCTTCGTCTTCTTGCCCACCTGAGCCGCGGTGGTTGTCTTGCTGCCCTTCCTCATTTCTTGCCCGGCCCCCATGGACGACTTCGTAGTCATCTTCATCACCTTGCCACCGATAGCCATCCATGAAACCACGCAAGAGCAGGTGGTCCCGCACCTGCCCGGAATCCGGGTCCGCAATAAGGCTATTCAGCTTGCATCTTCGACACGGACATCTTATCTCCGTCTCATTCTTTTGAAGCATCTCGGCCTTCGCGGACCTCAAAAACCTATTCACGATGCCTTCGGTCATCGTGCGGACCATGGTTGCCTGCGGGGTAGAGCAAAACGATATTTTAGAACCAAGAAAATTTTTGGCATGACTTTCCCTAAAAATAGGACCAAAAAGAATGCTTAATGCCAAAATTCTCGCCGAAACGGAAATGAATCAACATTCCGGCAAAATATTGGCAACTATCGCATTTCAAATACCGGTACACCTCCAAACACAAACACATATGCAACACCACAAACATATGCAACACCACGAACATACATAGATCTAGCTAGGCCATAAAAAGTGCATGTGCACATTGTTGTAGGGAGAATAACATAAATATAGCTTCCCCCCTTACTTACCTAGCAAAACAAGGTAACTTAACCACTTAATTTGAATGAATCTATGGTGGAAATGAGGTGAAAAAGAGGAGGCACCCGAGACAAGGAGGAGGCGGTGGAGAGAATGAAGTGGGGAGAAAGTGATTGTGGGAGGAGAGGCTGTCCAAAATATCTTGTTGCTGCCCACTTACTAATGGCGCACCAACAACGAATGCGCCATTAGTAATCCAGGTTACTAATGGCGCACCCCCTGGTGGTGCGCCATTAGTAGTTTTGCAAAAAAAAAACATACTAATGGTGCACTTTGCCACGGTGCGCCATTACTAGTTTAAACTAGTAATGGCGCACCTCGTGAGAGTGCGCCATTAGTAGTTTAGCAAAAAAGGAATAAAAAAATAATAAAAAAATAACATTAGTGGCGCACTTTCTGGCTGGTGCGCCATTACTAGTTACAACTAGTAATGGCGCACTTCCTGTGGATGCGCCATTAGTATGTTTGGACAGGCGCACTAGTTCAAAAAAAATTTGATACTAATGGCGCACCGTGGGCAAGGTGCGCCATTAGTAGTTTCAACTCTAATGGCGCATCAGAAGGTGGTGCGCCATTAGTATATACTAATGGCGCACCACCTGTCTGGTGCGCCATTAGTGTCAATCCCATCTATAGCCCTTTTTCTAGTAGTGTTAAAAGGACGAAGACGTTGGATTAAGTGTGAAGAAGCGATTTTCTTTTTGCAAACACCCCCGCACCATGTGCGTGGGGGCTGAAGCCAAAGACTGCCATCTTTCAGATTATACATATATATATGGCCGCACAGGAGATAGTTCAATACTTGAACACACAAGTATAAAAAGTCATTGCATTATAAACATGATCTTAGAAATCATACATTTCATTCAAACATAACATCTTTCGAGCACTGCGACTCTATTATACGAGCGCCCTGCAAGACTTCCTCAAAGTAATGCTCGGTGGGGAATCGGCTTTTGTCCGAACCCCGGGATGCAACAGCGGTGGCATCCATCTCCGCCCAGTATGTTTTACCATGGGCGAGAGCCGTCCGTGCACCTTCTATGCATGCCGACCGCTTCATCGCCTTAATATGCGGCACTGCCCCAAGGAATTGCTGCAACAAGCCAAAATAACTCTTTGACTTGGGCCTTTTCGGCCACAGATGAGTGACCACATCCATCATGGCCAGTCCGGATAATCTATTCAGCTCAGCCCAGTCAACCAGCCGATCACTCAACGGAAGTGGACGCTCCGGACTATGGAATTGAGACCAGAAAAGCTCTTCCATTTCTTGATCCTCCTGGCTTCGAAAGTGCACGACTGCGTCAGCCGCACTCGTCGCCAAGTCCAGATAAGGATCCTCCGCACCGTACAATCGGCCCAGCTGAGCATACTTTGGATCCGTGAACTTCCTACGCAGCATAAAGGGCTTCCCTGCCACAATGTCTCCGACCGGACGCAATTCCTCCTTCATGGCCCGCATCGCACTACGGGCATCCTTGGCTTCGGCATCGGCCTTCTTCAGGTCCTCTTGCTCCACTCGGCGTTCTCCTTCAAGAACCTCCAGGCGGTCGGTAGCAACTTTTAATTTCATGGCCATTCCGGCCATCTCCTCCCTGCTTCGGCAGTGAGCAGCCTTCTCGGCTTCTAGCTCTTCCGCTGCCTTCAAGGCAGCCGCCTCGCTTTTTCTGGCAGCAGCACCATCTGCATCAAGCATACAACTTGTAAGGAATGGGCATCAGCTCCCTTACTAAGCGACCGCGGCGCAATCACATACCTTGTGACTCATCAAGTCGTTTATTGACCAACGAGATGTCCGCGTCTGCAGCGTCGAGTTGCTTCTTCAGCTCGGCGAATCCATCCATCCGGCTGGCCACCGAACATTCCGCCACCTGCATAGGAAAGGCGACAGTTAATAACTGAGATTGTGATCCTAGGCACGCTGCCGTTTTTGACAGCATACCAAGTCTCAGGGGCTACTATACAGGGCGCACTTCATGTGCAAAACTGTCAATAGGTATGTCATTTTTTGCGTACCTCAAATCCCGTCAGTAAACTTCCGACGGCCTCATACAACCCGCTTTCGGCGGACGAGATCCTCTCAATCACATTACCCATTAATGTGCGGTGATCTTCTGAGATGGACGCCCTCTTAAGCAAATCCTGCAGCTCCACCGGCCGTACTCCAATGGGTGCCGAACTCTCCGGCCCTGCCGGACTCGGGGAGACCCTCCGCGACGACACCTCAGGGTCGTCCGCCCCGTGCGATGGGGCGGCAGATGGAGGCGTTTCGCTCTCCATCATCTCCAGACGAAGGTCTCCCGAAGATGAGCTGTGCTGAGATGGGCTGAGATCCGAACTACAAGGTAAAAACTTCGGTTACCTTTAGACATTAAGCAGGGGTGTCTAATAATTATAAAATCCCCCTTTTTTTACTTACGGCTCGTTAGAGGGTTGATTCCTCCGAGGAGACAGTATGGCCGGGGCTCTTCCCGGCGCAGGACCTTCCGGTACAGATTTCTTTCCCCGCTTTGAGGCCTTGGCCTCCGGGTCTTCGGAAGCGGTCCTCTTCTCCCCTTGGAAGGAGGGACTCTCGATTCCTCCCTTACTAAAAACCTCCTTGGCAGAGGTAACAGTTTCCCCGTGCCCCCCTTCGCCCTCGTTCGAAGGTGCAACCTCCAACATTTTGACTAACACGGGATCCTGCGTGGTCTCAGGGAGAGGGGCCGGACACCGTATCAGTTTTGCTTGCGCTATCCACTCCTGTCCAGGGAAAGCTGGTTAAAAGGCAAGCTCACGATAAATAAAAGGACGGTGTGTCCGGACACAGGGCTACTTACTTGAGTATCCGGGCGATTGCAGCTTAGGCCAGCGTCCTCGGTCAATTCTGGATGCGTCTCTTGCGATCCGAAGAACAGTTTATACATCTCCATGGGTGTCAAACCCATGAAGTGTTGGAGAGCTCGTGGCCCCTCCGGATTAAATTCCCACAGGCGGAGGGGGCGACGTTTGCAGGGCAGTAGGCGCCGGATCAACATGACCTGTACCACTACGACCAGATTGATCTCCCTTTCTTGGAGGCCTCGAATCCGGTCCTACAACAGGGGGACGTCTTTGGGCGGCACCCAGTCACGCCCCTTGTTGACCCATGACACCAGTTGCTGTGGAGGGCCCGAGCGAAAGACGGGCGGCGGCTTCTGCCTGCTGCCCCGGGGAGCGGTGATATAAAACCACTCCTGTTGCCACAAGCCGAGCTCCTCTTGGAAAAAGCCCTTGGGCCATGGAGCTTCGGCCCTCTTGCTTATAACCGCCCCGCCGCACTCTGCCTGACGCCCCTCAATCATCTTCGGCTCCACGTTGAAGGTTTTGAGCCACAAGTCGAAGTGAGGGGTAGTGCGGAGGAAGGCTTCACAGACGACAATGAATGATGAGATATGGAGGATGGACTCCGGAGCCAAGTCGTGGAATTCCAGCCCATAGTAAAACATGAGCCCCCTCACGAAGGGATCCGTCGGGAAGCCTAAACCCCGACGGAGGTGAGACATGAACACGACGCTCTCGCTAGGCTCGGGAGTTGGGATAACTTGCCCTCGAGCAGGCAGCCTATGCGAAATCTCGTAGGTTAAGTACCTGGTGTCTCTCAGCTTAAACACGTCCTCTTCCGTGACGGAGGAAGGCATCCACCGGCCTTGTAGGTCAGGACCGGACATTGTCGAAGATCGAAGGTGCCCGAATTTGGAGCCCTGGGTGTTGGAACTCGGGGGGAGGGGCGGATTCGATAGAGGATTGAATAAAAAGAACGGGCCTTGGTCTCATTATAAAGAGGAAGAATACCAAGAGTCGTCCCCGTGACCGTTTGGAACCTGCCTTCGATGGAGGGGATGTGGCAACGGGCGCGGTTGGGTTACCCACGTCCGTATTGATGAGAATCCCGGAATAAGGGGAACACGATCTCTGCTTCGACAGGACGTGCCAAGGAAACCGCTTTGCTAAACGCGCTGAAGTGGTACAATAAAAACGTTTCAAATAAAGGCTTGGTTGTTGTGTGACGTCACGCCACGGAATACGTCAGCAGATTGAACTTGTGTGAATATTATTCTCTCTACGGTGGTATATGGAAATTATTTTGCAGAGCCGGACACTATCCTGGTCTTCACAATTTTCTATAAATTATTCGGAGGAGGAACCCGCGTTGCAATGCCGAAGACAATATGCGCGCCAGACTCGTCGTCATTGAAGCCTGGTTCAGGGGCTACTGAGGGAGTTCCAGACTAGGGGGTGTGCGGATAGCCGAACTATCATCATCGGCCGGACTCCAAGACTATGAAGATACAAGATTGAAGACTTCGTCCCGTGTCCAGATGGGACTTTCCTTGGCGTGGAAGGCAAGCTTGGCGATACGGATATGTAGATCTCCTACCATTGTAACCGACTCTGTGTAACCCTAGCCCTCTCCGGTGTCTATATAAACCGGATGGCCTTAGTCCATAGGACGAACAACAATCATACCATAGGCTAGCTTCTAGGGTTTAGCCTCCTTGATCTCATGGTAGATCTACTCTTGTAACCCACATCATCAATATTAATCAAGCAGGACGTAGGGTTTTACCTCCATCAAGGGGGCCCAAGCCTGGGTAAAAACATCGTGTCCCTCGTCTCCTGTTACCATCCGCCTCGACGCACAGTTCGGGACCCCCTACCCGAGATCCGCCGGTTTTGACACCGGCAGCGGCCAGGAGACAGGAGGGCGCACCCACCCCCTCTGGGCGCGCCCCTGTCTCCTGGGCCGCACAGGTGGCCATCGACGTACTTCTTCCTCCTATATATACCTATGTACCCCGAAAACATCCATGGAGCCAACGAAACACAATTTCCACCATCGTAACCTTCTGTATCCGCGAGATCCCATCTTGGAGCCTTTGCCGGCGCTCCGCCGGAGGGGGAATCGACCATGGAGGGCCTCTACATCAACACCATAGCCCCTCCGATGAGTTGTGAGTATTTTACCACAGACCTTCGGGTCCATAGTTATTAGCTAGATGGCTTCTTCTCTCTTTTTGGATCTCAATACAATGTTCTCCCCCTCTCTTCTGGAGATCTATTCGATGTAAACTCTTTTGGCGGTGTGTTTGTTGAGATCCGATGAGTTGTGGGTTTATGATAAAGTTTATCTATGAGAAATATTTGAATCTCCTCTGAATTCTTTTATGTATGATCGAGTTATCTTTGCAAGTCTCTTTGAATTATCAGTTTGGTTTGGCCTACTAGATTGATCTTTATTTCCATGGGAGAAGTGCTTAGCTTTGAGTTCAATCTAGCGGTGTCCTTCCCCAGTGATAACTGGGGCAGCAAGGCACATATTGTATTGTTGTCATCGGGGATAAAAAGATGGGGTTTATATCATATTGCTTGAGTTTATCCCTCTACATCATGTCATCTTTCTTAATGCGTTACTCTGTTCTTATGAAGTTAATACTCTAGATGCAGGCAGGAGTCGGTCGATGTGTGGAGTAATAGTAGTAGATGCAGGCAGGAGTCGGTCTACTTGTCGCGGACGTGATGCCTATATACATGATCATGCCTAGATAATCTCATAATTATCCGCTTTTCTATCAATTGCTCGACAGTAATTTGTTCACCCACCATAATACTTATGCTATCTTGAGAGAAGCCACTAGTGAACCCTATGGCCCCCGGGTCTATCTTTTATCATATAAGCTTTCAATCTACTTTTATTTGCATCTTTACTTTTTGCATCTATATTATAAAATACCAAAAATATATTTATCTTATCATACTATCTCTACCAGATCTCACTTTCGCAAGTGGTCGTGAAGGGATTGACAACCCCTTTATTGTGTTGGTTGCGAGTTCTTTGTTTGTTTGTGTAGGTGCGTGGGACTTTTGAGGAGCCTCCTACTGGATTGATACCTTGGTTCTCAAAAACTGAGGGAAATACTTACGCTACTATTGCTGCATCACCCTTTCCTCTTCAAGGAAAACCAACGCAAGCTCAAGACGTAGCAGTGCGCCCCAGATGTCAGTGGGAGGAATCATTTTTTTCGCGTAATAAGGAGGCAGTTGATTGCGTGCGGCCAGGCCTGCAGAGGGAGTAGGGTGGTCCGGGGAAGCCTGCGCGGCATCACAACGGGCCACAAGAGGAGGGAGCAGGCAGTCCCGCCGGTGCTAGTTTAGGCGGCTGGAGCAGGAAGATCAGAGATTGAAGAAGCACTTTGGCAGTTGGATGGACATTCAACAGGCACTGCTGCTAGAATCGTGTGTTGACTGACAAAGCCTTGCATAAACAAGTCAGCCTCGAAATCTGTGTCGTGTATAGCCCATTTGCTATTATCTTTATAATTTTTACTCATTTTCTAATTCATATGGAAATTATTGCAGCCCGTTTTCTATTTTTAGAATTGCTGCCCATTTTCTGGTCAGCATTAGGGTAAAAAAAATAACTAAATATGTGCGAAATTATGAAAATTCGCAAATTTTGGCTAGGGAACAAAATATTCTTAATCCAAAAATTAGTATCCATACTAAAACAAATTTGATTAGTACTATGTCATGTTAAATCCAATGAAATACTATAAAATATCAGTGAAGAACAAAAACAAAAAAAGAAACTAATATCCCATTTGCTATAAATTTTTTGGAATTTTCAACCCCTTTGATATTACTTTTAACAGACACTGACCATAGTCTTTGGCTAGGACGGAATGCATCCCTCCTCGTCTTGAAAGATTTGCAGCCCAATAAGTCGAAGAAAACAAATAGGCCCAGCTTGGGTATTCTTCAAAAAGAAATACTGGGCTGCCTATTTTCCCAAAAAAAACCTGCTAGCCTGATCATGTTGTTAGACGGGCCAAAGAGACCACACAACCCAGTTTATAGCCTGCTCCTCCGAATTACTACTCAAAAAAAAGTTCTGCAATTCTGTCGTTAATTGACTATACGTTAAAAATGATGTGGTTCCCGGCTATCAGGAGGGTGGATTAGAGTAAAAAAACGAGGGGTGCATCTGAGTAGTAAAAGAGGCGCTTGCTTGTGTTCGGGAGTGGACCTGGTGGGTCCGTACTATCATACTCACAACTACAGTTCTCTCCCGTTCACTATGTTGACATGGACCGTTTCAAAAAAAACTATGTTGACAGGGCCGGATGGCGGCGCCGCGCGAGCGCACCAAGGCAGAGGATAAAGTGATGTCGCCAATGTGCTGGGCTAGGTTGAACATTCTTGTTGAAAAATAAAAATGGACCAGAACTATTTACGACATTGACTACGATTTGCATGGCTGCGCTAGTTGCAGGAAGAAAATGCTGGGAGAAAGAAGACTGGTCGCTATCTTTGCCTAAGAATAATATCGACTGAATATAACGGCACTATCATAGGAAATAATATCCTCCTGTTAAATCATGAATTTAAAGAACTGGTGCATGAGCCTTTAGCCTTATTTATTTATTTATTTATGTTTAGGGGACCATGAGCATGTACCTAGGCCGGATTCATGTGAGAGCCTCCTTTCCAGTTAATTACGGGCTCCTTTATTGGGACTTCATCAGTGGGCTGCATGTTATCAACAAGTGGAAAATGTGTTCCATACGAAAAATAGTATGCATTACATACGGTACGGGGCACTAAGGATCAAACCATGCAACGACTTCCAAAACGTTGTGTTTGTGTTCTAACAACACATTTATTCAACCAACAGACGAAATATACTACCGATTGTACATTGAAAACAACAGCAGTAGCAACCAGGGATGGGGGTGTAACAGAAGCAGTAAGCAGGCCAGAAGAGTGAAGATGCAGCTCTCTCTTCCAAACCAAACATCAGCCATTATTACAAAAAGGGCTACCAAAAAAGAACAAGTGTATGCATCAAACTAAATAAAGATCCTACTACACCAAGTGTACGCATCTAACTAACTGGCTTAGTTAGATGTTACTATTTATTAAGCAGTGGAGATTGGCTGACGGCTTGAACCAGATGGGTGCCTGACAGGGGAAACTCCAGCCAGCAGGTCGAAGTCTAATACTTGCGACCCTCTCTCCTACTTTGGGTTGCAGAGCGTGGCGGCACATATCAGGGTATGGCGCATGCAGAGACGCATGGTACGCTGTGTACACACAGTTTTGCCTGATGAACGAAACCGCGTTGCCATCATGATCCTTGCCGTCGGTTATCTCCTGGTTAATTGGATAATTCAGTCCGACAAACAAAGAGCATGTACCAAGGCTACTTACCAGCCTCCAGTAAAAAATTCCTGAAGGCCCAGAGAAGCTGGGATCCTGCTCAAAGACCTTGCAATGTATGTGATTGTATTCTGCGAAACAACACGTCCGGTACATGCGAACGATCATCAATCGGTCGCCGTTGTCTGATCGAGCCAGGAACCACCTGCAATTGCCATGCCGCTTTTCTTTGAATGGTTCTGGGATTAGGAAGGGTAGGGACACCAGGGGGCCTACAACACCATATCAAGTTGGAGTCAAATAAAAAAGGGCTCTTTATTTAGTCAATCTTAAGAACATCATGTTATGAGCATGAATATTTTTTAGTAAATGTTGACAGTAATATAAGCAAGCCATCATGATATCATAGGAAAGTAACATACTGCTGTAACAGCCGATTGTAGCAATGACTGGAGTAGGCCAGCAATACGTCCAGCCATAGAAGGAGTCGACAACGTAAATGAAGCCCTTGTGTTCAATGGCATCAGAGAACCATGGAGGATGTATGATCCTCCAATGGATGTGCAGATTTATCCACTTACCGCAGTGACCTGCTAGATAGGCGAGACCGCGGTTGAAGAACGCAATTAGCCTGAAGTCTTTATAATTCGCAGATCTTGTGGGCACTAGGCAGATTACAACCTTGAGCAAATCAAACTTGGTATCATGTTGGCTAATGTAAGATTCCGAGTATTCTGGGCCGCGGTGCCAAAGCAGTGCAGTGTTAATCGAAGGAAGGGGGATCAATCGCCGGGTGTAGACCTCCACCAGCATCCAGCTGTCGCGACCATCAACGAGCACCATCCAAGCCTGTTCATGCCGACCCAGTACATACCATTAATGTAGTGGAGGGTGACGGGGATCGGATCGCAGTCAAGGGGGTTGATGCTCGCCACCCTACAATCGTTATGCTGTGTGACATGCCGTTTCTAAAGACCAGGCGGCATCAGCAAGCAAGGAGCTGGCTTGAAAAGCTCCAGCCTGAGGGCTTTGAGTAAACGGTACAGCCCTGATGAGCACGCGGCGAGCGGCATGGTACTGAGATTGTCCACACGCAAAACAATGAGCTTGATTACCTCTGTGGGGAGCGAATTACAGCCACTCTTTCGGTGGATGCTGCTCGGTTTTGCCATTGTTAGTGCTTGGGTTTTGGACGAGGGGGGAGGCGCCTTAGCGGGGATGGAAGATTGGACGAGATTATGTGCGGACAAAGATGGAGAAGCGACTATGTGCTGCAGGAAGTGGACAGGTGATGATGACTACAGCATGCCGCTTGACTTATGAGACACATACCAGTAGCATAGGGTCATATCGATGCCAGACAACTTGCTTGAGTGATCACAGTACTGGTACTCCCTACAGTACCTACTACAGTACTATGCCCTAACTTTCTTGAGTAGAGTTGTAGAGTAGGACTCTGCTCTACTACTAGCACCAGAGGAGTAGTATACTCTAATCTAAAATAGTTACAAACTTTAATGCCCGAGTGTGGAACGATTACGAACCTTGCACAAAGACCGTGTCTACGTGGTGTTTGGAATTATATGCAAAAAATATCAAGATGCCCGTGCATTGCACGACACACCATCATCACCAACTCGGTTTTTTCTCTACTCCTACTCCTATAAAAGACTCAGTTGGTGATGATGGAGGCGAGGAGGCGTGTTCAGCTGGGCGTGCAGCGGACGGCGCAGTACTATTCGATTTGTTATAAAAAACAAAGAAGAGTAGTAGAGATAGAGACTTAGGAAGGAGCACGAGGTTGTGGGATATAAGGATGAACGAGGCAAGGCCTTATCTGTAAATGTGGAGAGAGGTGCGTGTATCTTTTGTAAAATTGTCATAGTTGGCTTTCTATCCATCAGATAGAGATCGGACAGTCTATATTACAAGATGGCAGGCATACCATCATCACCAATTCAGCTTACTATAAGAGTAGATATAGATAGATAGAGACTAGGGATTACTAATAAGGACACCATCTACTACTTTGTGTGCTACTCCTGCGCTCCATTCGGCGGCCGCAACGTCCCCTACAACCACTCCCTCCTGCGCTCCATTCGGCGGGCACTGTTGAATTGGGGAGCACACTCTCGCGACTGCTGGCTGCCACGACTTCATCAACGACGACTTCTTCCCCGACCTCGGCAACCTCTTCCTCAACGATATGGGCGACAACCTCAACGCCAATGGTGTTGCTCCCGTTGCATCGTATGTGTTTCTGTCTTTCCTGTTCGAAATTATGGTAGAATTCATGTTTCTACTCTGTATCCTACTACTATGCTAGTCCACATGATTAGTTTCATCTTTGTTATAGCCGTTATGATTTATTTTGTGCTTACTCGGATTAAATCTCGTAGTAACTTGCTCATATATTCAACTACTACTTTGTCCTGGTTTATTCCTCACCATTGTAATTTGTGCTAAATTTTGACCAAAGATTTAACTGATAAATGTTACTCCTGAATTTATGATCAAAATTTGACATGCACTAAGATTTCATTAGTTAAATTTATGATCAAAATCTGACACAGATTACAATGGGGACAAATAAACCAGGACGGAGGTAGTAGTTATGGGATTACTAATCTAGAAGCCTAAAAGAACTGTCCCCCTGGTACTCCTACTAGTAGTAGTACTCAAGTTGGAATTCCAATTGCACGACACAACTTGTTACGCAAAAAAATCGATATGGGGTGTAGGAAGCGGTTTGGGAATTTGCATGCCTTTCCAACCAGTGAGATACTCTATACAAAGTACGACATAGAAATAACCACAAAGAAGGAAGCTAAAAGTAAACAATCAATGAGCATTTTTGCATTTGTTTTGCATTGGATCGTTTCACAAGCTTGACTAGTGCTGTTTTTCTACTTTTAGAAAAACCGCATCATAATGTTAAAACATGCATTTGCACGTATATAAGTAATAGTAGTACTCCCTCCGTCTATGTGTATAAGTCTTCCCTCCTTCCTGGTCACGGTGCACAACCAAAGATGACTTATTGACCTGAACGGAGGGAGTAGCACAGTTTGCAAGCATATATCGAGAGAGACATGTAGTGCGATAGTATATAGTAAAGTTTGTGCTATATGGACGTACTTGCAAAATGCATACGAATACACAAGGTTTCCAAACTTTCCCTTTTACATACTTAATTAAGGACGCTAAAAATTCCTAAACGTTCGGAATTTATCATTTGCGTCCCAAAACTAATGAGATCGGCTTACGAAACAAAAATTATACTCCTCCTAAAAGCCATGACGCTCGCAGGAGCGCTTGCGGCACGCCACGAGTGCCCTGGTGCGCGGCCGTTTCCCAGCGCGCCGACACAATGCCTCTTCCTCAGCCTCGCAACTCGCGAGGTGCTGATTGGCGGCTTGTCGGCGGGCGAGCGCGATCTCACTGGTGTGGTGATCCGGCGCCAACATGTACTCCTTCTCGCTGGAAGCGTGCACCCGGTCCACGTACCGCCAAGCATAGATGAGGCACTTGGGCCCGACTACACTCAGGGCTTTGGCACGGGCATCCTCTGCCACCCTCACGGCCCTTGCACGAGCCTTCTGCCAAAGAGCCAATTGCCTGACTCTCTCAGACGTAACATAGAGCTTCCAGGCAGCTTGCCCCGCGGCGCGCTTCTCTTCCTAGGCCTTCTTCTCCGCCTCTATTTTGGCGTGCTCTGCCGGCGGCAAAGCCTCCCACATGGCGACATCCATTTCTTTCCAAAGGTCCTCAAGGCTGGGGGGGGGGGGGCTCGGCGGGCGGTGCGGCATGCTCCTCGTAGCGGGGAGCCGACGCGCGTGCTGGCGAGATTGGGAACACCGACGTGTCCACCTTGACGCGTCGCGGCGAGGAGTGGAACGCTGACGCGTCCTCCTCGACTAGTGGCGGCGAGGAACGGAACATCGACGCGTGACCGTTCGGGTGGTGCAGCGAGGGGCTCTTAGGGCTTGGGAGAGGCGATGCCATGGTGGTCGATGTGAGAGGGAGGGGCAGGAGATAGCAATGAATGTGAGTGTTCTTCTGAATGCCGTGGGAGGCGCAGTATTTACAGCAAGCAATGGAACACCTATGTAAGATATGGACTGAGCTGCACTGATTTAACTGCAGGTCTAGTTGCGTCACTGACATGTGGGCCAGACCCTTGTTGGGCCCATATGTTAGTGACCCAATGCACCTGCAGTTAAGTAACTGAAGCAGCATCCCGGAAGATATGTTGCGTGATTAACATAATAGCTACGTGGGCATATTTGTTGGAGTAAATTACAGGGGAGGGAAGGGGTGAAATATTGCTGGTCACAACGGATTGGACGAGCGTGGGGGGAGGAGAGTCATGGATGCAGATTTATTTCACACGTGGTGGAGTGGTGGGACCGCCGGAGGGAGAAGGAGAGTTTGGCAGGCATATTTTTTCCACACATGGAGAGGAAAAGATTTGGAGACGAACGGGCTTCCTGCAGGTATGGTGAACGATGCACAATAAGTCACCTTGCATGCCGGGCTAGGTATAGTCTCAAGTCATTAAAAACATACATGCCCCACACATGTTCATATTTCAAGGTGCACTAAATTATTGCATGTGATGATTAAGGCTGGCCATAATGGCGGTATCTTAGCTGGTATCATGCACACGGGAATAGCAAACATGCTGATGTGGCAAAGAATTAAAGAAGAGAGGGGGGTTAGAGTAACTAGTGTTCATGCATGCATTGGTAAACACATTTTTTGTGAAGAACGACAACATTAGTTGAGTACTTTTGCAGACTTCAAAAACTATTCCACCGCCTCTACTATCTTGCTAAGAGTAGGTGAAATTTTTGAATCGAGCCCTTTAAACTAGAAGGGAGGTAGTAGTACTCTAATAGCTAACCTTGTTGTGATGACAAGATAGGACATGGCACACACCTGGACGGAGGAACTAGACTGCATTGTGCATTTAAGTTTTGTCTGAAGTCAATGTACCTCTACTTTCACAAGACTTATAGAAAAATGTATCAACATTCACAATGTCAAATCAATATTTTTACACTCATTATAAACCGTAGTTCTTATACTCATTATAATCAGTATTGTAGATATTGATATTTTTTAGTATAAATTTGGTCAAACACTTTACAAACGGTTGACGAGAGTAAAAAGGACCAGTGGGAGTATCATGCATGCGGAGTATCATGCATGCTCATTTATAGCCAGTCGAAGTATCAAAGGGCGCGACCGCGCGAGGGAGGCGAAGGTCGTGGGAGGCGTGACAGTTGTCGGAATTAAGTGAAGTTACATCCACGCGCCGGCATGGCGTGCGAACAGGCAGAAGCTATACCGTCAGGCCTATGATATGGGTCTAGTAGACATGACATCTAGTGGGTCCCGCATAGTTCTTGAGAACTCTTTGGGGGCTTGCAGCTGTTTATCCATCGGGCAAGCCAGCAACCCCACGCCGTTCGCACGCCCTACTCGTCCCCGTATTCTACCTTACAACAGTTCGCTCCCAGTCGTCCAGTCCTTTCACATTAGTTTGCTCCCAGTTTTTTGCGGGGTACAACAGTTCAACTTCTCCTAACCCTCCTCCAAAATCCATGGCCTCCCAAATCTCCATGGTCGCCGCTGATTACCAGGTTAGAGCCATCACCGGTGATCATTTCATCGTCATCTACACACGTGGATCCGCGACGGTGAAAGTATGGCTTGCTCGCTTCCTACGCATGTTCAACAGTTCAACGGATGAGTGGGTTGTTGGGCTAGATGTTGAGTACACCACAGTCCTGGGACGAGAGAAGGATCTAAAGGACGAAGAGAGGAAAAAGCCGGTCGTGATCTAGGTTTGCGTACATAACGTTTGCTTGGTCTACCACATATGCCACGCCGACGTTGAGTGCCAGGATTTTAAGAACTTCCTCAAGGACAAAAGAGTGAAATTTGTTACTGTAGACTTTAAGAACGAGAGGGATGTCCTGTGTCGGATAGGTCTCCGTTGTACGCTAGCCCTTTGATCTCGAGAAGGCAAGCCTGGTGTCCTCCTCTCAACCTTCAATGCTGACCCTGGCAGCAGCCATGATTGATCCTTCATATGCTAAACTGAACAAACCTCATCACGAGTTTCATCATGCATGGGAGTCGAAGACATTAGTTGAAGATCACATCCTGTACGCAGCAATGGATGCCTACCTTTGTTTTAATATCTACAAGGGTTGGATGAAGAAGCAGAGCCTAGTGTCCGGTTCAAGCAAAGAAGCATCAGCGAAGAGGAAGAGGAATAGGGACGAGGACGAAGTCGAGGACGTGGACTCGGACTCTGAGAAGGTGGCAGTGCCGTCGCTCATGCTGGTTCTACTGCAGTGTCAAGTGGACTAGTTGCTTAGTTTATTTTCAAGTGTGTGTTGTCCTAAGGCCCCAAGAGAACTATGTTTATGTTCTTTCTCGTTATTTGAACTCTTTAGTCCGTACAGTAGTACTAGCACTATGTCTTACTATTGTTCTTCTTGCAGTTGGTACTACTGCTCGTATGTTCGTGTTCCTACTATACTTAATACGTTCATACTAGTAGTATAATTTGGGTGAGTCGATTTGTGAAAGAAGTTCGACGGAGCGAAGGAAGAAGGCAGCAGAAGAGGTGGAAGAAGCCCTTCTAGCCATCCATGTTGCATCTAACGGCTCACAAGAGTCGACTGGCCCAAATTGCTCCTTCAGATTGCAGGATCCATGTGGCATTCAAGGTCTCGAAGGTAGATTCCGCGTCTGCACCCGGTTTGCGGGCTCGACGCCCGCGCGACCGGCTTCCGCCGCGACAGCCACCATGTGCGCCTCCTCCACGCGAGCGGAGACGACAATGACACGCTAGTTCCTCCTCGCCGGTGTGCTAGAGCACGCGCTCGTCCTCCTCTTTGTATGCTGCATGCATAGACGCGGCTTCACCGGCTGCTCGCGTGCTTGGCAGCACGGTGGCATCGCGAGGAGGGACTGCAGACGACGTGAGCGGGCGAGCCTTCGGCTTCATGGCACAGGGATGGCGGCGACACGGTGGTGATGGGCGAGAAATTGCTGGCCGGAGCAGGCTGGCACCGGCATGCGCAACGGAGGCGGCATATTGATGAGTGCATGTGTGGGAGCTTACTTTAGTTTTATATAAGGTTGGTCGAACTTAAAAGAAAACCGTACTAGTACACATAAACATTAGACTTAGGAAGCACTTTTACTAGTTAGTACGACAGCCATGATACAGAATCCTGTGCAAGCGCGTGCACCATGGCCGCGCGGTCGACCGAACGGTGCGTCACCCTGTCGCCCTCAAAGGACATCCACCGAACCTTTTTGTGTGTGTGAAAACAATAGCCGAATATTACTCAACTTTTTTTTCCTAGGAAAGTTCTTGACGCTGCAATATTTCCTTATATTTGTATTTAGCTCCAGTTCGTATTTGTTTGGATTTGGACGTTTTAGGTGCGCCCTAGTTTTTCTAATACTGATTTTGTGTGTGTGACTGAGAGAGAACGTGTGTATGTGTCCATATGTGTGTTGTGGCGGAAGGGTAATGTGGAGCCGGTGTGCATGTGATACAGACATAGAGAGGTGTGAATGTGCAAATGATCATTCATGAGTGAGACATAGACAAATGCCGATATGTTGTGTATACATGAGAGAACGGTCTTCTAGTTTACTTGTGTGTGTGTGTGTGTGTGTGAGAGAGAGAGAGAGAGAGAGACATAGAGAGAGAGGAGCATCCATAACACAACAACCATCTCTCTCGATTCATCCGTCCCTCGCACGATCGCATGCAACACATGCATCAACGCGCACATTTTGACACCCTCACCCGGCCCCTGCCCACCTCAAGGCCCACACAATCTCTTCGTGAATACCCATTTCTCTCCTTAGGTTTGTTTTCTCTCAATATCTGACACACACACACATAGAGAGAGAGAGACACACACACATCACAACACACACACACCCTCCCCGAGCACACAATTCATCCCCATCCAAGGTTATACGGCGACCACTCTCGCTTGTGCTTCTTTGCACCCAACATGCACAACACCTCAATCTTCAAAGAGGGCATCGAGAAGATCAAAGACGACGACCACACCGCGCTAGAGAATGCAGGGCCATTTGGAAGCAGGGTGATGTGACGACGGCTGACTGACTCCTCCCCCACCCTCTCTCTCTCTCACACACACAAAATTACCAATCCCTCTCTCCCCCGCACAAAATTATGAATCCCTCAACCCATGAGATCCTTCCCCTCTCGTCCATGTTTTTCCAGATCTCTCATCAAACATGTTGTCTCTTCTCCTTCCACGTATACAGAATCCGGATGCACACGCATCTCACATATATTGCATGTCTCCATCTTTCTCACAGATCTAACTTCTTCCTCTCTCTTTCTCTCTCTCTGTCTTGTTCGGTTTGTCTCCTACTCTCTCGTCCACATACATACAATCTTTCCCGCCCTATCTGCTCCATCTTCAAAAGCTCTCTCTGCATGTTTCATTCACACATGGGGATATGTCAAAATGTTGCTTCTATAATGGCTGATGTAGAGTTATGGTTGGTTTTGTTGCATCCTACAAAGTAATAACTATGAAATGCATTTAGATTCTCAGTTGACTGGGATTATGTGACTTTGAGCATGTTGTGAAGTACTATAGACCTTGTATACATCTTGGGATTCGACAATGATTGTAACTATTGGATTGTATAGAGCATTACATTCGAAGTCAATAGCCTAATATATTTATTTCACAATTACAACAAATGATTAGTTCACTACAAACTAAGAAAACAAATGTGTACTCCCTCCATTTTTATTTAAGTCCGCGTATTAGCATTGGTCAAACTCAAGTTTTGTAAACTCTCGGAAAGCTTATAACAAAAAATATTAACATATACAATAACAAATAAATACCATTAGATTCATTATTGAATGTACTTTCACATCATACATATTTGTTATGGTAAATGTTTATATTTTTCTATAAACTTGGTCAAACTTTAGGAAGTTTGACTTTGGTCAAACCTAATATGCAGAGTTTACTACTACTACTCGCTAGTTGCTTAGCCAAGTCACTCAACACACCACACGGGGAGTTCAGTGTCACAAATTTTTGAGGTCGGCGGGAAAATCTTCCGCGACCCTGATTCGAGCAGTGGGAAGTTACCATCATAGCCTTCGGAATAGGCCCACGGATGATGCTTGGTAGGGGGCTGTTTTCGAAACTTCAGGTTCACCCTACCCAGCCAACCCCACCCCGGCACCCAGAGTAGTACACCTGAATACTCCCCATTTTCTATCCCCACCGCAAAATAGACTTCTCCACGGCACCGCGGCCTTCGTGCTCCTCCCCTTTACATCGGTGCACTCGTCCACCGCAGCGCATCTGCCTCATCGATGACCTCGTATGCCGCACTGGAGCCGGTCCACCATCGTTGTCATCCACAGAGCCTCTTCCCCGGCATCGTCTTCCACGGTCTCAGATCTGCTTCCCGAAAGCCGACGCCAAGCGCAGAAGTACCACCATCATGGACAATGAAGTGACTCCCGTTGCCGACCATGACTCACAGAGGCTGCCGCGACCATCGTTCTCCTCCTCGATTGGTAATGTGTGTATTGAATCACTTAGCAGTACATGTGCAGTTCCAATTTTGTTCATACCTACCCTTCAAATTTCCTGGGTGCTATTGTTCCCGTAAAATTAATTGGTTATAGCCTCCATAGTCCAACAGAATATCAGCTTCTAATTGTGCATCGCTCCTGTATCACACTGTGCTTGGGTAGGTTTTTCATCTGCAACCAGTAGTGTGGCAAATGATGGGAAGTTTTTTAGAACTAGCAAGATGACCATGCGTTGCACGCATCAAGATGCATTTGTATGAGTAGTTTATCTTGTGGGAGAAAAGGATGAATGAGGGAAGGCCTTATTTGCAAATCTGGAGAGGAGTATGGGTTTCTTTTTGCAAAATTCCCATTTGTTTCCTTCCTATCTATCAGATATAAATCGGACGGCCTATATTGCAAGAAAAAAAGTATAGAGAAAAAAAAGTAGACAGTAGAGAAGTAGAGATAAATATTAAATATTAAATATTAAATAAATATAACAGTAGAGAAGAGAGTAGAGATAGCAGAGACGTCGGGAAAGGATCATGCGCGCGCGGGAAAAAGCTGTCGGGCGTGTGCTAGTTTTGGCGCGCGATGTCCGGCGCACTTCATAAAATCCAATGCCCTCCCACCGCTCTGTGCCTTGCCACCGCTCTCTCCCCGCTCTGTTCCTCGCCACCGCTCTCTCCCCGCTCTTTCTCGCCTCACCGCCGCGCCACCATGCCGCCGGGAAACTTGGGGATACCGCGGCGTCCGTGCGCGCCCCTCCGGCGGCTTCTCCGCCGAGATCCGGTTCCGCGGGATGCGCCTCGGCCTCGGCAATTTCGACACCGCCAACGAGGCCGCCCGCGTATACGACACGGTGGCGTGGCACCTCTGGTGGCCTCATATAACATTGAACTTCCCCAACGTGCCGACGTGGGAGCGGGCGTAGGAGCTCGCGCCTCTGCCGCGACTTAGCACCGACGAGGATCGTCGCGACAACTGGAGGCGGGAGCACTGTCTCGGCATCGCCAAGATGGACGAGGAAGCCATGGCGCTGTGGCGCCAACACTTCCCGTAGGACATCAATGAGCGTGAGTTCTACGAGCAAAGGAGGGCGGAGAGGGATAAGAGGAGGGCGGAGCGAGCCGCCTATCGCGAGGATAAGCATAGGCGAAAAGCGGACGCTCAATTCAACATGAGGCTAGGACCCGCGTCGCCCTGGGAATCCGATGATGATCGATATCTTCACGCCTATAGTCAGACGTTGGAGGAGGACATCACCGAGGAGGAGTCGGACGACGAGGAGTAGTTGAATTATCTTTTTTTATCTATCTATGCTGAGAACTATCCTCTACTCTCTAGTCTCTACTTCTCTATCTCAGCACTATGAACACTTTTTTAAAGTGCCGCGCATTGCGATTCTGTTGGAGATGCTCTAACATGGCAGACGAGTGCTTTAATGTTGCCCACAAGATGCGCGAGTATTACTAATAGTATATTTTTCTTGCCATGTTGAGATTTTAAAACCACGAGTGCGAACATGTAGAGGAGCAATGAAGACCAAACACGGGATATTGGGGACATCTTCAAGAAGTGTGGCAAGTTAAAGAGGAGCTGCACCGAACCTGTAAAACGAGCTTTGGTAAGTAACACCCTTTCAATTACTTTCATTTAGCCTCGTGTTCTTCGATGTGGATATGTTGTAGTTTTTGTTTCTCTTAAGTGTGGTGTTCTTCGATGTGTAATAAGAAGAGTCTTAATCGTCCTAATGCTTTCGTTTTTAGCTTGATGTAGGAAGTGGGTGTTCTCACCTTGTAGTCTATTTTTATATTTTTTCCTTTTGAATTCACTTCTCCAAGTTCTGTTTATCTAGCTTCTACTAAATGGATCTAGGTTGCTCTGAGTATTGATCTAAAAAAAGAAGTAACTTCATGTCAGGATGCAGTTCCTGTGAGGAGGGAAGTATGGTCAACCTCGAGATCATGTTTCCAAAATGAGGCTGGATTACACACAAGGTGCCAGTTCCCTAATGATGCTGGATTAGACACAAGGTGCAAATTCCCAGATGATGCTGGATTACACACAAGCCAGGTGGAGTCGTCAGTTGTTCGTGTCCTCGTGGCATCAGTAAAGGCTGAAAGAAAGCATGCAGCAGCCCTTGAGAATGTAGCTAAGTTCCTGAAGAAGCGAAAAGAGCAATCAAATGCTCTCTTCACCCAAGCCAAAGAAGAGATGGAAGAAGCCAGAAATAAGCTAGCAGAGACAGAGCAGGCTAGGCATCTCCTGCTATCTAAAACTGTTGTCAATACAAAATTTCCTTCATAATAGCTAGGTTCAAATGTTTAACCAGTCAGTATGCCTGTTGTGATGTTCGTGCATCTATTGATGTGGCACAAAATGTTTTTTTTGGGTCATGTAATAACAACAATTACTTTCCAAACAATAACAGTCGAAGCATTGGACATGGTATAGTTCATGCGCAAGCCCGACATTCCAAGTTCAACTTCCACATCAAACTCATGTTCACAGATATCTGCACATTCATACATAATGTCCACAACCATGATTCACTTCAAATCCAAAAAATGTGAGGAAAGCTATAAACAAAGAAAAACCTCTACTAGTTCCTGCTACAAGTGCGAGCACAACAAGTCAAGACCATGCGTAAATTAATTATTTTAGTCATTTTTTGTGTTCTAAAATGCCTGCCAACTCACGGAAGGACGTGTTTCCGGCACACGTGCAGATTCAATGAAGGCTGGCGGGGCAGTCTTAAGCTGGTTGCACGCGGAGAGGAGGCGTGCTCAGCCGGGCCTGCAGCGTGTGCGGCCCTCTTGGCTGGCACGCAGGTTCAATCCTGCTCTATGAGAGGTCGCGTCCGTGTCAGAGCAATCACTCCCTCCAGTCCTTTTTTGTTTGGGTATAACAAAATCTTGTTTTCCATTCACATTTTACAAGTAAAATTCATGGACAAACTTTGACCCAAAGTACGATGGGGACTAGTAAGCCAGAATGGAGGTAGCAGTTTTTTTAATCAAAGAAGGGTTTCCCCTTCTGATTTTCATTACTGAAAACCAGCATCTAAATCTAAACCATAGTATTTGCCCTAGAACTACCAGGTTCAACATCTCACAACATAAACCCATACAACCATACGCCAAGGAGGTACGTAGTACTATGAATTCCATTTTCGCTCCATACTAATCGTTCTAAAAACTACTTACTACCTATAACGCGCCATTGAAAATCAGAACTCTTAACCCCGCTAAAAAAGATATTTTAAACGTGGCTACTCGATCTGTGGCAACTGGCGAGCCACTGCACTCCAAGTCGTTCACCTGTGGTCCCGACCATCAACTCCTATGGATCAAATTATCACGCGAGCAGACTATTCCTACAAAGGTGCTCCACCACGTACCCGATACACGCGAATGCAGCAATCGTGAACCTAGGGTTTTAGGGTTTATTTGTTAATGTCGCCTTTACGTAACACTCATGTGTGCGAGACAGCACGAGGCCAACTGCGTGCGTGTGCCTCTTCTCTTCGTATATGTACTCCACCGTTTGTCTGGTGTCCAAAAAATTATAATAACTACTAGCAATGTGCCAATGCGTTGCCACATGATCAAAGTAGATTAATACATATTCACCGATTTGATAGAAAATAAGTCTAGTTTTGAAATACTTATATCACTAAAAATATGTTATGTTTCACTCAAAATATATTCCTTTGGCGGTTTTGATGAGATAAGGGAGGAATGTTGTTAGTGTCCAGATTCGAGAAGTGGTGTATGTCTAATTTCTACTCTTACTAGCAAGATGCCCGTGCGTTGCATGGAACATCAAGATCTTGTGGGAGAAAAGATGAACGGGGGAAGGCCTTATCTGCAAATGATGTGAAGAGTGCGGGTAAATTGCCATATTTTCCTTCCTACCCGTCAGATATAAATCGAACGACCTACATTGCAGGATGGCAGGCCCACCATCATCACCAACTCAATTTTTTATCCCTACTCTTATAAAAAGCATTGTCGGTGATGATCATGTGCCTGGCATCCTACAATATAGGCCGTCCGATCTATATCTGACGGATAGGAAGGAAACTATGGCAATTTTGCAAAAAGATACCCACACCCCTCTCCACATTTGCAAACAAGGCCTTCCCTCGTTCATCCTTTTCCCCCACAAGATAAACTACTCATACAAATGCATCTTGATGTTCCATGCAATGCATGGGAATCTTGCTAGTTGTTGCAAAAAGCCCATGTGTGTGTGAGAGAGAGGGAGAGTGGAGGAGGACGGAGTGCATGTGTGACAAAGACACAAGGAGTGTGTGTGCGATACGTATCAGCTTAAAATGAGGCGATAGTGTGTGTGTGCATGATTGAGAGGGCATGTCTCAAGAAGGGAAGAAAAATCTACATAGATACAAGGAGCGGGAGAGAGACCTGTATGCGATAGTGGAAGCACGAGTGTGCGGGTGTATAAACCTATCTAGAGGCTAGCTAGTCAATAAATGTTTGTGAGAGAAATACGAGTCGGGGTGCGAAAGCGAGAGTTTTGTGTGTGTGTGTGAGAGAGACGGTAATCGGGAAGGGGAGTGGAAGCAGGAGTTGTGTGTGTGTGTGTGTCTGTGAGAGGGGGGAGGGGTTGTATGATCGGTAAACAAATGAATAATGTTAGTCTGGGATTTAGACGAAAAGGAGACCTTAACAAATGTTGTGTCTACAGGAGAGAGAGAGAGAGAGAGAGTAATTTTAGTGGTATGAGTCATATGTAGAGACATATAGGGTGTGTGAGAGAATCCCATAGAGAGAAAGACAAAGTGAAAGTGAGTGGAGACTGTGTGTGTGGCGGTGAAAAAGAAAGCTTAGGTACCGAGTGATACCAGAGAACAGTAGAGACGTGAGAGATAATGAAAATCGTGTAATGTATAATGATAGGGAGAGTGTGACACTTCTCAAGGGAGACGTCGAGAGACCATGTTTGCGAGGATAGGAGAAACATGAAGTGAGCGTGCAGGTGAGCTGGAAAAAAGAGAGTGATAACTACCTGAAGGAGCATGCGTGCGAGAGAGATGGGCGTGAAAGGAGTGAACAAAAAGGGATTCAAATATTTGAATTCGAGATGATGATACATGTAATCCATACTCGAACCAAAATTGATCTATCAAACATGCATACTCATATGAATTCACACACATCTATGTTATTTAATATGTAGATATTACTGATCCATACATTTTGGTAGAGCATAATTTGGTTAAACTTTTTCGAATTCAACCTTAAGATTTTGAGATTGTTGTATTTGTAAATCATATTTTACATATAAAGGAGCAGAATTCTTTGTTGTGCTTTTGAAAGTATATATAAAAAATGATGTATACAGAATGTAATTCCAATTGAAAATGGATCCCGCACGAAAAAAATAGAATACAAATGGGATTCGAATGGAGTTGGCAAGGTAAACATGCACTCTGCAAAATTTGAACAAAGCGGGGAAAGTTGCAGTAACCGCCCGAAACCAAAATCTATGAGATGGAAATTACTACTGCCTATCCCTGCCACGCAAAGCCTATGTGCTGGATTTCTATAGGTTTCGACAGGGGTTGAATTGTAATTTCATCCAAACGTGACGTAACCGCCTCTCACCCGGATTCATACATGGTGGGCGCCAAAACACAGTGTGTCCTCAGCCGAAATTGACTCCCTCCCCGATTCATATTCATACATGGTGGGCGCCAAAAACAAACTATCATCGGCAAATATTCGGTGTATGCGAGATTACCGTCCTATCCCCAACCGACTAATATTGTTGTGATGTAGTAGAAATTTGATACGGGGGCTAAGTTTGTAAATTTCCTTGCATTTGAGACAAGCGCGCCCTGAATACATGGTTCCCCCTTCCTCTCTACCTCCCTTTTCCCTATTCGTACTCCGTGGGCGCCAAAACACCATCTCCACCCCACCCTCCTCCATCCGCCGCCGTTCGCCACCCCATCCACCGCCGTCCTCCTCCACCATGCCGGAGCTGATACCCCGACGCTGCCGTCCATTACAAGAGATCGACCTCTCCCATCCACGCCTTCGGACCAGGATCCTTGCATCCCGTCCTCTCGCTTCATCCCCGCCGTCGTCCACCTTGCCGGCGCCGCTCCTACGACCGTCTCGTCCACCGCGCCCTGCCTCCACCGTCTACCCTCCTAGATCTGCTTCCACGCCGCTGACAGCCATCGCTACCGCAGCACCGTCAAATTCTCACCAGATGCGTACACGGCGCCGCACCAAAGGCGGTACTCTTTCGTATCTGCTCAACTTATATATCGTAGCAAGAAAATAGATCGCCACTGCTTTACTCTGATTTCTTGTCTTGGTTGCAAAGTTGCCTTTGTCCGGTTTGCAACTTCAGCTCCGCCATGGCACGCTCAACACTATACTCCCAATGCTTATGGTTTTCCCCTTTTATATTCCACACTAGTTAAATGACAGTAGACTAAATTTCAAAATTGGGTCAGCCAATTTTTCAGAGCTCGCCGGAGTTCGCCGGTGCAAATGAAGGGGCTCGGGTGGTTGTGGGGCCTCGCTGAACAAAGAAAATTCGACGCGGGTCGGGGTTGGGGTGGGGGTGAGGTGGCGGAGGAACATAGGCGGTGGGGGTCAGAGGTCCGGCAGGCGGCCCGTGCGGTGTTCTGTATGCGAAGAATCAGAGACGAGGAAGAAGGGTTAGGAGACGTAGGATCTTCATCCAACCACCTGAAATGGTCGAGAGACAGCTGGGAGTTGCATTCTTAATGTGCTCTGGTTCATCATGTGTGGGCACTGCGCAACCAACATTTTATTATCCAAAATCTGCTTGCTCTTCTTTACCATGTTCCTCTTCCGTTCTTCTTTAATATGCACTCTCTCCATTCCTAAATACAAGTATTTGTATAGATTCCACCATGGACTACATATGGAGCAAAATGAGTGAATCTACACTCTAAAATGTATCTGGATACATCTGTATGTGATCCATAGTGGAAATCTCTACCAAGACTTATATTCTGGAACGGAGGGAGTATGATAGTAGTACAGTATGTTCCTTGTACTGAAGATGAGTAGGGACATTTGCAGTGTAGAGGACTATACGGTTGGTTATGATGGACACTTTGAGCCTCTTTGATTCGTTGGATTTTGTAAACATAGGAATAGGATTTTTAATGACCTGCCCACTTGAATTCTATAAGAATAGCAAGGAAATGCGAGGAGCTGTGTCGCCTTTGAGAGATACACTGATATTAATAGTATCACACTTTCAGTTGAAGAGAACCGGTATCCGAAGCCTTTCTAGCCGTACCGGCAGTACTAGCACATATATTCCAGCAAGTTCCACTTTGCTGATTCTACTATGATGCTTATGGTTTTCCCCATTATATCTACACTATGATCTGTGTAGCTGCTTTGTGTCACACTAGCAGCAGTCCACCCTTGAAGCTAAACACTGCAATGACTTACAGAATTGGCACCAAGGCATTGAGTGCCATTCTGGATGCAATGAAACTCATACGCTCCCCACCTGTTGATTCTTGTTTAGAATATGATCCTAATGACTATTCTAACCTCGAGGAGTCAAAGGCAGATGGCTTGTCCTGTTCACCCATCAAGGTGCCTGTTCTAATTTGGCAAGGTTTTATTGATTGCGGGTATCTTGCATATGTTGTCTTGCATTTCTTCTACTTTGTTGCACCGCCATCTGCTTAGTTTACTCATCATATATGTTGAGATGCCATGCCCATCCATTATCAATACATATTCCATCTGTCATCGTACCATGTTTTTTCACTCAAATTCTGTTCTTGTGCATCAGACATCAAAAAGGAAGAGGGTGATTGCCGAACCTGAAGGAGCACCTGCAAAGTCCTTGAAAAACGTGGTGGTGCCAGAGAAATCAGACAACACCCCACTTATATTGGCTGTACAACCAGTGACACAACACGTAGGACCGACTCCAGTAGACTGTACCCATACTTCACTGGCTACACCACTAGCCCCACCACACAGGACCTGCACTGCAGCAAAAGGTATACCGATTTCATTTGCCATAGCACCAGCCGTACCACAGAAAAATTCCACTCCAGCAAAAAGTACAGCAAGTCCACCGGCCGAATACCTATCCCAAATGCAGAGACGGCCAATTCCTGCAGATTGGAACCACATTCCATTTATTCCCAGTTTAAAAGACAATGCTTTCAATATTGTTAGGGACTACGTGCATATATTCCCATCATGGGAAGATTATAGTGAAGACAAACACCATTTTCACATCTTCCTATCCAACTTATGTGTAAGTGCTATTATTCATGGTTATTATTTTCCTGTTTTCTGCTGATTGAACACATCAATGATTTTACATTACATTGTTGTAACTAGGCGAGGGTCAATCTGGATAGTCATGACGAGCAAAGCTTGCTTGTGCTTTTCAAGGAAGCATTGCAGCAATATCGGTGTTACCTGAGGAAATCACACTTTGATGGCAAGTCTATAAACAAATTTCTGGTGAAGTCTCCTATGCTAAATTTAGAAGACATTGAATGGAAAAACCTTGTTATGCACTGGTCTCGTTCCCAGGATGAGGTAATGTCTATGAAATCACATGACAACTTGAACTTCTAATTTTCCGCATGTGCCTTACGGATCTTATTTGCAGGAAATCTGCTCGAAGAAGAATTCCGGTTTGAAAAGAATGACAGGATATCGCAAATATGTTTCCCACTGCTTTGCTCTTGTTAGTACTTGTTGTCCTGTATCACTGGACTTGCATACATACCTGGTTCATTATGTGACAGCAGTATGCATGATAGCTTGCTTATCAATTGTTCACTCCAAATTATCTGATCTGTATGAATGGTTACATTAGTGTAGAATATATCCAATGCCAATGATTTTTTTAGCTCTGCATTGTTCTTGTAAGTACATGATGTCCTTTATCAGTGTACTTATAATGACAGGTAGTTGTTCATGTACCATCACTATGCAGCTTATTTTTCCTTTGCCCTCCATTTTCTCCACATCAGATCTATATTTACTCTTACCATAAGGTTGGTACTGAAGAAGTTTAGTTGTGCATTGCTCTTGGCTGTACCTTTTGCCTGTATCGCTGCACTTACATTTATAGCTACTTGGTTATGTAGCATCACTCTTCATCTTATCTTAAATATTCTCCATTTTATTGTATATTATCACATCTATATTTACTCTTAACAAAATGGATAAAGGCAATGCTTATGAAGAAGATTTTGTGGTAAACTTCTTGAATTGCCCCCTCCCCATCAGCATGGACAAGGCCTTTATAGAGCTTGTCTTCACCAATAATGTAAGTTTGTCCTTCTCAAGCCTTCAAACTTTGTTGTATATATTTGGTTAGGCATGACTGCAACAGTTGTTTATTTTTGGTGTTTGCATCAAATTAAATGTTTAAAGTTTATTATGTAGTTCATAAACAAAAGTTTGTCCCTCTCAATTTAAGTTTTCAGTTGTACAACCAAGTTCCTTCTTCATACCATGTAAATTAAACTATATAGAGCAAGTGACCTTCTTTTGCACTGCATGTATGCTTCTATTCTTCATCCGTAATCCAGTGGTGTGGTTAACCTACCCACTACAGCACAATGTAATATTCTGCAATGTCTTAACTATGAACAATGTCATATCATTCTACTATTATTTAAACCGTCTCTTTATTTGCCAATCTGAAATGGGATAAATTGACAACACACTAACCATTGATACTTATGAGTTCTTGATCTGTAATCCAGTGGTGTCTTGAAGCTGCCAACTCTTTGACAATGTCATTTCCTACCATGTCTTGACCTGGACAATACCATATTGTGTTAATGCAATTTTAAATTGTGTGCCTTTATTCATCAGTAAGAAATATGATGAATTGTCAGCACTGATACTTTTATGTGAAAATCTTGTCATATGTCTGCTTGTTTATCTTTCAGACTAAGGAAGATATAAGTGTTGAACAATCGCAGTCTCATCATCTTGCTCAGCTGCTTGCGCTGCAGCTCCCCAGCAGGGCTAAACTTTCTTGAACTCTATTGAAGTGCTGTCGGTTTTGTATATTATTTTGTCGGCGTGTTTATTTGCACTGGTGGTGATCTTTGATGCCTAGTGTATGTAATCTGCTGTCTGCTTGTGCTTTATTATCATAGTGGCAAACTTTGATGCCTAGTGGATGTAATATGCCGTAATTTATTTATTGTATAGTCTAGATTTTTTCTTATTCATGATGCTGCAGTTATTTTACTGTATATATATCCTGTCTTCGCAGTAAACCGGCCAAACCGTAAAATTATGGTACATAATCGGGCCGTCATGCAATCACGATGTAGGTTGGGCCTGAAACATGCCGAATAGCTCACGGGCCGGCAGCAGCCCGAAATGGACCCTGGCCCATGATTGTGCGAATCAAATCACGGGCTTTTAACAGGCCAAAATTGTCTCGGTCCTTGTTTGGCCCAATCAGATATCGGCTACGAGCAGGCCAGATGCAAATCGGGCCGTAGTTAGGCCCAACTATATGACGGGCTTTTAACAGGCCAAAGTTAATATAGGGCCAAAATGTTAAACGGGCCCTTAACAGCCGATACTAATATCAGGCCGAATTACTAAATGGGCCTTTAGCAACTGGGCCCAAAAGCATAGCGTCCAGTTGATGGGCCGAATCTGATATGGGCCATAATTGAGCCCAAAGCATCTTAAAGGGCCGGACCTGATCTGGGCCGTAATTTGGCCCAGAACGTGGTAGGCTTTTAACGAGCCAAATCTCATATGGGCCATTATTAGGCCCGGAACGTGGCAGGCCATTAATAGACCGGATCAAATATGGGTCGACATTTGGCTCAAAACATGGCAGCCAGTTAGTGGGCCGGCCTACTAGGGTCCTCAAAATCTTGTGGGACTACAGCTGGGCCGGCCCTGTAATGTCGGCAAAATCTCATGGGCCTTTAGCTGGCTCGGCCCATTATGATCCGCAAGAATCTTGTGGGCCTTTACCTAGGCCGGCCCATTATGGCACACAAAATTCTTGTGGGCCTTTACCTGGGCCGGCCCATTATGGCCCGCAAAATCTTGTGAGCCTTTAGCTGGGCCGGCCCATTATGGTCCGCAAAATCTTGTGGGCCATTAGCTGGGCCAGCCCATTATGGTTCGCAAAATCTTGTGGGCCTTTAGTTGGGCCGGCCCATTTAAAATTGATGGGCCGGTCCACGTGTCAACATATCATAGGCGTGTCTCACCCATTGGATGAGTGATACCTGTGCCAACGCGGACCTGACACGTGTCTCCTGCAGCCAATGATGATTTTACACGTGGCAAATCCCCATTGGTCGGGGCTGTTAACGGGTTATCGGATCCAAAACCCGACCCGATAGCTTAACGGCGTTCCGTTACGGTGGATGCCACGTGTCGGTCACCCTTGACGAAAGCACTTCTGTGACGAGGGATTTATTGTCATGGAAGTGGACACTTCCGTGATGATAATTTTCGTATGACTATCTTGATTCTGTCATAAATTTGTCATGGATGTACATGCATGACAAAAAACGCGACCTACTGTGACAAACACGTATCATCACAGAAGTGTATTTTTTTTGTAGTGCAAGAAAGTGTTAGGTGGCACCAGCTTACGCTGAGACCCCAACCGGCTTAAGGCATCAGCCGCCTCATTTTCCTGCGATCAATGTGTTCCACTTGATAACCCTTGAAGTGCCCAGCAATAGCGTCAACTTCACGGTGATAAGCCGCGACGAGTGCATCCTTAGAATCTCATGTGCCCAAAACTTGCTGAGCCACCAAGTCTGAGTCGCCAAAACATCTCACCAGGCTCAAGTTCATCTCCTTAGCCATCTGAAGACCATGGAGCAAGGCTTCATACTCAGCTGCATTGTTAGTACAGGGAAACATCAACCTTAAAACATATCAAAACTTGTCACCTCGAGGGGAAGCTAAGACAACTCCAGCCCCCGAGCCCTCCAATTGCTTGGACCCATCAAAGTGAATAGTCCAATATGTGTTATTTGGCTTCTCTTCAGGCATCTGCAGTTCTGTCCAATCATTGATGAAATCCATAAGTGCTTAAGATTTGATAGCCGTGCGAGGCACATACTTTAAACCATGGGGTCCAAGCTCAATGGCCCACTTGGCTACTCAGCCTGTGGCTTCTCTATTTTGGATAATATCCCCTAAAGGAGCAGAACTGACCATAGTGATAGGATGACCCAAAAAACATTGCTTAAGCTTCTGACTGGCCATGAACACCCCATAAACGAGCTTCTGCCAGTGCGGATACCTCTGCTTGGACTCAATGAGTACCTCATTGATATAGTAAACCAGTCGTTGAACCAGATATTCCTTGCCTGCTACCTTCCGTTCCACCACAACAGCTACACTGACAGCCCGGGCGTTAGCAGCCACATATAATAACAACGGCTTCTTATCAATAGGAGCAGCAAGGACTAGCGGCTCAGCTAGTTGTTTCTTCAAAGCCTCCAATGCGTCATTAGCAACATCACTCCAGACAAAGTTACTTGTTTTCTTCATCATCTGGTACAATGGTATGGCCTTCTCACCCAACCGGCTTATGAACCGGCTTAAAGCAGCAATACGACCCGCCACAAATTGTACATCATTGATACACCCCGGCTTTGCCAGGGAGGTGATGGCCTTGATCTTTTCCGGGTTAGCTTCAATGCCTCTGTTAGAAACCAGAAAACCCAAAACCTTGCCTGCTGGCACACCAAAAAACACACTTGGCTGAGTTAAGCATCATCTTGTAGACCCGGAGATTGTTGAAGGTCTCCTTCAAATCATCTATCAAAGTTTCCCTCTCTCTGGATTTCACCACAATATCATCCACATAATCATGAACATTGCACCCAATCTGACTATGAAGACAATTCTGCACACATCACTGGTATGTCGCCTGGGCACTCTTAAGCCCAAAAGGCATAGATACATAGCAAAAGGCTCCAAAAGGAGTAATAAAAGATGTATTCTCCTGGTCCTTAACTGCCATCTTGATCTGATGATAACTAGAATAAGCATCCAAAAAACTCAAACGCTCACAACCCGCCGTAGCATCAATGATTTGATCAATACGAGGGAGAGCAAAAGGATCAGCCGGACAAGCCTTGTTTTAAGTCCGTGTAGTCCACGCACATATGCCAAGTGCCATTTTTCTTAAGTACTAGCACCGGATTAGCCAACCACTCAAGATGAAAAACTTCCACGATGAACCCAGCCTCCAAGAGCTGAGCCACCACTTCACCAATGGCCTTACGTCTCTCCTCATTGAAGCAACGAAGGAATTGCTTTACCGATTTAAACTTTGGATCAATATTAAGAGTGTGCTCAGCGAGTTCTCTCGGTACACCCGGCATGTCGGAAGGATTCCATGCAAAGATGTCCTGGTTCTCACGGATGAACTCGATGAGAGCGCTTTCGTATTTTGGATCCAGGTTAGCACTGATACCGAATTGCTTGGATGAATTACCAGGAACAAAGTCAACTAGCTTAGTGTCATCAGCCGACTTAAACTTCAGCACTGAATCATGCTCTGTAGTAGGCTTTTTCAGAGATGTCATATCATCCGGATCAACATTGTCCTTGTAAAACTTCAACTCCTCTGTTGTACAGACAGAGTCAGCATAAGCAGCATCACCTTCTTCACATTCCGAAGCTATCTTTCGACTCCCATGCACTGTAATGGTCCCTTTGTGACCCGGCATTTTGAGCTGTAAATAAACATAACAAGGCCGTGCCATGAACTTGGCATAAGCCGGCCGGCCAAATAGAGCGTCGTACGGGCTTCTAATCTTGACCACTTCAAATGTTAACTTCTCGGCCCTGGAATCGTGCTCATCTCAAAAGGCCACTTCCAGCTCAATCTTGCCTACAGGGTATGCCGACTTACCAGGCACCACTCCATGGAAAACAGTATTGGACGGCTTAAGATTTTTATCAGTCAACCCCATGCGATGGAAAGTATCATAATAAAGGATATTAATGCTGCTACCCCCATCCATGAGTACCTTAGTGAATTTGTATCCACCAACTTGAGGCGCCACCACTAAAGCCAAGTGACCCAGATTATCAACTCGGGGTGGATGATCCTCTCGACTCCACATAATAGGCTGCTCAGACCACCATAAGTAATGGGGAACTGCCGGCTAAATGGCGTTCACAGCCCTCTTGTGGAGCTTCTGGTCCCGCTTGCATAGACTTGTGGTGAAGACATGGTACTGCCCGCTATTCAACTGCTTCGGATGACTTTGATATCCAGACTACCGCGGTACTGTCCCCCTTGACCGGATTGTTGATTATAACCACCCTGATTACCTTGATTGTAACCACCCTGATTATCTTGATGGAGTTGGTGACCCTGGAAGACGAAATTAGAACCACCAGCTCTGTAACCACCGCCACCAGAACCTGGGCCGCCTCCCGGCCCATGATTGTTCTGAGAAAATCAGAATTTTTGAGATCCCTCATAATTTGACAATCTTTCCAAAGGTGGGTGGCCGGCCTTACCTTCGTGCCGTGCTTTGGGCAGGACTGATTCATCAAATTCTCAAGATTGATACTTGATCCACCAGTCCGAGGAGGTGGCTTCCCCTTACGATGCTAACCATTATTCTGTGTATTGGTACTAGCCACAAAATCCGAATTACTATCACCCTTGCGCTTACCGTTGCCCCCTGACTCGACCCGAAAGAATTGGCAGGAAGCACTTTTAACCAAGTACGGGACGTCCCATCCAGCATCATGGTGAAGTATTTTGCACACGCAGCATCGCTGACCTCCAACAGTTCCATGGCCATCTCATAACTTTCAATCCATGCTTCAGGGGGTAAGTCGGTTGTGTAGTTAGGCACCTTACGAGGTCCTTTGAAATCCTTGGGCAAACGCTCATTACGCAGAGTCGGCACCAAACAAGGTATACTTGTAGTTCTAGAGGTCACAGCTGCCTCCACCGAAGCCGTCGGCTAAAATGGAAGATGTTGATGAGCCGCCTGCTGAGCCGCCTGCTCAGCCTCGCGATGTGCCCTTTCCTGATAGGCCAAACCATGCTTACCATCATGCGGCGGGTCATGCCCACAAGGCTGGTTATGGTACTGGTCATTGCTTGAAACGGCCGGTGAGTCCATGTATCTACTATAACTCAGGCTTGGGCGAGGGGTCGAATGAATCCTCTCTCGACTGTAAGAATATGCCTGCTGTTTGAAGAAGCTCATTAGCCCTCCGTGTTTCAACCACCACTGGAGTATTAACATCCACTAGGAGAGCCGCCAATCGTGTTGTCGCAGCAATCATATTATCCAAATGGTTGGAATAATGACCCGGTGGTGTTGGCACATGATGAGGCAGAGTATTATTCAAACGAGGTGCCTCCATCGTGCGCAGCTGAGCTGGCGCTCCAGCCCCAGGCGCTTCAACCCGATTTACCTCCGGCTGGTTACTGGTCACTGCTCTAGGTGTACCAAAGAGATTCCTCGCTTCATAAATCGACGGCAGACGACTCTGGTGCCTTCTTCTCATGATTTCATTTGAAGCATTCTGATCCAACGAGAGCCGGGAGGAACTATCCTAGATCCGTTGTGCTTGCGCATCCAAAGCAGCTCGTTTCGCTGCCATCCTAACATCCTCCGCCACCAGGTCTTCCTTGGCTTGTGCTACCTCATCACGCAGTTTTGCAATTTCTGTGTTATGCTGAGCTTGATTCGTTGGGTTAACCTCTGCTGTTAACAAGGCTATCAGCTTATCCAGCAAATCCGTCAAAACCTGAGCCGGCGGGCGCACAGGGCCTCCTGCCCCAGCTGCCATCACCGCTGCTGACCCGGAGATCATTGCTACCGCAGTTGAAGAATTCTGCCCAGGCTGTGTACCGGCCATGAAGATTGCGACCCTGTTCGGCGGCAGGGGTCCGGAATACTGTCGCCATCGGAACAGCCCCCAAGCCTGTTGTCTTGCAGTTGATACGACGAAGTAGTCTCACCCGTGGACGACTCACCGTTGGAGTTGATGGCCGTCTGACCGCCAGACATAGATCCTACATCAAGTTCCGCCCCATGGATGAATCCCACGAAGGCACGTTTCACGGCGGGCTGACCTTGGGCGGGTCTTGCATGCTAAGCCGTCTCGACGATGTCGGTGCAGATGTCCGGCTCAAGACCCGACTCGCCGATCTTGCTAATGAAGACGTGAACTCTGCCGAAGGGGACCCGGTACCCGTACTCAATTGAGCTGGCCTCGGGGCCCCAGCCTGCATCGTCGATGTAGAGCTTGCCACGACGACTCTTGGTCATCTGGCCCATCGTGTATCTCTTGATCCCTTCGAAGCTGCCCTTTAAGAACTTGAAACCAATGTGCGCTGGCCCCACGGTGGGCGCCAACTATCATGGAATAGTCACGACAGATGTCCTAGTGTGAGGACTTAGTCGTGGAGCCATCGCAACTAGGTTAGCTTAAAGGTGTTAAACAAGACAAAGGACACAGGAGTTTATACTGGTTTGGCCCCTTGCGGTGAAGGTAAAGACCTAATCCAGTTTGAGGTGGTATTGCTTATGTCTCGATTACCAGGGAGAGAATACGCTTGACCTAGGTTTCTATCTGTTGTTTCTTGCCCTGAACTGCTGCCGGGTCGTCCCTTTATATACTCAGGTTGACGCCCAATGGCTCATGGAGTCTCGGCCGGCTCATAGACAACGTGTCCAGCTCGGTGACTAACTATACATGCCTTACAATACAAGTCTTACATATATGGCGGTTTATTCCTACGGGCCTTAAGTCGTCCTTGGGCCTTGGGCCCTTGCCTATGAGTCACCGTCTTCAATATCCTCATGCGCTTCACATCATGAATCACCATTGGTATAACCCGGCCCCTCCTAAGCGGGTCATACCTAATAGTTATATCCCCAACATACATGGTATTGAAGATCAAAGAGAGACAAGAAGCCATCTATCTACTAGCTATGGAGCCATAGGTCTACGGTAAACTACACATGCATCATCGGTAGGGTAACAATGTTGATGTAGAAGCCCTCCATGATCGATTCCCCCTCCGACAAAGTATCTAAAAACGCCTCCAGATGGGATCGCGGAAGAACAGAGACTTGCGACGGTGGAAAAAGTTTTTCAGGTGGCTCTCTATTGGTTTTCCAATATTTGAGAATTTATAGAAGTGGAATTAGGTTAGACGGAGCCTCGAGGTGCCCACAAGGCAATAGGACGCCCCCCTAGGGCGCGTCGGGTTGCCTTGTCGTCTCCTTGTACATCCTTTGGTCTCCTCCCGAAGCTTATAGGATCTCTTATGTCCAAAAAAATCATCAAAAAGTTCTGTAGTGTTTGGACTCCATTTGGTGTTGATTTTTTGGAAAACCAAAAACAAGCAGAAAACAGCAACTGGCACTAGGCACTGGGTTAATAGATTAGTCCCAAAAGATGATATAAAATAGCATATAATTGCATATAAAACAAACAAGACTGATACTATAATAGCATGGAACAATAAATATTATAAATACATTGGAATTGTGTCAAGCATCCCCAAGCTTAATTCATGCTCGTCCTCGAGCAGGTAAATGATAAAAATAGTTTTTTTGAATGCTACCTCACATGTACACCATGTAATCTCTTTTACGGTATGAATATTAAGATACAAATGATTCAAAGCAATAGTCTATAATTTTATGTAAAGACATCAATACTCAAGCATACCAACAAACAATCATGCCATTCAAAATAAATGTTAAAGAACACTAGCCCTACAAAATCATATAGCCTTATCATGCTCGGTCTTCCTAACACAAAGTATTAATCATGCACAACCCCGATGACAAGCCGAGCAATTGGTTCATACTTTTTAACGTGCTTCAGCTTTTCCAACTCCCACGCAATACATGAGCACGAGCCACGATTATAGCACTATTAGTGGAATAGAATGTGGTGATAGAGATCAATAAGGGGAAGTCAAAAAAGGAAGATAGTCTCGCATCGGCGCAACTAATCAACGGGCTATGGATATGCCCATCAATTTATGTCGATACGAGGAACATGCAGCAGATGCACTAAGAGCTATAAGTGTATGAAAGCTCAAACTAAAAACTAACTGAGTGTGCATCTAACTTGCTTTCTCATGAAGACCTCGAGCATTTGAGGAAGCCCATCATCAGAATATACAAGCCAAGTTATATAACTAAAAAGGCCCGCTAGTATATGAAAGTGACAACTCGGGAGACTCTATATATGAAAAACATGGTGCTACTTTGAAGCACAAGTGTGGATCATCACACTTCTATTTACTTACAACTCGATAAAATTGAAACATATGACTCTATATGAATGCCTCTAGCAGTGTACCAGGATGTGCAATGATCTAGCATAACATGTATAAAAATGATGAACAATGGCTAAGGCACAAATACTGTGTCACCTATATGATCATGTAAAGTAATATGACAATGACGATGTGTGTCATATAAACGGAACGGTGGAAGTTGCATGGCAACATATTTCAGAATGGCTATGGAAATGCCATAATAGGTAGGTATGGTGGCTATTTTGAGGAAGATATAAGGAGGCTTATGTGTGATAGAGTGTATTATATCATGAGGTTTTGATGCACCAGGGAAGTTTGCACCGACTCTCGAGGTGAGAAAGGGTAATGCATGGTACCAAAGAGGCTAACAAATTGCGGAAATGGAAAAGTGCGTGTAATCCATGGACTCACAATAGTCATAAAAAACTACATACTTATTGCAAAAGTCTATTAGCCCTTGAAGAAATGTACTACTATGCATGTCCCTAGGGGGATAGATTGGTAGGAAAAGACCATCGCTCGTCCCCGGCCGCCACTCATAATGAAGACTATCAATAATAAATCATGCTCCGACTACATCGCATAACTAGAGACTATATGTGCATGCTTCGGGAATCACAAATCTTAACACCAATATTCTTACAAAACTACAAGCATTCACTAGTACCTCCCATATATATCACCATTTTAACATTTCAAAACTATTGCAAGGAATCAAACATATCATATTTAGTGATGTAAATGGAAGTTTTTATTATATCCCTCTTGAATACCTACCATATTAGGACCAATTTCATAACATGTGCATATTGCCATTACTATTTATTAAACTCTCAAAAAGATTTAGTGAACCATGAGAGTGCAACTATTATTTAAAATATAACCATCGTCGTGCCTAAAAGATATAAGTGAAGCACTAGGGCAACTGCCTGGCTCAAAAAATGTAAGTGATGCACATAGAGTATTCTAAGTAATCACGAGTAAATGTGTGTCCCTCTAAAAAGGTGTGTCCAACAAAAGATGATTGTGGCAAACTAAAAATCAAATAAAGCAAAAAACTACTATGGCACAATGCTCCAAGTAAAAATAATATCATGTGATGAATAAAAATATAGCTCCAAGTAGTATATCAATGGTTTGTAGACGAAAGAGGAGATGCCATCCGGGGAATCCTCAAGCTTGGATGCTTGGGTCTTCCTTGAATATTACCTTGGTGTGCCTTAGGCATCCCCAAGCTTAGGGTCTTGTCGCTCCTTCTTCCTCATCCATCGTGATGTCACCCAAAACTTGAAAACTTCAACACACAAGACTCAATACAAACCTCGTGAGATCCGTTAGTACAACAAGCAAATCATAAACTTTAGGTACTGTTTTGAACCCATTCATATTTTATCATTGCACAATACCTAATGTATTATTACTTGTCCATGCCTTATACCCCCCGATATAATCCATAGATTCATCAAAACAAGTAAACTATGCAACGAAAAGAGAATTGTCTAAAACAGAATGGTCTGTAGTGATCAAAACAAACACAATACTTGTGTAACTCCAAAAAATCTGAAAAATTAGGACAATGTGGGCAATTCTTAAATAAATCATGTGTAAAAAATTCAGATAGCAAGAATGTTCTAGTGATCAAAACAAGCGCCGGTTTGCCTTGTCGCCTCCTTGTACATTCTCTGGTCTCCTCCCATATCTTCAGGGTCTCTTATGTCCAGAAAAAACCGTCAAAAGTTTCATAGCATTTGGACTCCGTTTGGTACTAATTTTCTGGAAAACCAAAAAAAGCAGAAAACAACAACTGTCACTGGGCACTGTGTTAATAGGTTGGTCCCAAAAATGATATAAAATAGCATATAATTACATATAAAACATCCAAGATTGATACTATAATAGCATGGAACAATCAGAAATTATAGATACATTGGAGTCGTATCACCTATATAGGACACCCATTGGAGATGCTCTAAGCATGGTACTAGATTTCTGTGTTTGTTGCCACAGTCAAGTTTCACTTAGTTGCATTGGTACCATTACATGGTATACAAATTTTTTTAACCCCTTTCCGTGACGGAGTTTTAAACAGGGCCTTGCCTGTGTGCGCGATAAGGGGTCCTTCCCACACGACCCAGAAACCGTCGGCGATAAGCGAAAGGCTATTAAAAATTTCCATAAAGTAAACGTATGAGAAGTCAAGACCAATCCCACACGTTAGGTCTTGACATTACACTTCTAATCCAAGAGATATTCGAAACAATTACAAAGCTGTACTCGTGTGGAGAAGGTGGATATCACAAACATTTAATGTACCAATGTGTTTGCGATTGGTACATTATCACACACAGTTAAAAACTGTAAAATGTATGCGGTGCATTTACTATCGCCAACGTATCCATTTCAAAATTGCCGCCGATAGGTATTCCTATCACACACGCCCTCCTTATATGCACCATCTTCTTTTTGTCCAATATTACACACACATATAGGTTTAAAACGTTTGTCGTATTACAATCAATTGCGCACACATATAAGACATAACTGTGGCTGGTACTGCTGGAAATCCCACATGCATATTAGACGAAATCGTGTGTTCGACCGCTGAGTATCAGAAACATTTTCCGTCAAAGAACCGTATGTTCTTTTTTTCATCGCACGCGCTGTTTTCTTTCTAACCGTGTGTACATTATTTTATTCCCTCTTGCTTAATTTTATTTTTCCCTGTAATATATTATTAAAATTAGAAATTTAAATTTTGAATTATGAAACATGGAATTCAAATATTTCAAATTCTCAGCACAATGGTTCAACGACCAATCCATAAATCAAATTCTCAGTACAATATGTCGAGTAGTTACAGAATTAGGCAGCAAATTAACTATGATGAACTACAATATTTGGAGGTGGTGAAGGTGAAGAGAGAAGTGTAAATCATTTTGGCTGCCGATGGTGTTGAAGAAGCGGAATGTCCACATTTTGCCCTCCTGCATGCCAAAGGCGCGCACAACTTTTGTCCAAACCCATGTCACGATCGCCCGCCCATCCTTCACCGCCTTCAAGAAGACTTCTAGACCATAATCGTGCTAGTACGAATTATATAATTTAACCTTTGTTGCCTCCACTGCGGTCATGTAGTTTGCATGGTAATCATCAGTGTATTGCTTCGAAAACCACTGAAAAGATAAAACTTTCAGATATTCATGTCTAATAGAGTAACTCCTTGTGGGCAAGTGGAAAAGGCAACGTATTATTTACCATACTAAAGTTTACTATTGTCTTGGACAAAGTGTAAATAAATAGTTTAATTCCCATCACCCGTCTCTTTTGCCTAACAATCTTTCTTAGTTTCCTCACTTGATGCTTGTTCATGAGTATATCATTTCCCCATATGCAAAAGGGGTCGAAGCATGGTTCGGTACCGCTGATATATGTACCTACAAGCAACCAGTAAATGATAGAAGCTGAACTACAATTGCACAAATGATGTAAAATACTATAAGACATGGGATGGAACTAACCTCGACAGCAAATAGCAACATCACCAATTGTGGCCCTGCGTAAGTACATGGAAAGTCATGTTAACTATCATAGGTTAGGTAGCTCACGCGATTTGTGATGCCTTGCTTGCTACCTACACGACTAGCAACGTTTGCATATAGCAAAACTGATCCACCGGGTTGCCGCTAATTTAAAAGCTGCCATCGTTTGTAGGTTGCAGCTTCTTCATATTTTGGTACTGACGGGACTCGCATAGCAGCTATGGTGTAGGCTATAGCTGCTACTACTTGTGAGTTGCATTGGTGAAAGCGTGGGTTTACTCCCAGAGGGGGGCGAATGGGAGATTTTTAGAAATCTGTCAAACTCTAAAGAATTTGACGAAGATCAGAGTGAAGAGAAACACGAGGATACTAAATCATCATGGAAATAGAAAGCATGCATACAGTGTACATGCAGGTGAGCAACATGCAATCATACAAGCATACAAGCATGAGGAAGATGAACTAAAGAAATGAAACATCATGCTGAAATTATTCAGTTCAAGTTCATCAGAAAGTAGATCACAAATTCTTAAGCAGTGGAATAATGTAAGGCAGGGTTGAGGAATTTCAAACCAGGAAGGCTCGATGACGACTCAGCAATTTGGTAGACCAGTTCTAGTTGTTGTTTAAACTATGCGTCTAGTTGAGGCGGATGAGATGAACTCAGAGGAAACTTAGTCCTCATCGTATTCCTCTTGAGCCAAGGTCACTTAGACCTCGCCCAATCACTCGTGGTAAGTCTTCAAGGTAGACTTCCAAAACCTTCACAGACATGTTCACCAGCACTCCATATAAAGAGAAGAAATTTGGCACAAGTTTGCTTCTATTTTTTGTAGTTTTCTTTTATAAACTAAATGAGTGATAAACAAGAAACTAAAAGATTCAATTGCAAGATCTAAAGATATACCTTCAAGCACTCACCTCCCCGACAATAGCGCCAGATAATATTTTGATGTCTACTATGCATCTTTTATTCTTGTAGACTCTATTGAGCCTCCAAGCGTAGAGTTATGTAGGATAGTGGAAAATTCCCACAATTTGATGACCTTATAGGTTTCTCAATGTATGGGAGGTGTAGGATGAAGATGGTCTCTCTCAAGCAAACCTACAATCAAATACAAAGAATCTCGCGTGTCCCCTACACACCCAATATGGTAAATTGTATAGGTGCACTAGTTCAGCGAAGCGATGGTGAACAAGTGTAGTATGGATAGTATATGCAGGTTTTTTAATATGAAATAATAAAAAAGCAAGGTAGCAAGTAGCAATCGGTGAGCAAAATTGGTATATCAATGCTTATAAACAACGCCTAGGGTTCATACTTTCACTAGTGCAATCTCTCAATGGTGCTAATATAATTGAATCATACAATCATCCATAACGTGCAACAAAGAATCACCCCAAAGTTCTTATCAATCGCAGAGAACATAAGATGAAATTTTTGTAGGTAGCAAACCACCTGAAAGTTATCTTTTCGATCAATCTATTGAGCCATCCCTATAAGTGTCACAAATAGCCCTAGAAATCATACTAAAATAACACCATATGATATGCATCAATCAACTCTAATGTCACCTAGATACTCCAATGTCACCACAAGTATCTGCTTCATAATGTTCAATCCAACACAAAGAACTTCAAAGATTACCCCAAAGTTTCTATCAGAGAAAGTAGGATGAAAATGTGTATCAACCTATATGCCTAGATTACCCAATGTCACCGCGGGAATCCGCAAGTTGATTACCAAAACATATATCAAGTGACTCAACAGAATACCCCATTGTCACCACGGGTATCCACATGCAAGACATACGTCAAGTGATCTCAAACGATAACAATGTAACCTCAAAGGGAAAGACTCAATTCATCACAACACGATAGAGAGGGAAGAACACCATATGATCCAAGTAATTAGCAAAGCCTATGGTACATCAATATCATGCCAAATCAAGAACATGACAGAGAGAGATCAAACACATAGCTACTGGTACATGCCCTCAGCCTCGAGGGTGAGCTACTCCCTCCTCATCATGGAGACAGTCGGGATGATGAAGATGGCCTCCGGTGATGACTCAGTCTACCGGAACAGGGCTCGGATTTGGATCGCTTAGAGATAGAGGCGTACAGCCGCTAAGAACGCATGTATGTTAAGTTTCAGGGTTTCTATATTTATAGGATTTTTCATCATTGATTTCACATCTGCGGGGTTCCTGACGGACCCACAAACTCAAGTGGCATGTCCTAGGGGGTGCCACACAGGCTTGTGACTCCCCCGGAACTCTTCGGGTACTTCTTCGAAGCTTTTGGGTCTCTTCTTGTCCATAAAAAATCACCGTAAATTTTTATGGCGTTTGGACTTCGTTTGGTATGGTTTTTTGCAAAACAAAAAAAAATATTAAAAATAGCAACTCGCACTGGGCACTAGGTTAATAGGTTAGTTCCATAAAACTCATATATAAGTGCACCAAAACCATATAAAAATTGTTGTAAACATGGCATGAATACTTCATAAATTATAGATGCATTGGATACGTATGAGCCCCCCCCCCCCTCCCGTGCATCTACGAGCAGGCCGCCGCCCCGAGAAGTGGCTCTGGCCAGCCACTTCCGCTCGGAACCCAATGTCTTGTCGCTCGCGACTTGGGATGAGGGCACACACGCAAGTTAGGGAGGAAGGCGTGAGAGGAGGCACGGAGAGGCGACTCATCCAGATCCAGCGGTTAGGATGGTGGCACGCGAGGGGACGGTGACTTGGGGGTCGAGCGGGTTAGGACTCGAAGGGTGGCACATGAGGGCATGGTGCTCCTCTCCCCTGGCGATGCTGTGTGAGGTAGACGAGGGAGAGATCGAGAGAAGTGGTAATCGGGTGCGAGGGGCTAGGGTTAAGGGGGCGGCCCGCCTGGTCTTAGGTAGGGCGCCCTTGCTGGTGGTTGGTGATACGTCTCCAATGTATCTATAATTTTTTATTGTTCCATGCTATTATATTATCCATTTTGGATGTTTAATGGGCTTTACTATGCACTTATATATTATTTTTGGGACTAACCTATTAACCGGAGGCCCAATCCAAATTGTTGTTTTTTTGCCTAATTCAGTGTTTCGCAGAAAAGGAATATCAAACAGAGTCCAAACGGAATGAAACCTTCAGGAGAGTTATTTTTGGAACAAGCGCAATCCAGGAGACTTGGAGTGGACGTCAATAAAGAAACAAGGAGGCCTTGAGGCAGGAGGGCGCGCTCATGGGGGTAGGCGCGCCCAGGGGGGTAGGCGCGCCCCCACCCTCGTGGGTCCCTCGTGGCTCCCCTGACCGACTTCCTTCGCCTATATATACTCATATACCACCATGAAACCCTATTTCCACCATCGCAACCTTCTGTACCCATCAGATCCCATCTTGGGGCCTTTTTTGGCGCTCCGCCGGAGGGGGAATCGATCGTGGAGGGCTTCTACATCAACACCATAGCCTCTCCAATGAAGTGTGAGTAGTTTATCTCAGACCTTCGGGTCCATAGTTATTAGCTAGATGGCTTCTTCTCTCTCTTTGGATCTCAATACAAAGTTCTCCTCAATCTCCTTGGAGATCTATTCGATGGAATTCTTTTTGCGGTGTGTTTGTCGAGATCCAATGAGTTGTGGGTTTATGATCAAGATTATCTATGGACAATATTTGAATCTCCTTTGAATTCTTTTATGTATGATTTGTTATATTTGCCAGTTTCTTCGAATTATCAGTTTGGTTTGGCCTACTAGATTGATCTTTCTTGCAATGGGAGAAGTGCTTAGCTTTGGGTTCAATCTTGCGGTGTCCTTTCCTAGTGACAGCAGGGGCAGCAAGGCACGTATTGTATTATTTCCATCGAGGATAAAAAGATGGGGTTTATATCATATTGCTTGAGTTTATCCCTCTACATCATGTCATATTGCCTAATGCGTTACTCTATTCTTATGAACTTAATACTCTAGATGCATGCTGTATAGCGGTCGATGTGTGGAGTAATAGTAGTAGATACAGAATCGTTTCGATCTACATGCCGCGGACGTGATGCCTATATACATGATCATGCCTAGATATTCTCATAAATATGCACTTTTCTATCAATTGCTTGACAGTAATTTGTTCACCCACCGTAATACTTATGCTATCTTGAGAGAAGCCACTAGTGAAACCTATGGCCCCCGGGTCTATTTTCCATCATATAAGTTTCCGATCTATTTTATTTTGCAATCTTTAGTTTCCAATCTATATCATAAAAATACCAAAAATATTTATCTTATTATCTCTACCAGATCTCACTTTTGCAAGTGGTCGTGAAGGGATTGACAACCCCTTTATTGCGTTGGTTGCAAGGTTCTTATTTGTTTGTGCAGGTACGAGGGATTTGAGTATAGCCTCCTACTGGATTGATACCTTGGTTCACAAAAAATGAGGGAAATACTTACGCTACTTTGATGCATACCCTTTCCCCTTCAAGGGAAAACCAACGCATGCTCAAGTGGTAACAAGAAGGATTTCTAGCGCCGTTGCCGGGGAGTCTACGCACAAGTCAAGAAATACCAAGTACCCATCACAAACTCTTATCCCTCGCATTACATTATTTCCCATTTTCCTCTCATTTTCCTCTCCCCCACTTCACCTTTGCCGTTTTATTCGCCCTTCTTCCGTTCGATGTTGTGTTACCATGTGTCTTCTATTTTCTTGCATCTTTGCTTGTGATATGTCCATTTTGGATCATGCTTTTATATCAATATTTATTGCATTATGGGATGTTATTACACATTATATCTCAATACTTATGGCTATTCTCTCTTATTTTACAAGGTTTACCATGAAGAGGGGGAATGCCAGCAACTGAGATTCTGGCTGGAAAAGGAGCAAACGTTGGAAACCTACTCTGCACAGCTCCAAAAGTCCAGAAACTCCACGAAACAACTTTTTGGATTTAATAAGAATTTCTGAGCGAAAGAAATAGGCCAGGGGGCCCACACCCTGTCCAGGAGACAGGGGGCGCCCCCCCCTATAGGGCACGCCCTCCTATCTCCTGCCCCTCCCCCTAGTGAGCCTCCGGCATCCATCTTCTGCTATACAATCACTTTTACCCTAGAAAAAATTGTGGGCAAGCTTACGGGATGAAACTCCGCCGCCATGAGGCGGAACCTTGGCGGAATCAATCTAGGGCTCTGGTGGAGCTGTTCTACCAGGGACACTTCCCTCTGGGAGGGGGAAATCATCACCAACGTCATCACCAACGATCCTCTCATCGGGAGGGGGTCAATCTCCATCAACATCTTCACCAGCACCATCTCCTCTCAAAACCCTAGTTCATCTCTTGTATCCAATCTTGTATTAAAACCACAAATTGGTACCTGTGGGTTGCTAGTAGTGTTGATTACTCCTTGTAGTTGATGCTAATTGGTTTACTTGGTGGACGATCATATGTTCATATCCTTTATGCATATTATTACTCCTCTGATTATGAACATGAATATGCTTTGTGAGTAGTTATGTTTGTTCCTGAGGACATGGGTGAAGTCTTGCTATTAGTAGTCATGTGAATTTGGTATTCGTTCGATATTTTGATGAGATGTATGTTGTCTTTTCCTGTAGTGGTGTTATGTGAACGTAGACTACATGACACTTCACCATTATTTGGGCCTAGAGGAAGGCATTGGGAAGTAATAAGTAGATGATGGGTTGCTAGAGTGACAGAAGCTTAAACCCTAGTTTATGCGTTGCTTCGTTAGGGGCTGATATGGATCCATACGCTTAATGATGTGGTTAGGTTTACCTTAATACTTCTTTCTATAGTTGCGGATGCTTGCAATAGGCGTTAATCATAAGTGGGATGCTTGTCCAAGTTAGGGCAGTACCCAAGTACCGGTCCACCCACATATCAAATTATCAAAGTACCGAACGCGAATCATATGAACGTGATGAAAACTAGCTTGACGATAATTCCCAATGTGTCCTCGGGAGCTCCTTTATCATTATTAGAATTTGTCCAGGCTTATCCTTTGCTACATAAAGGATTGGGCCACCTTTCTGCACTTTACTTACTTTATTTACTTGTTGCTCGTTACTATTTATCTTATCACTAAACTATCTATCACCTACAATTTCAGTGCTTGCAGAGAAAACCTTACTGAAAACCGCTTATCATTTCCTTCTGCTCCTTGTTGGGTTCTACAGTCTTACTAATCGAAAGGACTACGACAGGTCACCTACACTTGTGGGTCATCAAGACTCTTTTCTGGCGCCGTTGCCGGGGAGTGTAGCGCTTTTGGTGAGTGGAACTTGGTAAGGAAACATTTATATAGTGTGCTGAAATTTTCTGTTACTTGTTACTATGGAAACTAATCCTTTGAGGGGCTTGTTTGGGGAATCTTCACCCCAACCAGAAGAGCAAAGAAATGCTCCTCAAACTACTGAACTTGATGAAAATATTTACTTTGAGATTCCTTCGGGTATGATAGAAAAACTGCTAGCTAATCCATTTGCAGGAGACGGGACATTGCATCCCGATTTACACCTTATCTTTGTGGATGAAGTTTGTGGATTATTTAAGCTTGCAGGTATTCTCGATGATGTTGTCAAAAGGAAGGTCTTCCCTTTATCTTTGAAGGGAGATGCATTGACATGGTATAGTCTATGTGATGATACGAGATCTTGGAATTATAAGCGTTTGAAGTTGAAATTTCACCAGAAGTTCTATCCTATGCATCTTGTTCATCGTGATCGTAATTACATATATAATTTCTGGCCTCGCGAAGGAGAAAGCGTTGCTCAAGCTTGGGGGAGGCTTAAGTCAATGTTATATTCATGCCCCAATCATGAGCTCTCTCGGGAAATGATTATTCAGAATTTTTATGCTCGGCTTTCTCTTGATAATCGCAACCTGCTCGATACTTCCTGTGCTGGTTCTTATATGCTGAAGACTATTGATTTCAAATGGGACTTATTTGAAAGAATTAAACGCAACTCTTAGGATTGGCGTTCCGACGATGGTAAGGAGTCAGGTATGACACCTAAGTTCGATTGTGTTAAATCTTTCATGGATACCGATGCTTTTCGTGGATTTAGCGCTAAGTATGGACTTGACTCTGAGATAGTAGCTACTTTTTGTGAATCTTTTGCTACTCACGTTGATCTCCCTAAAGAGAAGTGGTTTAAATATAATCCTCCTGTTGAAGTAAAAGTAGTTGCACCTATTATAGTCGAAGAAAAGACTATTACCTATAGTGATCCGATTGTTCCTACTACTTATGTTGAAAAACCTCCTTTTCTTGTTAGGCTAAAAGATCATGCTAAAGCTTCGATTGTTGTTCATAAGTGTAATACTAGGACTTATACACCTACTGAGCAAATTAATGTTGAACCTAGTATTGTTATGGTTAAAGATCTCTTGGATGAGGACTTAGATGGGCATGTTATTTCTTTCTTGGGTGAGACTGCTAATATTGCTAGACCTGATACTAAGACACGTAGACCTGTCGTAGGCATGCCTGTTATTTCTGTTAAAATAGGAGACCATTGTTATCATGGCTTATGTGATATGGGTGCTAGTGCTAGTGCAATACCTTATGATCTTTATAAAGAAATTTTGCATGACATTGCACTCGTTGAATTAGAAGACATTGATGTTACTATTAAGCTTGCTAATAGGGATACCATTAAACCTATTGGGATTGTTAGAGATGTTGAAGTTTTGTGTGGGAAGGTTAAATACCCAACTGATTTTCTTGTTCTTGGTTCCCCACAAGATGATTTTTGTCCCATTATTTTTGGTAGACCCTTCTTGACTACTGCTAGTGCTAAGATTAATTGTGAAAAGAATATTGTCACTGTTGGCATAGATGGTATGTATCATGAGTTTAATTTTGCTAGGTTTAGTAGACAACCTCATGAAAGGGAACCACCTAGTAAGGATGAGATTATTGGTCTTGCTTCCATTGCTGTTCCTCGAACTGATCCGTTAGAACAATATTTGCTAGACCATGAAAACGATATGTTTATGAAGGAAAGGGAAGAAATAGATGAAGTGTTCCTTAAACAGGAACCTATGCTGAAACATGACCTTCCCGTTGAAATTCTTGGGGATCCCCCTCCACCCAAGGGTGATCCCGTGTTTGAACTCAAACCATTACCTGATAATACTAAGTATGCTTATCTTGATGAAAAAGAAATATATCATGTTATTATTAGCACTAACCTTTCACAGAAAGAAGAAGAAAGATTATTGAAAACTCTGAAGAAGCGCCGAGCTGCTATTGGATATACTCTGGATGATCTTAAGGGCATTAGCCCCACATTATGTCAACACAAAATTTCAGTGGAGAAAGATGCCAAACCAGTTAGAGATCCTCAAAGACGATTAAATCCCAAGATGAAGGAAGTGGTAAGAAAGGAGATACTAAAGCTCCTTGAGGCAGGTATTATTTATCCCGTTGCTGATAGTGAATGGGTAAGCCTATCCATTCTGTTCCTAAAAAGGGAGATATTACTGTTGTTCCTAATGATAAAGATGAATTGATCCCGCAAAGAATTATTACAGGTTATAGGATGATAATTGATTTCCATAAGTTAAATAAGGCTACTAAGAAAGATCATTACCCTTTACCTTTTATTGATCAAATGCTAGAAAGGCTATCCAAACACACACATTTCTGTTTTCTAGATGGTTATTCTGGTTTCTCTCAGATACCTGTGTCGGCGAAGGATCAATCTAAAACTACTTTTACTTGCCCTTTTGGTACTTTTGCTTATAGACGTATGCCTTTTGGTTTATGTAATGCACCTGCTACATTTCAAAGATGCACGATGACTATATTCTCTGATTTTTGTGAAAAGATTTGTTAGGTATTCATGGATGACTTCTCCGTCTATGGATCCTCTTTTGATAATTGTTTGAGCAACCTTGATCGAGTTTTGTAGAGATGCGAAGACACTAGTCTCGTCCTGACTTGGGAAAAGTGTCACTTTATGGTTAATGAAGGCATTGTCTTGGGGTAAAAGATCTCCGAGTGAGGTATTGAAGTTGATAAAGCCAAGGTTGATGCTATTGAAAAGATGCCATGTCCCAAGGACATAAAAGGTATAAGAAGTTTCCTTGGTCACGCCGGTATTTATAGGAGATTCATTAAGGACTTATCTAAAATCTCTAGGCCTCTGACTAATTTATTGCAAAAAGATATTCCTTTTGTCTTTGATGATGATTGTGTAGAAGCATTTGAAACACTTAAGAAAGCTTTGATCACTGCACCTATTGTTCAGCCGCCTGATTGGAATTTACCTTTTGAAATTATGTGCGATGCTAGTGATTATGCTGTAGGTGCTGTTTTAGGGAAAAGAGTCGATAAGAAATTGAATGTTATCCAGTATGCTAGTAAGACTCTTGATACTGCCCAGAGAAATTACGCTACTACTGAAAAAGAGTTCTTAGCAGTTGTGTTTGCATGTGATAAGTTTAGACCTTATATTGTTGATTCCAAAGTTACTATTCACACTAATCATGCTGCTATTAAATATCTTATGGAAAAGAAAGATGCTAAGCCTAGACTCATTAGATGGGTTCTCCTGCTCCAAGAATTTGACTTGCATATTATTGATAGAAAGGGAGCTGAGAACCCCGTTGCAGATAACTTGTCTATGTTAGAGAATGTTCTTGATGACCCACAGCCTATTAATGATAGCTTTCCTGATGAACAATTAGCGATCGTCAATGATTCTCGTACTGCTCCTTGGTATGCTAATTATGCTAATTACATTGTTGCTAAATACATATCGCCTAGTTTCACATACCAGCAAAATAAAAAGTTCTTTTATGATTTAAGACATTACTTCTGGGATGATCCACACATTTATAAAGAAGGAGTAGATGGTGTTATTAGACATTGTGTGCCTGAGCATGAAAAGGAACAGATTCTATGTAAGTGTCACTCTGAATCTTATGGAGGGCACCATGCTGGAGATAGAACTGCACACAAGGTACTACAATCTGGTTTTTATTGGTCTACTCTCTTCAAAGATGCTCGTAAGTTTGTCTTATCCTATGATGAATGTCAAAGAATAGGTAACATTAGTAAACGTTAAGAAATGCCTATGAATTATTCTCTTGTTATTGAACCGTTTGATGTTTGGGGCTTTGATTATATGGGACCTTTTCCTGCCTCTAATGGTTATACACATATTTTAGTTGCTGTTGATTATGTCACTAAGTGGTAGAAGCTATTCCAACTAGTAGTGCTGATCATAACACTTCTATTAAAATGCTTAAGAAGTTATTTTTCTGAGGTTTGGAGTCCCTAGATATCTTATGACCGATGGTGGTTCACATTTTATTTATGGTGCTTTCCGTAAGACGCTTGCTAAGTATGATGTCAATCACAGAATAGCATCTCCTTCTCATCTGCAGTCTAGTGGTCAAGTAGAGTTGAGCAATAGAGAGCTCAAATTAATTTTGCAAAAGACTGTGAATAGATCTAGAAAGAATTGGTCCAAAAAACTTGATGATGCATTATGGGCCTATAGAACTGCAATTAAAAATCCTATGGGTATGTCTCCATATAAGATGGTTTATGGAAAAGCGTGGCATTTACCTCTTGAACCTGAACATAAGGCATATTGGGCTATCAAAGAGCTCAATTATGACTTCAAACTTGCCGGTGAGAAGAGGTTGTTTGATATTAGCTCACTTGATGAATGGAGAACCCAAGCTTATGAGAATGCCAAGCTTTTCAAAGAAAAAGTCAAATGCTGGCATGATAAGAGGATACAAAAGCGTGAGTTTAACGTAGGAGATTATGTATTATTATTCAACTCTCATTTAAGATTTTTTTTGCAGGAAAACTTCTCTCAAAATGGGAAGGTCCCTATGTTATCGAGGAGGTCTATTGTTCTGGAGCTATAAAAATCAACAACTTCGAAGGCACAAGTCCAAGGGTGGTAAATGGTCAAAGAATTAAATATTATATTGCAGGTAATCCTATCAATGTTGAAACTAATATTATTGAAACCATAACCCCTGAGGAATACATAAGGGACACTTTCCAGAACCTTCCAGACTCCGAAAAGGTATAGGTATGTGGTACGGTAAGTAAACCGACTCCAAAACAACTATAAAGGCAATTTTTATCATTTTTGGATTATTTAAGAATTTTAGGAAGGAAGAAGTAGTCCGAAAGGGACACGAGGCCCCCACAAGAGTGGAGGGCGCCCCCCACCCCTGTAGGGCGCGCCCCCTGTCTCGTGGGCACCTCGTGTACCTCCCGGACTCCGTTTTCTTGCAAGTTACGTATTTTGGTCAGTAAAAATTCATTATGTATACTCCCGAAGGTTTTGACCACCGTATCACGCAAATATCGTCTATTTTTGTTTTGAGCTGTTTCTGTTTCACATCTAGAGCATCATAGCGTCTCCAAGCGCTCCCAAGGACAAGTTTTTCGAGAGGGTTATCAACCCTTATCTCGCGGAGGTGCTGCAACACCCTCAAACCATTGAGATGCGTGAGGGGGTGATGCACATCGGCGATGTGGAGGGACCAAGGCGTACCGGGAGCGTGGAGACAAAGCTCGAAGCCGTGGAGCAGGAAGTTTTCAAGTGTCAAGGGATGGTGGAGCGTGGACTCAACGCCAACTAGATGATGACCACAGAGTTCACCAACAACCTCAAGCTAGATGCTAAAGTCATTGGGGAGACCATCTTCAAGCTTCAAGAGAAAATCGAGCACCTCCAAGCCCAAATCTATGACCTACAAAACCAGAACTATGAGTATGAATATAGATTCAAGCGAATGAGTTTGGCTGCAGATTTAAGGATCCCAGATACTCGATCATCCTTTTATGATGGAGAGCCTATGCTTTGCAAGATGGACGACAAGCCTACATCATCAACAACTTCTAGTTCACCACCTCCAAGGAAATAATCACATGGGTATGGGCACTCCCCTTGGCAACTGCCAAGCTTGGGGGAGATGCCCCGGTATCGTATCATCATCACACTCCTATCTTTACAGTTATATTTAGTTCGATCCTTTTAGTAGTATCTTGATCTAATAGATTGAAATTTAGATATCAAGTAGTTTTGAGTTTTTCTTTGTGTTCTCTTTATGTAATCGAGTCTGTGTGCTATCTATAATAAAGATTAGTGTTGATTCAAGGGCTTTTCTATGTTGCTATGATCTTGAGAAAGTAGAAAGAATAAAAGAGTTCATATTGATCTTATGGATAGTGATAACTTCACACATAGAAAGTATGAGGCATAAAAAGTGTTGAAAGTTGATGAACGTAGACTTGGTCATTGTTGCAATTAATAGGAAGTGATAAGGAAAGAGGGGTTCACATATAAATATATTATCTTGGACATCTTTTATGATTGTGAAGCACTCGTTAAGTATGACATGCGAAAAGAGTTGATGTTGGACAAGGAAGACAACGTAATGGTCTATGTTTTCCGACATCTCAGTTAAAGTATATTGTCATTGACCTTCCAAACATGTTGAGCTTGCCTTTCCCCCTCATGCTAGCCAAATTCCTTGCACCAAGTAGAGATACTACTTGTGCTTCCAAATATCCTTAAACCCAGTTTAGCCATGAGAGTCCACCATACCTACCTATGGATTGAGTAAGATCCTTCAAGTAAGTTGTCATCGGTGCAAGCAATAAAAATTGCTCTCTAAATATGTATGACTTATTAGTGCAGAGAAAATAAGCTTTGTACGAACTTGTTGTGGAAGTAATAAAAGCGACGGACTGCATAATAAATGTCCACATGCAAGGGGCAGTATAAAGTGACGTTCTTTTGCATTAAGATTTTGTGCATCAACCCTAAACGCGCATGACAACCTCTGCTTCCCTCTGCGAAGGGCCTATCTTTTACCTTATGTTTTTACTTCATACTTGAGCCAAGGTGATCCTCACCTTTTCCTTTTTTTTATTTTATCCTTTGGCAAGCTCCTCGTGTTTGAAAGATCATGATATATATATCCAATTGGATGTAAGTTGGCATAGGCTATTATTGTTGACATCACCTAAAGGTGAATACGTTGGGAGGCAACACAATAAGCCCCTATCTTTCTCAGTGTCCGGCTGAAACTCTATAACGACAAGTAATGCGTGAGTGTTATCAGTTGTAGGAGACTACAAGATAGTTGAGTATGTGAGCTTGCTGAAAAGCTCTATTATTGACTCTTTCTGATGTTACGATAAATTGCTATTGCTTCAATGACTGAGATTATAGTTTGTTAGTTCCCAATGAAGTTTTTGAACCATACTTGATATTGTGAATTGCTTGTTACTTGAGCATATGAAATCATATGACAAAATCTATATATGTTGTTGTTATTAGAATGATCATGATGCCCTCATGTCCGTATTTCATTTTTATCGACACCTCTATCTCTAAACATGTGGACATATTTTTCGATTTCGGCTTCCGCTTGAGGACAAGGAGGTCTAAGCTTGGGGGAGTTGATACGTCCATTTTGCATCATGCTTTTATATCAATATTTATTGCATTATGGGCTGTTATTACACATTATATCTCAATACTTATGGCTGTTCTCTCTTATTTTACAAGGTTTGCCATGAAGAGGGGGAATGCCGACAGTTGAGATTCTGGCTGGAAAAGGAGCAAACGTTGGAAACCTATTCTGCACAGCTCCAGAAGTCCTGAAACTCCACGAAACAACCTTTTGGATTTAATAAGAATTTCTGAGCGAAAGAAATAGGCCATAGGGCCCACACCCAGTCCAGGAGACAGGGGCGCCCCCCCCCCCTATAGGGTGCGCCCTCCTATCTCCTAGGCTCCCTGGTGGGCCTCCGGTATCCATCTTCATCTATATCATCACTTTTACCCTGGAAAAAATCGTGGGCAAGCTTACGGGACGAAACTCCGCCGCCACGAGGCGGAACCTTGGCGGAATCAATGTAGGGCTCTGGCGGAGGTGTTCTGCCGGGGACACTTCCCTCCGGGAGGGGGAAATCATCACCAACGTCATCACCAACGATCCTCTCATTGGGGGGGGGTCAATCTCCATCAACATCTTCACCAACACCATCTCCTCTCAAAACCCTAGTTCATCTCTTGTATCCAATCTTGTATCAAAACCACAAATTGGTACTTGTGGGTTGCTAGTAGTGTTGATTACTCCTTGTAGTTGATGCTAATTGGTTTACTTGGTGGAAGATCATATGTTCAGATCCTTTATGCATATTATTACTCCTCTGATTATGAACATGAATATGCTTTGTGAGTAGTTACGTTTGTTCCTGAGGACATGGGTGAAGTCTTGCTATTAGTAGTCATGTGAATTTGGTATTCGTTCGATATTTTGATGAGATGTATGTTGTCTTTTCCTGTAGTGGTGTTATGTGAACGTCGACTACATGACACTTCATCATTATTTGTGACTAGAGGAAGGCATTAGGAAGTAATAATTAGATGATTTGTTGCTAGAGTGACAGAAGCTTAAACCCTAGTTTATGCGTTGCTTCGTTAGGGGCTGATATGGATCCATACGCTTAATGATGTGGTTAGGTTTACCTTAATACTTCTTTTTGTAGTTGCGGATACTTGCAATAGGCGTTAATCGTAAGTGGGATGCTTGTCCAAGTTAGGGTAGTACCCAAGTACCGTTCCACCCACATATCAAATTATCAAAGTACCGAACGCGAATCATATGAACGTGATGAAAACTAGCTTGACGATAATTCCCAATGTGTCCTCGGGAGCTCCTTTATCATTATTAGAATTTGTCCAGGCTTATCCTTTTTTACATAAAGGATTGGGCCACCTTGCTGCACTTTACTTACTTTATTTACTTGTTTCTTGTTACTATTTGTCTTATCACAAAACTATCTATCACCTACAATTTCAGTGCTTGCAGAGAAAACCTTACTGAAAACCGCTTATCATTTCCTTTTGTTCCTCATTGGGTTCGACACTCTTACTTATCGAAAGGACTACGATAGATCCCCTACACTTGTGGGTCATCAGCTTGCTAAAAATCTACTAATATGGATCCACTTAAGGTGTTCTACTTGGATCATCTTCGATCCTTATGCGCTCATGCTGAAACCCCAACTAGCCTAGTTGATGGGAAATCTTTAGATGAGCATGCTCATTTTGTGCGTCACCGTTTGTCTGAAAAGGGGAGACTCTTACGGGATCAAATAAACAGATTGTTGTGTTATGCTTGGAATCTTTGTGAAATTTATGATTTTACTTGTAGCTCTAAGAACCCTAAAAAACACCTTCCCTACCTATGTGAGTTTAATGAAAATGGAATCTTATCTTCTTATGCTAAGGGTGTTTATAGTTACTATGATATCGGACAAATTGAAAATTTTGTTGCTTTTAAGGGTGCTTATGAAGTTGCTTCTTTGATTGAAAAGTATGATATTACTCTTTACGAATCTAAAAAATTGACATACTTAAATATTGCTATGAAAATTATGCTCATAATGTCTATGTCAAAGAATTTATTGAGAGAATGACCGTTGCTTTGGAAGAAAATAATGATATGCATAAATTTATAGATAATGATGATTCCGATGATTTGATCGAAATATCCCTTGATGAACATGATGCTTGCTATTCTTGTGGCCATGATGCCAATATTTATGAAGATGAATTTGCTATAGTTCCTTATGTTAAACATGAGATCGTTGCTATTGCACCCATACTTGGTAGTTCCTTCATTAAAAAGCATGATTGCAATGATTTTACTATAAATTCTCTAATGTTAATTGTGCTAATAATATGCAAAACCCTAAGCTTGGGGATGCTAGTTTTGTTATGACTACTATTTGTTGCAATGATCATGATTGGGGTGATTCTTCTTTTGATCTTGAACATTTATTTAAGCCCCATGATGAATATGAGATTGATAATAGTGTTTGCAATATTATTGAAAGTGGGTTTGGAAGAGTGTCAACTTTAGATCCCACATATTTGGAGAATGTTCAATCTTATGATTTTTTTATAAAAGTGGGTTTGGAGAGGTCATGACTTTAGTTAATGTTAATCCCACTATTTTGGAAGAGTGTCTACTTTGCGTGCATGTGGATCGTGTTGAAAATATTTTATGTGATAGTTATTTTGTTGAATTTGAGAGAGGAAAATATGATTGTAGAAATTTTCATGTTACTAAATTACCTCTCGTTATGTTGAGATTGCTATTGTTTCTTTCCACTTCCTTGCATATGCTAGTTTTTGCTTGCTATGATAATTTGTTTGCCTTTAAGATGCCTATGCATAGGAAGTATGTTAGACTTAGATGTGTTTTTCACATGTTATATGATGCTCTCTTTGTGTTTCAATTTTTTTCTTTCTTGTGAGCATCATTGAAATCCCAATGCCTAGCTAGGGGCGTTAAACGATAGCGCTTGTTGGGAAGCAGCCCAATTTTATTTTTGTTCTTTGCTTTTTGTTCCTGTTTAGTAATAAATAATTCATCTAGCCTCTGGTTAGATGTGGTTTTGTGTTTTAATTAGTGTTTGTGCCAACTAAAACCTTTAGGATAACCTACGGTGAAAGTTAATTTGATCTTGCTGAAAAACGGAAACTTTTGCGCGCACAAGAATAATTTTCATAAATCACAGAAACGTGTTTTTCAGTTGATTCTTTTTTAAGATGATTAATAGACAAATGACCTAGGACTTCCTAATATGGTAGAATTTTTGGGGTTCCATAAGTATTCGAAAGTTACAGATTACTACAGACTGTTCTGTTTTTGACAGATTCTGTTTTTCGTGTGTTGTTTGCTTATTTTGATGAATCTATGGCTAGTATCGGGGGGGGGGGGTATAAACCATAGAGAAGTTGGAATACAGTAGGTTTAACACCAATATAAATAAATAATGAGTTTATTATAGTACCTTAAAGTGGTGGTTTGTTTTCTTGCACTAACGGAGCTCATGAGATTTTATGTTGAGTTTTGTGTTGTGAAGTTTTCAAGTTTTTGGGTAAAGATTTGATGGATTATGGAATAAGGAGTGGCAAGAGCCTAAGATTCGGGATGCCCAAGGAACCCCAAGGTAAAATTCAAGGACAACCAGAAGCCTAAGCTTGGGGATGCCCCGGAAGGCATCCCCTCTTTCGTCTTCGTCCATCGGTAACTTTACTTGATGCTATATTTTTATTCACCACATGATATGTGTTTTGCTTGGAGTGTCTTGTATGATATGAGTCTTTGCTCTTTAGTTTACCACAATCATCCTTGCTGTACACACCATTTGGAGAGACACACATGAATCAGAATTTATTAGAATACTCTATGTGCTTCACTTATATCTTTTGAGCTAGATAATTTTGCTCTCGTACTTCACTTATATCTTTTTAGAGCACGGCGGTGGTTTTATTTTATTGAAATTATTGATCTCTCATGATTCACTTATATTATTTTGGAAGTCTTTTAGAACAGCATGGTATTTGCTTTGGGTTATAAAATTAGTCCTAATATGATGAGCATCCAAGATAGGTATAATAAAAACTTTCATATAGAGTGCATTAAATACTATGATAAATTTGATACTTGATAATTGTTTTGAGATATAAAGGTGGTAATGTTACAGTCATGCTAGTTGGGTAATTATGAAATTGAGAAATACTTGTGTTAAAGTTGGCAAGTCCCGTAGCATGCACGTATGGTGAACGTTGTGTGACAAATTTGAAGCATGGGGTGTTCTTTGATTGCCTTCCTTCTGAGTGGAGGTCGGGATCGCGCGATGGTTAACTCCCACCAACCCTTCCCCTAGGAGCATCCGTAGTAGTACTTTGCTTCAAGGGCTAATAAACTTTTGCAATAAGTATATGAGTTCTTTATGACTAATATGAGCCCATGGATTATACGCACTCTTACCCTTCCGCAATTTGCTAGCATCTACGGTACCGTGCATTGCCCTTTCTCACCTTGAGAGTTAGTGCAAACTTTGCGGTGCATCCAAACCCCGTGATAAGATACGCTTTATCACACATAAACCTCCTTATATCTTCCTCAAAACAGCCACCATACCTACCTATTATGGCATTTCCATAGCCATTCCGAGATGTATTGCCATGTTTCCACCGTTCCATTTATTATGACACGTTCCATCATTGTCATATTGCTTTGCATGATCATGTAGTTGACATCGTAGTTTTGGCAAAGCCACCTTTATAATTCTTTCATACATGTCGCTCTTGATTCATTGCATATCCCGGTACATCACTGGAGGCATTCACATACAATCATATTTTGTCCTAAGTATTGAGTTGTAATTCTTGAGTTGTTGTGTGATGATTTCCATTACTAGAGCATTGTCCCATGTGAGAAAAGGATGATGGAGACTATGATTCCCCCACAAGTCAGGATGAGTCTCCGGACTTTATGAAAACAAAGAGGCCAAAGAAGTCCAAATAAATAAGAGGCCAAAGAAGCCCAAATATATAAAAAAAAGAGGAAAAATGAGAGAAAAAGAGAGAAGGGACAATGTTACTATCCTTTTTCCACACTTGTGCTTCAAAATAGCACCATGATCTTCATGATAGAGAGTTTCTTATTTTGTCACTTCCATATACTAGTGGGAATTTTTAATTATAGAACTTGGCTTGTATATTCCAATGATGGGCTTCCTCAAATTTCCCTAGGTCTTCGTGAGCAAGCAAGTTGGATGCACACTACTTTGTTTCTTTTGATGAGCTTCCATACATTTATAGCTCTAGTGCATTCAGTGCATGGCAATCCCTACTCCTCGTATTGACATCAATTGATGGGCATCTCCATAGCCCGTTGATTAGCCGCGTCAATATGAGACTTTGTCATTTTTTGTTTTCTCACATAATACCTATCATCATACTCTACTCCACCCATAGTGCTTTGTCCATGGCTTACGGTCATGTATTGCGTGAGGGTTGAAAAGGCTGAAGCGCGTTAAAAAGTATGAACCAATTGCTTGGCTGAAACCGGGGTTGTGCATGATGGGAGCATTTTGTGTGACGAAAATGAAGCATGGCCAAACTATATGATTTTGTAGGGATAAGCTTTCTTTGGCTATGTTATTTTGAGAAGACATAAACTGCTTGGTTAACATGCTTGAAGTATCACTCTTTTTATGTCAATATGAACTTTTATCTTGAATCTTTTGGATCTGAACATTCATGCCACAATAAAGAAAATTACATTGAAAATTATGTTAGGTAGCATTCCACATCAAAAATTCTGGTTTTTTATCATTTACCTAATCGAGGACGAGCAGGAATTAAACTTGGGGATGCTTGATACGTCTCTAACGTATCTATAATTTTTGATTGTTCCATGCTATTATATTATCTGTTTTGGATGTTTAATGGGCTTTACTAGGCACTTTTATATTATTTTTGGGATTAACCTATTGACAGGAGGCCCAGTCCAAATTGCTGTTTTTTTAGAACAAACGCAATCCAGGAGACTTGGAGTGGACGTCAAGAAAGAAACAAGGAGGCCACGAGGCAGGAGGGCGCGCCCAGGTGGGTAGGCACGCCCCCCACCCTCATGGGCCCCTCGTGGCTCCCCTGACCCACTTCCTTCGCCTATTGATACGTCTCCAACGTATCTATAATTATTGATTGTTCCATGCTATTATATTATCCATCTAGGATGTTTTATAAGCATTTATATGCTATATTATATGATTTTTGGGACTAACCTATTAACCTAGAGCCCAGTGCCAGTTTCCGTTTTCCCCTATTTTTGAGTTTTACGGAAAAGGAATACCAAACGGAGTCCAATTGACGTGCCAATTTTTGATGATTTTTGATGGACCAAAAGAAGCCCCCGGATTAAAAGAGTTGGGCCAGAAGAGTCCCGAGCTGTCCACGAGGGTGGAGGGCGATCCCTACGCCCCTGGGCACACCCCCTACCTCGTGGACGACTCGGAGACCCCCCTGATGTGAGACCTACGCCAAAAATTCCTATAAATGCCCAAACCTCCAGAAAATAACCTAGATTGGGATTTCCGCTGCCGCAAGCTTCTGTAGCCACCAAAAACCTCTCGGGAGCCTGTTCCGGGACCCTGCCAGAGGGGGAATCCATCACCAGTGGCCATCTTCATCATCCCAGAGCTCTCCATGACGAGGAGGGAGTAGTTCACCCTCGGGGATGAGGGTTGATACGTCTCCAACGTATCTATAATTTTTGATTGCTCCATGCTACTTTATCTACTGTTTTGGACTATATTGGGCTTTATTTTCCACTTTTATAATATTTTTGGGACTAACCTATTAACTGGAGGCCCAGCCTAGAATTGCTGTTTTTTGCCTTTTTTGTGTTTCGAAGAAACATAATATCAAACGAAGTCCAAACGGAATGAAACCTTCGGGAACGTGATTTTCTCATCAGATAAGATGCAGGAGACTTGGACCCTCCATCAAGAAAGCCATGAGGCGGTCACGAGGGTGGAGGGCACGCCCCTCCCCCTGGGCGCGCCCCCTACCTCGTGGGCCCCTCAGAGCTCCACCGACGTACTCCTTCCTCCTATATATACCTACGTATCCCCGTATGATCAAAGGGGAGCCAAAAACCTAATTCCACCGCCGCAACCTTCTGTATCCACGAGATCCCATCTTGGGGCCTGTTCCGGAGCTCCGCCGGAGGGGGCATCCACCACGGAGGGCTTCTACATCATCACCATGGCCCCTCCGATGAAGTGTGAGTAGTTTACTTCAGACCTTCGGGTCCATAGCTAGTAGCTAGATGGCTTCTTCTCTCTTTTTGGATCTCAATACAATGTTCCCCCCTCTCTTGTGGAGATCTATTCGATGTAATCTTCTTTTTGCGGTGTGTTTGTTGAGACCGATGAATTGTGGGTTTATGATCCAGTATTATCTATGGAAAATATTTGATTCTTCTCTGAATTCTTTTATGTATGATTGAGTTATCTTTGCAAGTCTCTTCGAATTATCCGTTTGGTTTGGCCAACAAGATTGGTATTTCTTGCAATGGGAGAAGTGCATGACTTTGGGTTCAATCTTGCGGTGTCCTTACTCAGTGACAGAAAGAGTTGCGAGGCACGTATTGTATTGTTGCCATCGAGGATAACAAGATGGGGTTTTTATCATATTGCATGAATTTATCCCTCTACATCATGTCATCTTGCTTAAGGCGTTACTCTGTTTTTACTCAATACTCTAGATGCATGCTGGATAGCGGTCGATGAGTGGAGTAATAGCAGTAGATGCAGAATCGTTTCGATCTACTTGTTTTGGACGTGATGCCTATATACATGATCATTGCCTAGATATACTCATAACTATGCTCAATTCTGTCAATTGCTCAACAGTAATTTGTTCACCCACCGTAGAATACTTATGCTCTCGAGAGAAGCCACTAGTGAAACCTATGGCCCCCGGGTCTATTCTCATCATATCAATCTATATCACTATATTTACTTGCTTTGTTTTTACTTTACCTTTACTTTTTACTTTGCATCTATCTATCAAAAATACCAAAAATATTATCTCTATCAGATCTCACTCTCGTAAGTGACCGTGAAGGGATTGACAACCCCTAAGTGTTGGTTGTGAGTTGCTATCGTGTTTTGCAGGTACGAGGGACTTGCGCGTGACCTCCTACTGGATTGATACCTTGGTGCTCAAAAACTGAGGGAAATACTTACGCTACTGTGTTGCATCATCCTCTCTTCTTCGGGGAAAACCAACACAAGCTCGAGACGTAGCAAGAAGAATTTCTGGCGCCGTTGCCGCGGAGGCTTACGCAAAAGTCAACATACCAAGTACCCATCACAATCCCTATCTCTCGCATTACATTATTTGCCATTTGTCTCTCGTTTTCCTCTCCCCCACTTCACCCTTGCCATTTTATTCGCCCTCTCTTTCCCAATCTCCTCCTCTCTTTCCTGTATGCCTTTTTCCTTGTCCATTTGTTTGCTTGTATCTCCATGTGCCTTCTATGTGCTTGCATCTTTGCTTGCTCAAAATCTATTGTTATGGATCTACTTAAAGTGTTCTACTTGGATCATCTTCGATCCTTATGCGCTCGTGCTGAAACCCCAACTAGCCTAGTTGATGGGAAATCTTTAGATGAGCATGCTCATTATGTGCGTCACCGTTTGTCTGAAAAAGGGAGACTCTTATGGAGTCAAATAAACAGATTGTTGTGTTATGCTTGGAATCTTTGCGAAATTTATGATTTTACTTGTTGCTCTAAGAACCCTAAAAAACACCTTCCTTACCTATGTGAGTTTAATGAAAATGAAATCTTATCTTCTTATGCAAAGGATGTTTATAGTTACTATGATATCGAACAAATTGAAGAATTTGTTGCTTTTAAGGGTGCTTATGAAGTTTCTTCTTTGATTGAAAAGTATAATATTACTCTCTACGAATCTAAAAATTTTGACATACTTAAATATTGCTATGAAAACTATGCTCATAATGTCTATGTCAAAGAATTTATTGAGAGAATGACCGCTGCTTTGGAAGGAAATAATGATATGCATGAATCTATAGACAATTATGATTCCGATGATTTGATTGAAATATCCCTTGATGAACATGATGCTTGCTATTCTTATGGCCATGATGCCAATATTTATGAAGATGAATTTGCTATAGTTCCTTATGTTAAACATGAGATCGTTGCTATTGCACCCATACTTGGTAGTTCCTTCGATGAAAAGCATGATTGCAAAGATTTTACTATAAATTCTCTTGATGTCAATCATGCTAATAATATGCAAAACCCTAAGCTTGGGGATGCTAGTTTTGCTATGTCTACTACTTGTTGCAATGATCATGATTGGGGAGATTGTTGTTTTGATCTTGAAAATTTATTTAATCCCTATGATGAATATGAGATTGATAATATTGATTACAATAATATTGAAAGTGGGTTTGGAAGAGTATCATCGTTAGATCCAAAGTATTTGGAGAATATTCAATCTTATGATTTTTTTGATAAAAGTGGGTTTGGAGAGGTCATGACTTTAGTTAATGTGAATCCCACTATTTCGGAAGAGTGTCAACTTTGCATGCATGTGGATCATGTTGAAAATATTTTATGTGATAGCTATTTTGTTGAATTTGCTTATGATCCCACATCAAGTATTATGAGAGAGGAAAATATGGTTGTAGAAATTTTCATGATAATAAATTACCTCTCGTTATGATAAGATTGCTGTTGTTTCTTTCCGCCTCCTTGAATATGCTAGTTTTTGCTTGCCTTGATACTTTGTTTGCCTATAAGATGCCTATGCATAGGAAGTATGTTAGACTTATATGTGTTTATCACGTGTTTTATGATGCTCTCTTTGTGCTTCAATTCTTGTCTTTCTTGTGAGCATCATTGAAATATCAATGCCTTGCTAGGGGCGTAAACGATAGCGCTTGTTGGGAGGCAACCCAATTTTATTTTGTGTTTTTGTTTTTGCTTCTGTTTAGGAATAAATAATCCATCTACCTTCTGTTTGGATGTGGTTTTATGTTTCAATTAGTGTTTGTGCCAAGTAGGACCTATAGGATAACCTACGATGATAGTTGATTTGATTCTGCTGAAAAACAGAAACTTTAGTGCTCACGATATTAGCTGCCATGTTTTACTGGAGAGTGCTTTTGCGTTGATTCTTTTTGATGCTGATCAATAAACAAATTGTACAGGACTTCCTAGTTTTGTAGAATTTTTAGAGTTCCAGAAGTTTGCGTTAGTTACAGATTACTACATACTGTTCTGTTTTTGACAGATTCTGTTTTTCGTGTGTTGTTTGCTTATTTTGATGAATCTATGGCTAGTAAATTAGTTTATAAACCATTGAGAAGTTGGAATACAGTAGGTTTAACACCAAAATAAATAAATAATGAGTTCATTACAGTACCTTGAAGTAGTCTTTTGTTTTCTTTCTCTCACGGAGCTCACGAGATTTCTGTTGAGTTTTGTGTTGTGAAGTTTTCACGTTTTGGGTGAATTCTTTTGATGGATTATGGAACAAGGAGTGGCAAGAGCCTAAGCTTGGGGATACCCATGGCACCCCCAAGATAATCCAAGGACACCAAAAAGTCAAAGCTTGGGGATGCCCCGGAAGGCATCCCCTCTTTCGTCCACTTCCATCGGTAATTTACTTGGAGCTATATTTTTATTCACCAACATGATATGTGTTTTGCTTGGAGCGTCTTGTATTATTTATGGCTTTGCTTGTTAGTTTACCACAATCATCCTTGCTGTACAAACCTTTTGAGAGAGCCATACATGAATTGAAATTTGCTAGAATACTCTATGTGCTTCACTTATATCTTTTGAGCTTGATAGTTTTGCTCATAGTGCTTCACTTATATCTTTTGAGCGTGATAATTTTTGCTCTAGTGCTTCACTTAGATCTTTTTGAGCACGGTGGTGGATTTGTTTTAAAGAAACTTGATCTCTCATGCCTCACTTATATTATTTTGAGAGTCGTCAATAGCATGGTAATTTGCTTAATGTTAATATACTTGGTGTTAAAGATATGTGAAACTTTCTTTTGAGTGCGTTGAATACTAAGATAAGTTTGATGCTTGATAATTGTTTTGATATATGGAGGTGATAATATCATAGTCGTGCTAGTTGGGTGATTATGAATTTGAGAAATACTTGTGTTGAAGTTTGCAAATCCCGTAGCATGCACGTATGGTTAAAGTTATGTAACAAATTTGAAACATGAAGTATACCTGGCTTGTGCATCCTTATGAGTGGCGGTCGGGGACGAGCGATGGTCTTTTCCTACCAATCTATCCCCCTAGGAGCATGCGCGTATTATCTGAATTTTTGATGGCTTCTAAATTTTTGCAACAAATATATGAGTTCTTTTGACTAATGTTGAGTCCATGGATTATACACACTTTTACCTTTCCGCCATTGCTAGCCTCTTCGGTACCGTGCATTGCCCTTTCTCACATTGAGAGTTGGCGCAAACTTTGCCGATGCATCCAAACCCTGTGATACAATACTCTCTATCACACATAAACCTCCTTATATCTTCCTCAAAATAGCAACCATACCTACCTATTATGGCATTTTCATAGCCATTCCGAGATATATTGCCATGCAACTTCCATCATCATCATCGTGACATGCATTACTTTTTCATATTGCCATTGCATGATCTTGTAGTTGACATCGTATTTGTGGCAAAGCCACCATGCATTATTTTCCATACATGTCACTCTTGATTCATTGCACCATCCCGGTACACCGTCGGAGGCATTCATATAGAGTCATATCTTGTTCTAAGTTTCGAGTTGTAATCCTTATGTTGTAATCAATAGAAGTGTGATGATCATCATTATTAGAGCATTGCCCAAAAAAAGGCCAAAATAAAAAAAGGAAAGACCCAAAAAAAAGAAAATAAAAAAGGGTAATGCTACTATCTCTTTTGCCACACTTGTGCTTCAAAGTAGCACCTCGTTCTTCATGTAGTGAGTCTCATATATTGTGCTTCAAAGTAGCACCTTGTTCTTCATGTAGTGAGTCTCATAAGGTGTCTTTCTTTACTAGTGGGAATTTTTCATTATAGAACTTGGCTTGTATATTCCTACGTTGGGCTTCCTCAAAGGCCCGAGGTCTTCGTGAGCAAGCAAGTTGGACGCACACCCACTAGTTTTCTTTCGTTGAGCATTCATAGCTCTAGTGCATCCGTTGCATGGCAATCCCTACTCCTCATGTTGACATAAATTGATGGGCATCTCCATAGCCCGTTGATTAGCCTTGTCAATGTGAGACTTTCCCCTTTTTGTCTTCTCCAAACAATCCCCATCATCATATTCTATTCCACCCATAGTGCCATATCCATGGCTCACGCTCATGTATTGCGTGAAGGTTTAAAAAGTTTGAGATTATTTAAGTATGAAACAATTGCTTGGCTTGTCATCAGGGGTATAGAAGATGGGAACATCTTTGTGTGACAAAAATGAAGCATAGCCTAACTTTATGAATTTGTAGGGATGAACTTTCTTTTGCCATGCTATTTTGAGAAGACATTATTGCTTTGATTAGTATGCTTGAAGTATTATTATTTTTGTGTCAATATGAACTTTTTTCTTGAATCTTTCAGATCTGAATATTCATATCACAATTAAGAAGATTTACATTGAAATTATGCCAAAGTATCACTCCGCATCAAAAATTCTTTTTTGTCATTTACCTACTCGAGGACGAGCAGGAATTAAGCTTGGGGATGCTTGATACGTCTCCAACGTATCTATAATTTTTGATTGCTCCATGCTACTTTATCTACTATTTTGGACTATATTGGGCTTTATTTTCCACTTTTATATTATTTTTGGGACTAACCTATTAACCAGAGGCCCAGCCCAGAATTGTTGTTTTTTGCATTTTTTAGTGTTTCGAAGAAACAGAATATCAAACGACGTCCAAATGGAATGAAACCTTCGGGAACGTGATTTTCTCATCAGATAAGATCCAGGAGACTTGGACCCTCCGTCAAGAAAGCCATGAGGCGGTCACGAGGGTGGAGGGCGCGCCCCCCTACCTCGTGGGCCCATCGAAGCTCCACCGACATACTCCTTCCTCCTATATATACCTACATATCCCCGTTTGATCAGAGGGGAGCCAAAAACCTAATTCCACCACCGCAACCTTCTGTATCCACGAGATCCCATCTTGGGGCCCGTTCCGGAGCTCCGCCGGAGGGGGCATCCACCATGGAGGGCTTCTACATCATCACCATGGCCCCTCCGATGAAGTGTGAGTAGTTTACTTCAGACCTTCGGGTCCATAGCTAGTAGCTAGATGGCTTCTTCTCTCTTTTTGGATCTCAATACAATGTTCTCCCCCTCTCTTGTGGAGATCTATTCGATGTAATCTTCCTTTTGCGGTGTGTTTGTTGAGACTGATGAATTGCGGGTTTATGATCCAGTATTATCTATGAAAAATATTTGATTCTTCTCTGAATTCTTTTATGTATGATTGAGTTATCTTTGCAAGTCTCTTCGAATTATCCGTTTGGTTTGGCCAACTAGATTGGTAGTTCTTGCAATGGGAGAAGTGCATGGCTTTGGGTTCAATCTTGCGGTGTCCTTACTCAGTGACAGAAAGAGTTGCAAGGCACGTATTGTATTTTTGCCATCGAGGATAACAAGATGGGTTTTTTTATCATATTGCATGAATTTATGCCTCTACATCATGTCATCTTGCTTAGGGAGTTACTCTGTTTTTACTTAATACTCTAGATGCATGCTGGACAGCGGTCGATGAGTGGAGTAATAGTAGTAGATGCAGAATCGTTTCGATCTACTTGTTTTGGACGTGATGCCTATATACATGATCATTGCCTAGATATACTCATAACTATGCTCAATTCTGTCAATTGCTCAACAGTAATTTGTTCACCCACCGTAGAATACTTATGCTCTCGAGAGAAGCCACTAGTGAAACCTATGGCCCCCGGGTCTATTCTCATCATATCAATCTATATCACTTTATTTACTTGCTTTATTTTTACTTTACCTTTACTTTTTTACTTTGCATCTATCTATCAAAAATACCAAAAATATTATCTCTATCAGATCTCACTCTCGTAAGTGACCGTGAAGGGATTGACAACCCCTAAGCGTTGGTTGCGAGTTGCTATCGTGTTGTGCAGGTACGAGGGACTTGCGCGTGACCTCCTACTGGATTGATACCTTGGTTCTCAAAAACTGAGGGAAATACTTACGCTACTGTGCTGCATCATCCTCTCCTCTTCGGGGAAAACCAACGCAAGCTCGAGACGTAGCAAGGGTATGTACCAGTAGCTATGTGTTTGATCTCTCTCTCTCTCTCGTGTTCTTGAGGTGATACGATGTTGATGTATCGCGAGCTTTGGTATTATAGTTGGATCTTATGATGTTTCTCCCCCTCTACTCTCGTGTGATGAATTGAATATTCCCCTTGAAGTTGTCTTGTCGAATTGAGTCTTTAAGGATTTGAGAACACTTGATGTATGTCTTGCCATGCTTATCTGTGGTGACAATGGGGTATTCATGTGATCTACTTGATGTATGTTTTGGAGATCAACTTGTGGATTCAATGAACTTATGCATAGGGGTTGGCACACATTTTCGTCTTGACTCTCCGGTAGAAACTTTGGGGCACTCTTTGAAGTACTTTGTGTTGATTGAATAGATTAATCTGATATTGTGTGATGCATATCATATAATCATGCCCACAGATACTTGAGGTGACATTGGAGTGTCTAGGTGACATTAGGGTTTTGGTTGATTTGTGTCTTAAGGTGTTATTCTAGTACGAACTCTATGATAGCTCGAACAAAAAGAATAGCTTCGTGTTATTTTACTACGGACTCTTGAATAGATCGATCAGAAAGGATAACTTTGAGATGGTTTCGTACCCTACAATAATCTCTTCATTTGTTCTCCGCTATTAGTGACTTTGGAGTGACTCTTTGTTGCATGTTGAGGGATAGTTATATGATCCAGTTATGTTATTATTATTGAGAGAACTTGCACTAGCGAAAGTATGAACCCTAGGCCATGTTTCCTACCATTGCAATACCGTTTACGCTCACTTTTATCATTAGTTACCTTGCTGTTTTTATATTTTCAGATTACAAAAACATATATCTACCATCCATATTGCACTTGTATCACCATCTCTTCGCCGAACTATTTGCCATTGTATTTGGTGTGTTGGGGACACAAGAGACTCTTTGTTATTTGGTTGCAGGGTTGTTTGAGAGAGACCATCTTCATCCTACACCTCCCACGGATTGATAAACCTTAGTTCATCCACTTGAGGGAAGTTTGCTACTGTCCTACAAACCTCTGCACTTTGAGGCCCGACAACATCTACAAGAAGAAGGTTGTGTAGTAGACATCAAGCTATTTTCTGGCGCCGTTGCCGGGGAGGTGAGTGCTTGAAGGTATATCTTTAGATCTTGCAATCGAATCTTTTAGTTTCTTGTTTTATCACTAGCTTAGTTTATAAAATAAAACTACACAAAAGAATGGAATTGAGTTTGCCTCATACGCTTCATCTTTTTAATATCTTTCGTGAAAATGATGGGAAGGAAAATTGTGCTCCAGTAGTAGAAGAAGAATTACATAGAATGCTTGGCATAAAGTATGTGAATGATGAGCATGATTGCAATGTTGTTAGTATGAATTCTTTTAATACCCATGATGCTAATGACATGCAAATCCACAAGCTTGGGGATGCTATGCTTGATGAAGATGATATGTTTAGTCCCCCAAGTTTTGATGAGAATATTTATTATGATGAAAGCATGCCTCCTATTTATGATGATTATATTGATGAAAGTCGGTTTGAAAGAGTGTCAACTTTAGGAAGTAATGATCCCACTATTTTGGAGGATGTTGAATATTATTGTGATGATTAAAAAAGTAGATTTGGAGAAGTCATGACTTTATTTAGTGATGAATCCACTATTTCGGAAGAGGTTCCAATTGATTATGAGAACAAAGTTGCTATCTATGATGATTATTGTGATGACTTGTATGCTATTAAGAATAATGATAACCATGAAACTTGTAATCATGATTTTAGTTTTCAATTGGATTATGCCTCACATGATAATTATTTTGTTGAGTTTGCTCCCACTACTATTCATGAGAAGAAGTTTGCTTATGTGGAGAGTAGTAAAATTTATATGCTTGTGCATCATGAAAATAATGCTTTATGTGATGGTTATATTGTTGAATTCATTCATGATGCTACTGAAAATTATTATGAGGGAGGAACATATGCTTGTAGGAATTGCAATAATATCAAGTTTCCTCTCTATGTGTTGAAAATCTTGAAGCTATGCTTGTTTTACCTTCCTATGCTAGTTGATTCTTGTTCCCATAAGTTGTCTGCTCACAAAATCCCAATGCATAGGAAGTGGGTTAGGCTTAAATGTGCTAGTCATATGCTTCATGATGCTCCAGTTATGTTTCAATTCTTATCTTTTATGTGAGCATCATTGTCATCATCATGCCTAGCTAGAAAGGCATTAAAGAAAAGCGCTTGTTGGGAGACAACCCAATATTTACCCTTACTATTTTTGTGTGTCCACATAATTATGCTACTGTAGTAATCATGTTTTATAGCTTTTGTTTCAATAAACTGCCAAGTAAGACCTTTAGGGTAGCTTATGGTGATAGTTGTCTTGATCCTGCTAAAAATCAGAAACTTTTGTGCCAGTAAATTAGTTTTGATAATTCACAGAAACATGATTTTTGATCTGATTCTTTTTGCTCTGGATTGGTACACAAATTTCTCAGGTTTTCCTAATTTGTTAGGATTTTTGGAGTTCCAGAAGTATACGTTTGATACAGATTACTACATTTTGTTCTGTTTTTGACAGATTTTGTTGTCTATGTGTTGTTTGCTTATTTTGACGAATCTATGAGTAGTATCGGAGGGTATGAACCATAGAAAAGTTGGAATACATTAGATATTACACCAATATGAATTTATAATGAGTTCACAACAGTACCTAAGTGGTGATTTATTTTCATATACTAACGGAGCTTACGTGTTTTCTGTTGAGTTTTGTGTTGTGAAGTTTTCAAGTTTTGGGTAAAGACTCGCTGGACTATGGAATAAGGAGTGGCAAGAACTTAAGCTTGGGTATGCCCAAGGCACATCAAGGTAATATTCAAGGACAACCAAGAGCCTAAGCTTGGGGATGCCCCGGATGGCATCCCCTCTTTCGTCTTCATCCATCGGTAACTTTACTTGGAGCTATATTTTTATTCACCACATGATATGTGTTTTGCTTGGAGCATCATTTTATTTTCTTAGGTTTTGATTTCTGTTTGAATAAAGTACTTAAGATCTGAAATTCTTAAATGATAGAGAGTCTTCACATAGTTGCATAATTATTTGATTACTCATTGATCTTCACTTATATCTTTTGGAGTAGTTTGTATTTTGCTCTAGTGCTTCACTTATATCCTTTTAAGAGCACGATGGTAGTTTTATTTTGAAGAAATGGATGAACTCTCATGCTTCACTTATATTTTTTTGAGAGTCTTTTAGAACAGCATGGTATTTGCTATGGTTATAAAATTGGTCCTAGAATGATGGGCATCCAAGTTGGGTATAATAAAAACTATCATAGAAAGTGAATTGGATGCTATGATCAATTTGATGCTTGATAATTGTTTGAGATGTAAAGGTGGTAATGTTAGAGTCATACTAGTTGGGTAATTATGAAATTGAGAAATACTTGTGTTAAAGTTGGCAAGTCCCGTAGCATGCACGTATGGTAAAAGTTGTGTAACAAGTTTGTAGCATGGAGTGCTCTTTTGATTGCCTTCCTTATGAGTGGTGGTCGATCGGGATCGCGCGATGGTTAACTCCTACCAACCCTTCCCCTAGGAGCATGCGTAGTAGTACTTTGCTCGAGGGCTAATAAACTTTTGCAATAAGTATATGAATTCTTTATGACTAATGTGAGTCCATGGATTATACGCACTCTTACCCTTTCATCATTGCTAGCCTCTACGGTACCGCGCATTGCCCTTTCTCACCTTGAGAGTTCGTGCAAACTTCGCTGGTGCATCCAAACCCCGTGATACGATAAGCTCTATCACACATAAACCTCCTTATATCTTCCTCAAAATAGCCACCATACCTACCCATTATGGCATTTCTATATCCATTCCAAGATATATTGCCATGCAACTTTCCACCGTTCCGTTTATTATGACACGCTCCATCATTGTCATATTGCTTTTGCATGATCATGTAGTTGACATCGTATTTGTGGCAAAGCCACCTTTATAATTCTTTCATAAATGTCGCTCTTGATTCATTGCATATCCCGGTACACTGCCGGAGGCACTCATATAGAGTCATATTTTGTTCTAGTATCGAGTTGTAAACCATGAGTTGTAACTAAATAGAAGTGTGATGATCATCATTATTAGAGCATTGTCCCTTGAAAAGAAAGGCCAAAAAAAAGAGAAAGGCCAAATAAAAAAAGGAAGGCCCAAAATAAGAGGGGACAATGTTACTATCCTTTTCCACACTTGTGCTTCAAAGTAGCACCACGATCTTCATGATAGAGAGTCTCCTATGTTGTCACTTTCATATACTAGTGGGAATTTTTCATTATAGAACTTGGATTGTATATTCCAACAATGGGCTTCCTCAAAATGCCCAAGGTCTTCGTGAGGAAGCAAGATCGATGCACACCCACTAGTTTCTTTTGTTGAGCTTTCATACATTTATAGATCTAGTGCATCCGTTGCATGGCAATCCCCACTCCTCATGTTGACATCAATTGATGGGCATCTCCATAGCCTGTTGATTAACCTCATCAACGTGAGACTTTCTCCTTTTTTTATCTTCTCCACACAACCTCCATCATCATATTCTATTCCAACCATAGTGCTATATCCATGGCTTACGCTCATGTATTGTGTGAGAGTTAAAAAAAGCTGAAGCCGGTTAAAAAGTATGAACCAATTGCTTGGCTCATACCGGGGTTGTGCATGATGGGAGTATTTTGTGTGACGAAAATGAAGCATAGCCTAACTATATGATTTTGTAGGGATAAGCTTTCTTTGGCCATGATATTTTGAGAAGACATGATTGCTTTGTTAGTATGCTTGAAGTATTATTACTTTTATGTCAATACGAACTTTTATCTTGAATCATTTGGATCTGAACTTCATGCCACAATAAAGAAAATTACATTGAGAAATATGCTAGGTAGCATTCCACATCAAAAAATTTGTTTTTATCATTTACCTACTCGAGGACGAGCAGGAATTAAGCTTGGGGGTGCTTCATACGTCTCCAGTGTATCTATAATTTTTGATTGTTCCATGCTATTATATTATCCATCTAGGATGTTTTATATGCATTTATATGCTATTTTATATGATTTTGGGACTAACCTATTAACCTAGAGCCCAGTGCCAGTTTCTGTTTTTTCCTTGTTTTTGAGTTTTACAGAAAAGGAATACCAAAGGAGTCCAATTGACGTGCCAATTTTTGACGATTTTTTATGGACCAAAAGAAGCCCCCGGAGTAAAAGAGTTGGGCCAGAAGAGTCCCGAGCCATCCACGAGGGTGGGGGGCGAGCCCTACCCCCTGGGCGTGCCCCCCTGCCTCATGGACGACTCGAAGACCCCCCCCCCCTAACGTGAGACCTACGCCAAAACTTTCTATAAATACCCAAACCTCTAGAAAATAACCTAGATCAGGAGTTCCGCCGCCGCAAGCTTCTGTAGCCACCAAAAACCTCTCAGGAGCCTGTTCTGGCACCCTACCGGAGGGGGAATCCATCATCAGTGACCATCTTCATCATCCCGGTGCTCTCCATGACGAGGAGGGAGTAGTTCACCCTCGGGGTTGAGGGTGTGTACCAGTAGCTATGTGTTTGATCTCTCTCTCTCTCTCTCTCGTGTTCTTGAGGTGATACGATCTTGATGTATCGCAAGCTTTGCTATTATAGTTGGATCTTATGATGTTTCTCCCCCTATACTCTCTTGTGATGAATTGAGTTTTCCCCTTGAAGTTGTCTTGTCGGATTGAGTCTTTAAGGATTTGAGAACACTTGTTGTATGTCTTGTCGTGCAGACCTGTGGTGACAATGGGATATTCACGTGATCTACTTGACGTATGTTTTGGTGATCAACTTGCGGGTTCAATGAACTTATGCATAGGGGTTGGCACACATTTTCGTCTTGACTCTCCAGTAGAAACTTTGGGGCACTCTTTGAAGTACTTTGTGTTGGTTGAATAGATGAATTTGAGATTGTGTGATGCATATCGTATAATCACGCCCACGGATACTTGAGGTGACATTGGAGTATCTAGGTGACATTAGGGTTTTGGTTGATTTGTGTCTTAAGGTGTTATTCTACTACGAACTCTATGATAGATCGAATGAAAAGAATAGCTTCGTGTTACTTTACTACGGACTTTTGAATAGATCGATCAGAAAAGATAACTTTGAGGTGGTTTCGTACCCTACAATAATCTCTTCATTTGTTCTCCGCTATTAGTGACTTTGGAGTGACTCTTTGTTGCATGTTGAGGGATAGTTATATGATCCAGTTATGTTATTATTGTTGAGAGAACTTGCACTAGTGAAAGTATAAACCCTAGGCCTTGTTTCCTACCATTACAATACCATTTACGCTCACTTTTATCATTAGTTACCTTGCTGTTTTTATATTTTCAGATTACAAAAACATATATCTACCATCCATATTGCACTTGTATCACCATCTCTTCGCCGAACTAGTGCACCTATACACTTTGCCATTGTATTGGGTGTGTTGGGGACACAAGAGACTCTTTGTTATTTGGTTGCAGGGTTGTTTGAGAGAGACCATCTTCATCCTACGCCTCCCACAGATTGATAAACCTTAGGTCGTCCACTTGAGGGAAATTTTCTACTGTCCTACAAACCTCTGCACTTGGAGTCCTAACAACGTCCACAAGAAGAAGGTTGTGTAGTAGACATCACCTATATATACTCATATACCCTGCAAACATCCAGGAGCACTACGGAACCCTATTTCCACCGCCGCAACCTTCTGTACCCGTGAGATCCCATCTTGGGGCCTTTTCCGGCGCTCCGCCGGAGGGGGGATCGATCTCGGAGGGCTTCTACATCAACACCATAGCCTCTCCGATGAAGTGTGAGTAGTTTATCTCAGACCTTCGGGTCCATAGTTATTAGCTAGATGGCTTCTTCTCTCTCTTTGGATCTCAATACAAAGTTCTCATCGATCTTCTTGGAGATCTATTCGATGTAATTCTTTTTGCGGTGTGTTGTCGAGATCCGATGAATTGTGGGTTTATGATCAAGATTATCTATGAACAATATTTGAATCTCCGCTGAATTATTTTATGTATGATTTGTTATCTTTGCAAGTCTCTTCGAATTATCAGTTTGGTTTGGCCTACTAGATTGATCTTTCTTGCAATTGGAGAAGTGCTTAGCTTTGGGTTCAATCTTGCGGTGTCCTTTCCCAGTGACAGCAGGGGCAGCAAGGCACGTATTGTATTGTTGCCATCGAGGATAAAAAGATGGGGTTTATATCATATTGCTTGAGTTTATCCCTCTACATCATGTCATCTTGCCTAATGCATTACTCTGTTCTTATGAACTTAATACTCTAGATGCATGTTGGATAGCGGTCGATGTGTGGAGCAATAGTAGTAGATGCAGAATCATTTCGATCTACTTGTCACGGACGTGATGCCTATATACATGATCATGTCTAGATATTCTCATAACTATGCACTTTTCTATCAATTGCTCGACAGTAATTTGTTCACCCACCATAATACTTATGCTATCTTGAGAGAAGCCACTACTGAAACCTATGGCCCCCGGGTCTATTCTCCATCATATAAGTTTTTGATCTATTTTATTTTGCAATCTTTACTTTCCAATCTATATCATAAAAATACCAAAAATATTTATCTTATTATCTCTAACAGATCTCACTTTTGTAAGTGGCCGTGAAGGGATTGACAACCCCTTTATCGCGTTGGTTGCAAGGTTCTTATTTGTTTATGCAGGTACTAGGGATTTGAGTGTAGCCTCCTGGTGGATTGATACCTTGGTTCTCAAAAACTGACGGAAATACTTACGCTACTTTGCTGTATCACCCTTTCCTCTTCAAGGGAAAACCAACGCATGCTCAAGAGGTAGCAGTTGGCTGCGACTTTGGGCCTTATATAGGTCGGCTTCTCCATCCTTTCCTTTTCTTTTTCTCTATCCCATTTACAGAAAATAGACAAAAGGACAAATAGAAGAAAAAGAAATAGCCAGTGTGTTTGGAAAATATTGACATCTTTTATGAAGAGCCTAAGATTTATACTTAGTCCAAAGAAACAAGTGTCAACCCAATCAGAAGAGTTGAATTCAAATTCATTTGAATTTAATTAAAATGGATTTGAACTATAGATATGAGTTAGAAGTGCCCAAAAAGGGTTGTATGTTTAACAGTCATGAAATGTAGTTTTTTTTTATTGTTTCCATCAGCCCGGTAATATAATAAGTCATTGCTCAAAAAGCAAACGCAAATTGTTCTGTTGCTCAACTAGCCAGCCCAGGGCTCCTGTCCAACGTGAGGTTTTTGGTTTGATTCCCCACAACGTGCAAATTGTTTCATTTTGCTTTCTCTCTATTTATTTCTTCTACACACTGCATGTTTTTATTTTGTTTTCTCTCTATTTATTTCTTGTACACACTAACATGCGAGACCGCTTAGGTAGAGAGAGAAAACGAGCTCACAATGTGTTGTTTGACCGTCGCCTTAAAAAAATACGAAGCTCTATGATGTGACAATGACAGTATAATCACCACAACACATATACAGTCACTTTATTGACTGTATTCTTAAGAACAAAGAGCATACATGACAAGTTCAATGACCACCGATGTATTTTACTCTGGATCTGAATTTGAGGGTGCTAAGTACTACTTGCTACATTGTGTATCCCCCCTATTAAGAAGTAGAATAACAGTAAAGACTTACGATGTGAAATCTCACTATCTCGGATTGTCTTGATCTCATCTGTCCTTTCTTTTTTCATATAAAAATTCCACTATTCCCATGGATTTGACACCTAAGGTGAGTCAGTGTTTCCTCTTTTAAGGGTCAAGGTGTTGGAAATATACCCTAAAGGCAATAATATTTGCATTCTTGTATTTCTGTATTCATAATTAAAGAATTTATATTCTCTGCTATAACTGCTATGATCCCGGAATATGCGATTCACTGGAAAACTCATATGCACATGTGCAATTATTAATAGTTAAATAAAAGGTTCCTAGTCTTGCCAATAGGGCTAGCTCAAGTATTGTTGGTGATCATGTTTTCCGAATCTTAGGATATCGTTAAGTCTAATGATAGTCCTAAACGACATTGAGATTATGACGTTGGAAGATAGATCATATTGAATCGACCCAATCTTGTTTGTTAATAATTGAGTTAATATCATCTGAAATCAATTGTAATAACACGGAGTGTTAACATGTGAATTTTATCCTTGGACCATGAGAGTATCATAGTCACTTCTTACCGTACAATGGGCTTTGGGGTTGCTCAAACGTCACCTGTAACACGGTGATCATAACGACAACTTCCAGGTTCATCGGAAAGTTTGACAAGTGACTTGATAGCTCGAGAGTGGGATTTGCTCCTCGAACAATAGATAGATAGTCTTAGGGCCTCTCAGTGTGACGGCATTGATCATCGTCTGGCATACACAGGTGACCACGTCACGGGGATGCCGGAACACAATAACGAGAAAGAAGAACAAAACTGGTAATGAGGATTTCGGTATAGTGAGCATGGCGATGACTCGGGAGGATACCGATGCGGGTTTTCTGAAGTATAGTGAAGTAAAGGACAAATTACATGATAACCAAAGGTTCACTCGAATATCATTCATGTGCTTATAGGGATCGATACGGACGTCCACGGTTCCCCTATCGGTCATTAAACAAACTGTTTCTTTCATGTCTATTAGTTACCGAACCTACGAGTTCAGAAGCTCAAGGAAATCACGATCATCTGAGTGTTAGTAGGATGGTAGTGATGACAACATATTTGTGGTATTGCTTCATTAATATTATGAATAGTTCCAAGAGGATCAGGAAGCGTTTCGGGGTCACCAAAAGGATTTCGGAGAGTATCGGGTAATGCCAAGTATTAAAGATAATTAATATATAGGTGGGAAATGTTTTTGGGGATGTTAAATTATATATAAAATGGTCTGAAAGTATTTAGAACAAATTTATGTTTAATTTAATATCAATGGGCCTTAAAAGGCCATGAGGTGGAAGGCAACTTGTGCCAAAAAGGCCCAAGTGGGGAGGCGCCTCCTTCGCTATGGGAGGATATTTCTATTGGATGGGTAGGATTCCTCCTCCCCTCCCTAACGCGGTGCACCAAGGGGAGCTCCTTCCCCCTTGGTGGTAGCCCTCCTCTCCCCTCTATCCTATATATACATGAGGATTTGTGCTCTTTTGATCATACAAATTTCGGAGCCTCCTCTAGTTCTTCTAGTTCTTGCTCTAGTTCTGGTTAGTCCTAGTTGACTAATTAGAGCTAGGATAATTCTCTTGTCCTCAAAATTGGAAGCCCAGTGTGGTTCTAATATCCTTCCTCTAATTCTCCTATAACGATTAGCTCTGGTTGACAAAGCTCTGCGGGATCATGAAGGTTGCACGCTTGCAACCAAGTAGAGAAGTCGGTCTTCGGTTTGAGGGACTGTTCGTGGGCGGTTCGAGGGATCGTTCATCGACGATTTGAGGGAGTCCAATTATGATCTACACCGACACATTCTTCTTCCATTGCAACTCGATGACGGTAACGATCGTGATCACAACCCATTATGCATCTTCATATAGATCTTGGTGTGCGTAGGTGCAATTCTTTTGTACTATGTTTCCCAACAGTGGCATCATGAGAAGTTATATGAGTATGTGCAGGTTGCAATCTAGATCACATGTGGTTGTGAGGGTTGATGTTCTTTCTATGCTTCCCTTGAGTGTTGCTTTGGTTCAATTCATCGACGGCATGGTGTCGCTTTTCAGCAGATTCTAACAATCAATCGGCTCAGGCTATCGATGATCTGCTAACAGCTCCTTGGGCTTCACCATAGTTGAGAATAGTGAACTATCGCATAAAGAAGAGGGTGCCAAAGATAGATGATCTTCTACGGGGGTCACGCGTATTTGACGAAGTTCAATGTGGGGATCGAGACTTTTAATTAAGTCTCTTCTTTCACACACCCCAAAACTTAATCTAGCCTCAAGAATCATCGCCTATGTTGTGGACGTAGGTAGATAGTATTTTTGTTAAAACAGGTTAACCACATAACTAAAAAAATTCTAATACCGATTTAGAGGATGTCTAACTTGGTTTTGCAGGGTATGCATATGATGATGTATAGCCTCTGTCATGATAATGAGTTTTTGTATGAGATGGTTATATGTTTTAATGTTGAGTGGTCTGTGCATCACGGCATGATGGCTGGAGCGACGATATTGCCACATTAATGTAAATTCCATAGAGATAGCTGATGACCCACAAGTATAGGGGATCAATCGTAGTCCTTTCAATAAGTAAGAGTGTCGAACCCAACGAGGAGCAGCAGGAAATGACAAGTGGTTTTTAGCAAGGTAATGTCTGCAAGCACTGAAATTGTCGGTAACAGATAGTTTGATACCAAGATAATTTGTAACAAGTAAATAACGGTAATGGTAACAAAAGTGCAGCAAGGTAGCCCAATCCTTTTGAGGTAAAGGACGGGCCTAAACGGTCTCTTATGATAAGCAAAGCGTTCTTGAGGGTACACGGGAATTTCATCATATCACTTTCATCATGTTGGCTTGATTCGTGTTCGCTACTTTGATAATTTGATATGTGGGTGGATCGGTGCTTAGGTGATGTTCTTACTTGAACAAACCTCCTACTTATGATTAACCCCCTCGCAAGAATCCGCAACTATGACAAAAGTATTAAGATAAACCATAGCATTAAACTTTTGGATCCAAATCGGTCCCTTACGAAGTAGCGCATAAACTAGGGTTCAAGCTTCTGTCACTCTAGTAACCCATCGTCTAATAACTACTCCACAATGCATTCCCTTAGGCCCAAATATGGTGAAGTGTCATGTAGTCAACGTTCACATTGCACCACTAAGGGAATCACAACATACATATCATCAAAATATCGAACACATATGAGGTTCACATGATTACTTGCAACATGACTTCTCCTGTGACCTCAAGAAAAAAGTTACTACTCACAAATAATAATCATGCTCAAGATCAGAGGGGTATTAAATAGCATAATGAATCTGAACATATAATCTTCCACCCAATAAACCATATAGTAATCAATTACAAGATGTAATCAACACTACTAGTCACCCACAAGCACCAATCTAAGGTTCCGGTACAAAGATTGAACACAAGAGATGAACTAGGGTGTGAGAGGAGATGGTGTTGTTGAAGATGTTGATGGAGATAGCCCTCCCAAATATAGGAGAGTTGTTGGTGATGATGATGATGATGATTTCCCCCTCCGAGAGGGAAGTTCCCCGGTGGAATCACTCCACCGGAGGGCAAAAGTGCTCCTGCCCAAGTTCCGCCTCGAGACGGCAGCTGAAAGTGCAACTAATCCCCGGGTGGTTTTGGTAATTCATAACAACATATAGCTCATTGAACTAATATCCATTCAATTTAAATATTTTAAAAAGTTCAATGATTGGCATGGCATGGATTAGAGATGTGGACCCCTCAAAATACTAAGGACAAAGATTGGCAAAATCTCAAGACTCTTCATTTTCATTTTAGTGATCCAAGATCACATTAAGTCTATAGGAAAGCCAATACTATTAAAAGGGGATGAGGTGTTGCTTAATGGTCTACTTGCTTAAAGGGCTTAGTGATATTGCTCCAAAACCCTTAGGCACTTTCTCATTTCCACATATGTCCAAAACCCAAACTCAAACTCGGCCCCACCAATTTGATCTATCTAGCGCCACCGAGTTCAGTTGACATAGCCACTTCCAGAAACACTTGACAATTCAGTCAAACCGATACGGATCTTGGTCTCATCGAGATGGCCTTTTAAACTCTCGGTTTCCCTTTGTAACATTTCGATCTAATCGAAATGAGCAATCGGTCCCACCGAGTTTGCTTGACTAACTCTCTGTTTGCTCTTTGTTGAAATCGATCTCACTGAGTTTAGGCAATCGGTCTCACCGAAATGAGGTTTTGCCCTAGCCCTAGCACATCTGTCCCACCGAGTTCATCCAGTCGGTCCCACCGAGATTCCTAACATTCACATTTTGAACTAAATTGGTCTCACCGAGTTATTCTATTCGGTTTGACCGAGTTGGGTAAAATGTGTGTAACGGTTGGATTTCTTGTGAAGGCTATATATACCCCCTTCACCCCCATCTCCATTTGTGAGAGATCCATCAGAATGTGCCTACACTTCCACTACTCATTTTCTAAGAGAGAACCACCTACTCATGCTTTGAGACCAAGACATTCCAATTATACCACAAGAATCTTGATCTCTAGCCTTCCCCAAGTTGCTTTCCACTCAAATCATCTTTCCACCATAGCCAAATCTGTGAGGGAGAGTTGAGTGTTGGCAGACTATCATTTGAAGCACAAGAGCAATGAGTTCATCATCATCACACCATCTATTACCTTTTGGAGAGTGATGTCTCCTAGATTGGTTATTTGTCACTTGGGAGCCTCCGACAAGATTGTGGAGTTGAGCCAAGGAGTTTGGAAGGGCAAGGAGATCGCCTACTTCGTGAAGATCTACCCGAGTGAGGCAAGTCTTTCGTGCGCGAGGGCCATGGTGGGATAGACAAGGTTGCTTCTTCGTGGACCCTTCATGGGTGGAGCCCTCCGTGGACTCGTGCAACCATTACCCTTCGTGGGTTGAAGTCTCCATCAACGTGGACATACGATAGCACCACCTATCGGAACCACGCCAAAAATCTCTGTGTCTACATTGTGTTTGTCTTCTCCAAACCCTTCCATTTACCTTCATATGCAATTTTTCAATTTCCACTACTACACTCTTAGAATTGCATGTGTAGGTTGATTGCTTGACTTGTACTAGTTGCTAAAATCTGCCAACACTTAAAATTGGGAAAATGTTAGATTTTTATTTGGTCAAGTAGTCTAATCACCCCCCCCCCCTCTAGACCTACTTTTGATCCTATAGCGGCGCTTCGTGCTGAAAGTCCTCTCCTTATTTTCTCTAGGTCAAAATGTCTAATATACCAGAAGATGGGCACCGGAGGTGGGCCAAGGAGGGCACAACCCACTAGGGCGCGCCCAGGTGGGTTGTGCCCACCTGGTGGGCCCCTCTGGTAGTTATTTGCTCCAATATTTCTTAAATACTCCATAAAAAATCTCCATGAAGTTTTAGCTTATTTGAAGATTTGCGGAATAGGTAACTCTGACGTAGCTTTTCCAGGTCCAGAATTTCAGCTGCCGGTATTCTCCCTCTTTGTGTAAACCTTGCATATTATGAGAGAAAAGGCATTATAATTACTCCCAAAAGCGTTATTATGAATAAAAAGATTATAGGAAACAGTAGGCAAACATGATGCAAAATGGACGTACCAACTCCCCCAAGCTTAGACCTTGCTTGTCCTCAAGCGAAAACCAAAATCAAAAAACATATCCACATGCTTAGAGAGAGAGAGAGAGAGGTGTCGATAAAAATAAAATACGGACATAGAAGCATCATGCATACTATAACAGCAAGGAACTTTAACATAAACTTTGTCAAACAACTTTTATCATATAACATCTCATGAACAAGTAACAATTATTCACAACACTGAAGTATAAAGCATAAACCTTATTGAAAACCAACAAACTATGTTCTCTGTCAAATTTTCAACTACAATTCATCATCTTTTCAGGAAGGGTCACGTATCAGAGTCTTTAGGAAAGTCCACATACTCAACCATCATTTAATCTTCAATGATTGCTAACACTCACAGCAGACCCATGAGCAAAAAATTTCAACCGGACACATAGAAAGATAGGGGCTTATAGTTTCGCCTCCCAACGTATTCACCTCAAGGGTGATGTAAACAATAATAACGCATGCCTACTCATATCCAACTAGATATATGTGCCTAGATCTTTCCTCACCACATGGTGCTTGCAAAAGGAGAAAATAAAAAGGAATAGGTAGGAATACTTTGACTCTTGCATAAAAGTAAAAGATAGGCCCTTCGCAGAGGGAAGCAAAGGTTGTCATGCGCTTATTTGTTTGTACGCCAAATCCCTTAATGCAAAAGAACGTCACGCTATATTGCCTCTTATGACAGCAACCTTTATTATATAATCTGTCGCTTTTATTCTTTGCCATCACAAGTTTGTACAACGCTAAATTTTCTATTACACTAAATGATCCAACACATTTAGAAGCAATTTTTTTTCCTTATTGCACCGATGAAAACTTACTTGAAGGATCTTACTCAATCCATAGGCAAGTATAGTGGACTCTCAAAATAAGATTTGGGTTAAGGGTTTTTGGATGCACAAGTAGTATCTCTACTTAGTGCAGAATTTTGGGCTAGAAAATATTTTGAGCAAGCACCACATGTTAAAGGATCTATCACAATATAACTTCTATGTGAATATGAACAAACATAAATCATTATGTTGTCTTCCTTGTCCAACGTCAACTATTTTGACACAAAATATTTAATGGGGGCTCACAATCATAAAAGATGTCCAAGATAGTGTATTTGCATGTGAATCTTCTCTTCCCTTATTAATTCTTTCATGAGTTGCATCATTGACCAATGCTATGTTGCCAATCTCCAATAAATTTTACCGCTTATACTTTTCCTTATGTGATGTCATTACTTACCATAAGATTAGCATATGATCTTATTCATTTATTTCTTTTCTTTTATTGAAACATTAAAATAAAGAAACAAGACTTAAACTACTCTTTATTATATTTCTCGCACACGATTACATCGATAGATAGATCACTAAGCAAACACTTGAAAAGGAAGGATCAGGCTAAACTTTTATTCAACTAAATCATAAGATAACCAAAGACCGAACTAAAATAGATGAAAGCAAAGATAGTGGTGGTGATACAATACCGGGAAACCTCCCCCAAGCTTGGCACAAGCCAAGGGGAGTGTCCATACCATGAACTCAAGTCTCCTTTGGTGATGAAGAAGGTGGTGGTGGTGATGGATCCGTGTTCTCTAATATACTCATGAGTAGCTCCCTCAGACCTTGAATCGCCTGAAGGGCTCGATGAAGTAACTCGGTATTTTTCCCACTTAGCCATAATAAGTTTATTCTCTGGGCCCCAAGAGGTTGTTCCTGCATCACTTTCTCTTGGACGAGGTATGTCCCAATTGGACGGTAGGTGCACACGAGGAGTATTCTTGAACCCATAATTGTGAATCAAATTGTAAAAAAAAAAATCGATGTAACCTGTGTAAAGGCACCCTTAGAGAAAGTTCTTCTTCCACGATGGGGCTTTCTTGGCTGTTTGTTAGTCTAATGTCCTGATGGGGATTAGGACGAGTGGAGATGCCGGTCAGAGTGCCCCTCTCGGAGGCTGGAGGGTGAACTCCAAGCAAGCTCCCCTCACCTTCCTCCATGGGAACATCCTCAATTACCTCTTCTTCTAGGTCCTCCTCTAGCAACCAAGCATCATCTTCCAGGTTGTTGGAGGAGGGGGAAGACATGACGCCTAGCTTGATAGATCTGACAGAAAACAACAAGAAACAAGAATAGAAGATTTCTCTGTGATACGGTGTTCAATATGTTCGGGGGGTATATAAAGATTTTTATCTTGGGAAACAAGAAAACGGGAGGAAAACGGAGTCGGTAAGGTTCGTGAGGTGGGCACAACCCACCTGGGCGCGCCTGGGGGCCCAGGCGCGCCCTGGTGTCTTGTGCCCCCTCGGTGCCTTCCTGGTTGTTTCTTATTTTTCCTAATTTTTAAAATATTCCAAAACTAACAGAAAATATTTTTGCGGATTTTTCGGAGTCCATTTACTTACCCTATCACATACCTCCTCTTTTTTAGTTATTCTGGAGTGTTCCGAAAGGTTTCTTTTATGTGTTCCTCAGGTGTCATGGTCTGAATAATATTACTTTCAACATTAATTGGAGTACCTGAGATATAGTGTTTAATTCTTTTCCCGTTGACCACCTTCGGTTTAGTACCTTCGGCATTATTTATTTTAATAGCTCCAGAGCGATAAACCTCCTCGATGATATATGGTCCTTCCCATTTAGGGAGAAGTTTTCCTGCAAAGAATCGGAAACAAGAGTTGTATAGAAGGAACATATTCTCCAACTTTGAATTCTCCCTTTTGGATTCTTTTGTCATGCCATCTTTTAACTTTTTATTTGAATAATTTGGCATTTTAATAATCTTGGGTTCTCCATTCATCTAGTGAGCTAATATCAAATAACCTCTTTTCTCCCGCAAGTTTAAAATCATAGTTGAGTTCTTTTATTGCCAAATATGCTTTATGTTCTAACTCTAGAGGTAAATGACAAGCTTTTCCATAAACCATTTTATAGGGACACTACAGGAATCAGGAACTTTGCCATCCGCCACGGCTGACGGCAAAGGCACACATGGCGGACGGCAAAGACCTTTGTCGTCAGCCAGCAGACGGCAACACATCTACCTGAACAGTCTACGGCAAAGGCCTCTTTGCCATCTGCTGGCGGACGACAAAGATGAAAAGGGCTTTGCCGTCCGCTGATAGACGGCAAAGAGCTTGGACGGCACACATGGCAGTTCAGGTCTGTTAAGTGGTTAACGACATGCTTTGCTGTCAGCCAGCGGACGACAAAGATGCAAGGGCCTTTGTCGTCTGCTGGCTGGCGGCAAATCTGCCAAATAGGCCAGCCCCTAATTCCCAGGTTGCACAGGTAGCTGCCACTAGGGCTGTAAGAAAAGCTCGAGGCTCGTGATCCGCTCGAGATCGACTCGTTTTTTGGCTCGACTCGAGATCGATTCGGAAAGAAACAAGCTGAGTATGAAAACTTTCCGTAGCTCGGCCGAGGAATGAGCCGATCTTGAGCCAATCCTGGCTCGCTCAATTTTAGCTCGATGGCTTGGCATAATATCATTATGTTAAATGATTATGTCATATATTAACTAAAAATAGGATAATTTATTACCATTTAGGTCATATAGGATTTTCTCCATTTTATTTATCGGCAAACATGGAAGCTTAATTAAGTGTGGAGAAAATTTAGGCCTTATTATGGTACGTGGTCAGTCGTGTGTTAAATATCCTGTCATTTCTGGCAAAAGATCTAAAGAATATGCACCTTTATTTTTCTTTTCTTTCATCCGTGAAGATGAGCTCTCCCAGGCATGATAAGATGGATGTACCTGCAGTTGGAGTTAGCCCTTTTTTCACTTTGCCATCTAGTTGGTACTATAGTTTAGAATTAAATGAAGGATCTCAGAATAATGTTTTGATTGGAATAATATTTTTGTAGTGCCTTTTTTATTCATGTTGTGCCTTATTTAGTTGAAATATTAGTTGTAGATTTTATTATTTTAATCGTCTCATTTAGCTCGAAACTAGCTCGAGATCGTTACAAGCTGAGCACGAGTCATGTACAACTCGACCTTGAGCTTCACTCAGTATGAGCTCGCTCGAATTTTCATATGAGTTGAGCTGAGCCAAGTATAACTCGCTCGAACTCGACTCGTTTGCAGCCCTAGCTTCCACGTAGCAGCTTTGCTGTCTACCAGCAGACAGCAAAGTGTCTATATAGCCCCTGTTTTTTCTGTTTTTTTGTTAAATTCATTCAATTTTGACATAATTTCACACATATATATACACACATTTCAAAATAATTTCAACAATCATACCAACAATAAGTTTCCAACAACATATACATATACAACTACAAGAACATATACAAGTTTCCAACAACATTTCCATATATACAAGTTTGCAACAAGATATCCAACAAGTTTCCAACAACATATCCAACAAGTTTGCAACAAGTTTCCATAAATAAAAAGGAAGCACAAGCACAAGTAAAAGTTTGCAAGAAGTTTCCATCAATGCTAGCTTCCTCATCTCAAGCAAATCTGCAAATTAGGAAAGATGAAAGTTAGAAGAAGAAGAAGAAGACTAGCTAGAAGAAGAAGAAGAAGAAGAAGAAGAAGAAGAAGAAAACAAAGAAGAAGAAGAAGAAGAAGAAGAACTTCTTCTTAGAAGAAGAAGAAGAAATTCTTCTTAGAAGAAGAAGAAGAAGAAGAAGAAGAACGTCTTCTTCTTCTTCTTCTTCTTCTTCTAACTAAGGTTGGTAAAAATGAATTTTTTTAGCTAAGGTAGGTAAAAATGCTAAGTGTGTAGGTCATTTTAGAGCTAGGCTAGGTAAATAGGTCATTTTGCAGCTAACCTACGTAGTTAGGCCATTTTTTAGCTAACTAAGCATATGTATTCATTTTGTAGGACAAAATGGTAAGTGTAGGTCATTTTAGACCTATCCTAGTTAAAATCGGTCATTTTGGAGCTAGGTAAGGTTATTTTGTCATTTTGGAGGAAAATAAACGAATTATATGATAGTTTGGAGCTAAACCAAGGTTATTATGCCATTTTTACCTAAGTGCGCTAATTATGTCATAAATGAACTAGCTAAGCTAATTAAAGATCATTACTGAGCTATCCTAGGTTGTTATGCCATTTTGTACCTAAGTGAGCTAATTATGTCATAAATGAAGTAGCTAAGCTAATTATAGATCATTATTGAGCTATCATAGGTTCTTATGCCATTTTGTATCTAAGTGAGCTAATTATGTCATAAATGATGTAGTTAAGCTAATTATAGATAATTATTGAGCTATCCTAGATTGTTATGCCATTTTGTACCTAAGTGAGCTAATTATGTCATAAATGAACTAGCTAAGCTAGCTATAGACCATTATTGAGCTATCCTAGGTTGTTATGCCATTTTCTAGCTAACAAAGCTTTTGTTAAGCAAAACACTTGGGAAAACTTACCATAATCCGGGAGGTGAAGGGCCGGTCGGGGTTGCGCCATCGTGAGACAGAGAAGGATCGGTCGATCCTTTGTGGGAGGCGTGCTACACGAAAGATCATTTGCCATGTTTAGTTAGCATGATGCAACTGAAATGTGAATACTAGTAACTAATGACCATTCAAATGAAACTCACCTTGTACGCTATAGCAATCTGGGGCGTCGGCGGAGGGGTCTAGCCGGTTTTCTCGCACACGGACTGCACATTTTGTTTTCTCGAGTCGGTCATATTAGTTAGTAATGAAACGAACATTGTGTGCATGATTTGGGTAGTATGCGGGAGAAACTTACCACGAGGATCTCCTATAGGGCCCGGTGACTCACGTCGTTCTGGTTCCTCTCCACCTCCAACAGATTAGCCGTCCTCTCCTCCATGTCCCTCACCTTCTCCTCCGCCTGCCTGGTTGCCTCCGCCACAAGCTCCTGGGCCCTAGCCTCGATAGCAAGATCCACTAGCCGTGGTCGAGGCCTCATCTCGGGAAGAGACTTCGTCTGCTGCTTCTTGATCTCTGTGAGACTTCTAGGACAACATATGAGCCCATCCCCAATGGCTATATGGCCATGTTTCCTCCCACCACCAGATAGCATCATGAGCTCAGGATCAAAAGGACTCTGGCTCGGGTTGAAGTCCTCGCCTTTCATCTCGTTCCCCCAGTCTCTGTACCTCACAAGCTTGTTGTGGGAGGAGATGTTGGTGAAGCTATCTGGATGATTGAGGTCATCCTCCGAGAATGCCTTGGCATTCTTGTACGGGGCACTATGGGCCATGGCATAGAGGTCGTACAACGGCGGTACCTCCTTCTTGTTGTGTCGCGCCTGAAAGAGAGGAACAAGATAAATTAGTAATTAAAGCTAGCATGAAGAATGAAATTGTATGAATTGAACCACATACCCAATGATCCCCGTACTCAAACAAGTTGGAGCTCCCTTGATGGTGCGGCACACCTTACATCTGGGCACGCTTGTCCCTGGCCTTGTTGTGGAAGGCTAGCCATTGGGGAGAGCACCACTCATCCACCAACCTCTCCCAACAGTCCATCTTATCAGCACACCATCTCGTGGGCACCTGAGTTAGACAAAGAGAAATTTCAGCGCTACGCCTACGAATCAAATCAAGGAAACTGGTACAAGGCCTTAAGAATAGGTAATTACCGTCATGTACTTCTCCTTACTCAGATACTTGAGGCGGCACTTCTTCTTCTGCCTCCTGATGTTAGTCGAGGCATAGTAGTCTCGGACAGCCTGGACCCGAGCCTCGTGCTGTGTGTTCTCAAGTAGGCACTTGCACTCGGCTTCGAGAACCATAGCCGTGTCCGCCTCATGTTCCTCAAGACACCTATAGAAGGTCTGCAATCTAACAAGACAACACTGATCATTAGTACAATCACTAGGTACTATTAATTTTTTATTCTATAAAGGATAAATTACCCAAAAGTGTCATCTCACAATGTCGGCCACCGTCTCGCACATGACACCGTCGACCATCTCCCCCGGCGGGGACAGTCTTGTACAGCTCCCAGGTCAGTGCTAGCTGTGGAATCTCACCCTCACCGGGCAACGTGACCCACCCCGAGAAGTGGTGCCGAACTAGAGTACGAAGGACCAGGTTGGGCCTACGGACACGATCTGTGTGTATCCAACCCCTGAAGTATGACAAGGCCAACACATTAGATATTAACTTGAACAAACATGAAGGAAAAAGGTTAAAAAGAGTAAATTAATGCACTTACTTCTCCCCGTTAGGCCGAATCAACCACCTCTGGTCGCGGGTCGCCGGCACGGATGATAGCTTAGTACCACCACGCTGGTAGACCTTCTTGCCCTCCTCAACCCTCTCGCTCTCGCTGAAACGATCCTCAGATAAGGTCTCCTCGACATCATCATCATGGTCGCTAGTCTCCGGAGTCACGTGTGACGAAGACTCTGGGACCCTAGTCTCCTGGGAGGAAGACTGTGGGACCCGAGTCTCTTGGGAGGAAGACACTGGGACCCAAGGCTTGGCGATCAGAGGCTCGTGGACCGGAGTCCGACACGGGTCCAGATCAGATGGGTCCACCTGAGACGGAGCACTCCGGTGGTCGAGAGACTCAGCGGGGGGTGGCGGCGAGGAAGGCAGAACAACCTTCCTACCTCTCCCAGCGCCCCGTCCACCTCTAGCTGCACCCCTCTTCTTCCCCCGACCTCCTCTCCCAGCTGAAGAAGAAGCTCCCGCGGAAGGTGTTGGGGGTGTGTGCATGCTATCTACCAGTGCCCTCCGAAGGTTCTGGGGTGGAATAACAACACCCCTCCCATGCGCCGTGGTAGGAGGATCGGAGCGCTCTCAACCCAAGCACACCATCTGTCAACACCTACAATGACAAAGAGTAAACGAAATTAGTACAACATAAACATAATAAAAAATTTAGTGTGTATCATCATCATGAACATACTAAAAAAATTGAATACCTAATAACATAAACTAATTAATATCGGGTGTCGGTGTCGGGGGTGCCATGTCGGGATCTCGGGGTGTCGTTTCGGGGGTCGGTGGTGTCGTGTCGGGGTGTTGTGTCGGCGTCGGGGTGCCCCTCGGCAACCCACGGGGGTCGGGGTGTCGTGTCGGGGGTCAGGGTGTCGGGGGTGTCGTGTCAAGGGTCGAGGGGTCGGGGTGTTGGGGTGTCATGTCGAGGGTCGAGGGGTCGGGGTGTCAGGGTCAGGGGTCGGGGTGTCGTGGTAGGGATGGCAAATCCTCGACCCCTTGACCCTCGACACGACACCCCGACCCCTCGACCCTCGACCCAACACCCCGACTCCTCAACCCTCGACACGACACCCTGACACCCCGACCCCTTGACCCCCGACACGACACCCCCGACACCCCGACCCTCGACATTACACCCCGACCACTCGACCCTCGACACTAAACTAAAAAATCTAAACTAATTAAACTAAATAACTTAGACCAATCAAACCAAAACTAACTAAACTAGAAAACCAAAACCAAGTAAACCTAAACTAACTAAACTAAACAACCTAAACTAATTAAACTAATTAACCTAAACTAATTAAATTAATTAACCTAAGCTAATTAAACCTAAACTAAATAAGCTAAAGTAAATAGCCTAAACAAATTAAACCTAAACCTTAACTAAAAAACCTTAATTAATTGAACCTAAAAACTAACTAAACTAAAAAATAGAAAAAAATAGAAAAAAACAGGGTGGCAGGGGCTCACCGTGGGGGCGGCGACGCGTTGGGGAGGGGTCGCGACGGGGCACGGTGGCGACGGGGCGGGGAGAGGGTGGCGACGGGCGACGCTCCTCGGGGCGGTCCACCGGTGGCTGCGACGAGGAGACAACGGGGGGAAGGCTCGGGAGGGGGTGGGGACGCAAGGAGGGGGCGGCGACCGGGCAGGGGGGCAGCGACGGAGAGGTGGTGGGCCGATGGGGGCGGCGTGTTGGTGTGGGGCGATGGGGCAGTGGTGGTGCTCGTTGGGCGGAGAGGAGAGGAGAGGAGAAAGAGAGAGGGCGACGGCGAGGGCACGGGCCGTTATCTTATTTTGAAGTGTTGCCGTTCGTGTCGCCTTTGTCGTCCGCAAGCTGATGGCAACGGAGTCTTTGCCGTCTGCTGGTGGAAGGCAAAGAGGGGGCCCATTAGGGCTTAACAGCCAGTGGGCCAAACACCCTCTTTGTCGTTCGCTAGCGGACGGCAAAATAATGGCTCATGGCAAAGCATTACTTTGCGACAAGCTTTCTCGTGGCTGATGGCAAAGACATTCTTTGTCGTCCGCTAGCAGACGGCAAAGAGGTGGCAGACGGCAAATCTTTTGATTCCAGTAGTGGGAGATATACACATAGAATTTTTATAAGCTGTTCTGTAGGCCCAAAGTGCATCATCTAATTTCTTAGACCAATTATTTTGGGACCTATTAATGGTTTCTGTAATATTAGTTTTATTTCTCTATTTCTAAGTTCAACTTGACCACTAGATTGAGGATGATAGGGTGATGCAATTCTATGGTTAACATCATATTTAGCAAGCATTTTATGGAAAGCACCATGAATAAAGTGTGAACCACCATCAGTCATTAAATATCTAGGGACTCCAAACCTCGGGAAAATAACTTCTTTAAGCATTTTAATGGAAGTGTTATGATCAGCACTACTAGTTAGAATAGCTTCTACCCATTTTGTAACGTAATCAACAGCAACCAAAATATGTGTATACCCATTAGAGGAAGAAAAAGGTCCCATATAATCAAAACCCCAAACATCAAATGGTTCAACAGGAAGTGTATAATTCATAGGCATTTCTTGACGCTTACCAATATTAGCAATTTGTTGACATTCATCACAATATAAAACAAACTTATGGGCATCCTTGAAGAGAGTAGGCTAATAAAAACCAGATTGCGATACCTTGTGAGCAGTTCTATCTCCCGCATGATGCCCTCCATCAGCTTTGGAGTGACATTTCTATAGGATTTGTTCCCGATAATGCTCATGTATAAAACTTCTAATAATATCATCTACAACTTCTTTATAAAGATGCGGGTCATCCCAAAAGTAATGTCTTAAGTCATAGAAGAATATTTTTCTTTTGTTGGTATGTGAAACTAGATGGTATGTATTTAGCAACAGTATAATTAGCATAGTCAACATACCAAGTAGTGTTATGAGAAACATTTATTGCGGCTAATTGCTCATCGGGAAAGCTATCATCAATAGGTAATGGGTCATCAAGGATATTCTCTAACCTAGACAAGTTATCGGCTACGGGGTTCTCAGCTCCTTTCCTATCAGTGATAAGTAAATCAAATTCTTGCAACAAGAGAACCCACCTAATGACTCTAGCTTTAGCATCTTTCCTTTCCAGAAGATAGTTAGTAGCAGCACGATCGGTGTGAACAATAACTTTGGAATCAACAATGTAAGATCTGAATTTTTCACAAGCAAACACAACTGCTAAAAATTCTTTTTCAGTGGTACCACAATTTCTTTGGGTACTGTTTAGAGTTTTGCGGGCATAATGAGTAATATTTAGTTTCTTATCAACTCTTTGCCCTAGAACAGCACCAACAGCATAATCCCTAGCATCACACATAATTTGAAAAGGCTTCTACACAAGCATCATCAAAAAAAATGGAGCATCCTTTTGTAAAAGATTTGTAAGAGGCCTAGAAATTTTAGAGAAGTCTTTAATAAACCTCCTATAGAAACTAGCGTGACCAAGGAAACTATGAATATCTTTGATATCTCTGGGACATGGAATTTTCTCAATTGCATCAACATTAGCTTTATCCACCTCAATACCTCGTTCAAAAATTTTATGCCCCAAAACAATACCTTCATTAACCATAAAGTGGCACTTCTCCCAATTCGAGACAAGATTAGTCTGCTAAAATCTTTGCAAAACTCGATCAAGGTTGCTTAAGCAATCATCAAAAGAAGTTCCATAAACAGAAAAATCATCCGTGAAAACCTCAACAATCTTTTCACAAAAATCCGATAATATAACAGTCATACATCTTTGAAAAGTAGCAGGTGCATTGCATAAGCCAAAAGGCATTCGTCTATAAGCATAAGTTCCAAAAGGGCAAGTAAAAGTGGTTTTCTCTTGATCAGGTTGTGAGACAGGTATTTGAGAAAAACCAGAATATCCATCAAGAAAGCAAGAGCGTGTGTGCTTAGACAACGTTTCTAGCATTTGATCAATAAAAGGTAAAGGATAATGATCTTTTCTAGTAGCTTTATTTAATTTTCTGAAATCAATTACCATTTTATAGCCAGTAACAAATCTTTGTGGAATAAGCTCATTTTATAATTGGGAACAACATAATACCTCCTTTCTTAGGGACACAATGAACATGACTTACCCATCTACTATAAGCTATGGGATAGATTATACCTGCTTCCAGAAGTTTTAGTATCTCAGTTCTTACTGCTTCTTTCATTTTGGGATTCTATATTAATCTTGTGCTGACAGAGAGTGGGACTAATGCCCTTAAGATCAACAAGAGTATACGCAATAGCAGCTCGGTGCTTCTTTAGAATTTTCAATATTTCTCTTCTTCATGTTCTGAAAGGTTAGCACTAATAATAACATGATATATCTTTTCCTCATCGAGATAAGCATATTTCAAAGTGTCAGACAATTGTTTCAATCCAAATGCATGATCACCTTTAGGTGGAGAAGGACCTCCAAGAGTTTTAATAGGAAAATTATGTTTGAGCAGAGGTCGTTGTTCAAAGAAAATTTTATCTATTTCATTTCTTGCATATGCATATCATTTTCATGGTCTAGCCAATATTGTTCTAGAGGATCAGTAGGAGGCACAACAATAGAAGCAAGACCAATTATTTCATCCTTACTAGGTAATTCTTTCTTGTGAGGTTGTCTGTTAAACTTGGAAAAATTCAATTCATGAGACTCATCACCAAAGTGAACACTGACTATTTGTTTATGACAATTTATAGTAGCATTTCAGTGTTCAAGAAAGGTCTGCCAAATATAATGGGACAAAAGTCATCTTGTGGGGAACCAAGAACTAGAAACTCAATAGGGTATTTTATTTTCCCACACAAGACTTCAACATCTCTAACAATCCCAAGTGGTGTGATGGTGTCTCTATTAGCTAGTTTAATAGTAACATATGTGTCTTCTATTCAGCGGTTGCTATGTCATTCATAAATTCTTGGTATAAGGTAAAAGGAATAACACTCACACTAGCACCTAAGTCACATAAACCATGATAACAATGATCTCCTATTTTAACTAAGACAACAGGCATGCCAACAACAGGTGTATGTTTATCTTTTCATCGGGTTTGGCAATTCTAGCAGCTTCATCATAGAAGTAGATAACATGCCCATCAATATTTTCTACCAGAAGATCTTTAACCATAGCAACACTAGGTTCTACTTTAACTTTTGCGAACCACAGTTGAAACCTTAGCATGTTGCTTTATCCTAACAGGAAAAGGTGGCTTTTCAATATAAGGAGTAGGCACAACTGGATCAACATTGTGAAGTTGCATCTTTAGCTATGACCGGTTCTTTAATTTCCTCTTTAATAGGTGGGTGATATTTAAACCACTTCTCCTTAGGGAAATCAACATGAGTAGCAAATGATTCATAGAAAGAGGCTACTATCTCAGAGTCAAGTCTATTTAGTGCTAAACTTCTGAAAAGCTTCGGTATTCATAAAATATTTAACACAATCAAACTCAAGCTTTATACCTCACTCTTTACCTTCGTTGAGTTACCAATCTTACTAGTTGCGTTTAATTCTTTCTAAAAGGTCCCACCTAAATTCAATAGCCTTCTTCATAAAAGAACTAGTACAAGAAGTATCGATCATGGATTGATCATCACGAGAAAGCCAAGCATAAAAATTCTGAATAATAATTTCTCTTGAGAGCTCATGATTGGGGCATGAATATAACATTGACTTAAGCCTCCCCCAAGCTAGAGAGATATTTTCTCCTTCACGAGGCCAAAAATTATATATATATAATTTCGATCACGATGAACAAGATGCATAGGATAATTTTTTTAGTGAAATTCCAATTTCAATCAATTCCAGTTCCAAGATCTAATATCATCACATAGACTATACCATGCCAATGCTTTTCCTTAAAAGATAAAGGGAAAATCTTCTTCTTAGCTTCATCCCCGGGCAAACCTCCAAGATTAAATAATCCACAAATTTCATCCACATATATCAAGTGCATATCAGGATGTTCGGTTCCATTTCCTGCATAAGGATTAGCTAGCAGTTGTTCTATCATACCCGAAGGAATTTCATAACCAATATTTTCAGTAGGTGCAGTAGGCTGAGGGGCAACTAATTGTGGTTCTGGTTGACATGAAGATACCCCGAACAAACCCCTCAAAGGATGGTTCTCCATAGTAGCAAATGACAATAAATTTCAGCATGTAGTATTAATTTTTCCTTACCAATTTTCACTTACCTAGAGCACTTCACTCCCCGGCAACGGCGCCAGAAAAGAGCCTTGATGACCCACAAGTATAGGGGATCAATCGTAGTCCTTTTGATAAGTAAGAGTGTCGAACCCAACGAGGAGCAGAAGCAAATGACAAGTGGTTTTCAGCAAGGTAATGTTTGCAAGCACTGAAATTGTCAGTAACAGATAGTTTAATATCAAGATAATTTGTAACAAGTAAATAACGGTAATGGTAACAAAAGTGTACCAAGGTAGCCCAATCCTTTTGAGACAAAGGAAAGGCCAAAACAGTCTCTTATGATAAGCAAAGCGTTCTTGAGGGTACACGGGAATTTCAACATATCATTTTCATCATGTTGGCTTGATTCGTGTTCGCTACTTTCATAATTTGATATGTGGGTGGATCAGTGCTTAGGTGTTGTTCTTACTTGAACAAACCTCCTACTTATGATTAAGCCCCTCGCAATCATCCACAACTACGAGAAAAGTTTTAAGATAAAATCTAACCATAGCATTAAACTTTTGGATCCAAATCGATCCCTTACGAAGTAGCGCATAAACTAGGGTTTAAGCTTTTGTCATCACCGGAAAGTATCCCAACTAGTGTCACTCGGGGGTTATGGATCATAACACATAATAGGTGAATATAACTTGCAAGATCGGATCTAGAAAATAGATATAATGGTGATAACATAAACGGTTCAGATCTGAAATCATGGCACTCGTGCCCAAAGTGACAAGCATTAAGCATGGCAATGTCATATCAACATGAATCTCAGAACCTAGTGGATACTAGGGATCAAGCCCTAACAAAACTAACTCAATTACATGATGAATCTCATCCAACTCCACACCGACCAGCGAGCCTACGAAGGAATTGCTCACTCCTGGTGGGGAGCATCATGGAATTAGCGATGGAGAAGGGTTGGTGATGACGAAGATCGAAGATCCCCCTCTCCGAAGCCCCAAATGGACTCCAGATCTGGCCTCCCAATTAAGAACAGGAGGCAGTGGCGGCTCCGTCTCATGAAACGTGATAATTCTTTATCCCTTATTTTTTTTCTGAAAGTAAGTATTTATGGAGTTGGATTCAGGGTCTGCGGTGCCACCAGGTGGGCATAACCCACCTGTGCGCGCCAGGAAGGGGGTGCGCCCTGGTGGGTTGTGCTAACCCAGGGGGGCCCTCTGATGGTTCTTGGCTCCAGTAATTCTCTTTTATTATATAAAAAATCATCACAAAGTTTCATTCCAATCCGAGAACTTTTATTTCTGCACAAAAACAACACCATGGTAGTTCTGCTAAAAATAGCATCAGTCCGGGAAAGCTTCATTCAAATCATGCAACTTAGAGTCCAAAGCAAAAGTAAAAGCATTAGGAAAAGTAGATACGACAGAGAAGTATCAACTCCCCCAAGCTTAAACCTTTGCTTGTCCTCAAGCAGGATTCTTTATCTGGAATTCGTATTCCATCTTCACAGGAAGCTAATGAGAATTTTAATGCCATGGTCGATGACATGGTGGACCAAATTATGACGTGTCAGACTTGATCTGTTAGGGGACATTTGTCTGTGAGTTACCCTCGTCTTGCTCCCTGTGTGTCTTGTGGGGTTGTGGGCCACTCCAGGAAGGATTGCGAGAGGATTGCTATTGAAAATGGGTTGGTTTGGAAACGGAAGAGTCCCCCTTTTTCGGTCTTGCCTTCCTGCTCTGAACGGCGTGCTCTGACTCCCCCAATAGCCTGCTCCTCGGTCACATCACCATCATCATCGCTTAAACCCTGCATGTCGTCTTCCTCACCACCGAAAACACCGCCGCCGCCGCCTGAGCTTCCTCTGCATTCTTCGCCACCCCCTAGTGCTTCGCCAACGGCGGTCTTTGAGCTTGACCCAGAGCGCTATGTCCCGCTGGGGCACCACATCATTGATGGTGGCGAGCATCATCTTCCTCGGACCTTCGTCACTCCTGCCTCGCCAATTGTATGCCGCAATGAGTCCATTATGATTGTTGAAGTCATGCCACCTCCGCCTCTTGGTCAGATTGGTCAGGTTCGTCAGGATGTTGTCAATCTTGTTAATCAGTTGGGGCTTCATGTCCGCTCCGCTCAGCCTTGGATCTCTGGGATTGGTTTGTTTGAGGTTAGAGATGCGGGTGAGTGCTTTGCCTTGATTCAGCTACCACCGCAAGATCTTGGTAATGATAGATTTGTTCGTTTCATGAAGCATGATCATGGTGAAGGGTTCCATGGAGTTCAGGACTTTAGAGAGGGTTGCTTAATGTTTTTAGGGGTCCCTCTTGACCTTCGAAACACTGAAAATCTCAGTGCTGCGGTCAACACGTTTGGAAAGTTCCATCATTGGATTAGTGATGATCCGTATCTTGTTCGCTCTGTGGTTTTTGCGTCTTTTCCAGAGGATATTCTTGTCCCCCGTGACGTGGTTTTCTCAGATTATGCTGCTTGGGGCGGCGCTAAGGTTTCTTGGAATGCTCCATGTTATATTCTTGGAGCTAATTTTGCGGAGCAGATGCCGCAGGACGAAAACCCCATGCCACTCAACGGCATTGCTCATCCTCTGCCTAGGGAGTTTGTTCAAGACCCCCACCTTTTTGCTCTGCCACCTTTTCCAGCACTGGGCTGGAACGACGTCCCATTGCTCCCGCCACCTATGGATGAGCAACACAATCATGATGCGGGTTGGGGGTGGCAGGCTGATGATCCTGCTGTTGCTCATGAGGATGGCCCTGTTGCTCGGGATCAGGAGTCTATGGTCATTGATGAGCATGTTGCTTCGGACTCTATTGAGCAGGTGGTTGCTGTTGAAGATTTTCAGCTTGTTGATCCTCCGCATGATCATCTGCATGATGTGATTGTACCCCAAGTGGAGGAAGATCTGCCCCAGGAGGACAATGCTCTTGCCATTGTCCCTTACCAGCTGCCTGTTATACAGCATGCAGAAATTGTAATTGGTATGGCCCCAGTGGTTTATGGACCCGTTCTCCCTCCGGAAATGGTTTGGAAAAGGGATTTTGACACCATGCTCCAGTTCGGTACTGCCACGGAAGTACCTCGTATGGTCAGCCTGCCGCAATTTCAGCCGGTTTTTATTCCTTCACAGTCTTGGGCTGTTGTGATTGAGGATTCTGAATCTGTGCCTGCTAGCTTCAATGTGGAGTCAGCTCGTCGTCCAGTTGCCAGGGCTTTGTTTCCTTCTTCATCTTTGCCAGTTAGCAATGTTGCAAGCAAGTCCTCTATGCCTGTGCTGCCGGCCAGTTCCTCTGTCTTGGATGATCAGTTTGCTTTCTCTGCTCAACAGGCCAGGAAGAAGAGTGTCAAAAGAAAGATTACTCCTCTGGTTGATTCTTCCCTACGCCGTTGTATCAGGAGTTTTGCTAAAAGGGATGGTTTCGAGCCTGTCCTGCATCAGTTGCCCCTTCCCGAGCCACGCAAGAAGAAGCCAAGAGCAAAGCCGTTGCTGAATGTCATCCCCACTGTTGATTCAGTTCCAGCAGATCCTGCACCTTCTTCCTCTCCGGTTCGTGGTGAGGCTTCCTCGGCGTCTATTCTGCTACCCACTCCCATTCGGACCATTCAAATTATTGGTCATGATCTGGGGATTCCGTCAGAGAAGCTCTCTGTTGCTCTGCTTATGGCAAACAGTTCTGATGATGTCCAGGAATAGTATGATGATTAGCCTATAAATTTGCTAGTTATCTTAGGGATATTTTATTTGCTTCTAGTACCTGTCATGTAACCTATAAATGCTACTATAAGCACTGGATCTTCTGATTTTGCTGTCTGCTGGACTGGTATCTTTGTGCTCTACTATGTGGTAGCACTTTTGGCTTCTTAACCTTAGTGTTTAATGGATCATCGTTCCAATGGAAGCTGGAAAGTTTTTTGCTGGAATGTTCATGGTCTTAATGCTCCTGCTCACCAGCGTGCTGTTAGGAATAAAATTGATGAAAATATGGCCTCGGTTGTCTGTTTGCAAGAAACAAAGATGCATTCGTTTGATTTTCACTCAATTAAAAGTTTCTGTCCACGGCGATTAGATTCTTTTGTGTATAGTCCTTAGGTTGGTGCATCTGGTGGTCTTTTGGTTGTTTGGAATTAAGTTGTTCTCACTCGGGTGCTTATTGACACTAAACCCTATGGCATTGTTTTGCAATTTACCTCTACCTAGAATAATGAACAGTGGACACTTGTCAATGTCTATGGTCCCTGTCAAGGGCAGCTTAGGGATGAAGTTGTCTCCTGGTTGTACAACATGAACATCCCTGATTGTGAAAATTAGCTTTTCTTGGGGGACTTTAACTTTATTAGGTCCCTGGATAATAGAAACCTGTCTGGTGGAGATGTTAATGATATCTTCATCTTTAATTAAATTATTGGACACCTGGGCTTACTTGAACTTCCAATTAAAGGCAGAGCTTACACGTGGTCCAACATGCAAGATAATCCTTTACTTGAGAAACTAGATTGGTTCTTTACTTCTGCAAATTGGATCTCTGTTTATCCAATGTCTCAAGTTCTGCCTCTTGCTAGAACTACCTCAGATCATGTTCCTTGTGTGGTTGATATTAACACCTCAATCCCAAGATCAAATATTTTCCATTTTGAGAATTATTGGGTGGAAATGTAGGGGTTCTTGGATTGTGTGGCAAACTCTTGGAAGTCTGTTTCTCGAAAGCAAGGTGTTTCTGCTATTATTGCAGATAAACTTAAAAGTCTGAGACAGGCCCTAAAGAACTGGCAAACTAATCTGTCTAAGCTAAAGATCCTGATTGCCAAGTGCAATAGAGTGGTCCTCATTCTTGATTCTCTAGAAGAGCTTAGACCTCTATTCAGACAAGAATTTAACTTCAGATCTATTGTTAAACTTCATGTTGAACATTTTCTGCATCTTCAATATCTTTATTGGAGAAAGAGATGCACCATTAGATCTATCAAGGTTGGAGAGGAAAATACAAAAAAAAAATCCATGCTATGGCCACAGAGAGGTTTAGAAAAAATTCTATTGCCAGTCTGAAGCTTGATAATGGGACAGTTGTTTCTAACCATGAGTCTATGGCTGCTGCAGTTTGGGAAGTTTTTAAAGGTAGAATGGGCACCTCTACAGGGATCAATATGAGATTTGACCTTTCTTCCATCATCAGAAGGGTTGAGGGTCTGGATGTTTTAACCAGACCATTCTCTAAGGAGGAAATGGACAAAACAATAAACGAAATGCCCATTGATAAGGCTCCTGGTCCTGATGGGTTTAATGGCCTATTTTTTTAAAATGCTGGCATATTGTCTGTGAGGAGTTCTATGAGTTGGCCAGGTGGTTCCATGAGGGTTCTATCAGTATTGAGAATATGAGAATATTAATTATTCTTACATAACTCTCGTGCCTAAGAAAAATTATCCTGAATCTGTTAATGATTACACACTTATCTCTCTATCTGGCATGGGAGTGAAATTCCTCTCCAAATTGGCTGCTAATAGATTGCAGGGGGATATTTTGAATTGTGTCCACAAAATCCAATATGGTTTCATTAAATCCAAAACTATCCAGGACTGTGTTGGGTGGACTCTTGAGTATATTCACCAGTGTCATCAATCCAGGAGGCCCATTATTATTCTGAAGTTAGATTTTGAGAAAGCATTTGATTCCATTGAGCATGAGGCCATTTTCCAAATCCTCCGGGCCAAAGGGTTTAATGACAGGTGGATCTCTTGGGTTAAACAATTTTTGTCTACTAGCACTTCTTCTGTGCTCTTGAATGGAGTCCCAGGTAAGCAGTTCTGTTGTAGGAAAGGTGTTAGGCAGGGTGACCCTGTTTCACCTCTCCTGTTTGCAATTGCTGCTGATTTGCTTCAGCCTATGGTTAATGATATGCATGTTAAGGGTCTTCTCCAGTTGCCAATACCCTGCCATGACAAAGATTTCCCAATAATTCAGTATGTTGATGACACCTTGATTATTTTGCCTACTGATGAACAACAGTTGCTGTCTTCGAAAAGCATGCTTCTCCTGTTTTCTCAATCCACTGGTTTGCATGTCAACTATCACAAGTCCTCAATGTTGTCCATTAATGTTGACTCTGTGGAAATGACTAGGCTTGCTGGGCTGTTTGGTTGTGTTGTGGGTACTCTACCTTTTACTTATCTTGGCCTCCCTGTTGGTCTGATGAAGCCAAAAATAATGGATCTGATGCCTTTGGTTGATTCTATGGAGAGGAAACTTTATGTCCGCTCTAGTTTCCTTGCTCAGGGGGGTAGATTAGAGTACCTAAGTTCAGCTCTATCTTCTGTGCCAATCTTCTTCCTCTGCAGTCTGGATATTCCAATTGGCATTCTCAAACAGCTTGAGAGAATTCAAAGGCAATGTCTTTGGAGAAAGTTTGGAAATGACCATGCTCCTTCCTTAGCAGCATGGGACTTAGTGTGCAGGCCAAAGAACAAAGGGGGATTGGGGGTCCTAAACCTGAGATTACATAATGAGGCTCTGTTGTTGAAGTTTGTTAGCAAATTTTATAATAAGGCTGAAATTCCTTGGGTCAGCCTGGTTTGGGACACTTATTACCATGACAGGGTTCCTCATGCTACTGTCTTGTGTGGCTCCTTTTGGTGGAGAGATTTATGCAAGTTGATGGATAAGTTCAGAATGGTTTCAAAAGTGCAGGTCTTGACTGGGGATTCTGCTCTGTTTTGGGGTGATGATTGGAATCTCAACCCTTCTGCTGGTCCTTTGGATCAGGTGTTTCAGAGATTGTTCTCTTTTGTTAAGGATCCACTCCTTTCTGTCAAGGAGGTTTTTGCAACTCAGGATATCACTTCTCTATTTCACCTACCTCTTTCTGAGAGGGCCCATTCTGCGTTGATGTCTTTGCAGCAACTAATGTCTCATTTCCATCTTGACATTACTAAGTCTGATGTTTGGATGTGGAGAGAAGATGGCAAGCCTTATACAGCTAAAAAAATACTACTCCTTCCTGCATATTCATATTAACCCCAATCCTGTGCTGTCATGGATCTGGTCTAGCTGTTGTACTATGAGAATCAAATTCTTTGCCTAGATGCTAATCATGGATCAACTTAATACCCGGGATATGCTGGAGAGAAGGCATTGGAATGTCTCTGATTGTAATCATTGTGTGTTGTGCCCCACTCGGATTAAAGAGGACAGAGATCACCTATTCTTCTCATGTAACTCCAGCTGTAGGGTTTGGAATTATCTGCAAGTGTGCTGGCCACATGGTGATAACATGGCTGCCATTGCCTATGCTGCAAGAAGGGACTTTCAGAAACCTTTCTTTGCTGAAGTGGTCTTTCTTGCTTGTTGGAATATCTGGACTGTGAGGAATGATAGAGTCTTCAGGAACATAAAACCTTCCTTTAGAAGGTGGAGAACATGTTTTATTCATGACATTTCTCTGCTTTCCCATAGGATTAAAGCTAAGTATAAGGATGACGTTCTTAGATGGATTGCTTTTTTGCCACCTTGAGGTGAGCATTGTATTCTTTTAGCTTTAGATCTTTTCCTTTTCTTTTGATGTACATACCTTGTATCTTTGTATAGTTAATAAAATTTGCAAGAGCTGTGGGGTGCTTTACCCTACAGTACCAGGTCAAATTTTTTTTTTGCCAAAACAATCATGATATAATATGACAACAGTGGTATCTTGCTAGCCCTTTCTAAGACTGCAAAACATAAATGCAGAGCACCTCCAAAGTTCAAGCAGCGACTAAACATTGTACTTCATGGTAGAAAAGATCCAGTCATGATGCATCCAATATTAGCTACACACAATGCATGAGGATGACAATAGTGCTCTCAGATCTGGCGCTTATTTGAGAAGGTGATGACACAACATAAAGTAAATAGATAGTCCCTTCATAGAGGGAAGAAGTGATTTGCAGCCGTGCCACGGCTTAAGTTTTTCTTAAATAGAGATAAATGAAATTTTGAGAAATGCACCCTTCTTGTTTACTTGGCGACCATTAGTTATCGATATCTTTCATGCTAAACACATTAGTGGTGGTTCCCAAGCGATAAAAGTAAAGGTCTACTCCCCCTCCACCAACAAACACACTCCACGGGTGCCGTCCATACCAACATCAGACCTGGGGGAGTTTTTCTTTATTTGCAATTTTTGAATTCGAGACTGGGAATCCCTATTACCGCCCCTCTCGTGCAAGGACGAGTGAATAAACACTCATCATGAGAATAACCCGCTTAGCATGGATGATATCTACTACCTCCTGTCACTCTATGAACAATCCAAGCACACAAAAACGGATGTTTATTTGAAATTTCTAGAGGTGGCACATGCAAATTTACTTAGAACGGCAGGGTAATACCGCATATAGGTAGGTACGGTGGACTCATACGCAATAACTTGGGTTTTAGGATTTTGATGCACAAGCAGTATTCCCGCTTAGTATAGGCGAAGGATAGCAAATAGGTTGAGAAGCAGCCAGCTAGAGAACGAAAACAGTCATGAACATGCATTATGCATAAGTAACATTGGATACTAGCATGAGTAGTATATGAACACCATGAACATAAATATCATAGAGGCTATGTTGGTTTTGATTCAACTACATGCATGAGCATGTGCCAAGTCAAGCCACTCGAACATTCATAGGAGGATACCATATCATCATACTATATCGCAATCATTTTAATGCAATGTTGACATCCAATATAAATCATTATCCACTCCTAGCTACTTAATCATGGCATGTGAAACTATAATCTCTAATTGACATTGCAAACATGTTTGATCATAATAGATTGAATCATGGATACTAGGTTAAACATATTTACAAAAACAGAACAAGTTGAGTTCATACCCGTTTCTCTCTGCCACGGCCAATTCATCAAATATCGTCATTATTGCCTTTCACTTGCACGACCAAATGATATGAAAATAATAGTAGTGCAAGAGTGTCATGGACTAAGATGGAATCTGTAAATATTTTTATTCAAAGGAGAAGACAAGGTAACTTGGGCTCTTTGTTAGATCAATAATAATTCATATGAGAGCCACTCAACAATTTCATCATGGTCTTCTCCTTGGTATGACATAATAAATGGAAAAGAAATTCAGAGAAACACACTGAAATATTTTTTTAGTTTTTTCTAGAAGAAATCTTTTTGGGTTTTCTTTTAAATACTACGACTAACCAAGCTAGAAAGAAAAACCGGAAAGAAGCAAGAAATATTTTTGGGTTTCCTCAAAGTATTTCAAAAACGCAAGAAGAAAGCGAGAAAATAAATCTAGCATAGATAATACAATGAAAAAGTGTAGACACCGACAACTGAAATGAAATGTGTGAACATGAATGTAATGTCGGTGGAAATATGTACTCCGCCAAGCTTAGGCCTGGCCTAGATTGGTAATCACCACTCGTAGTAGCCGTTCGGTCCCATGTGGAAGTGGCTAATTTTTTTTAAATAATACACTTTTCTTATGAATTTTCAGAAATATTACGTTGGATACAAATTTTTTAAAAATAATACACCATCAGCCCTCTGCTGGCCGACTGGGCCTAGTCAGCCCACAGCTGGCCGACTGGGCCTAATCAGCCAACAGCAGGCCAATTAGTAGCCTTTCGGCCTAGGGGTGGGGGTCCAGTCGGCTTATGGGAAGATGACTGGGACTAATCGGCCTCCCGTAAGCCGATAAGTGCATGGCCAATGCAATCATACGTGCGTTCGTGTCCTGCGCTGGTTAGCGTGGCTTGTGAGGCTAGCTAGCTGGCAATACCGATTCCTTAATACATACGGTTTAGACGTGACATCATTAGCTGGCAATACCGATTAATCAACTAGCTAGCGTCAAGATCGATACATCAGGCTTCGGTAGCTAGCTTGTTGCGTCAAGATCGATACAGCGGGCTTTGGTAGCTAGCCTGTTACGTACGTGCGTGTTGTCTCCTCGAAGAATTGATCAAGCGTGGCTTGTGTATTCGCACGTCTTGCCAGAAAGCAATCCACAGGTCGTAGTACTTAGCCGGTGTATGTATGCATTCGGTCGACCGACGAAAAGTAATCACGAGGAGCGATCGGGACCTAGTCAACAACGACATCAGGCCACGCACGGATAGCCGCGCTCAGGCACTCGTCCTTGATCCCCGTCGCTGCATGCACCATATGGTATTGCCAGCTTTTTTTTATTGTTTGCCAGCCAGCTAGCCTCACAAGCCACACTAATCAGCACAGAACTCGAACCCACGTACGATTGCATTGGCCATGCACCTATCGGCTTACGGAAGGCCGATTAGTCCCAATCAGCTTCCCATAAGCCGACCGGATCCCCTGCCTGCGGTCGAGAGGCCTGTCGGCCAACCCTAGGCCGAAAGGCTACTAATGGGCCTGCTGCTGGCCGATTAGGTCCAGTCGGCCTGCTGTGGGCTGACTAGGCCCAGTCGGCCAGCGGAAGGCCGACGGTGTATTATTTTTGAAAATTTTGTATCCAGCGTAATATTTCTGAAAATTCATAAAAAAAAGTGTATTATTTAAAAAAAATTAGCTGTGGAAGTGCTGGGGGGCAGGCACCTGAGCGTTCCACTCCCGAGGCTCCTCCTCTGCTGTTGCATGGGCGTTCCGATAGGCGATAATGTCATCTGGCATAATCCTGTATCCGCCCCTGGCAATAGAATCAAACAAAGCAGGTGCAGGCAAAAAGGTGTCCACGACGGACTTTTTATTAAACAATAAGTTGTATGTATAACTATTAATTTCACCACTAAGGAACTTATGACGTTTCATGGCCTCAAACTCTAAGTACTGGGTAGGAAGGATGGGGTCATCAAGCCAAGGTGATACACGGAACTCCTCTGCTAAACGTGAAGCATAAATCCCACCAGAAAAATATCCACTACCAGTGTTGTGTTGGAACCTACCGCAACAATCGCTCCAAGGTTATAGCATTTAACACCGGTGAGAGCAGTATGTATGAGGCTCAAATTAGGAGCACAAAGTGTACTACAGTCTTGTTTGCCTACGATGCATTTTTCCATTAAACAGTGCAAAGTATTGAATTGATGGGAAATGAATGCTTCTTATTCTACCCTGTGTCACTCCTCTAGTTTCACCATAGCAAAGCCTAGTCAAAAATGTCTCATACTCAGATCTTGGTGGTTTGTCCAACAAACCCCAAAATGGAATTTTACACACGCCACTAAGCGCGTCTAGAGGCATGGTAAGCGAATGGTCATAAAGTTTAAATGAGACTCTAAACTCACGAGGATGAAATTTAAACTCTTTAGTAAACGATTCTATGAGATCGAGGTACTGGTTGCACTTATCTTGAATGTAGGGACCAAGCTCGGCATTGTGAACATATTGCTCAAATTCTTCTTTAATACCTGCATTCAACATGAAATTGTCGCAGGGCCATAAGCATGATTTGGTAGCGATATCCCATATTGATCTTGTACTTGGTTTAACATAAGACTAATGGGTTGATCCACTACTAGAAGATGCCTCCATGGACCTCCTTAGGAAGTATCCCGACTACTGTCACCGAGGTTTACGGATCATAACATGTAATAGGTGAATGTAACTTGCAAGATTGGATCTAGAACATAGATATAATGGTGATAACATAAACGGTTCAGATCTGAAATCATGGCACTCGGGCCCAAAGTGACAAGAATTAAGCATGGAAAAGTCATATCAACATCAAGCTCAGAACATAGTGGATACTAGGGATCAAACCCTAACAAAATTACTCGATTACATGATGAATCTCATCCAACTCCTCACCGACCAGCGAGCCTACGAAGGAATTACTCACTCCTGGTGGGGAGCATCATGAAAATAGCGGTGGAGACGGGTTGGTGATGACGAAGATCGAAGATCCCCCTCTCCGCAGCCCGAAATGGACTCCAGGTCTGGCCTCCCGGAGAAGAACGGGAGGTGGCGGCGGCTCCATCTCATGAAACGTGATAATTCTTTCTCCCTTATTTTTTCTCCGAAAATAGGTATTTATGGAGTTGGATTCAGGGTCCGCGGGGCCACCAGGTGGGCATAACCCACCTGGGTGCACCAGGAGGGGGCGCGCCCTGGTGGGTTGTGCTCACCCAGCCCCCCCTCCCCTCCGGTGGTTCTTGGCTCCTGTAATTCTCTTTTATTATATAAAAAATCCTCGCAAAGTTTCGTTCCAATCCGAGAACTTCTATTTTAGCAAAAAAAAACAGCATGGTAGTTCTGCTGAAACAGCGTCCGCCCGGGTTAGTTTCATTCAAATCATGCAAATGATAGTCCAAAACAAGAGTAAAAGTGTTAGTAAAAGTAGATACAACGGAGACGTATCAATGATACAGCTTATTGTGATTATTGAATCTCCGGCTTAAGTTAAAACAAGACTAAACCAAAAATGTTCTGGAGTATTTTGTGTGCAAAACTAAGCAAAAGAATCTTCTACATAAGATGTAGAAGCTTCATTTAAGACTATAACAAAACGCAAAGGTCAATAAAGATTAACGAATCTACTAAATATTTCATCTTAGAATAAGATGAAACCTGCGCACTACAAGGAAGCAGTGATGGAGCCCAGCTAGAGAGGTATTGCTCAAACCGTTGAAATCCATATGGAAGGAACAAGTTTTAAACTTCGAGAAACCTTCAGAAGGTGTATAAATGGATCTTCAAAATTTCATGAATAGTGATCCTGAAAGAAAAGTTTTACAAACGGGTTTTGTAGGAAACGAAGAGTTGATCTTGTCAAATCTTCTTGTTAGTAGCAATACCAAAAGTATAAATGGATTACAATGGTGAGTGTTGTATATTGACACACATACACACACACTTATCTATGTATATATATACATACATATATATATATATAAGATAAGTAACAAAAATGTTTTGAAGGAGATTTCAAAAGGGGATGTATATAAGATACAACCAAAAGTTTTCTGGAATACCGAATGATATAAATATTTCAAAGTCATGTGTACGATTTGAAAACAAATTCAAAAAGCTGGAAATTTGATAAAGTAACTGGAGAATTTGAGATTTATCAAAAAGCTTGTGGATACAAGAAGTTTAGTGGGAGCTCTATGTCATTTTTTATCTTACATATGTATGACATATCACTTGATCAGAAATAATATATATTTGCAAAAAAGATTAAAATCATGTTTCTAAAAGAACTGAGAATTATTGGATGAATATATATATATATAGAGAGAGAGACGGTCTATTCTGCTAATACTAGCAGAATAACTATTCTGCACACCACTTCCGCACTACACGCTGAACGCAAGCGCACGTCATTCTTTGAACCAAGTGTGCCGCAGTACTCACACAAGTGGATTTCTCGTCGAAAAAACTGTGTGCGTTATTTTTTCGGTACTGTTTTCGCTCTAATTTTTTAATCATTTATTAGAATGAGGCGTGTAATATACCGTTGAAAAGCTATGGATTAGGTGCAACTTCGACATGTTGAACACTTTTCGAGATTCCATACGGTTTAAGAGCAGTTTTGAAAATGGTGCAGCCCATGACGAGTGGCAGCGAGCGTTTTTTCGCGATTTCTTCTAAACTGCTCGTCAGAATGAAGCAAATGATACACCGTTGGATAGATATAGTCGAGGCGCATCTTTTTCATATATAAATTTTTCTCTAATTCCTTACGGTTTAAGAGCAGTTTCAAATTTACTAAATCGCGGAATTCTGTTTTTCAAAAAAATTAAATTTTTGGTACTGTTTTCGCTCCAGTTTTTGAACCGCTTGTCGAAACGCGGTGTGTGATACGCCGTTGGAAAGCTACGAACGAGGCGCAACTTTCATATGTTGAAATATTTTTGAAATTCCTTACGGTTTTAAGTTAATTTTGAAAATCGTGCACCGGACGACGAGTGGCAGCGGACGTTTTTTGCGAAATTTTTGCAAACCACTGGTCGGAATGATTCAAATGATACGCCGTCGGAAAGATTCGATGATACGCAACTCTTTCATGTAGAACACTCTCTCTAATTCTTTACGGTTTAAGAGGAATTTCAAATTTACCGAAATGCGGACACTCTGTTTTTCGCGACACCCAAATCGACATGGGTACTTCAACCGACTAAAAACCGCACTGCAACGGATGAAAAACCGCACTACATCACATGGGTAAGAGAACTGCATGGTTTTCTTTTATTCAAACGTAATTTTTTTCAAGAACGAGAAAGTAGAGTGCACTTCACATCGGGTGTAAATGAACCACAACACTATCAAGAAGTGAACCGCATTACTTTTTTTCGCTTTCGTAACAATTTTTTTGCACTTAGGGATGAACAATATCATATGGCCGACCACACTGCTTCTGAATGAAAGCCGCACTGCATCGAATGGGCAAGCGAGCTGCATAATTTGTTTTGTCGAACGTTTTTTCTCATACGCAAGTGAACAGCATCACTCTCAAAAGTGAACGACATTCGAAGACCGAAGGCACTGCAAGTGTTGATGTAGTCGACTGAATTCTGAGACATACGAAAACATTTTTGCGACACTCGGTTTTTTGCGACACTCAAATCGACGAGTGAGCTTCATCCAACATAAAATCACACTGCTTCATACGAAAAACCGCACTACATACAAGGGTCAAGCGAGCTGCATGGATTCTTTTATCTTTTTTATAAAAAATTATGAATGAGTGAACCGCATAGAGGACAGCAAGTGAACCCCAACACTCTTGAAAAGTGATCCACAAACCTCTTGAGAGTGAACCTCGTTACTTTCTTTTACTAGTTTAAATGTCTTTCAACAAACACAACATAAATTTTTAAAATACATTTTTCCAAGTGAAGTGTACTCCAAAGTCCTTCGGAGTGGACTTCTTTTAAGACCGGAGTGCACTGTAGTTTCCTCTTTCAATTTTTTTGGTTAATGAAATATGCACTGCGGGGACGTCGCGAGTGGACGTTGTTTGCACGCTACACATCACACACAAGCATTCATCCACATCCATTTTTTACTCATTTCCTCTCTTAATTTTCTCAAACAACAAAATGAACTTCTTTTTAAAGGAACATCGATGCTCTCTTCACCCTCGTTACAAGTGCAGAACAAATTACTTTTCCAAAAAAATGAAAAAGATGAATGTAGTAAACTTCCTAGTCGGTTTTTTCACAGAGCAAATGAAAAAGTTGTATATAGCTTTCTGCTGCCGCCAAGAAAGCTATCGGCAAGTCGACCAAGGCGTACAAGCCGCCAACCAAGAAGGCATTCTTAGGCTTCTTCCGCAAGTGACCTCTTCTCTTCTCTTCTTTTCTGTAGAAGACAACACATGCAAGCCTCCTATACTCTCTCAGGACCTCAATGTAAAAAACCCAAGGAAGAAAGTAAATACCTTATTACTGATTGGCCTCGCCTGCCCTGGCTCTGTACATTATTATGTATGTAGGAAGATATTCCTTACTTCATATCGTAACGAATCTTTATGCTTTAGCAATGCACCACCACGCGAATTATTCCATCCATATATATATGTATGTACTCAGTCAGATTCCTTGTCTAACCACCAAGCAACCGAAAAATTCCCACCAACGCTGCTATATCACACCTCATCCCCCTATGCCTTGGCCATCTTTCTGCATTCATCAAACACCCAGACACCATGATTTCTGCCCTCACACTTGTCTCCTTCCAGTCTCCCTCTCTCAACCCTAAACAGCGCCTCTTGTCCAGGCGACACAAGATAAGCGCCAAGTGGGGGAAGAGCCAACAATGTTCGCCAAAGCCCATACGATCAATACCAGGGCCAAAAGCAACCAGCTGTGGTCTCAACAAAGCTTTCCATGGAGATGGAGTTAATGCCTTACCATCTTCCCCCCTGACAGATGTGATTCACGAGGTGTACTCCTCCCTCAATGACAAGGACATCGCACGGCTCATGGAGCTGATTGACCCTGATTGCACCATTGAGCACACTTCCTATTACAAACCACTCAACTTCAAGGTTATTCTCTCATCTGCTCCAATATCTCTGCAACACCACCGTACTTCTCTATCCTGACAAGTGAACAGCAAGAAAGAGGTGGCTCAAGAAGTGAATCGCGCATCTATAACAAATAAACTATAGAAATTTTCAAAAAGTACTGCACAACCTGCTCTGGCGTACTGCACGGCTGGGCTCGTCCGACATGTGACCATCGACGGCCGTCAGATTGCAGCCTGCGCGCCTGCAATTTTCAAAGAAAAAGCAATGAACTGCACAAAAGAAGCCCTGAACCGAAAAACTATGCAAAACACTTTCAAACAGAACCGCGAACACCTAGCCGGAGGAGCTGCAACAGAGAGCCAGCCGAGCTACACTATAGAGAGAGGTGACCCTCCTAGTCGGCAAAGGGAAATGCAATCCACGGTCAACCAAACTGCATGCCGGCGCGGACTGCAGAGAGCCCTCTCACCCAGGAGCCACCTGAGGCATCAGCGACCCATCAGCCGTCAAGTCTAGGATGGGGAGGAAGCGTGATGGGGGAGCTGGCCCGGCCGCGGCGGCACGGGTCCAGGCAGGTTCGTCTTCGCGGCGAGGTGGTGGCCAATCACGTCGTGCCTCTGCTACGGTAGCCCCGGCGTATTGAACATCCACGCTGCCTGAACTGCGCGCTAGGAGCCCAGACAGAGGAGCTGCTCTCACCGGGGGGGCGTTGGTGTGGGGGGTGAATCACGTCGGCGCAGAGGATCAACGGCTCGGAAAGCCACACGGGGAGGCAGCGCGCGGCTCCTGCAATGCCTCCGTTCGGAGCAGGGCCTGAATTTTGGCGCCCCTCAACAGAGCACCTCGCTGGTGGGAAGGGGATGCAGGGAGGCCACGGCGGGGTGGCGGGGGGACCCACGCCAGTAGCAGCGCCGAGCATCTGCGGGCGACACGTCTGGATCCACACCGGCAGCTTCACGAGGCGCCTTGGGGTGGCGCCGCCGGATCCACGCTGACAGCCGCAAGGGGCTCCTGGTGGCGGCGTGCCCGGATCCGTGCCAGTAGCCGCGCGAGGCGTCTGGTGCTATTGGGAGGCGCGCCTGGATTTGCCGAGAAGGAAGGGGCCTTTGGGGAGCCGCACATGGGATTCACTGAGACGTGCTCTATGGGGGAGTGGCGAGTTGGATCCATCAATGGAGGGAGTTGGACGGGCGCTGGGGCGGCACCGGTAGTGAAAGGTGGAGGGTAGGTGGGAGGAGGAAGAAGGTGGGAGTGAGGGGGTCGGGCCGGTGCAGGGCGCCAGCGCGGCGCTGGAGGAAGGAGGTGGTGTGGCGAGGACGAAGCGGCGGCGCCAAAGGGAGGAGGTGGTGCGGCGGGGCCCGGGCGGCGGCACCGGAGAAGGTGGAGGAGTGTCACGCCCAATATGTGACCCTATCCAAAAGGAACTCGAAGGTCCCACCAAGGATAGACCCGCATATTGAAACGCTTTTGCAATGTGGATATCATTACATCAACATTACACAAATAGATGGGGATACATACAAGAGGCATACAATGCCACACGAATACAACATCACAATACATGAGAACAACATCCGACTACGGATGAATCACAAACAGAAACTCAAACGACATGCACCCTGCTAGCCCAGGCTGCCGACCTGGAACCTATCCCTTGATCGAAGAAGAAGCAGAAGAAGAACTCCATAACAAGCAAACATCGCTCTCGCGTCAGGATCATCGCAAAACCTGTACCTGCAACTGTTGTTGTAGTAATCTGTGAGCCACGAGGACTCAGCAATCCCATTACCATGGGTATCAAGACTAGCAAAGCTAAATGGGAAAGGAAAGGGTAAAGTGGTGAGGTTGCAGCAGCGACTAAGCATGATATGGTGGCTAACATACGCAAATAAGAGCGAGAAGAGAAGCAAAGGAACGGTCTGAAGCTAGCAATGATCAAGAGGTGATCCTGAACTCCTACTTATGTCAAACATAACCCAGAAACCGTGTTCACCTCCCGGACTCCGCCGAAAAGAGACCATCACGGCTACACACACGGTTGATGCGTTTTAATTCGGATCTGGTGTCAAGTTATCTACAACCGGACAATAACAAGTTCCCATCTGCCACATAACCGCGGGCACGGCTCTCGAAAGTTTATACCCTGCAGGGGTGTCCCAACTTAGCCCATGATAAGCTCTCGCGATCAACGAAGGATATACCTTCTCCCAGGAAGACCTGATCAGACTCGGAATCCCGATTTACAAGACATTTCGACAATGGTAAAACAAGACCAACAAAGCCGCCCGATGCACCGACAATCCGATAGGAGCTGCGCATATCTCGTTCTCAGGGCAACACCGGATGAACACTACGTACAACTAAAACCAGACCTCAAGTTTCCCCGAGGTGGCGCTGCAAGTGGCTCTGGTTCGGACCAACAGTTAGACAAGCACTGGCCCGGGGGGGCTATAATAAAGATGACCCTTGGGTTAATTACTCCCAAGGGAAATGTAGGTGGTGGTGAGGCAAATGGTAAAACCAATGTTGGGCCTTGCTGGAGGAGTTTTATTCAAAGCGAACTATCAAGGGGTCCCATAAATCACCCGACCGCGTAAGGAACGCAAAATCCGGGAACATAACACCGGTATGACGGAAACTAGGGCGGCAAGAGTGGAACAAAACACCAGGCATAAGGCCGAGTCTTCCACCCTTTACCAAGTATATAGATGCATTAATTAAATAAGAGATATTGTGATATCCCAACAAAATCCTGTTCGCCATGGAGCAATCTTCAAACTTCACCTGCAACTAGCAACGCTATAAGAGGGGCTGAGCAAAGCGGTAACATAGCCAAGCAATGGTTTGCTAGGAAGGTTGTCAAAGGTTAGAGGTTCATGGCAATTTGGGAGGCTTGATGAGCAAAAGATAGGTAGCGCAGCAAAGCGATAGAACGAAGCAACTAGCATAGCAATGATAGTAGTGTGATCCAGGGTAGCGGTCATCTTGCTTGAAATCCCGCTAGGAAGAAGAACGAGTCCATGAAGAAGATGAAGCCACGAAGACGAACCAAGCGTAGACGATCGAATCCTCACGATCGCAACGAAACAGGAACTATCGAGAAGAAACACACAACATGGTAAACACACCACACATAGACAAGAGATGATGCACAACAAGCATGATGCATGAAGAAGCTACATGAAGCTACTCATGGCAAGAGGCGATGCAAACAAGAGCAACACATCAAAGCAAGTTAAATGAGGCCGGAAACAACATATAACAATTCCGGTAAGTCCTCACATGCAAATTTCGAAATTGGTCCAGATCTGAATAAACCTTATGTTCAAGTTCTTAAACAGCAAGTTAAAATGCACCACGATGATCTACACGAAAATCTAGTCAAGTTACACATAAAGTTCATTTAATTCGGAGCTACGGCCTAGAAGATATGAGCAAAACAAGTCAAACATGGCATTGATGCAAAATGCATAGAAACATCAAGCAAACACCTCAAAACAAGGATGCAACATGATAATATGAAGCTACATGCAAAATCAAGCAAGTTTCATATAGAGCACACTCGAAACGGAGCAACGGTTCAACACATACACTCCAAACAAGTAATAGCAACAATCTGTCCAAAACAGCAACTAGGCATATTGCAAGCATCAAAACAACATGCTACAGCATCTCAACATGAAAACAAAAGACATGGGCATGATGTACAGGTAAAGCATTACAAAACATGAACATTGAGCTATCTCCAGAAATCACTAGAACATGCTCAAACACACATGGCAAGATTGCAAATAATAACAGTTTCAGACTTTAGCAGAAATAACATCAGGTTGCAATGTTTAGAGCTATCAAACAACATGCTACAGGAAACTATCATGGCAAACAAAGGCATGGCATGAATCTACTAATTGCATAGAACAAAAGTCCCTTACTGACCATGAGCCAAAAATGATCAGAAGAAATGATGGCATCCATGTAAACATAGCAAGTTATATGACAGATTCATACATGGCAGGAACAACGATAAGTAAGCATGTTGGTGAGCTTGAACCACTCACTACAGAGCAATACATGGCATGGTAAGGCAACCAACAGTAAGAAGACATGTTTGTGAAGCTAAGCATGGCAAGATCAAGTTAATAGAGTGCATGGATCACTAGCAACAATCATGGCAACCTTGAACTTCATGTTAACAGGCTGACAGCAACATCATTTAGCAATTTTGGAGCAAGATATGAACAATCTATAGCATGCTATAAATGCAAGCAGGGGCATGGATGGATAGCTCATAACCATATATACAAAACATCCTTATTGAAGTATCTCAAAATAAGCATGGATCTCTCGGTAGCATCAAGTTTACATGGCATAAAAATAACAGCAGAACAGGGACTGAAATCAGCAACATCACGAGGCCTAGTTTACATGCTTGTGCTAGTCACCACATTGATCACAAAAATACATGGCGTACACCCCTGTAAAGATGGCATGGCATAGTTCAAAACATATGTAGGGCTAAAGTTCATAAGATGCACACATCAATCATGGCAAAAATGACAAAAGTGCAAGTTATAACAGTTTTAGCAGATTAACAGCAACATGCACTCTTGCAACGATGATTCAGGCATCAAGATGAGCTCAAATGAAAATGATGCAGTGAGATGAAATGATTTAATCGTCGAGACGAACAATTTGACATATTACACGCACGAATTGGAGCGGTATGCACAGAGTTATGATGTGATGAACATGGCATGATAATGTCAAAAACCAGGGAGTTAGAGGAATTTCGGGGTCAACCTCAGATTGCATCTAGATCGGGCTCGAGCTCGAGGTTCGCCGGAGATGTGGCCGGAGAGGAGGGAGATGGCGGGGACGGGCTGCAGGGATGCCGAGGAGGGTCGGGGACGGGTCGGCCCGGCCGGATCTCGCCGGATCCGGCACCGGCGGAGGCGAAGGCGAGGCCGGGGTCGGTCGCCGGCGGAGGCGAGGCGCGCGGGGCGGCGCCGGGACAGGTGGCGGCCTGGGAGTGGAGGAGAGAGGCGGCAGCGCTGAGGTGTCGGCCTCTCATTGGCCGGAGCGATGTGGCTGCGGGGATGGACATGTCCGGCGCGACGCGGACGCGTTCGGCGGCGCGGGGAGGAGTTTTGCTAGGGTTTCATCTGCGAATTTTCGGGGGGAGGGCATATTTATAGATAGAGGGAGCTAGGAAGCTCCAAATGAGGTGTGGTTTTCGGCCACGCGATCGTAATCGAACGATCGAGAGCATGGAGGGGAGTTAGATGGGTTTTGGGCCACTTTGGAAGGGTGTTGGGCTGCAAAGAGAAAGGGGGGGTTTCGGGTTGCGCGGTTAACCGTTGGAGTATCAAACGGACTCCAAATGGCACGAAACTTGACAGGCGGTCTACTGGTGCTATACCAAGGCTGCTTGGCAAACCTCGGGCCATTCCTAGAAAGTTTAACACCCGCTCACAACGAGAGACAAAAGGGGGACGCCAGAGGGCATAGAAGTGCCGGATCGCAAAACAGACAACGGGTAAAATGCTCGGATGCATTAGACGAACACGTATGCAAAATGAAATGCACATGATAACATGATAAAATGCACACGCAAGCAAATGACATGGCAACGACGGCGAATAACTGGCAGACACCTGGCGCATCGAATCCGGGGCGTTACAACACTCCTCCACTAACAAGAGATCTCGTCCCGAGATCTTAGGACCGAGACGGAAGGGAAAAAGGATGAGGAGAAGCAAGAACTCAAGAGATGAAGCAAAGAATCGAGAGCACTCGAGAAAAAGAGAGGAACGGCGAAAATGACGAGAATCGAAAGCTCACGGACTCAGATAGACTATGAAACCACTCCGGTTAGAACAAGATAGAAAATGAATAAGAATGAAACGATTTAGGCAGCACTCTGACTGAACATGGAGAGGAATAGAACACGAGCTAGAGAGGATGGAATGATACTTGATGAACTCTTGAAGAAAGAATTAAATCATGAAGAACCACCATGAAGAACTCCATTGATAAAAAGATGAAGAGATAGAATGAAGGATGAAAGAATAAGATTAAACCTTGCGGTGATTTAGATGGAGGTTCCGACGAGATGGCCGAGGAAATTTGAACTCCGGAGAACAAAAGATGGAGAACACTTGGAAGTAGAATTTATTCATCAAGAACAAACTCCGAAGGAAAGGATAACTCGCTTGAGGAAATAAGAATAAGATTTATTGTATGCTTATCCTTCATCAAATTAAATTGATGAAAAGCAATGTATTTGGCATACTACTTATTCTTCTTGAAAAAGAATTGAGAAGTGACATATCGCAAACTTGAGAAGGTCTTCATGAACCACCGGTAGGATTGAAAGAACGAATGGATAATATAATGACAAAGGAAAAAGAATCTGAATGAACCACCGTAAGAATTCAAAAAATGACTGACGAAAGATAATGAATCGCCGGGAAGAATTAGAAGAACAAATATGCTCGAGGGGATTTAGATGCAAGAGAACAAAGAGATCATGAGCTGATTAAAGAACACTTGAATGAAGCACCAGGATAAATAGAGAACGATAACTGGAATGATGGCCTTCCGTGAAAGAAATGGAAATACAACTCTTGACATGCTCTGGATGGGTAAGCAAAGAAATAACTGACAAATGGAATAATATGGGAGGGTAACCAGAAGCTAGAACCACGAATCTTCGGGAGAACGGGCAAGATTGAGAGGAAAAACTCTTCTTCGATCTTCAAAAGACGACGAGAAACACCACCAAAATTACTGAGATACTCCGGGAGGATGAAAAACCGAAAGGTTGAGCCAACAATGAAATGATTGGAAATCGATCTTGGAAAAGCATCTGACTGATGAAATTCATTCTTACGTCACAATTGAAAAGAATTGAGAATAACTCCGGGGAATAATTAGAAGAGTCGGGTAAGATCCTGGGAAAAGACCTATGGGTTAGGGCCCACTAAAGAGATAACACCGTTGAAAAGGATGATGAACAGATAGATGAAGCACCGGAACAATTGAAATATTTGAATGAGGTGGCAACCTCGAATTAATTCACACATCGATGAACCTCCTGAGATGTCTTGAACACTCCGGAAGGATAAACTGGTGAGAGGCGAAAAAGCAAAGGAAAATATTTGAGCTGAGGGAAAGAATACGATCGACAATGAAAAAACTTTTCTTGAAACCACCGGAGAAGAAAAGAGATGAAGAATGTCCACCGAGACGAGAATTCACCGGTTAAAATAATTGAGGAAAGATTAAAGAGGCTCCACACGAATGAAATTGAAGCTCGAAACAGACTCAGACTTCGGGAAGAAGAGGGTGGGAGGGCGGGAAAACAAAGGCACCTGGAAGGGGGAATCGACGAATATCTTGAAGAGAAAACACCGGTTGAAATCATTGAGGAAAGAAAGCAAAGGCTTCGCACGAGTAGGATGGATACTCGATTACGGACTCCGGTTCCGAGAGAAAGAAGGGTGGGCGTGTGGGAAAAGAAAACAACTGAGGATTGAACTCAAAGATGAAGAGGTTCGAGTCAACTTGACGAGAAATGCACCGGATAAAAGAGCTGAGAACCAACGATCGGAAAACCCACTGCGTGAACCTAAAGAAAATTTGTAGGGGAAGAGGAGTAATTCAAAACACCTATGTCAAGATTCCTCACCAGAGCGACGAAGGGGCTGGGGAGTAAAAAGAATTCCTACTCTCCGATATAAAGAGACACGAAGGTCCCACCAAGGATAGAACTGCATATTGATACGCTTTTGCAAGGTGGATATCATTACATCAACATTACATAATAGATGGGGATACATACCAAAGGCATACAATGCCACACGAATACAACATCATCTTACATAAGAACACCATCCGACTATGGATGAAACACAAATAGAAACTCAAACGACATCCACCCTGCTAGCCCAGGCTGCCGACCTGGAACCTATCCCCTGATCGAAGAAGAAGCAGAAGGAGAACTCCAAAACAAGGAACATCGCTCTCGCATCATGATCATCGCAAAACCTGTACCTGCAGCTGTTGTTGTAGTAATCTGTGAGCCACGAGGACTCAGCAATCCCATTACCAAGGGTATCAAGACTAGCAAAGCTTAATGGGTAAGGAAGGGGTAAAGTGGTGAGGTTGCAGCAGCGACTAAGCATGATATGGTGGCTAACATACGCAAATAAGAGCGAGAAGAGAAGCAAAGGAATGGTCTGAAGCTAGCAATGATCAAGAGGTGATCCTGAACTCCTACTTACGTCAAACATAACCCAGAAACCGTGTTCACTTCCCGGACTCCGCCGAAAAGAGACCATCACGGCTACACACACGGTTGATGCGTTTTAATTTGGATCTGGTGCCAAGTTATCTACAACCGGACATTAACAAATTCCCATCTGCCACATAACCGCGGGCACGGCTCTCGAAAGTTTATACCCTGCAGGGGTGTCCCAACTTAGCCCATGATAAGCTCTCGCGATCAACGAAGGATATACCTTCTCCCAGGAAGACCTGATCAGACTCGGAATCCCGGTTTACAAGACATTTCAACAATGGTAAAACAAAACCAGCAAAGCCGCCCGATGCGCTGACAATCCGATAGGAGCTGCGCATATCTCGTTCTCAGGGCAACACCGGATGAACAGTACATACAACTAAAACCAGACCTCAAGTTTCCCCGAGGTGGCGCTGAAAGTGGCTCTGGTTCGGACCAACACTTAGACAAGCACTAGCCCGGGGGGGCTATAATAAAGATGACCCTTGGGTTAATTACTCCCAAGGGAAATGTAGGTGGTGGTGAGGCAAATGGTAAAATCAATGTTGGGCCTTGCTGAAGGAGTTTTATTCAAAGCAAATTGTCAAGGGGTCCCATGAATCACCCGACCGTGTAAGGAACGCAAAATCCAGGAACATAACACTGGTATGACGGAAACTAGGGCGGCAAGAGTGGAACAAAACACCAGGCATAAGGCCGAGTCTTCCACCCTTTACCAAGTATATAGATGCATTAATTAAATAAGAGATATTGTGATATCCCAACAAAATCCTGTTCGCCATGGAGCAATCTTCAAACTTCACCTGCAACTAGCAACGCTATAAGAGGGGCTGAGCAAAGCGGTAACATAGCCAAGCAATGGTTTGCTAGGAAGGTTGTCAAAGGTTAGAGGTTCATGGCAATTTGGGAGGCTTGATGAGCAAAAGATAGGTAGCGCAGCAAAGCGATAGAACGAAGCAACTAGCATAGCAATGATAGTAGTGTGATCCAGGGTAGCGGTCATCTTGCTTGAAATCCCGCTAGGAAGAAGAACGAGTCCATGAAGAAGATGAAGCCACGAAGACGAACCAAGCGTAGACGATCGAATCCTCACGATCGCAACGAAACAGGAACTATCGAGAAGAAACACACAACATGGTAAACACACCACACATAGACAAGAGATGATGCACAACAAGCATGATGCATGAAGAAGCTACATGAAGCTACTCATGGCAAGAGGCGATGCAAACAAGAGCAACACATCAAAGCAAGTTAAATGAGGCCGGAAACAACATATAACAATTCCGGTAAGTCCTCACATGCAAATTTCGAAATTGGTCCAGATCTGAATAAACCTTATGTTCAAGTTCTTAAACAGCAAGTTAAAATGCACCACGATGATCTACACGAAAATCTAGTCAAGTTACACATAAAGTTCATTTAATTCGGAGCTACGGCCTAGAAGATATGAGCAAAACAAGTCAAACATGGCATTGATGCAAAATGCATAGAAACATCAAGCAAACACCTCAAAACAAGGATGCAACATGATAATATGAAGCTACATGCAAAATCAAGCAAGTTTCATATAGAGCACACTCGAAACGGAGCAACGGTTCAACACATACACTCCAAACAAGTAATAGCAACAATCTGTCCAAAACAGCAACTAGGCATATTGCAAGCATCAAAACAACATGCTACAGCATCTCAACATGAAAACAAAAGACATGGGCATGATGTACAGGTAAAGCATTACAAAACATGAACATTGAGCTATCTCCAGAAATCACTAGAACATGCTCAAACACACATGGCAAGATTGCAAATAATAACAGTTTCAGACTTTAGCAGAAATAACATCAGGTTGCAATGTTTAGAGCTATCAAACAACATGCTACAGGAAACTATCATGGCAAACAAAGGCATGGCATGAATCTACTAATTGCATAGAACAAAAGTCCCTTACTGACCATGAGCCAAAAATGATCAGAAGAAATGATGGCATCCATGTAAACATAGCAAGTTATATGACAGATTCATACATGGCAGGAACAACGATAAGTAAGCATGTTGGTGAGCTTGAACCACTCACTACAGAGCAATACATGGCATGGTAAGGCAACCAACAGTAAGAAGACATGTTTGTGAAGCTAAGCATGGCAAGATCAAGTTAATAGAGTGCATGGATCACTAGCAACAATCATGGCAACCTTGAACTTCATGTTAACAGGCTGACAGCAACATCATTTAGCAATTTTGGAGCAAGATATGAACAATCTATAGCATGCTATAAATGCAAGCAGGGGCATGGATGGATAGCTCATAACCATATATACAAAACATCCTTATTGAAGTATCTCAAAATAAGCATGGATCTCTCGGTAGCATCAAGTTTACATGGCATAAAAATAACAGCAGAACAGGGACTGAAATCAGCAACATCACGAGGCCTAGTTTACATGCTTGCGCTAGTCACCACATTGATCACAAAAATACATGCATACACCCCTGTAAATATGGCATCGCATAGTTCAAAACATATGTAGGGCTAAAGTTCATAAGATGCACACATCAATCATGGAAAAAATGACAAAAGTGCAAGTTATAAAAGTTTCAGCAGATTAACATCAAGATGCACTCTTGCTACGATGATTCAGGCATCAAGATGAGCTTAAATGAAAATGATGCAATCAGATGAAATGATGTACTCGTCGAGACGAACAATTTGACATATTACACGCACGAAACGGAGCGGTATGTGTCGTGGTTCTAAGTCTGACAGTAGAATCGGGGGGTAAGTATGGAAAGGCAAGGTCCTAGCTATGGAGTAGTTGTACACACGGGTGTTTAGTGAGTTCAGGCCCTTCTCGGAGGAAGTAACAGCCCTACGTCTCGGAGCCCAGAGGCGGTCGACTGATCTCTGTGTATATGAGTTATAGGGGTGTGAACCCTTCTACTAGTGGAGGGGTTGGCTTATATAGAGGACGCCAGGACCCCAGCCAGCCCACGTAGAGGAGGGTTAAAGTACATTAAGGCCGGGCGTTACTGGTAACGCCCTACATAAAGTGTCATCATGACCATTAAGACTACTTAATTACAGACCGTTTGGATACAGCATAGATCTTGAACTTCTGATGGTCGAGTGTGTCTTCATGGTCGAGTGTCTTCTGATGGTCGAGTGGAGTCTCCCTTGGTCGAGTGGAGCTTCTCTTGGTCGACTGGAAGGTAGCTTCGTATGATGATGTCCTTGGGTATGGTATCCTAGATAGGTCCATGACCCTACCCTAGGTACATAACCTCATCATTATCCCCCGAATGGATCGAGGTTCGAGTGAGGAAGGAGTTGACGATTTTCTCCGACTTATTTACTGTACTTTGATTATGTCGTATCTTGGATCGGCGATTCTTCTTTCGGCGTTGGCGTCGACTTTTACTTCAGTCGCCTTGATCCATTCTTATCTTTTGTTGAGTGAACTTTTGAACTCTGGTGAACTTCCGAGCAATGGATCGCGGGAAGGATATCGTCTGACAGATTTGATCTGCTGTTAGCGGATTTTGCGGGATCTGAAATTTGGGAAGTGCGCGAAGCGGGGCGATCCGTGGCAATCAGGCGAGATAAGGCATGGACGCCTCGATTTCCGCGCTGCCTTTTTCGCCACGTATCGTACGTGTGCGACTGTTTCGGGATGTGACAGATCTGCTCGGACCCACTCGTCAGCCACTCGGAAGCGCCCTTATATAAAGCGTCGGGGAAGAGTTTTTGAACAGTGCCTCCCCATTCTCCTCTCTTCCCTCTCTGCCTCCGCCCACGGCGCCTGCTCCTACCTCCGCCTTATCCACCTCTCGAGCGCTTCACTGGCGATAATGGTGAAGGAGAAGACGGCGGCTCTAGAGCGCGCGAAGAAGGCGACGGCGATGGGGCAAGCGAAGGGGAGACCGTCCAATCGGGGCGGATCTTCGTCGAGGTCCCGCCTGCCGAAGGGTTGGGTCCAAGGGGATTGGATCCGCTCGACCATCACTGAGAAGGACCTCGATGACCTGGCCAATGAGGGACTGATCCCCCACGGGTCAGCGAGGCTCCCGGGGTCCGAGTGTCAACCGCAGCCGCAGGAGGGTGAGTGCGTTCTCTTAGCCACTCACGTAGATCGTGGTTTTTCTCTGCCGCCGAGTGTGTTCTTCCGTGGGTTTCTGAATTTCTTTGGGGCGCAACTCCACCATTTCAATCCCAATTCCATCGCCTATCTTGCTGCCTTTGTGTCCATGTGCGAGAACTTCCTGGGTTGTCGACCGCACTGGGGTCTCTTCAAGCACATATTCACCTGTCGGTTGCAGACAGTAAAAAAGGCGAGTCCGGGTGATGAGAGGACCAAGGTTATTCAGATGTGCGGAGGTCTTGGGATTCAGTTGAGGAATAAGAGCACTTTCCCGGCCATGACCCTTCCTGAGTCGGTCAGAGGGTGGCAGTCGACTTGGTTCTACTGCCAAGACGAGTCGACACCGGGGTAGTCAACTGGTCTCCCTCCGTTCTCCATGGACTGAGTGGACAAACCGTCTTCTCTGAAGGTGCTTCCTGAGGAGAAAGCCGAGGTAAAAATGTTGGTGGAGCGCATGGTCCAACTCGTTCGGGACGGAGTGACGGGCATGGATCTTCTGGAAGTCTTCCTTAGACGGCGCATCCAACCGCTCCAGTACCGAGGCCACCCGATGTGGCTGTACTGCGGTACTGAAGACACCACTCCGGTCCATCCAGAGGCAGTCGGCGAAACCACGCTGGAGAGGTGGGTGACCGCCATCACAGGGAACAAGGACAACCCTCGAGGAGCGAGGAGGATCCCGCCACTCGACTGTACCTATACGCCGGACAAGGTATGGCCGCTTATCTCCGAGTGTAATTTTGTTTTATCCATTCTGCTTTGCCGCGAATTGGTCGATTGATCTTTGTTTTGCTTTGTTGTTTGACAGGCCACCACTGAATTGTACTCGATGCCCAATGGGGCTCAGACGCCGACTGAGGAGGAGGAAGGAAGCGGGGGAGAAAGTCTGGAGGAGTGGGATTCGAATGCTGACGACAACGACGAGGGTGATGACTCTGGTGAGGAGGAAGAAGAGGAGGAGGAGGAGGAAGTTGCACCTCCCCGCTTGGAAAGACGCTCGAAGCTTGCCCATGATCCAGCGACTGAGCGGGGTAAGGGGGTCGCAACCGCTTCCCAGTCGACCAAGCGCCCTCGGACCACTTCTCCGGCGCCGACTGAGAAGGCTCCGAAGCAATCTCGAGTGGCACCGTCGAAGCCTGCAAAGGTCTTGCCGAAGATGAAGATGGTGATCCCCACTATCTCAGGGTAATGGTAGTTTTGAGCTTTCCCTGTTTCGTGAACTTGTTCTTGGTCGACTCATGGGCCAATCGACTGACTTTTGGAACTGCAGCGCTGCTACATCCGACACTTCGGCGAGAGCCGAAGACCACGAGATGGAGGATGCTGCAACCTCGAACCCTGGTATGACTCCTGCGTTGTCGTTTTCAATCGAGTGACTCATTGTCTCTAATTTTGATTCTTTCTGCAGTTTCATCTAACATTGTTATTGACCTTCCTGACGACGACGACGAAGAACCACCACGGCCGAGGAAAAGCAAGAAAATGTCTGCTGGCAAGGCGACTCAGGATGTGCCGGCACCCGAGACGTTGGTCGTGGAGGGAGACAATGTCACTCGACCCACCGTAACCTTCGCGGTGCCATTAACGAGTGCTCGCCCTTCATCGTCGAGTGCTGCTCAACCCTCGCTATTCTCCATCTACCCCATTCCAGAAGACCAAGCCAGTGCTGCTAAAGAAGCGATACGCCAGGCGGGGGTCATGATGGAGCAAGTGAAGGCAATTCGAGAAGCCAGCCAGGCAGCCTATGACGCCAGTTCGGCACTCCAGAGTAATGTTCAGGTCAGTCGGTCACTGCATGTTCTTCTTTCTGAAATTCCTAGAGTCTGTCCTACACCCACTGGGTGTGTCGATTGAAATTCTGGGTTAGTGGGGGCATGCTGAGTGCACCCACTGGGTGTAGTCCCCAAGGCTATGGTGGACTGCTGGCAGTCAACCATAGTCTTTATGCTTTGAGTTTTTCTTTACTCGACAAGGTCGAATAGATTCATAGACACGCTGAGTGCACCCACTGGGTGTTGTCCCCGAGACTGTGGTCGACTGCTGGCAGTCGACTATAGTCTAAAGAACATTGCCTCTTTTTTGTTGTTGGTCGACTGGTCGACTCTTGATGAAACTAGTGGGGGCACGCTGAGTGCACCCACTGGGTGTAGTCCCCGAGACTATGGTCGAATGTTTGCATTCGGCCGTAGTCTTAGAAACGCTATGATTTTTCCTTACTCACTCGAAAGTGAATTGTCTTTGACGTCTGTCGATTGATTCTTCGTAGAAATCCTGTGACCTTGCGGCTCGTTATACTGAGTTGGAGAACAAACACATTCAGCTCGAGCTCGATCTGAAACTGGCCCAAGAGAACATGACGAAGGCAAAGGAGGAAGCTAAAGGTATGCTTGGTGAGGCCTTTGACGACTGCCTTTGCCTCTCACTTGTTTCCGAATCTAATCTCACTGTAACTTTGTAGGCAAAGTGAGGGACGCCCTGAAGAAACAAGAGCTTGACTTGGCTGAGATGCAAAAAACTGCTTTAGAGAAGACCAGGCTAGCGGATGAGAAGCTGGCTTCAGTGACTAAGCTTGAAGAAGAAAACACCAATCTGAAAGCTGCTCTTGATGCTGCCAACCAGGAGGTCACTCGACTGAAAAGCGACAAGACCACCCTGAATGACAAGGCCAGTGAGTTGAAGAGAAAGAAGAATGATCTAGAGGCTTATCTGGCTGGACTCGCCAAGAAGTTGTTCCTCATGCTTGAGGGTAATCCTTTGTATCAAACAAATATTTTACTTGTGACCTCCGACTGTTTGTCTTGACTCGGTGGTTGTGCTTGCAGAATTTTGTCAGAACTTTGAAGAGGAGACTGGTCGGCTGGAAGTAAACTTAGACCCCATCAACTCTCCTGTGAAAGATGAAGTCGCCATGAACATGCTCCGACTTGAATCTCGTGTTGCTGCCGTCATCGATTATCTCGAAAGGCTGAAGGTCGCAACTTCCCACATCGACACAACACTCTGGCCAAGAGAGACACTCCAGAACGACCTCGAGTCTCTGATGACTCGACTGAACGAGGTCCCAAGTCGAGTGCAGGAGTGGAAGAAGTCTTCGGCCAGGTGCGGCACGGATGTGGCTCTGTCTCTGGTCCGCGTTCATTGCAAGGATGCATGAGAGGACAAGCTGGTGGCTCTTAGGGTGGCCAACACCAAGAAGCACGATTTCAGATCTTTCATGGAGACTTTCATTGCCGCTGCCACTCGGATTGCAGATGGAATTGATCTGGACGAGTTTGTGGCACCTTCCAGCCCTCCACAGGAGGGGTAAAATACTTCAGAGCTTGATACTTTAAATTTGCATCGGTATGCCGAGTGAGTTTTTGTAACTGACAAACCCTAACAGGCCTAGCGACTGAGCACTTTCGGTTCCGGTAGGTGTTATCCGAACTTGGGTTCGTTGCTGAATTATGCTTGCATTTGGTTTGAGGCGTCCTTTGCAGGTTGAAGCAAAGCGCTTATTGCCATCGGCTTGCATCCTAATTCACTTAGGCGAGCACTGGGCTGCAGCTAAGCCCCCGAGTGGGAGGTTCGCTCTCCACTCGGTAGGATTTTATTCAACTTAGGCGGGTACTTGGACTGCAGCTAAGCCTCCGAGTGGGAGGTTTGCTCTCCACTCGGTAGGATTTTCAGAAACTTAGGCGAGCACTGGGATGCAGCTAAGTCCCCGAGTGGGAGGTTCGCTCTCCACTCGGTAGGATTTTATTCAACTTAGGCGAGTACTTGGACTACATCTAAGCCTCCGAGTGGGAGGTTCGCTCTCCACTCGGTAGGATTTTCAGAAACTTAGGCGAGCACTGGGCTGCAGCTAAGGCCCCGAGTGGGAGGTTCGCTCTCCACTCGGTAGGATTTTTAGAAACTTAGGCGAGCACTGGGCTGCAGCTAAGCCTCCGAGTGGGAGGTTCGCCCTCCACTCGGTAGGATTTTATTCAACTTAGGCGAGTACTTGGACTGCAGCTAAGCCTCTGAGTGGGAGGTTTGCTCTCCACTCGGTAGGATTTTCAGAAACTTAGGCGAGCACTGGGCTGCAGCTAAGACCCCGAGTGGGAGGTTCGCTCTCCACTCGGTAGGATTTTTAGAAACTTAGGCGAGCACTGGGCTGCAGCTAAGCCGCCGAGTGGGAGGTTCGCTCTCCACTCGGTAGGATTTTATTCAACTTAGGCGAGTACTTGGACTGCAGCTAAGCCTTCGAGTGGGAGGTTTGCTCTCCACTCGGTAGGATTTTCAGAAACTTAGGCGAGCACTGGGTTGCAGCTAAGCCCCCGAGTGGGAGGTTCGCTCTCCACTTGGTAGGATTTTATTCAACTTAGACGAGTACTTGGACTGCAGCTAAGCCCCCGAGTGGAAGGCTGGCTTACTACTCGGTAGGATTTTATTCAACTTAGGCGAGTACTTGGACTGCAGCTAAGCCTTCGAGTGGGAGGTTTGCTCTCCACTCGGTAGGATTTTCAGACACTTAGGCGAGCACTGGGCTGCAGCTAAGCCCCCGAGTGGGAGGTTCGCTCTCCACTCGGTAGGATTTTATTCAACTTAGGCGAGTACTTGGACTGCAGCTAAGCCCCCGAGTGGAAGGCTGGCTTACCACTCGGTAGGATTGTGTTTATCTTAGGCGAAACGGATTTCGCAGCTAAGCCTTCGTGTGGGAGACTGGCTCACCACTCGGTTAGGATTTTTTTTACAGACTTAGGCGAATCGGATTCGCAGCTAAGCCACCCACTTGGGGATTGTTTTATATGGACAAAAGTAATAACAATCACTGGGAAAACTATAAAGCTCTTGTCTTTGATAAATAAACTACAGGAGTACTTTTATTACAACTCATCTGAGTGAATACTTAAGTGTAAAAGGGGCGGAGAAGCTCCGCGTTCCAAGCTCGGGGCTCGTCGATCTGATGCTCGACATTGTAAAGACGGTATGCTCCATTGTGGAGAACCTTGGTGACGATGAAGGGACCTTCCCAAGAAGGAGCAAGCTTGTGTGGTTTCTGCTGGTCCACTCGGAGAACTAAATCTCCTTCCTGGAAGGCTCGACTCTTCACGTTTTTGGCGTGGAAGCGATGCAAGTCTTGTTGATAAATGGTCGATCTGATCAGAGCCATCTCTCTTTCTTCCTCTAAAAGGTCAACTGCGTCCTGCCGCGCTTGTTCTGCTTTAGCATCGGTGTAGAGCTCGACTCGGGGAGCGTTGTGGAGAAGATCACTCGGCAAGACTGCTTCAGCTCCGTAGACCAAGAAGAATGGAGTTCTTCCAGTCGACCGGTTGGGTGTGGTCCTTAACCCCCAAAGCACCGAGGGAAGTTCGTCAACCCATGCACCCGCCGCATGCTTGAGATCACGCATCAAACGGGGCTTCAACCCTTTGAGAATCAAACCGTTGGCTCGTTCTGCCTGTTCATTTGACTGTGGATGGGCGACTGAAGCATAGTCGACTCGTGTTCCTTGAGATGTGCAGAAAGCTCTGAATTCTTCAGAATCGAAGTTTGACCCGTTATCAGTGATGATGCTGTGCGGGACTCCATATCTGAATATCAGTTCTCGGATGAAGCTGACAGCGGTGCTAGCATCGAGGTTCTTGATGGGTTTGGCCTCAATCCACTTGGTAAACTTGTCGACTGCTACCAGTACATGTGTGAAACTGCTCCTTCCTGTTTTAAACGGGCCAACCATATCCAAACCCCATACAGCAAAGGGCCAGACAAGTGGTATGGTCTTTAAGGCTGAGGCGGGCTCGTGTGACATATTGGAGTAAAATTGACATCCCTCACACTTGTCGACTATCTCCTTCGCCATTTCATTCGCTCTGGGCCAATAAAAACCAGCTCAGTATGCTTTGGCCACGATGGTCCGAGAAGACGCATGATGGCCACAGGTCCCCGAGTGGATGTCGTTGAGAATCATTCGACCTTCCTCCGGTGTTATACATTTCTGGCTGACTCCAGTCGCACTTTCTCTGTATAACTGACCTCTCATGACGGTGAAGGCTTTGGACCGGCGGACGATCTCTCGAGCTTCTTCTTCATTCTCGGGGAGTTCCTTCCTCAAAATATAGGCGATATAGGGCACTGTCCAATCAGGAGTGATGACCAAAACTTCCATGATTAAGTCCACCACCGCTGGGACCTCGACTTCAGTCGGATCTGTGGCGCTTTTAGGCTGCGGGGCTTCTTCAGTGAAAGGATCCTCTTGAACCGATGGTGTGTAGACATGTTCCAAAAACACGCCACTCAGAATGGCTTCCCTCTTGGAACCTATCTTCGCCAAGTCATCGGCTGCTTGATTTTTCAGTCGGAGAACGTGATGGAGTTCTAACCCTTCGAATTTCTTTTCAAGCTTCCTCACTACATTGCAGTATCCAGTCATGGCTGGGCTTCTAACGTCCCACTCCTTCGTCACCTGATTGACCACCAAATCTGAGTCGCCGTAAACCATAAGGCGACGGACGCCGAGTGAAATGGCCATGCGCAACCCATACAACAGTGCTTCATATTCTGCTTCATTGTTGGAGGAATCAAAGTGGATCTGGAGCACATATCTGAGCTTATCTCCTTGGGGAGAAACCAAAACTACCGCAGCACCAGAACCATTTAACATCTTAGAACCATCAAAGAACATGGTCCAATGCTCCGAGTGAACTTGAGTCGGCTGCTAATGTTCAATCCACTCGGAAATGAAATCTGCTATAGCCTGGGACTTAATGGCTTTCTTTGCCTCGAATTTGATATCAAGGGGAAGGAGTTCAATCGCCCATTTAGCCACTCGACCAGTTGCATCTCTGTTGTGCAGAATCTCTGACAATGGTGTGTTGCTGACGACTGTAATGTCATGATCAGAGAAATAATGGGCAACCTTCTTCATGGTCATGTAGATCCCATATACGAGCTTCTGATAATGAGGATATCTTTGCTTCGATGGGGTCAAAACTTCAGAGAGATAATACACTGGGCGCTGAACTTTGAAGGTTTTCCCTTCTTCTTCTCGCTCGACCGTAAGTACTGTACTGACGACTTGTCCTGTGGCTGCAATATAAAGCAACAGAGGCTCTTTGCTGATTGGAGCAGCAAGCACCGGCTGGGTGGAGAGCAGAGTTTTTAACTCGGCAAACGCTGCATCAGCTTCTGGAGTCCACTCGAACTTGTCTGCCTTCTTCATCAGTCGGTAAAGGGGCAACGCCTTTTCACCGAGGCGAGACATGAATCGACTTAATGCGGCCAAGCATCCAGTAAGCTTTTGGACATCGTGCACATGCACAGGGCATTTCATTCGGAGTATGGTGCCAACTTTTTCTGGGTTAGTGTCGATTCCTCGTTCGGAAACGAGAAAACCGAGTAACTTCCCGCCAGGTACTCCGAATGTGCACTTTGAAGGATTGAGCTTGATATCATACCTCCTGAGATTGGCAAATGTTTCAGCTAAGTCAGTCAACAGGTCGGAACCCTTTCGCGACTTGACCACGATGTCATCCATGTATGCTTCCACATTCCAACTGATTTGAGTGAGTAAACACTTTTGAATCATTCTCATGAACGTGGCTCTGGCATTCTTGAGGCTGGATGGCATGGTGATATAGCAGAAGCACCCGAATGGGGTGATGAAAGCTGTTTTGATTTCGTCGGGCCCATACAGACGGATCTGATGATACCCGAAATAAGTGTCTAGAAAAGATAATCTCTTGCACCCTGCGGTCGTGTCGACAATTTGGTCGATGCGAGGGAGAGGAAAATGATCTTTCGGGCAGGCCCGATTGATATGTTTGAAATCAATGCACATACAAAGGGAATTGTCCTTTTTGGGAACCATAACGACATTGGCGAGCCACTCGGAGTGGTATATCTCTCAGATGAACTCTGCTGCAAGGAGTCGAGCCACCTCTTTGCCAATGGCCTTTTTCTTCTGAACGGCGGACCGTCGAAGATGTTCTTTAACAGGTTTTGCCTTTGAATCGACTCTAAGGCGATGCTCAGCCAGTCCCCTGGGAACACCTGGCATGTCAGCTGGCTTCCAAGCAAAGATGTCCCAGTTCTCACGGAGGAACTGGATGAGCGCTTCTTCCTATTTAGAGTCGAGTGTAGTGGATGTTAGAAATATGCCCTAGAGGCAATAATAAAAGCATTATTATTATATTTCCTTGTTCATGATAATTGTCTTTATTCATGCTATAATTGTGTTATCCGGAAATCGTAATACATGTGTGAATAACAGACACACCAACATGTCCCTAGTAAGCATCTAGTTGACTGGCTCGTTGATCAATAGATAGTCATGGTTTCCTGACTATGGACATTGGATGTCATTGATAACGGGATCACATCATTAGGAGAATGATGTGATGGACAAGACCCAATCCTAAACATAGCACAAGATCGTATAGTTCATTTGCTAGAGTTTTCCAATGTCAAAGTATCTTTTCCTTAGGCCATGAGATCGTGTAACTCCCGGATACCGTAGGAGTGCTTTGGGTATACCAAACATCACAACGTAACTGGGTGACTATAAAGGTAGACTACGGGTATCTCCGAAAGTGTCTGTTGGGTTGGCATGGATCAAGACTGGGATTTGTCACTCCGTATGACGGAGAGGTATCACTGGGCCCACTCGGTAATGCATCATCATAATGAGCTCAGAGTGACCAAGTGTCTGGTCATGGGATCATGCATTACGGTACGAGTAAAGTGACTTGCCGGTAACGAGATTGAACGAGGTATTGGGATACCGACGATCGAATCTCGGGCAAGTAACATATCGATTGACAAAGGGAATTGCGTACGGGGTTGATTGAATCCTCGACATCGTGGTTCATCCGATGAGATCATCGTGGAGCATGTGGGAGCCAACATGGGTATCCAGATCCCGCTGTTGGTTATTGACCTGAGAGTCGTCTTGGTCATGTCTGCCTGTCTCCCGAACCCGTAGGGTCTACACACTTAAGGTTCGGTGACGCTAGGGTTGTGAAGATATGTATATGCAGTAACCCGAATGTTTTTCGGAGTCCCGGATGAGATCCCGGACGTCACGGGGAGTTCCGGAATGGTCCGGAGGTAAAGAATTATATATAGGAAGTGCAGTTTCGGGCATCGGGACAAGTTTCGGGGTTATTGGTATTGTACCGGGACCACCGGAGGGGTCCCGTGGGCCCACCGGGTGGGGCCACCTGTCCCGGGGGGGCCACATGGGCTGTAGGGGGTGCGCCTTGGCCTAGATGGGCCAAGGGCACCAGCCCCTATAGGCCCATGCGCCTAGGGTTTCCACAAAGGAGGAGTCCAAGTGGTGGAAGGCACCCCTAGGTGCCTTGGGGGGAGGGAAACCTCCCCTTGGCCGCCGCCCCCCCTAGTAGATGCCATCTACTAGGGCTGGCGCCCCCCCTAGCACCCCTATATATAGTGGGGGAGAGGAGGGACTTGAAACACCAGCCCCTGGCGCCTCCCTCTCTCCCCGTTACGTCTCTCCCTCGTAGTATTAGCGAAGCCCTGCTGCTGTGACGCCCTGCATCCACCACCACGCCGTCATACTGCTGGATCTTCATCAACCTCTCCTTCCCCCTTGCTGGATCAAGAAGGAGGATACGTCTCCCGTCCCGTACGTGTGTTGAACGCGGAGGTGTCGTCCGTTCGCCGCTTGGTCATCGGTGATTTGGATCACGTCGAGTATGACTACATCATCACCGTTCTTTTGAACGCTTCCGTGCGCGATCTACAAAGGTATGTAGATGCATCTAATGACTCGTTGCTAGATGAACTCCTAGATGATCTTGGTGAAACGAGTAGGAAAATTTTTGTTTTCTGCAACGTTCCCCAACAGTGGCATCATGAGCCAGGTCTATGCGTAGTTCTTCTTGCGCGAGTAGAACACAATTAGTTGTGGGCGTGGATTTGTCAACTTTCTTGCCGTTACTAGTCTTTTCTTGCTTCAGCGGTATTGTGGGATGAAGCGGCCCGGACCAACCTTACACGTACGCTTACGTGAGACCGGTTCCACCGACTAACATGCACTAGTTGCATAAGGTGGCTGGCGGGTGTCTGTCTCTCCTACTTTAGTTGGAGCGGATTCGATGAATAGGGTCCTTATGAAGGGTAAATAGAAGTTGACAAATCACGTTGTGGCTTTAACGTAGGTAAGAAGATGTTCTTGCTAGAACGCTAATTCAGCCATGTAAAACTTGCAACAACAATTAGAGGACGTCTAACTTGTTTTTGCAGCAAGTGGTTTGTGATATGATATGGCCAAAGTTGTGATGAATGATGAATGATCTATATGTGATGTATGAGATGTTCATGCTATTGTAATAGGAATCACGACTTGCATGTCGATGAGTATGACAACCGGCAGGAGCCATAGGAGTTGTCTTTATTCTTTTATATGACCTGCGCGTCATTGAGAAACGCCATGTAAATTACTTTACTTTATTGCTAAACGCGTTAGCCATAGTAGTAGAAGTAATAGTTGGCGAGCAACTTCATGGAGACACGATGATGGAGATCATGATGATGGAGATCATGGTGTCAAGCCGGTGACAAGATGATCATGGAGCCCCAAGATGGAGATCAAGGGAGCTATGTGATATTGGCCATATCATGTCACGTTTATTATTTGATTGCATGTGATGTTTATCATGTTTTGAATCTTGTTTACTTAGAACGACGGTAGTAAATAAGATGATCCCTCATACTAATTTCAAGAAGTGTTCCCCCTAACTGTGCACCGTTGCGACAGTTCGCTGTTTCAAAACACCACGTGATGATCGGGTGTTTTATTCAGACGTTCACATACAACGGGTGTAAGACAGATTTACACATGCAAACACTTAGGTTGACTTGACGAGCCTAGCATGTACAGACATGGCCTCGGAACACAGAAGACCGAAAGGTCGAGCATGAGTCGTATAGAAGATACGATCAACATGAAGATGTTCACTGATGTTAACTAGTCCGTCTCACGTGATGATCGGACACGGTCTAGTTAACTCGGATCATGTAATACTTAGATGACTGGAGGGATGTCTAATCTAAGGGGGAGTTCACTAATAATTTGATTAGTTGAACTTAATTATCATGAACTTAGTCTAAATATTTTACAATATGTCTTGTAGATCAAATGGCCAACGTAGTCCTCAACTTCAACGCGTTCCTAGAGAAAACTAAGCTGAAAGACGATGGCAGCAACTACACGGACTGGGTCCGGAACCTGAGGATCATCCTCATAGCTGCCAAGAAAGATTATGTCCTACAAGCACCGCTCGATGACGCACCCGTTCTCCCTGCAGAACAAGATGTCATGAACACTTGGCAGGCACGTTCCGATGACTACTCCCTCGTTCAGTGCGGCATGCTTTACAGCCTAGAGCCGGGGCTCCAAAAGCGTTTTGAGAGACATGGAGCATATGAGATGTTCGAAGAGCTAAAAATGGTTTTCCAAGCTCATGCCCGGGTCGAGAGATATGAAGTCTCCGACAAATTCTTCAGCTGTAAGATGGAGGAAAATAGTTCTGTCAGTGAGCACATACTCACTATGTCTGGGTTACATAACCGCTTGACTCAGCTGGGAGTTAATCTCCCGGATGATGCGGTCATTGACAGAATCCTCCAGTCGCTTCCACCAAGCTACAAGAGCTTTGTGATGAACTTCAATATGCAGGGGATGGAAAAGACTATTCCTGAAGTATTTGCTATGCTGAAATCAGCAGAGGTAGAAGTCAGGAAGGAACATCAAGTGTTGATGGTCAATAAAACCACTAAGTTCAAGAAAGGCAAGGGTAAAAAGAACTTCAAGAAAGACGGCAAGGAGGTTGCCACGCCCGGCAAGCAAGCTGCTAGGAAGAAGCCAAAGAATGAACCCAAGCCCGAGACTGAGTGCTTTTATTGCAAGGAAAGTGGTCACTGGAAGCGGAACTGCCCTAAGTACTTAGCGGATAAGAAGGCCGGCAAAAAAAAAGGTATATGTGATATACATGTGATTGATGTGTACCTTACTAGTGCCCGTAGTAGCTCCTGGGTATTTGATACCGGTGCAGTTGCTCACATTTGTAACTCAAAGCAGGGGCTGCGGAATAAGCGGAAACTAGCAAAGGACGAGGTGACGATGCGCGTCGGGAATGGTTCCAAGGTCAATGTGATCGCCGTCGGCACGCTGCCTCTGCATCTCCCTTCGGGATTAGTTTTAAACCTTAATAATTGTTATTTAGTGCCAGCTTTGAGCATGAACATTGTATCGGGATCTCGTTTAATTCGAGATGGCTACTCATTTAAATCCGAGAATAATGGTTGTTCTATTTATATGAGAGATATGTTTTATGGTCATGCTCCTATGGTGAATGGTTTATTCTTTATGAATCTCGAACGTGATGCTACACATGTTCACAATGTGAGTACCAAAAGAAGTAAGGTTGATAATGATAGTCCCACATACTTGTGGCACTGCCGCCTTGGTCACATAGGTGTCAAACGCATGAAGAAGCTCCATGCAGATGGACTTTTAGAGTCTCTTGATTATGAATCATTTGACACGTGCGAACCATGCCTTATGGGAAAAATGACCAAGACTACGTTCTCAGGAACAATGGAGCGAGCAACTAACTTATTGGAAATCATACATACTGATGTGTGCGGTCCAATGAGAGTTGAGGCTCGCGGTGGCTATCGTTATGTTCTCACCCTCACTGATGATTTAAGTAGGTATGGGTATATCTACTTAATGAAACACAAGTCTGAAACCTTTGAAAAGTTCAAGGAATTTCAGAGTGAGGTTGAAAATCAACGTGACAGGAAAATCAAGTTTTTACGATCAGATCGTGGAGGAGAATACTTGAGTCACGAGTTTGGCACACACTTAAGAAAATGTGGAATAGTTTCACAACTCACGCCGCCTGGAACACCTCAGCGTAATGGTGTGTCCGAACGTTGTAATCGCACTCTATTAGATATGGTGCGATCTATGATGTCTCTTACCGATTTACCACTATCTTTTTGGGGCTATGCTTTAGAGACTGCCGCATTCACTTTAAATAGGGCTCCGTCGAAATCCGTTGAGACGACACCGTATGAATTGTGGTTTGGGAAGAAACCTAAGCTGTCGTTTCTAAAAGTTTGGGGATGCGATGCTTATGTCAAGAAACTTCAACCTGAAAAGCTCGAACCCAAGTCGGAAAAATGCGTCTTCATAGGATACCCAAAAGAAACTATTGGGTACACCTTCTACCTCAGATCCGAAGGCAAGATCTTTGTTGCCAAGAATGGGTCCTTTCTAGAGAAAGAGTTTCTCTCGAAAGAAGTAAGTGGGAGGAAAGTAGAGCTTGATGAAGTATTACCTCTTGAACCGGAAAATGGCGCAACTCAAGAAAATGTTCCTGAGGTGCCTGCACCGACTAGAGAGGAATTTAATGATAATGATCAAGATACTTCTGATCAAGCCCCTACTGAAATTTGAAGGTCCACAAGGACACGTTCCGCACCAGAGTGGTACGGCAACCCTGTCTTGGAAATCATGTTGTTAGACAACAGTGAACCTTCGAACTATGAAGAAGCGATGGCGGGCCCGGATTCTGACAAATGGCTAGAAGCCATGAAATCCGAGATAGGATCCATGTATGAAAATGAAGTATGGACTTTGACTGACTTGCCCATTGAGAGGCGAGCCATAGAAAATAAATGGATCTTTAAGAGGAAGACAGACACGGATGGTAATGTGACCATCTATAAAGCTCGGCTTGTCGCTAAGGGTTATCGACAAGTTCAAGGGGTTGACTACGATGAGACTTTCTCACCGGTAGCGAAGCTGAAGTCCGTCCGAATCATGTTAGCAATTGCCGCATTCTACGATTATGAAATATGGCAAATGGACGTCAAAACGGCATTCCTTAATGGTTTCCTTAAGGAAGAATTGTATATGATGCAGCCGAAAGGTTTTGTCGATCCTAAAAATGCTGACAAAGTGTGCAAGCTCCAACGCTCGATTTATGGGCTGGTGCAAGCATCTCGGAGTTGGAACATTTGCTTTGATGAGATGATCAAAGCGTTTGGGTTTACGCAGACTTATGGAGAAGCCTGCGTTTACAAGAAAGTGAGTGGGAGCTCTGTAGCATTTCTCATACTATATGTAGATGACATACTTTTGATGGGAAATGATATAGAACTCTTGGACAGCATCAAGGCCTATTTGAATAAGAGTTTTTCAATGAAGGACCTTGGAGAAGCTGCTTATATATTAGGCATCAAAATCTATAGAGATAGATCGAGACGCCTCATAGGTCTTTCACAAAGCACATACCTTGATAAGATATTGAAGAAGTTCAATATGGATCAATCCAAGAAGGGGTTCTTGCCTGTGTTACAAGGTGTGAAATTGAGCTCAGCTCAATGTCCGACCACGGCAGAAGATATAGAAGAGATGAGCGTCATCCCCTATGCATCAGCCATAGGTTCTATTATGTATGCCATGCTGTGTACAAGACCTGATGTAAACCTTGCCGTAAGTTTGGTAGGAAGGTACCAAAGTAATCCCGGCAAGGAGCACTGGACAGCGGTCAAGAATATCCTGAAGTACCTGAAAAGGACTAAGGAAATGTTTCTCGTTTATGGAGGTGACGAAGAGCTCGTCGTAAAGGGTTACGTCGACGCTAGCTTCAACACAGATCTGGATGACTCTAAGTCACAAACCGGATACGTGTATATTTTGAATGGTGGGGCAGTAAGCTGGTGCAGCTGCAAGCAGAGCGTCGTGGCGGGATCTACATGTGAAGCGGAGTACATGGCAGCCTCGGAGGCAGCACATGAAGCAATATGGGTGAAGGAGTTCATCACCGACCTAGGAGTCATACCCAATGCGTCGGGGCCAATCAAGCTCTTCTGTGACAACACTGGAGCTATTGCACTTGCCAAGGAGCCCAGGTTTCACAAGAAGACAAGGCACATCAAGCGTCGCTTCAACTCCATTCGTGAAAATGTTCAAGATGGAGACATAGAGATTTGTAAAGTACATACGGACCTGAATGTAGCAGATCCGTTGACTAAACCTCTCCCTAGAGCAAAACATGATCAACACCAGAATTCCATGGGTGTTCGATTCATCACAATGTAACTAGATTATTGACTCTAGTGCAAGCGGGAGACTGTTGGAAATATGCCCTAGAGGCAATAATAAAAGCATTATTATTATATTTCCTTGTTCATGATAATTGTCTTTATTCATGCTATAATTGTGTTATCCGGAAATCGTAATACATGTGTGAATAACAGACACACCAACATGTCCCTAGTAAGCATCTAGTTGACTGGCTCGTTGATCAATAGATAGTCATGGTTTCCTGACTATGGATATTGGATGTCATTGATAACGGGATCACATCATTAGGAGAATGATGTGATGGACAAGACCCAATCCTAAACATAGCACAAGATCGTATAGTTCGTTTGCTAGAGTTTTCCAATGTCAAAGTATCTTTTCCTTAGACCATGAGATCGTGTAACTCCCGGATACCGTAGGAGTGCTTTGGGTATACCAAACGTCACAACGTAACTGGGTGACTATAAAGGTAGACTACGGGTATCTCCAAAAGTGTCTGTTGGGTTGGCATGGATCAAGACTGGGATTTGTCACTCCGTATGACGGAGAGGTATCACTGGGCCCACTCGGTAATGCATCATCATAATGAGCTCAGAGTAACCAAGTGTCTGGTCACGGGATCATGCATTACGGTACGAGTAAAGTGACTTGCCGGTAATGAGATTGAACGAGGTATTGGGATACCGACGATCGAATCTCGGGCAAGTAACATATCGATTGACAAAGGGAATTGCGTACGGGGTTGATTGAATCCTCGACATCGTGGTTCATCCGATGAGATCATCGTGGAGCATGTGGGAGCCAACATGGGTATCCAGATCCCGCTGTTGGTTATTGACCTGAGAGTCGTCTCGGTCATGTCTGCCTGTCTCCCGAACCCGTAGGGTCTACACACTTAAGGTTCGGTGACGCTAGGGTTGTGAAGATATGTATATGCAGTAACCCGAATGTTGTTCGGAGTCCCGGATGAGATCCCGGACGTCATGAGGAGTTCCGGAATGGTCCGGAGGTAAAGAATTATATATAGGAAGTGCAGTTTCGGGCATCGGGACAAGTTTCGGGATTATCGGTATTGTACCGGGACCACCGGAGGGGTCCCGTGGGCCCACCGGGTGGGGCCACCTGTCCCGGGGGGGCCACATGGGCTGTAGGGGGTGCGCCTTGGCCTAGATGGGCCAAGGGCACCAGCTCCTATAGGCCCATGCGCCTAGGGTTTCCACAAAGGAGGAGTCCAAGTGGTGGAAGGCACCCCTAGGTGCCTTGGGGGGAGGGAAACCTCCCCTTGGCCGCCGCCCCCCTAGTAGATGCCATCTACTAGGGCCGGCGCCCCCCCTAGCACCCCTATATATAGTGGGGGAGAGGAGGGACTTGAAACACCAGCCCCTGGCGCCTCCCTCTCTCCCCGTTACGTCTCTCCCTCGTAGTATTGGCGAAGCCCTGCTGCTGTGACGCCCTGCATCCACCACCACGCCGTCGTGCTGCTGGATCTTCATCAACCTCTCCTTCCCCCTTGCTGGATCAAGAAGGAGGAGACGTCTCCCGTCCCGTACGTGTGTTGAACGCGGAGGTGCCGTCCGTTCGGCGCTTGGTCATCGATGATTTGGATCACGTCGAGTACGACTACATCATCACCGTTCTTTTGAACGCTTCCGTGCGCGATCTACAAAGGTATGTAGATGCATCTAATGACTCGTTTTTAGATGAACTCCTAGATGATCTTGGTGAAACGAGTAGGAAAATTTTTGTTTTCTGCAACGTTCCCCAACAGTGGAAATATGGGTCGGAGCTCCATTGGGGTCAGTCGGGTGGATGTGAACTGGCTTCATCTCACTGGACGACTGAAATGCTGACTCTATGGCGGGCTTCTTGGCCCGCAGTAAATCACTCGGATCTGCGTTCTTCTTGTATCCCTCTAGCTCTATCACTGTTATCTAGTCATCCGCAATCTTTGAGCCTTTCTGGAAACACTCTTCTGCTTTCTTCTGGTTACCAGTGACGGTGATCACGCCTTTGGGGCCAGGCATCTTTAACTTGAGGTACACGTAACATGGTCGAGCCATGAAGCGGGCGTAGGCTGATCTTCCCAAGATAGCGTGGTAGGCGCTCTGGAAATCCACGATTTCAAATGTCAGCTTCTCTTTGCGGAAATGCTTCGAGTCGCCGAACACCACATCCAGAGCTATTTGGCCGAGTGACTTAGCCTTCTTTCCTGGGATGACTCCGTGAAAACTCATGTTGCTGGAACTGAGCCTGGACATCGGAATGCCCATTCCCTTGAGTGTCTCTGCATACAGTATGTTCAACCCGCTGCCGCCGTCCATCAATACCTTCGTCAGTCGAGTGCCTTCGACGACTGGGTCAACCACCAGTGCTTGCCTCCCAGGGGTGGAAATATGAGTAGGATGGTCCGACTGGTCAAAAGTAATGGGAGTTTGCGACCATCTCAGATAGTTTGGTGTCACCGGGGCGACCATATTGACTTCACGGTTGATCACTTTCAGTCGACTTTTGCTCTCTAGATCAGCAAAAATCATCAGAGTGGAGTTGACATGAGGGTACTCTCCATCACTGTCATGCTTGTCCTCAGCCTTGTCCGACTCCTTCTCTTTGTCCTTCGGCTGTTTCCCTTGGAACTGCTGGATTAAGAGCCGGCACTGGCGAGTGGTATGCTTTGGGTAGATGAAGTTACCCTCTTCGTCTTTCTTCGTGTGGATATGACACGGCAGGTCCATCACATCATTACCTTCCTTATCTTTTACCTTCTTGGGGTTCCAAGATCCTTTGGGCTTCCCTTTAAATTTTCCCTGAGTCACGGCTAGAGCCTCTCCAGGAGCTGCTGGCTCGGCCTTCCGCTTTTGCTTCCGACTGGAGTTTCCTTTATCCGACTGACTCGGCTTGTACTTGCCGCTCCGGAGTCGGTCCTCTTCTTCGCCGTTGGCGTACTTGGTGGCTATTTCCATCATCCGACTCAGGGTCATGTCTCCAGTTCGACCAAACTTCAGGCTCAACTCTCTGTTCTTGACGCCATCTTTGAAGGCGCAAACCGCTTGATGGTCCGACACATTCTCTACAGTGTGATGCAAAGTGATCCACCTCTGGATGTAATCCCTCAGTGTTTCACTCGACTTTTGTACACAAACTTGTAGCTCAGTCAATTCAGCAGGTCGCTTGCAAGTTCCCTCAAACGTCCTGACGAACACTCGAGAAAGATCTTCCCAGGTGTAAATGCTTCTGGGAGCCAACTGATTCAACCATGCCCTGGCTGAACCCTCTAGCATAAGTGGCAAATGTTTCATGGCCACCTCATCATTACCGCCACCAGTCTGAACAGCCACTCGGTAGTCTTCGAGCCAAGTTTCAGGCTTAGACTCTCCGGTGAACTTACTCACCCTAGTCGCCAACCTGAAGTTGGGGGGTATCACTGCGGCTCTGATCGCTCTGCTAAAACATTCTGGACCTGAAACGTGGACTCGGCTGCTTGTGGGCACATCTCTGTCATGACCACCTCTATGAGCTCTGTTTCGGTCAACCAAACCTTGCACAATGATGGATCTCGCGTCAAAGCCTGGCTCTCTGGGGTCGACTAGAGCTCTCCGCCCAACACTGAGCTGGCGTCTGTCATCTTGCTGCCGATGGGCGTTAGACCCACTTCTAGGAGGAGGAGTGGGCCTTCGACGCCTGTCATCACGATCAAATCGGTCATCATAGTGGTCCCGCCGGCCTTCACGTCCCATGCGCCTCGGAGGCGACCTTGGACTGTGAGCCGACTGAACAGTATTCGCAGCGACAGATCGACTGTGAATCCTGTTACGTGACTGTGACACAGCTGAATTCTGATCTCCTGCTGCCCGGAGCAAATCTCTGATCTGCATCAAGCCTCTTCCAGCCTCTGACTGAGAGGGCTGAATTGACTCCGCTATGCAGGCTGCAGCTGCCAAATTCTGAATTGGGGTTCGATATACCTAAGTTGGTTGCGGAAAGAGCTGACGTCGATTGGAGTTAGTCACTCGTTGACCCGCAAGCTCATCGAGTGCTCGCTGAAGGTTCTCCAGTCGAGTGCGTTCAGCCAGGTTGGCTAAACGCGCCTCTTCTAGGGCGCGAGCCTCAGGTGTTTCTCCTGCTATGGGAGTATGTAGGGCATCCATGTTCCGGCGGCGGAGTTCTTCTCTCTGCTGGGAAGTGAGCGGCTCGGGTTGGTACTCTTCATGGGCTTGAGCGGGGTCATCCTCGTCGTCCATCCCATCGCCGCGGGGGAAACCGGGAGGACTACTGGGCCCGTTGACCATCAGGACCTCCGCCGCTGGGTCACTGCTATCGCACTCGGATGCAGTCCCTACGGAGCCAGTCGACAAGTCGAACAGGCCGTAGAGAGATTCGTCGGGCTCAATCGCCGCGACTTGGGTGGTGGCCGATTGGCGAGCCACTGCGTGCCTCACCCATCGCTGGAGCCTCAACTGACCAGAGCGCTTGCGCTGGTGGGAGACAGGGAGGGAGGACAGCGCAGGAGTCGATCGGTATGGAGTCGACGGCTGCCGCAGCAAGACGCCGCGGACACACGCCCGAAAGTGCGTCGTCCCGCGGATGGGGAGCGCGTCGATGTCGAGTGGTGCCTCCTGGAGCCAAGCGGAGTCGTCGGCGATGAAAGTGAGCGCACCGAGACGGATCTCGTGGCCCTCGACTAGTGCTCCGCTGGAAACCATGATGAAGGCGATCAGACAAATTGCAACTTCTCCAAAAAAGTCGCTAAGACACCTACCCCACGGTGGGCGCCAACTGTCGTGGTTCTAAGTCTGACCATAGAATGGGGGGGGTAAGTATGGAAAGGCAAGGTCCTAGCTATGGAGTAGTTGTACACACGGGTGTTTAGCGAGTTCAGGCCCTTCTCGGAGGAAGTAACAGCCCTACGTCTCGGAGCCCAGAGGCGGTCGACTGATCTCTGTGTATATGAGTTACAGGGGTGCGAACCCTTCTACTAGTGGAGGGGGGTGGCTTATATAGAGGACGCCAGGACCCCAGCCAGCCCACGTAGAGGAGGGTTAAAGTACATTAAGGCCGGGCGTTACTGGTAACGCCCTACATAAAGTGTCATCATGACCATTAAGACTACTTAATTACAGACCGTTTGGATACAGCATAGATCTTGAACTTCTGATGGTCGAGTGTGTCTTCATGGTCGAGTGTCTTCTGATGGTCGAGCGGAGTCCCCCTTGGTCGAGTGGAGCTTCTCTTGGTCGACTGGAAGGTAGCTTCGTATGATGATGTCCTTGGGTATGGTATCCTAGATAGGTCCATGACCCTACCCAAGGTACATAACCTCATCAGTATCCACAGAGTTATGATGTGATGAACATGGCATGATAATGTCAAAAACCAGGGACTTAGAGGAATTTCGGGGTCAACCTCAGATTGCATCTAGATCGGGCCCGAGCTCGAGATTCGCCGGAGATGTGGCCGGAGAGGAGGGAGATGGCGGGGACGGGCTGCAGGGATGCCGAAGAGGGTCGGGGACGGGTCGGCCCGGCCGAATCTTGTCAGATCCGGCGCCGGCGGAGGCGAGGGCAAGGCCGGGGTCGGTCGCCGGCGGAGGCGAGGCGCGCGGGGCGGCGCCGGGACAGGTGGCGGCCTGGGAGTGGAGGAGAGAGGCGGCGGCGCTGAGGTGTCGGCCTCACATTGGCCGGAGCGATGTGGCTGCGGGGATGGACATGTCCAGCATGACGCGGACGCATCCGGCGGCGCGGGGAGGAGTTTTGCTAGGGTTTCATCTGCGAATTTTCGGGGGGGGGGGGGGGGGGAGGGCATATTTATAGATAGAGGGAGCTAGGAAGCTCCAAATGAGGTGTGGTTTTCGGCCACGCGATCGTGATCGAACGACCGAGAGCATGGAGGGGAATTAGATGGGTTTTGGGCCACTTTGGAAGGGTGTTGGGCTGCAAAGAGAAAGGGGGGGTTTGGGCTGCGCGGTTAACCGTTGGAGTATCAAACAGACTCCAAATGGCACGAAACTTGACAGGCGGTCTACCGGTGCTATACCAAGGCTGCTTGGCAAACCTCGGGCCATTCCGAGAAAGTTTAACACCCGCTCACAACGAGAGACAAAAGGGGGACGCCAGAGGGCATAGGAGTGCCGGATCGCAAAACGGACAACGGGGAAAATGCTCGGATGCATTAGACGAACACGTATGCAAAATGAAATGCACATGATAACATGATAAAATGCACACGCAAGCAAATGACATGGCAACGACGGTGAATAACTGGCAGACACCTGGCGCATCGAATCCGGGGCGTTACAAGGAGGGCACGGGAGTGGAGGAGGTGGGCGTACGACAGTGGGGGGATTGGGATTTGGTTAGTGGAGAGAGAGGGGCGATTGGTTTTTCGCATGCTTGCGGTTCAGTTCGGTCTGCACACGCGATTAGATAGGGCGTGACGCAGTTCGTTTTTGTTAGCAGAATAAGCGTTTTGTTAGAAGAATAAGGTCTTAAGGGATGTTATTAGAATAGACCCACCCTATATATATTATGATAACACCCCTTTAGACCTTATTCTGCACACCGGAACCTTATTCTGCTAACACCTGGCGCACCTCAGCGCACACAGACTAAAAATCAACCCCACCGGCCCACCCCACCCACCACTCTCTCTTCTCCACCTTCCTCCCCTGATCCCCTCCACCTTCCTCACGGTCAACACCCCATGCCCCGATTCACAAACCAGCTCCTCCGCCCACCCCGTCACAACCGACCTCGTCCCCAGCCGCGCCGTGCCTCTGGCCAGCCAACTGCCGCGCCAACGGCCTCCGCGCGCCGCGGATCCCCCGGTGGCCCGTCTTCCTCTCAAATCTCGATCCACCCCCTCCCCCCACCCACCAGAAACTGTGAATGTCCGCCGTCGCCCCACCACACCCCTCGCGCCACCGCGCCGCCGCCTACCCTCGCGCCGCCTCCTCAACTGCTCTGGCCCTGGTGCTGCCCCTGCCTGCGTCTCCGGTGCCCTCGGGATTCGCCGCGGGTGGATTCCACCCCCACGTCCGGATCCGCCACCCATCCATGATCTGGATCGATCCACCGCCATGGGTGAACCCCGTCTCCTGCAGCGCTGGCACCAGGACGGCGTTCCTCCTCTGCTCCAACCCGCCGATGCAGAAGCCTCTCCGACGAGCTCCCTTCGTCTTCTTGCACCGGCACACGGCTGTGGTTACAGAACGGCGACCGGGGTGGGATGCGGTGTGCGCAGCAGGCTCATCACGTCCCCCTCCGGCGGCCTTCCGTGTAGTCCGGCAACCACATCTGTGCACTCCACGGCCGCGCGACACGACCTCAACATGACCGCAGCGGGAGCCGCCCTCCCCTCTCTCCTTTCCTTCTTCCTCCTCTCCCCGCAAACTCCCTCTGGCGAGGTCCAGCATGTCCATCCCTGGCGGCTCGCGTGCAGTTTGGCCAGCGATGGCTAGCAGTACGCCGTACGATGGCATGCAGTTTCGCGGCCCTGCCTGGCGTGCAGTGCCACCAGCATGCAGTGGAGCTCTCCCTGGCATGCAGTGCAGCTTCTCTCCTTCTGTTCGCCTGCAGTTTCGAGGAAGTGCATCTCTGAATAAAAAAGGTTGTTTTTGTTTTAAGTTTGTCTCACGACACCTCGATTCACTTGTTCGTTTCCATAGTTGGCGGCAACGGCATACTGATTTGAGCAGGAAAAAGCTCGATTGAGCTCCCATGGTGAAAAAAGTAGGCGTCGGCGACCACATGAGGGCTGCCGGGAGACAGGTGCAGTTTGCCTGAGATCGATTGCCTAGGGTGCTGCAGTGCGGTTCCTTTTTGTTTGAGAAATGTAGTGTAGGGAACCAAACATACACTTAGTTTCTTTTGCGTGAGAGAGCAGAACAACGAAAGGAGAGAAAACTAAGAACAAAAGAGAAAAATGCTCACTTTAGTTTTTGCGAGTTTAACTCCGTTCGCCAAGGACTTGTACAGTTCATTAGGCTCCACCATGTCGTCCAGAAGAGAAAAATGTAGATAACTAAAAAGAATGATGGCAAAAAAAACTGCAGTACGCTTTTTATGTGTGTGGGAGTTCGGTTTGAACTCTCTCGAAGCTCACTCGGGCTCAAGAACAAAACGCACGTACAGTCAAACCTGCGTGTAGTTACTTGGTCGACATTGCAGTGCAGTTTTGGATTTGAAGCAGTGCGTGTTATATGTTGTTTTTGATTTGGTCCACATTGCAGTGTGATTCATTTACTACAAAATGTGAAGGGCGCCAAAAATAATGTGGTTCACTTCTTGATGCAGTGCGGTTCACTCACTCAATCCACACGGTCCACTCGTTCGGTCTACCCTTGTTAAAAATATTAAGTATGAAAAAGGTTAACAAAAAGTCATGCAGTTCACTTTTGGTAGTGTCGCGTCCCGTTTATGGTAGTCTAGAGGTTCACTTTTCATAGTATTGGGGTTCACCAACGCTAGACATGAAGTGCACTCCATCTCGTTTGGGAAAATTTACGTGCCACAAAAAATAAGTCATGCAGTGCACTTGTCGGTCTGATGAAATGCGGTTTTTAGTCTAAAGCGGTGCGGTTTGCTACCTCGTTTGGGAAAATTTACATCTCACAAAAAGAAATCATGCAGTGCACTTGCCCATCTAATGAAGTGCGGTATTTCATCTGAAGCAGTACGTTCTTCTTTCCTCGTCCGAGGAAAAATACGTCTAAACAAAAAGAAACCATGCAGTGCACTTGCCCATCTGATGCAGTGCGGTATTTTGTCTTAAGCAATGTGTTCTTCTGTCCGATGCAGTACATACGACGGTTTTGGTCTCGCGAAGAACAGAGTGTCCGCTTTTCGGTAAAATCGAAACTGCTCTAAAATTGTAAAGAATTAGAGAGAGTGTTCTACATGAAAAAGTTGCGTCTCGTTGATATCTTTCCAACGGCATACGATTTGAATTATTCCGACCAGCTGTTCGTAAAAATTTCGTGAAAAAAGAGTCGCTGCCTATCGAAGTCAGTCGCACGATTTTCAAAATTAACTAAAAACCGTAAGGAATCTCAAAACCATTTCAACATATGAAAGTTGTGCCTTGTCCGTAGCTCTCCAACAGCGTATCACACGCCTCGTTTCGACAAACGGTTCAAAAACTGGAGCGAAAACAGTACCGAAAATTTCAAAAAAATTGTAAAACAGAGTTCCGCGATTTAGTAAATTTGAAACTGCTCTTAAACCGTAACGAATTAGAGAAAGATTTATATATGAAAAAGATGCGCCTCGACGATATCTATCCAACGGCGTATCATTTGCTTCATTCCGACAAGCGGTTTAGAAAAAACGCGAAAAAACGCTCGCTGCCACTCGTCATCCGCCGCACTATTTTCAAAACTGCTCTTAAACCGTGTGGAATCTCGAAAAGTGTTCAATATGTCGAAGTTGCGCCTAATCCATAGCTTTTAAATGGTATATTACTTGCCTCATTCCGATAAACGGTTAAAAATTAGAGCGAAAACAGTACCGACAAAATAACGCGTGCAGTTTTTTCCGACGAGAAGTTCACTAGCCTCTATTGCAATGCTCGTCGTCAAAATGATGCAGTGCGCTTCTGTTGAGCGTGCAGTGCCGAAGTGGTGTGCAGAATAGTTATTCTGCTAATATATATATATACATTAAAACATCCGATTATGCTAAAACATGTACTGTGACGAAGTTTTCAAAAAATAAAAGGGGAAAATGTTTTCTCAAAATGTCACTTAGCATAACACTGTGCAGAAATCAGTAGTTGATGAGCATCTGTAGATGAATAGAGTTCAATCTAATTCAAAGATTGAATTAAACATATATGCTATCAAATGTACAAAGCCATATGTTTCGTATGAACAAAACGTTAAGAGTAAATACTGTCGGGGATATACCCCGCGGTGTAACCCGCCGGATGTATGACCCGGCTAGAGCTTGGCGATTCACAGATAACCCGCCCAATGATGGCGACTCATTAGTAACCCGGCGGGCGGGTCAGATGGACAACAAGGCCCAAAGCCCAGAAGGCCGGCTCACGTTATGATGGGTCGGCTTAAGAGGAAAGGGATGACGAATATTTCCTTTACGAGGAAGCAAGATCCGGACTTGTATTCAACTTGTAAGAGAAGATAGACTAGTCCTAGTCCTACTAGGACTCTACATGTAACCCGCCCCTTCAACATATATAAGGAGGAGCAGGGCACCCCAAAGAGGACAAGCAACAAGAAACAATATCTAGGGCTAAAGACAAGGAGGAGAGCCGGCTTACGGCGACTCCCTCATGATCATAATGAGACCTAGCCACAAACAGCATGTAGGGTTATTACCGGATGATGTTTCCCGAGGCCCGAAGCTGTCTAAATCCTTGTCTTGTGTGTTGTGTCTCTCGATTCCGTTCAACCCCTTCAAGCTACCACATAGATGCGTTGGCCTCGCGACTGAGTCCTGACACTAAGGACATCTGCCGTGACAATTCCACGACAGTTGGCACCCACCGTGGGGCCTGCGCACGATGGTGTTGAGTTCTTGGAGGAAATTCTTTGAGGGATCGAGAAGTTCGCGATTTCCGGATAACAAGCGCCGGTCTGGAAGGATCTACGTCAGCATCAAGTCCATCAGCCGGCACGCAAAGGTTTACATCGTCGACGAATTCTGCGGTGGTCGTTTGTCCGATCCGTCGAGTTGCAGCCACTTCACCCCTCGACATCAGTTTCATGTTCCGAGGCGTTTTGGTTAAACTTTGGCCCCTGCCTCGACCCGGCCTCGACTGGCGTAGATGCTAAACTAGAAAAAAGAGGAAACAGAAGATTAGCAATGTCAAGGAGCGAACGTAAAAATCTCCATAGCTAGCCATGACCCGTCCCGGAGGAGATGTGAGCATGGATTTGAATTCAACCGCCCCGGTTTTTCTCCACCACGGGCCGCCCGCACCTTGCTGAGGCCTCAGCTGCTGTCGCTTCGTTCGGTGACAAGTCGCCGCTCTGCTGCTGTGCTGTGCCGCCTTCTCTGGCCAGGCCTCGTATCTGTTTCAAACCGGCTATGTGTCTGTTTCGAGCCGACTGCTACCATGGATTCAACCGGCAGCCTTTGTTTCCATCACAGATTCGACCCGCCGGGCTCCGACTCTGCCTCAGCCACGCGCCGCCTTTGTCGCCTGACGCACCAAGCCGCCGCATTGACTCAATGATAGGGTGACAAAAGCAAACGCAGCAGCAGCACATGCATTAAATTCAGCAAGAGCCACACATGCATTAAAAACACAACAGCAGGAGCTGTCGGCATCAGTCAAAAGATGAGGCATTGCAAGGAAAGAACCAGGGAGTATTTGGCTTCTCCAGTGCGTCGCCCTGCTGCTCCACGCTCGAGTGCTCCAAGTCCCGAAGCAGTTTCTGCTGCTAGTCCACCCATCAACAAATACTACTTCAGCTAGCACTTGAATGCGTGAAGAAATATCAAGTCAGTTTTCTAATCTCCCTTTGCTACACGGAGGAGCAAGTATCTCAAAGGCGCAAATTTCTAGGCCAGTCGTGAAAACAAAAAAATCTCTCACGTGAAGCTTTTTCAAGTGGTCTAGTCACATCAGGTGTCAGTCTACAGTTAGGCCAACTCCACCGCGCGACCCCAAACGGATGTCCGGTTTGTCCGGATTCTGTCCGTTTGGGTAGGGGTTTGGGGCCGTGTCCGGGCCTGTCCTGGGATGCGGTGGCCGTGCACGCAGCACACAGCCGCATCCATTTGCCCCATCCTGTCCGCGTCCACTTAAAAAACTAAAAAACAGCATTTCACATGCCAAGCCGTAGTTCAGGCCAGCGTCCCCAGTTCATCGGCCTACATGTCCATCGCCGGCATTAGCCAGCGGCCGGCAACACAGTCAACCTCCCAAAATGAATAGTTCTCCTCGCCGGCAACACAGCCAGCGGCCGGCAACACAGCCGGCCTCCAAAAATGAATGTTTTCTCGCTGGCACACTCCCAGTGGCCCCGACGGGCGGGCGGCACCCATGCCAGCCTCAAAAAGAACGGCCACGCTGATCGGATGACCTAGTTCATGCCTTCGGCATCGAGCATCTCCTTCTACCTGGCCTCGAACCAGGACCTCGTCTTGTCGCTCATCTTCGACAAGTCCACGCTCATGATCGCTCTGTCCGTCGTGCCTTGGTGGAGGGAAGCCGGGCGACATGGGCGTGGTGCGCGACGTCGGTGACTGGCAGTGCGTAGGCCGTGCAACCGACGAGCTGGTGCTCGCCGGGGCGACGGCCGCTGCAGGAAACCCGGCAGGACGGCCCATGCCAAGCATGAGGATGGCGTGAGCTTTGTTGACGAGGTCCTCCTTCTCGTTGGCAGCGGCCTTGCGCCGCGCGGCCTCGAGCTCCTCGCGCATGGCGGCTCTCTTGGCCGCGGCGGCATTGAGCTTGACGACCGCTCTCCGTTCCCTCCTCTTCGCCGATTCCGCGTCCAACTTGGCGATCTCCTCCGGCGTGTACTCCGAGCGCGGTTTCCTTGGCGCCTTCTTCTTCACCTTTGCGGGCGGGTCGGCGGCCAGGCCGCCGGGACTCGGCGGGGCGTCGGCCATGGACGGAGGAGAGAGGGGGCGGCAGGAGGGAGGCGGGAGGGTTTGGGGCAAATGGCGCCAAATGGGCATGGGGGGGTTGGTTTCTCCCACCGACGGGCGGGCCAGGGGAGGACAAGGGCGCGCGTCCCGCCCGTCCGCGCGCTGTCCGTTTCACCCCAAAACCAGCGCAAGTTTGGGCCGGGGATGGGTCGAAAGCGGACACAAAGTCCGTTTGCGCCCGCGCGCTGGGCCGTCTCTTTTGTCCCTTTTACCCCAAACGAACGGGGGCGGACAGGATAGGGTCGCGCGGTGGAGTTGGCCTTACTACGTCTACACACAGTGAATATATTCTCGGCTGGGGACGATCAGCACAGCACTATGCACTGAACAACTCCGACCACACACGCGCCTTGAACAGAATAGGAAATCATCAGCATACTTGATACGTAGGCTGTCTGATACGTCCAACATTATCTAGTACTAGTATCCGTGTTCAACCGGAAAATAAATCAGGTGCTATCTGTTCTCAGTATTTTTTAGCACGTATCAATTCTTATGAGAACAAATTACTCTGTCTTTTAATATATTTTATGCAGGACAAATACAAAAGTAACGTCATGCCATAGACATGAGGCCTGCACCGGTTTAAACGTCATAGAAAACTCAAGCGCATGCACCTGCTACCACGATGCGGCTGACTCGTCCGTCCACGCCCGCGCGCGCTGGGCTCCAACATCGCGCCCGCTCTCATAAGCCGCCTGACGAACGCTCACAAGTCGCCACCCCCGTGGCCCGGTCTACATCAACTTTGCCCGTCTACGAGGCTGACCACGCCTGCGATTGATTCGACTGTTCGCACGGCTTACCGCGCCTGCGATTAACTCGCCCGTCCGCACCGGTTTACAGCGCCGCGGCCAACTCATCTCTTGTCCGGGCGAATCAGGTGATGTTCATCCCAGTTTGTTTTAATAACACATATATTTTTGTGAAAGAGCCGTTTATCTTTGCCCTGGTCTGCAATATTGTTTATGCAGAGCAATTATTTATGACAAGAAGTGATATTATACCGCGGAGATGGAGGTACGTCAACATTTTTAGCACAGGTGGTCATCGTTACTCAACGGACTCCCTCACCGGCTTACAACGCTGTGGCCGTCTCTCGCGACCACGCCGGCTTACAACAAGGAGGACAACTTGCCCGTCCGCGCCGGCTTACAACGCCACGGCCAGTTCATCTGTCTGTGCCGCTTCAGATGTTGCGGTCGTCTTTACCATCCGTCTCTCGCGGCTTGGTTTACATCGTCAGACCTGGCCGCGCCTGACTGCGTGAGCTGTTCATTGAGTATGAGCAAGTCACTACTTGGGAAGCCCGGTTTTGTTCCAACAAATTGGAGGCAAATTATCATGTATTATTAGCCGCCATCTGCACTGGATGGCTCAATGGGCAGGCGCACAAGTCGCCGCACTATAGTTTGGTTAACTTCAAACAGCCAGTTGGAAGGAACCATTGGCCGAGTTGCTGACACGGTTCATAGGGATCATTTATAACCCGCCGCAGTCACCTCAACCTTCTGTGGATTCACATCACGCTATCAACACCAATGATATACACCTTCTGCTATGGTCAAATATGGAGAATCTCAAGCCAACACTTCGAGTCATCTTGAGACTCGGGGGCTACAATGGTATGGCTCGGTAAAATTAGCCGGTTTCAATGAATTCAAGAACTCCGGGTCATTGAAGGGAAGATAACCCGGCCCTGGAGGGTACTGCTTTATTGAAAAATATTTAAAGGCTGTCAGAAAAATTTCTGGTTCAAAATGAAGATTCCGGTTTAAAATACAGCTCAAGAGACATCTTTCTCCCGCAAAGCTTTGAAGCTCTCAAAACCGGTTCAACATCCGGATCAAGGTAAATTTGTCCCTTACAAAGCTTTGAGGATCTCAATATCCGATTTAAGAATTTCTGGTTCAAAAGAATTAATCTCTCGCAAGTTCGAGATCTCGAACAAATTAATGGTTACCAAGGGGAACTTGCTTCCATGATGCACGGTTCAAAACATGGGTATCCTGCCTTACGGCTTATTTTATTATGGTCACTTGGGGGCTTCCTGCTCATCGGGCATAGCTATCAGTACCCTCTTGATCGGCGCAATGCCAAAACTTATATGGTCACATGGGGGCTTCCTGTTCAAACATAGGTCATATTCGAACCAAAGAGAACATAGCTGTCGGTACACTTTTGATTAGCAAACTGCTGAACCTACTTGGGGGCTTCTTGATCGTATCCGAATCATAGCTCAACGCCTTTGGGAATCGACGTGGATCGTATTCGAATCAGCGTCGTTAAACAACTTTTAAGGTCATTTGGGGGCTTCCTGTTCAAACATAGGTCGTATTCGAACCAAAGAGAACATAGCTATCGATACCCACTTTGATCGGCAACGCCAATGCCACTGGGGGCTATATGATCGTATTCGAATCTTAGCTTAACCCCTTTGGAACGGTTTACTGATCATATTTGAATCAGAAGCCTCAAAAATTTTATCTATTTTTATACAATCGCAAGTATTTGAGTTGTCACAAATATCATATGTGCCGGCTCTTACAGAGTTAAGTTATCAACTTCACTGTCCTGGTCACATAAACCGGCGGTATCATTCAAAGGATCATAGAGATCTTGTGATCTACTTGTGTGCAGGATAAGATTATATTTGGGTGGTTACCCGCCTTGGCTTTTGACATTAAATCGCCAGGGCATCTGTTGTTTAAACTCTGTGCAGGATTTACAGAGCTTTGGCTTACATAAATGATCAAGTTCATGCCCATCATCAAAGATTGAAATTGATGTCTCAAAGGGGTTATTAATTCTTGAATTTCTCAAAGGCTATACGCCACCGGGTTACAATGAATGCACATTATTTCGTCATCAGCCAAGGGCCGCTAGGTATTTAAACTCCGGATTTACTTGTCAACCGATGAGGTATTCAAATCTTTAATAGCCAAAACTAGCTGGATTTTCATGATGATATTGAATGATTGAGGTTTTCATACAGGATTATATTGTTCAAATCTTAAATAGCCAACATGGCTGGATTTCTATTGTGATTATCAATAACCAGTGTTATGATTGAGGTTTTCAAAGTCGCTTCAGCGCAGTGGCTATTATTTTATCAATGGATATGATTTATTCTACAATGAAAGGAATAGTCCTGAGTCGCTGCAGGCTTACGACCCGGTACTTGAGTGCTACATTATTCAAATTGAGATTACATTGAAGAATATATAAGTCCCATGTCACTGCCAGCATGCACCATGGCACTTGCGGGCTAATGCAATGTCATTTTTATTGGCCTTATTGAAGACCCGACTCATCCCATTGTAATGAGCCGGCCCTTGGGGGCTACACGTCACTGCTCAAGTGTACATGATCATATTTACAAAGTTCCTGCTCATATTTCATAATGACCCGGGCCTTGGGAGCTACACTGGTTGAAAGTTTTATGAGCATAAGGCAATTACAAGTCCCAGGTTGCTACAAGCATGACAACCCGGTACTTGGGGCCTACATATGTGGAATATTCAGTTTATGACTAATGATTGAGATGATAACACGTATTTCTTCAAGGTTGCAACACTTATATTGAAGCAAGTCTTAAGTTATCACTATGTTCTCTTCTTAAGACTTGGGGGGCTACAGGTATTATGGATATAAAGGAGAAAAATCTTCAAATTCTCAGTTTTGAGTAAACCAGATTGACCCGGTGTTTGCAACAATCATGATCCGGTGTCATCAATAATTATGACCCGGCGTTGGCAACAGTTATGACCCGGTGATATCAATATTTACAAGCCGGCAATTTTGGATATGATAAACCGACAAGTTTTACCTCTTCAAGCCGACTGAAAGTTAGATGAGTATTTCAAGACCAATATGTTTTAAGCCGACGCTTTGGAAGCCGATTCAAGTGGATTATTTCTTACAATATTTCTCTACAAAAGATCAATGCCAGCAAATTGACTTTGAAGCTGGCCTATTGACCCGGATTTCTTAAAAGAAGTATCTGGATTTTTTGCATTCACAAAATTTGAACATATCTACTAAAGGAGATTTGCTATGAGTTCATAGGCATGTATCAACAAGGAAATGACAAGTATTTAAAGATGATCAGGTGCCGGCTTACAAAAATTTAACCCGGAGCACAACCTATCAAGTTTGTTCTTGTGTTTATTTTACAAGATCAGTTTAACATGGATAAATCCAAATTAAATTGGGGGCTAATGTCGGGGATATACCCCGCGGTGTAACCCGCCGGATGTATGACCCGGCTGGAGCTTGGCGATCCACAGATAACCCGCCCAATGAGGCGACTCATTAATAACCCGGCGGGCGGGTCAGATGGACAACAAGGCCCAAAGCCCAGAAGGCCGGCTCACGTTATGATGGGTCGGCTTAAGAGGAAAGGGATGACGAATATTTCCTTTACGAGGAAGCAAGACCCGGACTTGTATTCAACTTGTAAGAGAAGATAGACTAGTCCTAGTCCTACTAGGACTCCACATGTAACCCGCCCCTTCAACATATATAAGGAGGGGCAGGGCACCCCAAAGAGGACAAGCAACAAGAAACAATATATAGGGCTAAAGACAAGGAGGAGAGCCGGCTTACGGCGACTCCCTCATGATCATAATGAGACCTAGCCACAAACAGCATGTAGGGTTATTACCGGATGATGTTTCCCGGGGCCCGAAGCTGTCTAAATCCTCGTCTTGTGTGTTGCGTCTCTCGATTACATTCAACCCCTTCAAGCTACCACATAGATGCGTTGGCCTCGCGACTGAGTCCTGACACTAAGGACATCTGCCGTGACAATTCCACGACAAATACCATGGTGACTCTAAAGAGGTTCACTAGGGTAATTATTTAAAGATTAAGTACCTCAATTGGATTAAGGTGTTACTTCTTGTCCTTGGAGGAGATGAAGAGATTTTTGTAAAGAGTTACACAAAATATTTGTTGTAAAGGTTACACAAGACAACTTCATGACTGATAGGAATTAACTATCGGGCTATAATTTTGATGTAGCTTTTAGAAACGAACATAACATTGTCGATCTATAAATGATATAGATTGAGGCTTGAGAAGTCTATGATACAATATAATCTTGATCAATAAAAGATTATTAATAGAATGTGGTGTAGTTCCAAATGAAATTGACTATATGGAGATATAACAAATGGACTATACTGAGATATAGTATCACTGTAAAATGGACTGTATAGAGATATAGTGCAACCATTAAAGTGAAATAAAGTATTACTCAGAAAGCCAGATATTACTGACACAAATAACATTGGGATTTGTGGAGTATCAGATCTAGTAAAGAAGGCTCTACCACTAGCAAATCATGAGCAACACAATATAGCCACGTGTGTTAGAAAACGTGCAAGTAGATTATTGACTCTAGTGCAAGTGGGAGACTGTTGGAAATAAGCCCTAGAGGCAATACTAGTTTTATTATTATATTTATGTATTCGTAATTAAAGAGTTTATATTCTATGCTATAACTGTTATGATCCTGAAATATGTGATTCAGTGGAAAACTCACATGCATGTGCGAAACGATAAACAGTTAAATAAAAGGTTCCTAGTCTTGCCTATAGGGCTAGATCAACTGTTGTTGGTGATCACATTTTTCGGATCTTAGGATATCGTTAAGTGTAATGATAGTCCGAAATCAATATTGAGATTATGAAATTGCAAGAACGATCATATTGAATCGACCCAATCTTGTATGTTATTAATTGAGTTAATATCGTCTATAATCAATTGCAATAGAGTGTTAACATGTGAATTTGCTCCTTGGACCATGAGAGTACCGTATTCACTTCTTACCATATGATGGGCTTTGGGGTTGCTCAAACTTCACATGTAACATGGTGATCATAACGACAACTTACAGGTTCATCGGAAAGTTTGACAAGTGACTAGATAGCTCGAGAGTGGGACTTGCTCCTACAACGATGAAGATATATTATTAGGACCCTCTTGGTGACGACATCAATCATCATCTGGCCAGACACAGGTGACCATGTCATGGGGATACCGGAACACAATAACAAGAAAGAAGAACAGAACCTGTAATGAGGATTTCGGTATAGAGAACATGGTTATGACTCGGGAGGATACCGATGCATCCTACGTTTTGTGAAGTATAGAGAAGCAAAGGTAGCATCACATGATAACAAAATGTTCATTCGAATATCATTCATGTGCTTATAGGGATTGATATGGATGTCCACGGTTCCGCTGTCGGCCATTAAACGGGCGGTTTCGTTCATGTCTATGAGTTACCAAACCTACGGGATCACAAGCTTAAGGCAATCATGATCTGCTGAGTGTTAGTAGAATGGGAGTGATGAGAACATATTTGTGGAATTGTTTCATTAACATTCAGAATAGTTCTGACAGGACCTAGAAGCGTCTCGGGGTCACCGGAAGGGTTTCGGAGAGTATCAGGTAATAGCAGGTATTACAATTAACTAATATATATGTGGTGAATATTTCTGGGGATGTTAAATGATATATAAAATGGTCTGAAATTATCTAGAACAATTGTATATTTAATTAAATATCAACGGGACTTAAAAGGCCAAGAAGTGGAAGCCAACTTGGGCCAAAAAGGCCCAAGCGGGGATGCGCCTCCTTCCCTATGGAAGGAGCTGATGTCTGCTAGAACTACGTCGGTATTTCCCCAAAGAGGAAGGTATGATGTAGTATAGCGACGGTAGGTATTTCCCTCAGTGATGAGACCAAGGTTATCGAACCAATAGGAGAACCTCCTCACACCACGTAAACAGCCCCTGCACACAAATACAAATACTCACAACCCGACGTGTTAAAGGGGTTGTCAATCCCTTTCGGGTATGGCGCCTCAAGATAGGCAAATAACATGAGATAAAAGTGGTAGATAGGATAAATAGATCGCGGAACAAATAAATTGCAGCAAGGTATTTTTGTATTTTTGGTTTAATAGATCTGAAAATAAATGCAAAGGGAAATGGATCGCAAAGGCAAATATGATGAAAAGAGACACGGGGGCCGTAGGTTATAGTAGTGCCTTCTCTCGAGAAAAATAGCAAACGGTGGGAAAACAATCACTACAGGAAACAGGTAATTTGCCGTCTGTGGATTACAGACGGCAAAGACCTAAATCCAGACGGCAAAGAGTTTGCCGTCAGGAAGCAGACGGCAAAGATAAGTCGGCAAAGAAAACTTTGCCGTCAGCTTTTCATGGTACAGACGGCAAAGATTTTGCCATCAGCCAATCTGTGAATTTGCCGTCTGCCACAAAAATAGCATACGGCAAAGACGCGTTCTTTGCCGTCAGTCAACAAGTGTGCTTTGCAGTCAGTCATATAAACTACAGACGGCACACAATGTTTTTTATTTTTTTTAAAACGCCGGAGCAGTGCATCTCGCCCACCAGCCGTCGTCGAACCAAATCAGATTGAGGCGGAGCTCGCCGGGACTGAGCTGCTCGCCCAACAGCGCCGAGAGGGCCATGTAGCGCGTCGTCATGGTCAACATCCGGTCATGCCCTGTTGTCGTTTGGCGGCCGTGCAGGAGGGAGGAGGACCACAAAAGAGAGGAGGGTGGAGCTTCTCGCAGCGCTGGTGAGGTGGCGGAGCTTCACGCGGTGGAGACAGAGGAGCTTCACACGGCGGCAGTGGAGTTGCACGCGGCGGCGACAGTGGTGCTGCACACTGACCACGATGGACAGGCAGGTGAGGGGCGCGGTGCTGGATGGACGAACGAGCGGCGTGTAGTGCAGCTTCTCGGGGAGTAGCGGGCGTGGAGTGCAACTTCTCGGGGACTAGCGTGCGTGGCGCCGGCCGGACGGGCGACGGGCCCAGAGCCGGCTGCTCGGGGACATGTTGACGGGCGGGTATTGGCCGGTGGCGTGCGGCTGCTCGGGGGCGCGGAACGGGTGGGCGGGCGCTGAGAGAGAGGAGGAAGCAGGAGATAGGAGGGAGCTGGTCGGCGGCGGGGCTCTGCTCGGGGGAGATGTAGAGAAGAGCTGCAGGAGAGAGGAGCTGCAGGAGAGAGGAGGAAGCTGGCTGGCGGCGTGCGGCTACTCGGGGGCGTGGGGCGGGCAGGCGGGTGCTGGGAGAGAGGAGGAAGCAAGAGACAGGAGGGAGCTGGCCGGCGGCGGGGCTCTGCTCGGGGGTGACGTAGAGAGGAGCAGGAGAGAGGAGCTTCAGGAGAGAGGAGCTACAGGAGAGGAGGAAGCTGGCCGGCGGCGTGGAACTGCTCACAGAGGAGAGAGGAGGGCGCTGAGGGGATAAGGAGAGAGAGAGAGGAGTTGGTCGCATGGGGTGGCAGGCCTTGTGGGTGGGCCCCTGGCTTTTTTTATGCGTGGTGGTTGGCCCCTGACTTGTGGGTGGGTGGCTGCGTGTGTGTTCGATGCATACGGTGGATGGATACGTGCGTTTTGTATCTCGCCACGTCATTGATCCGCGTGATCAATCCGCGTGGTGTGTTTTCTCTTAACGTCTACCAAATAAAATACAGACGGCAAACATCTCACTTTGCCGTCTGCTGATCAAAAGAACAGACGGCAAAGTCTGTGCCATCTGTTATTGTTTTGGTAGACGGCAAAGTGAGCGGTTTGCCGTTTGTATTTCGTTGGGCAGACCGCAAAGTCTATTTTGCTGTTAGTATTTCTTTGCCGTCTGCAGCAGACGGCAAACCTTGTCTTTGCCGTCTGGCCCGATGAAAAGCAGACGGCAAAGATGCCTCCTGACGGCAAATTATCTGTTTCCCGTAGTGAATTACTATTGGGCAATTGATAGAACTTTCAATAATCATGACAATATCCAGACAATGATCATTATATAGGCATCACGTCCGAGATTAGTAGACCGACTCCTGCCAGCATCTACTACTATTACTCCACACATCAACCGCTATCCAGCATGCATCTAGTGTATTAAATTCATGGAGAAATGGAGTAATGCAATAAGAATGATGACATGATGTAGACAAGATCTATTTATGTAGAAATAGACTCCATCTTGTTATCCTTAATAGCAACGATACATGCGTGTCGTTTCCCTTTCTGTCACTGGGATCAAGCACCGTAAGATCGAACCCATCACAGAGCACCTCTTTCCATTACAAGATAAATACATCAAGTTGGCCAAACAAAACCCAAATATCGGGGAAGAAATAAGAGGCTATAATCAATCACGCGTATAAGAGATCAAAGAAGACTCGAATAACTTTCATGGATAAAAACATAGATCTGATCATAAACTCAAAGTTCATCGGATACCAACAAACACACCGCAAAAAGACTTACATCATATGGATCTCCAAGAGACCATTGCAATGATAATCAAGAGAGAGAGAAAGGAAGCCATCTAGCTACTAACTACGGACCTGTAGGTCTACAAAGAACTACTCACGCATCATCAGAGAGGCACCAATGGACATGATGAACCCCTTCGAGATGGTGTCTAGATTGGATCTGGTGTTTCTGGACTCTGCGGCGGCTGGAATTGATTTTCGTCGACTCCCCTCAGGTTTCTGGAATATTGGGGTATTTATAGAGCAAAGAGGTGGTGCGGGAGGCCAACGAGGAGGGCACAACCCACCGAGGTGCGCCCTGGTGGGTTGTGCTCCCCTTGGAACTCCCCTCAGGTGCGTTCCTGGCCCATTGGATGTCTTCTGGCCCAAAAAAATCCACAAAAAGTTTTGCTGCGTTTCGACTCCGTTAGGTATTGATTTCCTGTGATGTAAAAAACATGCAGAAAATAGCAACTTGCAGTATGTCAATAGATTAGTACCAAAAAATGATATAAAATGACTATAAAATGATTGTCAAACATCCAAGAATGATAATATAACTACATGGAACAATCTAAAATTACAGATACGTTGGAGACGTATCAGCATCCCCAAGCTTAATTCATGCTCGTCATCGAGTAGGTAAATGATAAAAACAGAATTTTTGATGTGGAATGCTGCCTAACATGTTCATCACAAAAAAAACTTTATAGCATGGACATTTGGACTTCTATATAATTCAAAGCAATAGTCTAGTTTTGACATGAAGACTTTAATACTCAAGCATACCAACAAGCAACCATGTCTTTCAAAATATCAACACTAAAGCAAGTTATTCCTAGCCAATTATGCGCAATCATTGATCCACTCATAAAACACACTCGAATATTAGCTACACCCAATGCTCAAATACGATCATAGTGCCTCTTAGTTGGTGCTTTATAAGAGAAGAGACTCAAATTCAAAATAAAAATTGCATAAGTAAAAGAAAGGCCCTTCGCGGAGGGAAGTAGGGATTTATAGAGGTGCCAGAGCTCAAAGCTTAAATTGAAGATAAAAATATTTTGGGAGGCATAATTTTCCCACCAACGAAAATGACTTAGAGCTCTCAACACTTTCCATGCTAGATACATCATAGGTGGTTCCCAAATAGAAAATAAAGTTTATTCCTTTTTCCACCATTACTTTCACTTTCCATGGCTAACCGTATCCACGGGTGCCCTCCATACCAACACTTTCCAAGGAATTTATTATTTGATAACATAAAGTAAATTCATTTTTCATTTCGGGACTGGGCATCTCTAATACCTTTGACGTACTCTCATGCAATGACAAGTGAATAAACACTCATCGTGAGAATAACACATCTAGCATGGAAAATATTGACCACCTCTCACCACCTCGCAAGCAGTAGAGCACACAAAAGAGAAATTTACTTTGAAAACTTAGAGATGGCACATGCAAATTTTCTTAGAACGGCATGGAAATACCGCATATAGGTAGGTATAGTTGACTCATATGGCAAAACTGGTTTAAAGGGTTTTGGATGCACAAGTAGTAATCATACTTAGTGCAAAATGAAGGCTAGCAAAAAGATTGAGAAGCGACCAACCAAAAGCGAAAAATCTTGTACCCAAGGATTAAGCATAAGTAACACCGAATAATGCACCACAAGTAGGATATAAACTTCATTGCATAACTATTAACTTTCGTGCTTGCATTGGGAATCACAAACCTTAACATCAATATTCTTACTAAAGCACAATTACTCATCAACATGACTCACATATCATATCATCATATCTCAAAACCATTACTAAGAATCATGTTTATTTTGTCCAATGTTCTTCATGAAAGTTTTTATTATATCCTCCTTGGATATCTATCACTTTGGGACTATTTTCATATGTTGCTTTTGGTAAGCTCAAACAAATTTAAGTGAAGAACATGAGCAAAATATTTCTTTCTCTCAAAATAATCTAAGTGAAGCAAGAGAGAATTTCTAAAAAAATACTAACTCTTGAATAAATCTAAGTGAAGCATGGGAGAAATTCTTAAAAAATAACAAAGCACACCATGCTCAAAAAGATATAAGTGAAGTACTAGAGCAAATCTATGGCTCTAAAAATTTAAGTGAAGCATAGGAGAAAGCATAGAATATTTTTTGGCTCTCTCAAAAAGGTGTGTTCAGCAAGGATTCAACACTTAAAACACAAAGAAAAACAAGCAAAGACTCAAATCATACAAGACGCTCCAAGCAAAACTCATAATATGTGACGAATAAAAATGTAGTTCCAAGTAAAATACTGATTGTTGTTAGAAGAAAGTGGGGATGCCACTCGGGAGCATCCCCAAGCTTAGTTGCTTGCTACTTCTTGATTATTATCTTGGGGTGCCTCGGGCATCCCCAAGCTTAGCCTTTTGCTAATCCTTATTCCTTCATCCATCGTAAGATCACCCAAAACTTGAAAACTTCAATCACACAAAACTCAACAAAACCTTCGTGAGATCCGTTAGTATAAGAAAACAAACCACCACTATAAGTATTGTTGCAAACCTATTCATATTTTATTTTTGCATTATATCTACTTTATTCCAACTTTTATATGGCAAAAACTCATAAAAAAACCATAGAATCATCAAAACAAGCACAACACAAAGAAAACAGAATCTGTCAAAAACAGAACAGTCTGTAGCAATCTGGATATTTCGAATACTTCTGTAACTCCAAAAATCTTGAGAAATTAGTAAAACCTTAGAAATTTGTATACTAATCTTCTGAAAAAGATAATCAACTCAAAAACACATTTCTGTGATTTATGAAAATTATTTTCGTGAGTGCATAAGTTTCTGTTTTTCAGCAAGATCAAATCAACTTTCACCCAAATCATCCCAAAGGCCTTGCTTGGCACAAACACTAATTTAAACCAAAAAAACACATGTAAAGAGAGGTATAATTGTGTATTTTATTGAAAACATAAGGAAAACCAAGAACCAAAAAGATACAAGTTGGGTTGCCTCCCAACAAGTGCTATCGTTTTACGCCCCTAGCTAGGCATAACACGAAGGATCTAACTTTGTCATCCTTATCCTTGTTTTCCTTAGAGGTATTTGTGTCGGGAGGTTTTGTAAATAAAACATAAAACTCATTGTCCATGGAAACCTTAGCACTATCAAGTTGCTTTTTATCATAACCTCTTTGATTTCCGGCAGTGATCCAAGAATAGTGTTTTAACATCATTAAAAACTTGTTGGATCATATCTAAAACCGGGACTTGCTTTTTAAGATTCTCATCAAAGATTTGGTTATCTCCAAGCAAATGTCTCAAATCATAATCACTATTATAAAAAAAATCATCAATCACGGGTTCTTCACGATTCATGCCATAAAAATCAAAGATTTCCCTAGCTTCCCGTATTATGTAGTCAAATTCATTCATTAGAACAATAGTGACTAACTTTTTAGCTTTAGGGTTCTTTATAACGGGCAACTAATAGAACAATCTTTGCAAGGTAGGATGAGTGCGGATAAATCTAGTTTCAAGTTTTAGAGCAAGTGCCAAAATAGCTTCCGCATAAGATTTAGTCCTTTTAAGTATAGGAATATCATCAAGGCTTAATTTTCCGACACAATTGAAGAATTCTTGGATATGTTCTTTTCCCATAAAATTCCCTTGCCCCAAGACAAAAGTTTTGGCATCCAGATTACCCGTATGCTCCATTTTAGGAGTTAACCATCATCTGTTTCTGCCATACCAAAGTCACTCATGGTGGTTCAAGCAAATAAGAGATCTGACGAGAAAACGGCGAACAAAAAAGAAGGCGGACAAAAACGGCAATTTTTTGTGAAGTGGGGGAGAGGAAAACGAGAGGCAAATGTGTAAATTGCAAGGAGATGAGATTTGTGATTAGGAACCTGGTTGATGTTGAAGATCCTTCTCAGCAACGGCGCCAGAAATTCCTTTTGATGTCTGCCAGAACTACATCGGTATTTCCCCAAAGAGTAAGGGATGATGCAGTATAGCGACGGTAGGTATTTCCCTCAGTAATGAGACCAAGGTTATCGTACCAGTAGGAGAACCTCCTCACACCACGTAAACAGCCCCTGCACACAAATAACAAATACTCGCAACCCGACGTGTTAAAGAGGTTGTCAATCCCTTCCGGGTACGACGCCTCATGATAGGCGAATAACGTGAGATAAAAGTGGTAGATAGGATAAATAGATCGCGAACAAATAAATTCCAGCAAGGTATTTTTATATTTTTGGTTTAATAGATCTGAAAATAAATGCAAAGGGAAATAGATCGCAAAGGCAAATATGATGAAAAGAGACCCGGGGGCCGTAGGTTTCACTAGTGGCTTCTCTCGAGAAAAATAGCAAACGGTGGGAAAACAATTATTGTTGGGCAATTGATAGCACTTCAAATAATCATGACGATATCCAGGCAATGATCATTATATAGGCATCACATCCAAGATTAGTAGACCGACTCCTACTTGCATCTACTACTATTACTCCACATTGACCGCTATCTAGCATGAGTCTAGTGTATTAAGTTCATGGAGAAACGGGGTAATGCAATAAGAACGATGACATGATGTAGACAAGATCTATTTATGTAGAAATAGACCCCATCTTGTTATCCTTAATAGCAACGATACATATGTGTCGTTTCCTTTCTGTCAGTGGGATAAAGCACCGTAAGATTGAACCCGTCGCAAAGCACCTCTTCCCATTGCAAGATAAATAGATCAAGTTGGCCAAACAAAACACAAATATCAAAGAAGAAATACGAGGCTATAATCAATCATGCATATAAGAGATCAAAGAAGACTCAAATAACTTTCATGGATAAAAACATAGCTCTGACCATAAACTCAAAGTTCATCGCATCCCAACAAACACACCGCAAAAAGACTTACATCATATGGATCTCCAAGAGACCATTGTATTGATAATCAGGAGAGAGGGAGGAAGCCATCTAGCTACTAACTATTGACCCGTAGGTCTACAAATAACTAATCACGCATCATCGGAGAGGCACCAATGGACATGATGAACCCCTCCGAGATGGTGTCTAGATTGGATCTGGTGTTTTTGGACTTTGCGGCGGATGGAATTGATTTTCGTCGACTCCCCTAGGGTTTCTGAAATATTGGGGTATTTATAGAGCAAAGAGGCGGTGCGGATGGCCAACGAGGAGGGCACAACCCACCGGGGCGCGCCTAGGCCCCCAGGCGCACCATATTGGGTTGTTCTCCCCTCGGAGCTCTCCTCGGGTGCGTTCCTGGCCCACTGGATGTCTTATGGCCCAAAAAATCCATAAAAAGTTTCGCGGCGTTTGGACTCCGTTTGGTATTGATTTCATGTGATGTAAAAAAACATGCAGAAAACAGCAACTGACACTGGGCACTATGTCAATAGGTTGGTACCAAAAAATGATATAAAATGACTATAAAATGATTGTAAAACATCCAAGAATGATAATATAACAGCATGGAACAATAAAAAATTATAGAAACGTTGGAGACGTATCAGGAGCCGAACTGGAGGAGGTGGGATTCCTCCTCCCCTCCTTAGGTCGGCGCACCAAGGGGACTCCTTCCCCCTTGGTGGCAGCCCCTCCTCTCCCCTCTATCCTATATATACATGAGGATTTGTGCTCTTTTGATCATACAAGGTTTGGAGCCTCCTCTATTCTTCTAGTTCTAGTTCTAGTTGGGTCTAGTTAACTAATTAGAGTTAGGCTAATCCTCTTGCCCTCATAATTAGAAGCACGATATGGTTACAATCTCCTTCCTCTCTAATTCTCCCGTGACGATTAGTTTTGAACGACGAAGCGCTGCCGGATCGTGAAGGTTGCATGCATGCAACCGAGTAGAGAGTTCTGATTTTGGTCTTCGGTTCGAGGGACTCCAAGTACGATCTACACCAACATGTTCTTCTTCCACTGCAACTCGGTGATGGTAACGATTGTGATCATAACCCATTATGCATCTTCATATTGATCTTGGGTGTGCGTAGGCGTGATTTTTTTTTGTTTTCTACTACATTTCCCAACACAATGATGTTGTTATTGCCCTATAATATTTATAACTATGTATCCAAATGTTGTAGTAGGCTACTTACTGACTATCACCTTGCATAAGATGGAAGATGCACTTCGAGAAGGCCCAGCCAATCCATCACCTTTGTGCATACCTGTCGGTGTGTATAAGAATTTAATAGATCAAATCCTAAGTATATTCTTTGTCTATGTCATAAGAGTGCGATTCAGATTATGCTAATGTGTTGAATTGCTTTAGGTGCAAATAAGAAAGATTCAATTGTTGGAAGTTTTAAAGATGGTGCTAATCTATGTAAAGTCGAAGGTACGATCATATATAAACCGTTGATGGGTGACCACAGGGATGCATTTGGGCTAATTTTAGTTTTTCACCCATCATCAAGCATTGTTCCCCAACCATTAATAATGTACATGTATTGTTCAACTGCCACTAATAGGTTAGCTGGATTAAAGCAAAATAAGTCACTCCTTGGCATGGTTTCCTAATCTATGTCTCCTTAGGACATGCTTGAGAATTACTAAAACATTTGAGGTGTAAAAAACATTTTTGCTTCAAGACCTCATTTTAGATATTTATACTACCAAGTATACCAAAGATAGATTTAGAAGCAATTGCTTGTCATTTATCATAACTAAATATAAGCCTCACCTTTGTATTTCCTCAGATTCCTGCAATATCCTACATTAGAAATTGATTTGTTCATTTTACATGTGCTAGATGAAGGGCCTTCTTTAACTAAACTAGATGATGTCCCACACATTGTTGCGGGGATATTTTGCAATATTTCAATGAGGTTTTGGTTATATGAAACATCAATATTTGAAAGGATAGTTTTTGAAAGTATATAAGAATTAAATGTAAATAGCATAATAGAATGGAATTTTACATGCATGCATGTTTGCATGCTGAAGTGAGTTTTTAATATGCATAGTTGCATGTTGTGGTGGGCCTTTTTCTATGCACGTTGAATGATAAGGTGGCATGCTTGCATGTTGAGAGAAATACATTGGTAGGGGCTAGCTATTTAGATATAGAAGATTGTGTGGATAGAATGCAAAGAGACAAGAGTTTGACCCGGAGTATGATAATGATGATGAACAAGCCCTCACGGAGATGGAAATTAAACTGAACAAGCCATCACAGAGATGGAAACTAAAGAAACTAATTTGGAAACTGATCGTGAAGTGAAGGTACGTGTATTGTTGTATTTACTTGTCAAGGTTTGTAAACAACAATGATGAAATAGTTTGTTCGTAGAAAATAAATACTCCCTCAGGTCCTTTTTAGTTGGCATATATAATTTGTCTGAAGTCAAGTCTCGTAAAGTTTGGCAAACTTTATAGAAAAAAATACCAACATTTATAAGGTGAAATCAATATCAGTAGATGCGTCATGACTTAAATTTTTATATTGTATAACTTTATCATCGTAGATGTTGATATATTTTCATATAAATATGGTCAAATTTTATTAAGTTTGACTTCAGACAATTCTTATATGCCACTAATTTTATCATGGAAGCACCTTATTTTTTGCTCCTACTAAGTAATATTAGGATGAAAGTGGATCCATGTCTCAATTGCTTTACCTGGTGCAGCCGCCGGATGAAGGACGTTTGGGTGGCTTCTTCACGTCAACACTTCGTGCTCCAAAAAGTGATAATCAATGTAACCTTATTAACAACGCTTATGAGGAACTGGATATAAGGAATGGTGTGTGGCGCGCGGAGCTGGTTTCATGATTTTCATCGCCTGTTGCAACCGCACTGACATTTGTACTAGTAAATAGAAAAGGAAGTCTAGTCGCGCTAATGCGCAGGTTAGCCTGCTAGTTTTCTATGAATAAAAGTGCAGTTATCAAAAAAGTAGTTTTAAAATTTCTGTAACAAGAAGATAATATTTTTTTAAATTGTGTACACGTGCCCAACAGTCATATAGGAGGTGTCCATCAGGTGAGATCAGGGCCGGCCCTGAGGGGGGGCAGCAGGGGCGGCCGCCCCGGGCCCACAGGATCGAGGGGCCCCCTCCCGAAGTGTACGCATACATGTAAAGTAGCCCACAGGCCATAAAATCACGGCAGGTAAATGCATGTAAATCGCTTCAATTAGCGTACGACCATGAGGGAAAAGAGCAGCTACGCACCTAAATTACGTGGTCCCGTTCTCCTTATTCCTTAATTATCATTAGGAAACATTCTTCCTCGGGAAGGAAAACGATCGTGTGACATGAGTTTATCCCTAATTTTCTGTTCTCTGTTCCCTGGTTTCATACACCAGATCCCAAATTGCAGAGGGTAGACTGCTCTCCCGATGTTGTATGCAGCCGACGACGGAGCACGCACACCGCCCAGCCCCTGAAAATTGACCCTGCCGGAGTAGGCGCACACATACATCGCCAAGCGCCTGCCACCAGACAATGCCAACACATCATCGCTGAGGGTCCAGCCACTGATGCCGATCTAATCAATCCAAGGTATATCATATTGTTTTTCATACAATTTTCAGTAAAATGTCATGCTATGAGTAAGAAAACAGTTTCATAAAAGTAGTAACCAAGAAGAAATTCTAGAAGCTGGGAAGGATTTTTCATGTTAAATATTTGTGTGTTTAGGTTGATTTGAATCACTTCTTTGAAGAAAGTATTGCAAAAGTAATGCTGTTTCAGATTTAGGTACTGTGTCTATGATTGTTGCATCAGCTAAAAAGATGCTTTTGAACCTTGATATTACTGAAGAACCATTATGGGTAAATAATGACCCAACAAAGCTTAAATGATTATGCAACATTATTTATGGAGAAGAAATTGATGGATGAGATTAACATCGACACAGTCATAAGTGATTTTACATAGAAGAATTTTACAAGATTTTTTTAGGTAACATGTATAAGTCATTTTATATGAATATTAGCAGCTTTTGGCTGTATTTTATCATTGTTATGATTTATTACATTAGGGGGCCTCAAATTTTACTTTCGCCCCGGGCCCCAAAAATCTCAGGACCGGCCCTGGGTGAGATGGAAATTAGGATGTTGTTCCAAATAGTTGTTACTTAGGAATAGTGCTTCAAAAAAATATCCAAAAATATTTCACGCAATTGAGTATAATAGACAGCCACAATATACTAGGGCCCGCGCTACGCATCGACCGCCGCCTCCTGCGTCGTTGGATTAAGGCACAAATAGCCTCCTGATCTCCCAAATGAGGTGGGCCTGAAATTGCAACAAGGTAGATGTTGCACAACTCGTTCTGCAACAATTCCTTTGTTGCAAAACCACCAAAGCGTTACTTTCGCCCTTTTTTTTTTCCTTCGACAATTTTGCAACATAGATGACGTTGTGGGGGGACTTTCGCGATAGTGGTGGTGTTGCAAAATTATTATTTTCGTCTTCACCTTTTTTGCAACATAGATGATATTGCAAGAGGACTTCTACAACATGAATAATGTCGCAGAAATTTTTTCACTGAAAAAATGATGTTGTCAACGGTACGAATAAAAAGAATATCCAACAGAGATGATGTTGCAGGACAATTTTTGCAACAAAGACTTTGTTGCAAAAAGTATAAATAGCATCATCGGTTGGAGCGATGAGGGATGGTGAGAGGGGAGTCTGGAGCGGCGCACTAGGCTATTGGTGGCCGGAGCGGAGCTCGTGCATGCACTGAAGCAGCAGCCATGGTTGCGAGTGTGAGGCAGAGAGTACATAAGGACACGTGTTGGTTGTAGGAGGCGGCGGACGCACTGCGTGTGATTCACGGGCTGAATTATAGGACGCGTTTGGTAGTCTGCATTAGGCTCAACCAGGTCTATGCGGGATGTTTTTGGGTTATTTTATTGGTCGCATTGAAAAGTTGACCCGCAGGAACTCAAAGCACCTCTCAGCCTGCATCTGGTGGAACGCTCATATCGACCGTTTCTACTAGGCCAGGATGTGGCGAGCCACCCTCGAGCACACATGATGGGCCCTCTTGCACGAGAGGATGCAAGCGGTATACACCGTGTATGTTGCTTTTTCTTCGACCTTCTTTAAGCTCCTTTTCTAATCTCTTTCCTTAGGTCCCTTCTAATCCACACAATGGTGCATCGATTTGAGATAAGCTCTACATGAAAAAGATGTGCATCGATCTTATGGTTCTATTTTTGTGACCAGTTCATAGTTTTGTCGACCGTAAATGTTTAATTCCGTGTTCATGTTTGAAGCTATTTTGGACGAAATTTATCAAATTCGTCACGTACGGTCGATCGTTTGATTTTTTTTTCTTTGATCAGTAGCTTCATCTTACAGTTTCGCACGACTTTTGTGTTGCGCATTTTCTGTTTCGACGATCGTAGATGATTAAATCTGACTTCTTCCTTGTGAAAAGTATATACGCATATGTGTGATATGTCTTAGGGTCTGTTTGGTTGGAGACTGGTGTGGCCAAGCCAAAGTGTGGCTAGCCACACAAGTATGGCAAGCCACACAAATGTGGCTAAGAAATTGGACGCCAAACTTTGGCAAAAGTTGGCAAAAAAATTGTCTCTTTGACAAGTGGGCCATAAGGGCAATAAAGTGTGGCAAGCCAAAGTGTGGCAAAAACTAAACACATACTTGACAAACTGTGGCTGCTAAATTTTGGCTTGGCAAATTGTGGCTGGGAACCAAACAGCCCCTTAATGACACTCCTTAATCTCGGTCTCCTCTCGTGTGTCGTGTCACCGTCGGTGTCGGCGTGTCGCGCCTCTCGGCCTCCTCTCCTATGTGTTGTTGCACTAGAGCCACCGCCGGCGTCGTTCCTCTCAACCTCCTCCTCATGTCCTGCTACACTGAAGCCAGCACCGCCGTCGTTCCTCTCGGCCTCCTTGCTCGCGTCCTATTACACTCATCATCGTTCTCTCCCGCGTGTTGTTGCATTAGGCCACTACCGGCGTCGTTCCTCTCAACCTCCACTCACATGTCCTACTACACTCGCACAGTCGTTGTTCCTCTTTGTCTCCTCTCTCATGTCCTGCTACACTGAAGCCATCGTCGACGTCGTTCCTCTCGGCCTCCTCGCTCGCATTCTACTGCAATGGCGCCATCGTCATTGTCCTTCGTTTCGACTTCCTCCTCTGCGTCCTACTACACTGACGCCGTCGTCATAATCATTCTTTTTGGCCTACTCCTCCATGCCCTACTACACTAACGACGCCATGGCGGGCACACTGTATTTTTTTCACCATCATCCTCTGCATCAACGCCTTCCTATTCGTTACTCCAACAGACTTTATCCGCAACGACGACGCTAGCAAATAGCTCACCGTGCCACCGATAAGATCGCTCGCCCGCGACTCCGTGCTCGTCATGCCGGACGCGGCGCCGCGACCACCTCCCACCGCTGTCGCCTAGGCACTCTAGTGTAACACTGTGTACTATGGATAGTTGTTAAGTCTTAATCATATACCGTGCAAGCAACCAAACAACTTGCACTCATGTGACTACATACAATGCGAGCAACCAAACACGATGCATAGAGGCAAGAGGACATGGAGGCAACCAATTAACATGCAGATGTTGATTTTTTGCCGCTCAACGAGGCACAACTAAGACAAATATGCAAATGGGAAGAAAAGGTAAACAAACGCGCCCAGTCTGATAAGAAGAATGGAGGAATTGTGTGCACTTGTATTACAGAGAGGGGTTCGATACATATACAACAGCCAAGACGTTGGCGTTCCCTACATGCAGGGAAGTGGAGATAAGGCGCCGGGAGGTTAGCTAGCTACCTAATGACCCGGCCCTGCAGTTACAACAGCAATACAACTCATACACACATATGCTGGTACAACACTTGTCACGGTACAACTCAACACCCCCCCGCAGTCCGAACGTCGCCAGGCAAGACGTTCAGACTGGCTCGAAAATCACAAAACACCGATGACGACAACCCCTTGGTGAAGATATCCGCAAACTGGGAGGAAGTCGGAACATGGAGAACCTGGGCTTCACCGAGGGCCACGCGATCGCGAACAAAATGAAGATCAATTTCGACATGCTTCGTCCGCTGATGCTGCACCGGGTTAGATGAGAGGTACATCGCGTTGACATTGTCGCAATACACCACCGTAGCTCGTCGTGGGGGGCGACGGAGCTCAGAGAGGAGTTGTCGTAGCCAGCAAGACTCGGCAACACAGTTGGCGACGGCACGATACTCTGCCTCCGCACTAGAGCGAGATACGGTCGGTTGTCGCTTGGACGACCAAGAGATGAGGTTGCTGCCGAGGAACACGCAAAAACCGGAAGTAGACTTGCGAGTGTCGGGACACCCGGCCCAATCAGCATCGCTATACGATATGAGGTCTTGCGAAGAGGAGCGGTAGAACTGGAGACCGTAGTGAGTGGTGCCGCGAAGATAGCGCAAGACCCGTTTGATCAACTGGAAGTGTGAATCAAGCGGAGCATGCATGAACAAGCAAATCTGCTGGACGGCGTAGGTGAGATCCGGTCGTGTGAGGGTAAGGTACTGAAGGGCTCCAGCGATGCTGCGGTATTTCAAGGGATCGGAGAAGGGTTTGCTACCCATACTGGAGAGCTTGGAGCTAGTGTCAATGGGTGTGGTGACGGGATGGCAATTGAGCATGTTAGCCCGATCCAAGATCTCAAGTGCATATTGCTCCTGAGATAAGAAAAGACCAGCGGTGTTGCGATGCACATTGATGCCGAGAAAGTGGTGGATGTCCCCGAGATCACTCATGGAGAACTCACGAGAGAGCGACGAGACGAGCGATGCGAGGAGGGTAGTGGTGCTGGCAGTGAGGATGATGTCATCGACATATAAAAGGAGGTATGCCATGGTCGTTCCTCGGCGAAGAATGAACAACGAGGTGTCGCACTTGGAGGAGACGAACCCGAGTGTGCGGAGGAAGCTCGTAAAGCGGAGGAACCAAGTCCGGGGAGCCTGCTTGAGGCCATACAAGGACTTGTTCAGGCGGCAAACATGCGTGGGGCGAGCAGAGTCGACGAAGCCAGAGGGTTGTTGACAATAGACGGTCTCGGCAAGATCACCATGGAGAAATGCATTTTTGACGTCCATTTGGCGGATCGGCCAACTGTGCGCCGTAGCAAGACTGAGGACGACGCGAATCGTGGTGGGTTTGACAACGGGGCTGAAGGTCTCCCCATAGTCGACGCCAGCCTGCTGTGTGAAGCCACGGACCACCCACCGCGCCTTGTACCGAGCCAGCGAGCCATCGGGATGAAGCTTGTGCCGAAAGATCCATTTGCCGGTCACCACGTTGACACCTGCAGGACAAGGCACCAAAGACCAAGTGTCATTCCGAATTAGCGCATTAAACTCGTCTAACATTGCGTCATGCCAATGGGGGTCTTTGAGAGCGGCACGGTACGAGGAGGGAAGCGGCGAGGGAAGTGTGGTGACAGAAAGATCAAAGTGGCGCTTGGGCATGGCAAAACCCTTTTTACCGCGTGTCTGCATCTGGTGTGGGTTGGTGCGTGGAGGGATGGGAACGGCACGAGGTGGTAACGGTGGAGCCGGGAGGAGCAGCGGCGTGATGGTGGCAGGAGTCGGGAAGCCCGAAGGAGCGGGCGGGCAGGCAGCAGGCGTGCGTGCAGGCGTGCTGGGGGTTGGCGGAGCGGGCGTGCAGGAAGCAGCGTCGGGGCGGGAAGGTGGAGTGGTCGTGCATGGGCGTGGGACCCGGCATGCATGGGCGTCGGGGGCGCTACGGGAGCGGGAAGGCGGAACTGCATGGGCGTGGGGCCCGGCAGGTGGTTGGGCTGGCGAGCCGATTGGCGTGGGTGCGGGAGCGGCATGCAGGTGTGTGGAGGGCGGGGGTGCGTGGGTGATGGGTGTTTGGTGGGGCGCGGCGGGGTCAGGGCGCCCGGGATCTTCTGCGCCCGTGGATAAGTCTGCAACAGAAGCATAAGGAAACACACTTTCATCAAAAATAACATGCCGGGACGTGATGACTTTGCGCGAGGAGAGATCAAAGCAGCGGTATCCTTTTTGCTCACGGGGATAACCAAGGAACACACAACGTGTAGAACGCGGCGAGAGCTTGTGGGGGGCTGTGGCAGAGAGGTTGGGGTAACAAAGACACCCAAAAGTGCGCAAGTGATCATAGGTGGGGTGTATGCCGTAAAGAAGAAAGTGAGGGGTAAAGTGGTGGATAGCACGCGACGGGCGAATGTTGAGAAGACTAGTGGCTGTATGGAGGGCTTCGACCAAAAATGCAGGGGGGAGCTGTGCTTGAAATAAGAGAGTGCGGACGACATCATTGGTGGTACGGATGTGGCGTTCGGCTTTACCATTTTGCGGTGAGGTATGCGGACAGGTGAGACGAAAAGAGACGCCGTTGGAGGAGAAGAAGGCACGAAGCGCGGTGGTGAGGAACTCTCCACCATTGTCACACTGCACACATTTGACCATCACATGAAATTGAGTGAGAATGAAAGAAAGAAAACGAGAAAGCGTGGCACATGTATCAGATTTGGCGCGCAGCGGGAAGGTCCAAGAGTAATGCGTGTAGTCATCCAAAACCACAAGGTAGTACTTATAGCCCGAGAAACTAATGATCGGAGAAGTCCACAAATCACAATGCAATAATTGGAATGGTGCAGTGGTATAAGAAGTGGAGGCGGAAAAAGGGAGACGAGTGTGTTTGCCTAATTGGCAAGCGGTACAGAGAGGCGATGCAGAATTTTTATTACATGTAGTGGGAACATCAAAGGGAAAATAAGCTAAGGACGAAACGCCGGGGTGCCCGAGCCTTTTATGCCAAAGATCCGAAGACGAAATAGTGAAAGCCACCGGGAGGGTGCTGCCATGGTCGCCGGTGAAGCGGTAGAGGTCGCCGGAACTATTGCACCTCAGAAGCACCGCCTTGATTCGAAGATCCTTCACGGAAAAACCGAGGGGGTCAAACTCAACAGAACATAAGTTGTCACGTGTAAACTTACGAACGGAGATAAGGTTTTGCACGATGTTAGGAGATAACAAAATATGGGTGAGATAGAATGGGCGGGGAGGGAGACGTGTGTTACCAATGGCGACGACGGGAAGACGAGCCCCATTACCGACAACAATATGACGAGAATCATGTGCTAACAAGGGATGAGACTCAATCAATGTACCTGGGTCCCCAGTGACGTGGGAAGAAGCGCCCGTGTCCATTATCCAGTCGGCTTGGGGAGGAAACGCAGCACCATGGCTCGGAGCAGCCTGGTACATGGCTGCGGCATCCCAGGAGTACGGCGAGGCGGTGTAGTGAGCAGGTGGTGCGGACGGGAGTGGAGCAGGCGGAAGTAGCATTGGATAGGCGTGGTGAGCCGCGCCGGGCCGAGGGCCGAGTACTCCGGCCGAGTTTGGAGGCACCCAGGGAGCACGCGGGGGTGGGAAGGGCAGCCCCATGGGGGCAAAGTACCCCAGCCATGGCTGCTGGGAGCCACGTCCGCCGCCTCCAGGAGCGTCACCGCGACCACGGCCGCGGCCGCGCCTGCCAGGGCGGTTGCCACCGCCGAGTGGGCCTCCCCGTCCGCCTGCAGCGGGAGGAGCGCCGCCGCCGCCGCCGCCGCGATCAGCGCGGTCACCGCGACCGCCACCGCCGCGCTCGTCATGGACGGCGAGGACCTGCGCCCCTTCCGTGCGTGCCCGCTTGTCGAGGGCGAGTTCGGCGAGGACAAGGCGAGAGCGTGCCTGGGCGAAGGTCGGCAGCGGCACGGTGGACTGAAGAATGGCGGCCTGGAGCTCAAACTTTTTGCCGAGGCCGTCCAACATCTGTAGAGTGAGAGTACGGTCCGTGACCGGCTCCCGGACGTCAGCAAGGGCAGCGGCGATACCTTGGAGATGGCGGCAGTACTCGCTGATGGAGCGGTCGCCGCGCACGGCCGAGCGGAATTCTTGGCCGAGATGCATGGCGAGCTCGGCCTCGTTCTCGAGGAAGTACTCATGGAGGCGTTTCCAGATCGTGAAGGCGGTGGAGCCGGCGGGCGCGACGATGTCGAGGAGATCGGCGGCGACGGTGGAGTAGAACCATAGGACGATCGTGTTGTCGTCATCCCGCCAGAGCGGGTCGGAGAGGCGGGCGGCGGCGCCGCCCTGCACGTGCGCCTCGGCATGGTGCCGAGCAAGGATCAGGTTGATGTAGTTCCTCCACCGAGCGAAGTTGGATCCATCGAGGGCCAGCTTGAAGTCGACAATATGCGTGAAGCTAGCAGGGAGACCACCGGTGGGTGCGGCAACGCCAGGCACAGAAAGAGGGATCGGTGGTGGGAGTGGGTTGGGTGGGATAGGTGCAAGGGGCAGACCGCCAGAGGAGGAAGATGAGTCAGGGGTGAGAGAGGCGCGAGGGCGCGCATCAGTAGTGGCTGCAGCGGCGGCGAGCTCTTCGGCCGAGGGGCCGTCGTCGGTGGCGCCGGTGTCAACTGGCAGCGGAGGAGACTGAGGGTGGGTGGCCATGGAAAGAAGAACCTGAAGCTCTGATTACCAAGAAGAATGGAGGAATTGTGTGCACTTGTATTACAGAGAGGGGTTCGATACATATACAACAGCCAAGACGTTGGCGTTCCCTACATGCAGGGAAGTGGAGATAAGGCGCCGGGAGGTTAGCTAGCTACCTAGTGACCCGGCCCTGCAGTTACAACAGCAATACAACTCATACACACATATGCTAGTACAACACTTGTCACGGTACAACTCAACATGATATTGTCGATCGATCAGTCTGATATTGTTTACCCAGCAAATGATATCGTTTGCGGAGCAAATCACAACTCATATTTATTTCTTTATTAGGCACCCAGAAGCTCCTGCCAACAGTTTAACATCACACGTACCCTCCGTTGACCCGGATGACCTGCCCGTTGACCCACTCAGCGGCATCGGTGCAGAGGAATCCGACCACCGGCGCGATGTCGCCGACCTCCCCGAGCCGCTCCATCGGGTTGGTCTCTGCGGTCACCCTCACGGTCTCGTCGCTCTTCCCGGCGAAGAACATGTCTGTGGCCGTGGGCCCCGGCGCCACGCAGTTGGCCGTGATCCGCGCGCCCTTGAGCTCCTTGGCCATCGTCCGCACCATCGCCTCCACGGCCGCCTTGGACGCCGTGTAAGCAGAGTACCCCGTCCGGAGCGACCCAACCACGGATGTCGTCATAGCCACGATCCGGCCGCCACCGCCGCGGGGCAGGCGGTTGGCGGCCTCGCGGAGGCAGAGGAACGCGCCGCGCGTGTTCACGGCGAAGGTGCGGTCGAAGTCCGCCGTGGTGGTGTCGGCGAGGGACGGGTACTTGTCGTCGACCACGCCGGCGTTGGCAACAAGGATGTGCGGCGCGGCACACCCAAAGGCTGACTCGGCGGCATCGAAGAGGGACCGGACGCTGGCCTCGTCAGACACGTCGGCCCTCACGGCCACGGCCCGCGGGAGCTCCGCGGCGAGCGCGTCGGCCTCGGCCGCGCTGGACGCGTAGCCCAGGACGACACTCGCACCCAGGGAGGAGAGGTGGGCCGCGATGGCGCGCCCGATGCCGCGTGACGCACCGGTCACGATGGCCACGCGTCCGTCGAGCGGCAACGCTGCGGTACTACCCGACAAGCCGACGGCGGCGGCGACGGTAGCGGCGGTGTCAGCGGCGGCAGCCATTGCGATATTGGTGTCTTCGATCCGGTGTGTAGCTACGATGGATTGCATTGAAGGGTGTGGTGTCGGAATTTATATCCGACTGGATACGCGGAAGAGATAAGCCACAGGACAGCTCACGGGCCCTCGTCGGGGGACGCCCTGACCAAGTCGTGGCTTCAGTGTTCACCAGTCCCAATCGCCAACGCCGAGGCTAATTTTCGTGTTTTCGACCCTTTTACGAAAGTTTAGCCAGATCTGACCCTGGTTCCTAAATTTTTTAGAATCTGATCTTTTTCTACAGTCATTGATTTTGACGGTAGGGTTACACAACTTACTGCCATGGGCTATGGCAGTAGGAGTTACGGGCACCGTTTGATGTGAAGAAGACCCTACCGCCATGGTCTCTGGTGGTAGGTAGTTATACCTACCGTCATAATACTCGGCGGTAGGGTCTGCACGCCATAGTATCCAAATTTTCTTGTAATCGAGGTCAGATTCGGCTAAACTTTCACAAAAGGGTCAAAACACGAAAATTGTCCTCCGTGACACGCCCAAAGCTTGCAGCACGTTGGCACTGTTTTGGCGGCGAGCATTGGGGGCGGCACGCAATGGTTGTGTACTATCAGACGCGTTGCCTCGTTCCTGTGTGAGGCAGCTGCTATAACAGCAACCCCAACCGGACGACCCATTTCGTCCATCCATATCCGTATGGGCCACCACGGACCAAAACACAGGCCCAAACATCGATTAAACAAAAACGTGTTCGCTTCATGTCTGCGCCGACACATTTCAGACTAAAAGATTTGGTTGAAATGCGTTGACGCGGACACGAAGCGGACGCGTCGCGCGTCCCTCGTTGTCCGCCGCGGCAAAACATGTTGCTCGGCCAACGATAGAACGCGGTCACCTGGCCCACGCGTCAGCCAGTGAAAATGTTGGGAGGTCGTCCTTTTTAATCCACGCGGTGGGGGAGTCCTCCCCTCCCCCCTGAAAATTCAAAAAAAAATACACGCATGCGGGTGGGAGGGGGGCACACCTCTCCGGCGACAACCAAACCCTAGCAATGGGCAAGGGGATGTTCACCGTCGGCGCTTCGTCGTCCTGCGCTCTTCTCCTCCGTCGTCGCTAACACCGGCCCATCCTGTGAGGCAGCGGCTGCACATTCCGGTGCACCAAGCGCGATGGCACTGGGAGTTCAGGCAGCAGTTGTTGTACCCAGACGTGATTATGCCGCATGACTGCATCTCTATCCGCAACGGATCCCGGTGCTGGCGTGCCGCGGTCGCAGCGGACACATGCCGAAGAGGTGCGTAGGTGCCGGCCGTCGGAGCAGCGAAAAATGCCGGAGTACGCGTCAGACTCTCCTCATTGGGAGGTCTGATTTGCCGTCGAGAAGAGGAGCAATGGTGCCTCAGCGTGCATCACCACCACACAAATCCCCCGCCTTCCCTAGTCGTCAAGCCGAACGAGGAGGAGGCTGCATACCAGGCGGCGCTGGCGCGCGGCCATGGAGACCCCCATCGAGGACGAGCGGCTCAAGGCGGAGGCGGACTACCAGGTGAGGCTGGCGGAGGCCCTCGCCCTCTCTACAACCGGTCATTACGTGGTGCCGTCGTCGCTCAACCTCCAGACGCCTAAGGTCGAGCCGACCGGCAGGTACGTCTGGACCTGCCAGCTGTGGGGGTGGGTCGGCGCCTTCCCCCCTCCCCCCGTTTGGCTCACCGCGACGCCGATGCATGAGGTCTCGTACATCAAACATTGGAGGCAGCACACGCCGACGACGAGCGACGCATGCTGAAGGGGTACGAGAAGGAAGAGGAGCGCGGCCAGAAGAAGGAGGGAGCGCGCCCGCCTTGCCGCAATCCCGATGCCGGAGGAGGCAGTCCTACCAGCCTATCGAGCCGCATTAGGCTGGGATGGACCGCCTCCCATCTTCATAGACCTCATCGGCGGCGACGACGACGACGACAAGGGCAAGGACAAGGCAGACAACTATGGCAGCATGCGGGCGGTATTTTTTATATCTAATTTGTGTTTAAGAGGACTTTGGCTGGTGGTTGACCGACCACTTATTTTTAACTATATTTTATTTTATTTTATTTCAGTCACGCAGGCTAAAATAGGCATGCTTATCATTGAACGCACCTACCGACTCAAATGTAAAGAGAACTAGTAGAATGCACGTGCGTTGCTACGGGCTACAATACAACACATATAAATGAATTAAATAAATGATTAAAGTTGTGTTCAAGTCAAAGCTCATTTCTCCCTCGTACATTTGGGCATGTTTGGACACTAAATGGACGGTGGTGGAGTCCCCAAAATTCAGCTATGTGGGCAATCGCTGCAACACAGCTAACACTTTTTTTGAAACAAAACGAGACTTTATTCATTAGAAATAACCAATACATCGTTTGTGAGGATGAGTAAAATTTCAGTGAGAGGCTCCTCGAATCAATCCGAAGTAGAAGAAAATCTAGCTAGTTTAGCAAGTTCATGTGCTACTCTATTTGCCTCTCTATTATAATGTTCGAATCTAGTCATGATGAAATCACATGCGTAGTGGAAGCAGTCATCAAAAATTGTCGCCGCCACACCCGTTGACTGTCCTCCATCCTGCATGGTCTCAATCAGCTCCAGATTATTTGAGTTGATGATTAGGCGATTGCACTCCGCCTTTTGAGCTAGTGTTAGTCCAAATTTGAGGGATAAATCTTCTGCCACCAGAACATCTGCGCAATGGTCAATCTTTCCATTTCCTCCTGCAATAAACCTACCTTTGTCGTCTCGCAAAATAGCCCCCATCGTACCCTTCAACATGTCCTGGTCAAAAGAGGCGTCAACATTGAGTTTCATGAAACCCCTAGGGGGACAATGCCAACCCCTCTTTTTCATGGACACCTTTGAAGATGATGCATTTACAAAATTGTATGTGAGGGCTATTGTCACACCCAATATGCGATACTATCCTAAAGAGACACGAAGGTCCCACCAAGGATAGAACCGCATATTGATATGCTTTTGCAAGGTGGATATCATTACATCAACATTACATAATCGATGGGGATACATACCAAAGGCATACAATGCCATACGAATACAACATCATCTTACATAAGAACACCATCCGACTACGGATGAAACACAAACAGAAACTCAAACGACATCCACCCTGCTAGCCCAGGCTGCCGACCTGGAACCTATCCCCTGATCGAAGAAGAAGCAGAACGAGAACTCCAAAACAAGGAACATAGCTCTCGTGTCATGATCATCACAAAACCTGTACCTGCAGCTGTTGTTGTAGTAGTCTGTGAGCCACGAGGACTCAGCAATCCCATTACCATGGGTATCAAGACTAGCAAAGCTTAATGGCTAAGGAAGGGGTAAAGTGGTGAGGTTGCAGCAGCGACTAAGCATATATGGTGGCTAACATACGCAAATAAGAGCGGGCGGATCGGTCGCGGCGGCCGGCCTCCTCCCGGATCTCACCGGATCCGGCGGAGCTCGAGGCGGCGGGGTGCCGGACTCCGGCGACGACCGGGACGGGCGGCGGGGCGGCGACCAGAGGCGCGGGGCGCTCGGGCGGCGCGGCAAACGGCGACGGGCGGCAGGGCGGCAACCGGAGGCGCGACCGAGGCGGTGGCGGACGGCGGAGGGCACCGGCGCGGGGCACGGGCCGCGGCGGCGGAGCTGGCACGGCAAGGGCGGCGCCGGCGGGCGGAGCTGGGAGGCGCTGGTGGGAGCCCGAGCAGCGGCGGCGCGGTGAACCGGGCCGAGGGGGCCGGATCTGGTCCTCCCGGGCCTGCACGGTGGAGGGGGAACGGCGGCCTTGACGTGGCAGGCGGGGGTTGGTTCGGGGCGGCGGCGCTGCTGAGGTGGCGTCCCCCGATTGGCCGGGCGACGTGGCTGGGCGGCGGTGGACGCGTCCGGCTGCGTCGCGGACACGTTCGGCTGCGCGAGGAGCTGTGGAGGGGCGCGGAAAACGAGGAAAAGGACTAGGGTTTGCTGAGATTAGGAAGAGGGAGACGTTTATATAGGTAGGGGGAGCTAGAAGAGTCCAAAAGAGGTGCGGTTTTCGCCCACACGATCGTGATCGAACGACCCAGAGCATGGAGGGGGTTAGGATGGGCTAGTGGGCTGTCGTGAAGAGTGGCCGGACTGCAAAGATCGTGATCAAATGGCCTCCAAATGGAACGAAATTTGACGGACGGTCTACCGGTGATATACCAAGGCCACTCGGCAAACCTCAGTCCATTCCGGGAAAAATTTTCTCCTGCTCACGAAAAAAGGTCTGAGAGGGGCGACGGGTGCATGCGAGTGTGGATGGACTCCGAATGGACAACAGAGAGAACCGGCGGAACCCGAACGGATGCAAGTTTTGAAAAACATGCAGATGAAATGCAGATGATGACATGGCAAAATGCAACACGCAAGCAAATGACATGGCAACTACGGCGAATAACTGGGAGACACCTGGCGCATTGGTTCCGGGGCATTACAACTCTCCTCCACTAACAAGAGATCTCGTCCCGAGATCTTAGGAACGAGACGGAAGAGAAAGAGGAAGAGGTGAAGTAAGAACGCAACAGAAAAGGTGAACAAAGATGAGAGCACTTGTGTAGAAAGAGAAAAGGCGAATATGACGAGAATCAAATGCTCATGGAAACAAGATAGACTCTTAAACCACTCCGGTTAGACAAGGCAGAAAAGAATAAGCACGAAATAATTTGGACAGCACTCCGGCTGAAAATGGAAGGAATAGAACATGAACTTGAGAAGATGGAATGATACTTGACTTGATGAACAACACAATGCCACCGGAAGAATTGAAAGAGTAGAATGAAATGAACGAAGAAGAAGAAGACATCTTCTACAATAATTAAGTTGAGAGGGATCCTTGCAAGGAAGGATTGAACGGAGTTGTTGGAAATTCAACAACAAAAGAATGAGCTTGTTGTGGATTTATCAAAACAATTGAAAACTTGAGGTGAAATTTATACCACAACCAAATGTCTGAAAGGCTGAGAAGAACGAAGAAATGCAAAACTCCACTTCAAAAGAAAACGGAGAATTAATTGCACTTCGAGACGCGAGAAGAAAAGATACTTGAACTCCTCCAACAAAATCTTGATGAACTCTTGACGAATGAATTAAATCATGAAGAACCACCATGAAGAACTCTGGTGACAAAAGGATGATGACATAGAATGAAGGATGTAAGAATAAGATGAGCCTTGCGGTGATTTTGATGGAGGTTCCGACGAGATGGCCGAGGAAATTGAACTCCGGAAAATAAAAGATGAAAACAATTGAACTATAATTTATTCCTCAAGAAAAACTCCGAAGAAAGGGATTAATCACTTTGAGGAAATAAGAATAAGATTTATTGTATGCTTATCCTTCATCAAATTAAATTGATGACAAGCAATGGATTTTGCATACTACTTATTCTTCTTGAAAAGGATTAAGGGGGTATAGCACAAAACTTGAGAAAGTCTTCATGAACCACTGGTAGGATTCGAAAGAACGAATGGATTAAAATGATAACAAGGGAAAAAATCTAAAGGAACCACCATAAGAAATCGAAAATGACTGATGAAAGAGAATGAATCAACGGGAAGAATTAGAAGAACCAATATGCTAGAGGGGATTTAGATGCAAAAGAACAAAGAGATCATGAGCTGATTAAAGAACACTTGAACGAAGCACCGGGATAATTGGATAACAATAGTTGGAATGTGAGGACGAGGAATTCTTCTGGAACGATGGCCTCCGGTGAAAAGAAATGGGAAAACAACTTCCGACATACTCCGGATGGTTAAGAAAGGAATATCCGACGAATGGAATAATTCGCGAGGATAACATGAAGCTAGAACCACGAAACTTTGAGAGAACGGACAAGATTTAGAGGAAAAAACTCTTCTTCAATCTTCAAATGACGATGAAAAACACCACCCAAAATTAGTTGAGACACTCCGGGAGAATGAAAACCGAAAAGGTTAGGCCAACAATGAAAATGATTTGAAATCGATCTTGGAAAGGCATCTGACTGATGGGATCCATTCTTACGTCACACTTGAAAACAATTAGGAATGGCTCCGAAATAATTAGAAGAGTCAGGTAAGATTCTGGGAAAAGACCTGTGGGTTAGGGCCCACTAAAAGAAAACACCATTGGAAAGGGTTGTTGAAGAGGTAGATGATGCACCGGAATGATTGAAACATTTGAATGAGGTGACAACCTCGAATTAATTCGAACACAGACGAATCTCCTGAGATGTCTTCCGAACTCCAGAATGCTCGAATGGCGAGAGGTAAACGAGCAAGGGGAAAACATTTTAACCAAGGGAAAGAATATGATCAACACCAGAAAAAAAACTTTAATTGAATCCACCGGAAAAGAAAAAGAGATGAAGAATGACGACCGAGACATGAATTCACCGGTTGAAACAATTGACGAAAAACTGAAGATGCTCCACACGAATGAAATTGATGGTCGAAAGAGACTCAAACTCCGGGAAGAAAAAGGGTGGGAGGGCGGGAAAAACAAAGGCGACTTGGAAGGGGAGAAACCGATGAATAACTTCAAGAGGAAACACCGGTTGAAATAATTGAGGAAAGAAAGCAAAGACTTCGCACGAGTAGGATGGATACTCGATTACGGGCTCCGACTCTGAGGAGAAAAAGGGGAGGGCGGGTGGGAAAAGAAAACAACTGAGGATTGAACTTGGCAAAGAAGAAGAGGCTCGAGTCAACTTGACAAGAAATGCACCGGATGAAAAGAGCTGAGGAACAACGATCGAAAAACTAACTGCTTAATCCTAAAGAAAAATTTGAATGGGAAGAGAAGTAATTCAAAACACCTACGTCAAGCTTCCTCACTAGAGCGAAGAAGGGGGCTGAGGAGTAAAAGAATTCCTACTCTCCGATATAACTAGACTCCGAAAACAGTTTTCTTCTAGACTCAACAATGGCCAAACTACACGATCAATCAAGGGGGCTCCTATGGTCGGTCGAGGCTCTGATACCAACTTGTCACGCCTAATATGCGATACTATCCTAAAGAGACACGAAGGTCCCACCAAGGATAGAACTGCATATTGATACGCTTTTGCAAGGTGGATATCATTACATCAACATTACATAATAGATGGGGATACATAACCCAAACGGAACGGTCGTGAAGCTAGCAATGATCAAGAAGTGATCCTGAACTCCTACTTACGTCAAACATAACCCAAAACCGTGTTCACTTCACGCACTCCGCCGAAAAGAGACCATTACGGCTACACACGCGGTTGATGCATTTTAATTCGTATCTGGTGTCAAGTTCTCTACAACCGGACATTAACAGATTCCCATATGCCACATAACCGCGGGCACGGCTCTCGAAAGTTTATACCCTGCAGGGGTGTCCCAACTTAGCCCATCACAAGCTCTCACGGTCAACGAAGGATATTCCTTCTCCCAGGAAGACCCGATCAGTCTCGGAATCCCGGTTTATAAGACATTTCAACAATGGTAAAACAAGACCAGCAAAGCCGCCCGATGTGCCGACAATCCTGATAGGAGCTGCACATATCTCGTTCTCAGGGAAACACCGGATGAGACTAGCTACGAGTAAAACCGGCCCTCAAGTTTCCCCGAGGTGGCCCCGCAGGCAGCTCGGTTCAGACCAACACTTAGAGAAGCACTGGCCTGGGGGGGCTAAAATAAAGATGACCCTCGGTTTGGCCGACCCAAGGGAAGGGTATAGGTGGTGGTGAGGAAAATGTTAAAACCAAGGTTGGGCCTTGCTGGAGGAGTTTTTTTCAAAGCGAACTGTCAAGGGGGTCCCATAAATCACCCAACCGTGTAAGGAACGCAAAATCAAGGAACATAACACCGGTATGATGGAAACTAGGGCGGCAAGAGTGGAACAAAACACCAGGCATAAGGCCGAGTCTTCCACCCTTTACCAAGTATATAGATGCATTAATTAAATAAGAGATATTGTGATATCCCAACATAATCCTGTCCACCATGGAGCAATCTTCAACTTCACCTGCAACTAGCAACGCTATAAGAGGGGCTGAGAAAAAGCGGTAACATAGTCAAACAATGGTTTGCTAGGAAGGTTGTAAAAGGTTAGAGGCTGACATGGCAGTTTGGGAGGCTTGAAGAACAAGTGATAGGTAGCGCAGCATAGCGATAGAACGAAGAAACTAGCATAGCAATGATAGTAATGAGATCCAAGGTGACAGTCATCTTGCCTGAAATCCCGCTAGGAATAAGAACGAGTCCATGAAGAAAATGAAGCCACGAAGACGAACCAAGCGTAGACGAACGAATCCTCACGATCGCAACGAAACGGGAACTATCGAGAAGAAGCACACAACATGGTAAACACAGCACACATATACAAGACATGATGCTCAACCAAGTATGATGCAAGACAATACTACATGAAGCTACTCATGGCAAGAGATGATGCAAACAAGAACAACACATCAAAGCAAGTTTAAATGAGGCCGGAACCTACATATAACAAATCCGGTAAGTACTCATATGCAAATTTCAAAATTGATCCAGAACTGAATAAACCTTATGTTCAAGTTGTTAAACAGCAAGTTAAGATGCACCAAGATGATCTACCCGAGATTCTAGTCAAGTTACATATAAAGTTCATTTAGTTCGGCGCTACGGCCTAGAAGATATGAGCAAAACAAGTTAAACATGGCATTGATGCAAAATGCATTCAAACATCAAGCAAACACACTCAAAACATGGATGCAACAGGGTAATATGAAACTACATTCAATTCTAAGCAAGTTTCATGTAGAGCACACTCAAAACGGAGCAACGGCTCAACACACACATGAAACAAGTTTAAAGGACAAGCTGTCCAAAACAGCAACTAGGCATCTAGCAAACATCTAAACAACATGCTACAGCAGCTCAACATGATAAAAAAGTCATGGGCATGATGTACAGGTAACGCATGACAAAACATGAACACTGAGCTATCTCCAGAAATCACTAGAACATGCTCAAAAACACATGGCAAGATTGCAAATAATAACAGTTTACAGGCTTAGCAGAAATAACATCAGATTGCAATGTTTAGAGCTATCAAACGACATGTTACAGGAACTTAACAAGGCAAATAAAGGCATGGCATGCTAGTACTAAAGACAAAGAACAAAACTCCTTTACTGAACTAATTCCAAAGATCAACAGAAAATATGGTAGCATCCATGCAAACATGGCAAATGATATGACAAATTCAGACATGGTAGGAACAACAATAAGTAGACATGTTGGTGAGATTGTATCACTCACCACAGAGCAATACATGGCATGAAAAGGTAACCAATAGTAATAACACACATTTATGAAGCTAAAAATGGCAAGAGCAAGTTCATAGGGTACATGGATCACTAGCAAATCACATGGTAAAACTAAACTTACTGTTAACAGGCTGACAGCAACATTATTTAGAAATTTGAGAGCAAGCTTACAACAAGCTATAGCAGGCTATAAATGCAACCAGGGGCATGGATGGATAGAATATGACATATATAACAAAACATCCTTAGTGAACATCTCCGGATTATGCATAGAATGACTTGTAGCAGCAGGTTTACATAGCACCATGATATAGCAGATTCAGCCTAGTAAAACAGCAACAGCAAGTACCCTACTTCACGAGCTCGATGCACTCACTACAAGACTCACAAAAATACATGCATTGCACCCTTATAAATATGGCATGATGTATCTCAAAACTCATGTAGACATCAAGCTCATAGGATGCACACACAAAATGCAACGAAAAAGACAAATCACCAAGTTCTGTTAACAGACAGCAGGTAACATCATATAGCACTCTTGCAACAATGATTAGGGCATCAGGATGGACTCAAACAAGCATCGCACAATGGAATGAACCGAAGAGCATAACCAGATGAACATTTTGATATATTACACGCACGAAAAGGAGCAGCACACACAAAGATATGGCATGCCAAACATATGCACATGATGTATGATTTCTGGGGACTTGGAGAAAAATTAACCACCTCGCAGAGTGGATCGGGTCGGGGCAGCGGATCGGGTTGGAGTAGCGGATCGGGCACAGCGGGGAGGATCGAGCGCAGCGGCCGGCCTCCTCCCGGGTCTCGCCGGATCCGGCGGAGCTCGAGGCGGCGGGGTGCCGGACTCCGGTGATGACCGGCGACGGGCGGCGGGGCGGCGACCGGAAGCGCGGGCGCTCAGGCGGCGCGGCAAACGGCGACGGGCGGCAGGGCGGCAACCGGAGGCGCGACCGAGGTGGCGGCGGAAGGCTGAGGGCGCCGGCGCGGGGCACGGGTCGCGGCGGCGGAGCTGGCACGGCGAGGGCGGCGCCAGCGGACGAAGCTGGGAGGCGCTGGCGGGAGCTCGAGCGGCAGCGGCGCGGCGAACCGGGCCGAGGGGGCGGATCTGGGCCTCCCGGGCCTGCGCGGTGGAGGGGGAATGGTGGCGGTGGCGTGGCAGGCGGGGGTTGGCTCGGGGCAGTGGCGCTGCTGAGGTGGCGTCCCCCGATTAGCCGGGCGACGTGGCTGGGCGGCGGTGGACGCGTCCAGCTGCGTCACGGACACATCCGGCTGCGCGAAGAGCTGTGGAGGGGCGCGGAAAACGAGGAAAAGGACTAGGTTTGCTGAGATTAGGAAGAGGGGACGTTTTTATAGGTAGGGGGAGCTAGGAGAGTCCAAAAGAGGTGCGGTTTTCGCCCACACGATCGTGATCGAACGACCGAGAGCATGGCGGGGGTTAGGATGGGCTAGTGGGCTGTGGTGAAGAGGGGCCGGATTGCAAGAGAGAGGGGTTTCAGGCTACGCGGTTAACTGTTGGGGCATCAAACGACCTCCAAATGGAACGAAATTTGACGGGCGTTCTACCGGTGATATACCAAGGCCACTCGGCAAACCTCGGTCCATTCCGAGAACGTTTTTCTCCCGCTCACGAAACAAGGTCTGAGAGGGGCGCAGGTGCATGCGAGTGTGGCTGGACTCTGAACAGACAACGGAGAGAACCGGCGGAACCCGAACGGATGCAAGTTTTGAAAAACTTGCAAATGAAATGCAGATGATGACATGGTAAAATGCAACACGCAAGCAAATGACATGGAAACTACGGCGAATAACTGGGAGACACCTGGCGCATCGGATCCGGGGCATTACAGCTATAATCCCCATTGATATCTGAACAACATAGCTAACACTATATTTGCAATCAACCGCTCTCTTCCCATAGTATCCTTTCTTCCTGTCATTGTAGACCAATTGTTAAGCTCCCTCCATAGTCACACATCCCCTCACACCGCCAACCCGTCAACCATGTTGGGGGACACCGAAAGACAACCGACCTTATTGCCGTCCTTTCTCTAGGAGGGACAAAGAGCTCACAACTCTCCTCTCATATAATCATAAATTCCTGTCACCGTAGCCCAATGGTTGAGCTCCCTTCCTAATCACACATCCCCTCACACCATCAATCCGTCAACCACGTTGCCAAGGAGGGTACCCAAAGACACACGACCTTATCGCCGTCCTTTTGCTACAAGGAGGGGCAATTAAAGAGCTCACGGTGTAAATAATTTAGGTGATAATATAATTCAAGTAAATTAGTAGATGGTGTGAGTAAAGTGAGGCATAAACATACACATACGTAAGATAATTAATTATTTCATTAATTTATTACTTAATATGATGTCTTGTATCCTCTACATGGACAAAAAATACAACAAAAATATTATCTTCATTCTACAGAATGAAATTGATGAGGATCCTTAAATTGGCAATACGATTTATGTGATACTCACTCCTTCCATATACATAGGCCCCCTATCAAAATAGTGAGAAAAAAGAGAAGTGATTAATGCCCGTCTCATGGGCCTCGCATACTTGGACAGCCGAAGTAAATGAAATCCATATAGTATTAGCTAAATTATAAGGTGCTTCCAATCAAAACAAAACATTTATAAGGGAAGGGGCTGCTACAACTTGTACAGTCATGAGCCACCATGCTGCTAACACACTCCTTGTCAGTGTATGCAAGTCATCTCTTCCTCTCCCCATCACAAGTGACATGTTCAAACTCCAAAGTTGCTGGATTGGATCCTTCAATGCGGAGACACCAAATTTTAAGCTCCAAGGTGCAACCTTTGCAGCCTTCGTGGCCAATAGAGGCCGCATATAGTGCACTTTTGAGAACGTTAAACATTCACATGATGCGGTATATAGGTCAAGGTAGCATACTATCAAATTTAGATCCGATTATATTTTTATTCCTCTCATAACATAGAGATTGACAAGATATGATGATTATCACTTGAGAATATATATACCAGCAACAAAAACATCCACAAAATATTCACACATATCACTTGTAAAAATGTAAACTTTGAGACACAGCAAAACAGTATATGCCTTGTAAAAAATCATAAAAGGAGAGTAGGAATAAGTATGAGGACGTGGAGTATTTGAAACCGAGCTCACTTGCTCCTTGATGAACAGTAAAATAATGCGTTGCTACGGGCCTTTTAATTAATTTTCTTCTGATTGCATATATATACTTAAAACTTGGTGAATTTTAGCCCCTTCCAACAATATTGTCGCTTGTCGATGGTTTCATTTTGAACACTGACATAATTCATATCCATATCTCTTATAATCTTCTCTCATAATCTGCAAAATTAAACGTATATAGAAATGCACCATTTGTATTGTCATGTGCAACATCTCTACCAAGAACAACAATTATTTGTATGCATTTCTTCTAATTTTGTAAAATCAAGTTTTCATATCAAATAAGAAAAAAATCGTATACATTATATATTCACACAAGCAGGTGACCATTTTTAGTCACAGTGAGTCGCATTGTGCTCTTTAGTAGAGTGAGTCACATCTCAATTTTCATAACATGTATGCTCACCTGTAAATCATTGTTGATAATTATTCTCCAGAAATGACTTGTTAGGATTTGTGATATTTTCACTGTATAAAAAATTATGTGACATGCCTCTTGTAGCAAACAATCGTTTTTCGCTATAAAACCAAACATCCATTCCTTCTATTTTTGTCTTAAAAAATTAATTTACCCTCTCATTCTCTCATAGCATGACATATCGCTCGCACTCACATCTCATCCCCCCGGCCTGATATGCCCACAACGGCTTCTCACTGTCTCCTCCCCTCGACGACACGACATTTAGCCCGCACGGCGTGACCCACCCCTCCTCTCCACGGCATCCCAGGCCAACTCCCGGTGCCAAGGATTGCACACAACCGTAGCCGAGGGCAGCCACCACAGTGGCGCAACCTGTTCACCGCAACGCGGCACCTTCTCCGAGTTCGGCATCCACAACCAGGTCCCTAGCTTATGTGTCCATCCTATTATCTAGTGGACTTAAATATTTGAAAGGTTCAACACGTGTCATGTCCTTGCAGATCCTCATACACATTAACTGGTATTGTCGAATATTTTTACAACACTATATCAGCCTCCACTACTACTACCACAGTGGATCTGTTGCTACAGAATAAATCAATAAATACTAATCATTGACAAAAAATCATTTTATTCTATAACATATGCAATAAGAAATTATAATTCGTGTAGTTATGGTCAAAAAAAATTGATGCTCCGAAAAAATTGTTCTCCGAAGCATTTTGGAGCATCAATTTTGTTCTTTTTGTCCAGACCTCCACCAATGTTATTTCATCAAAAAAAATTGCAGGAAGTTAAAACTTTCATCAATGTTTAAATCCAGAATTTTTTGAATTCTTTCATTATTTTTTGGATGTTACTGTTCATCCGGGAGCTTGTGAGCTCGGGATCAAAAGAGCACTTTCGTAAATATGAGTGGAAATAAATAGAGCTAAGAGCTAATAGCTTATGTACATCTGGAGGAGCCAATATTATAAGTTTAGTGCAGGGAAGTTTCTGAAGAAAATGAAGTTATTTAGTAAAAATGATATCTTTTACATTGTATCGTCGAACCCCCTAACACTCATTATCATGGCTCGTCCATATCTTTTGGTTTCAATAGAATAAAGTTATCGCTAATTAGAAGCTCACCATCTTCCCTGAACATTGCATTGTAATTTCTAGATTGAAATACCTGTAAGTTTGCTATTTCTTATGATAAATGTAAATTCTTAATACTGAATGATAGTTTTTGTTCATAATTCTGCATTAAGTTTCAAAACCAGAATTTTGCATACATTCACAAAATAGTTATGTAAAATTTTGTTAAGTGACAAAACATGGTAAAATATGGAAGATGGTAGAACCTGAAACACATGATTGGAGATAATTGAAGTGTTCATAGCCAACAATTCTGAACATGCATACACACTGCTGAACTGATAGGAAGCAAAACTCACCGGTGGTCTAAGACTTGTCATCACGAGGCACATCTCCTCTTCCCTTGAATGGCCTTCGGCGTCACCCAAGCAATAACCTCCAACTCATTGGCATCAAGCTCAAACACCTTGCCCGTAACCTTCCCACGGTTTGGTCGACCTAGTGAGACAAGCTTACGATTTTGTACAACTAAAGTCATTAAGTGAAAAGTTGATCAAGCACAAACATAGACATGGAGATAGAAGAATAAAAGTTCTAATATATTCACCTAATTACACCAACCATCGTCTTCGGATTGTCCTCAATGAACATTTGTTTCACCGGGAAGTGGACCCCTAAATCTATTGGCTTGTCTGTCATGAACCCTCACCACAGATGGATTGCAAGCTATAAATTTAAGTTTTCAGAAAATAAACTTACGAGACCATTGTCCATCGGATCATTGCACCACAGTGAACACATGAGAAGCATCGAACTCACAATGGTCTTGCGTGGTTGGTCCATGCGTCCGCAGTGTGCTGCTTCTTGGGTCCTCTGATGAAAACATTCCCAAACAACTCCTTTGCGTCCTCCGGCATGCTTGGCCACATGCCCGTCTCGAGGTCTAGAGAGCCATGTCCAGTTGTTTTTCTTTAACAATGAAGTATTAAGGTTGGCCTTCGGGCTGTGGGTGCAAAAATCTACAATAATAGTTAAAAAAGCAAAGAAATCATAAATATGATTCATGCATAGACAACCTATAAATTGCTTCAGCATAGCATCCAATCAACTTGCATGATATATCAAAACGAGTGAGTGAAAAAGCACCCGTCAACTATTCGATGGTACATTTTACTCACGAATTACCAAGAACAAGCCGCAATCAAACACATGAGCATGAGCATCCAATCCACTGAGTTCAAAAATATTGAATTAGTATACCCCTTACATGAATAAAGTTCATCAATGGACACCCTTATTCTCCATCAAAAGCAAACCCTAGTTGATCATGTGTCCAGCGTGCGCCTATATTATGTATTAGAAAACGTAAAATAGAGGCATACCTTGCTTGAGAGGACAATCTGGCAGAGATGGAAAAGAGATGTGAAGGAGGGAGTCTCCTGGTTGTCATTTTCATCGCCAAGGGTGCTAGTACAGGGAGGATATGGATGAGGTACTCGTGCGCACCGGAGGTGTGTAGGGGAACGCAGCAGAAAACAAAAAAATTCCGACCTACGCACCAGCCCAGGACCACTATGGAGACTGCATACATGGTTTGATCTTTTTCGTTACCGACTCGTAGCGCAGCGGGAAGTAGAGTCGATGACAAACGGCGGTGCAGATCCCCGCAGCTAGGATTTACAACCTCCCAACCGCGAGGATGTATAACCTCATCTACTCCTTAGACAGCCCTCCGGGAGACGGTCGAACAGTCCCCCGGACGGTGTCGCGGACAGCCCTTCGGGAGGACCTTTGAAACTCGAACAGTCACTCGGACAGCCCTTCGGGAGGACCTTCGAAACTTGGACGGTCACACGGACAGCCCTTCGGGAGGCACTCACGAACTAAGACCAAAACTACGATCTCTCTATAGAGTTGCACACATACGGTATCAGGGCTTCGCCGTCCAGAACTAGTTCCTGCCGGAACCCAGACAGCCTTTTGGCTCTACGAAACTGTTTCGCTGGGAGGGAGAGAGAAGTCAGATCATGTATGGCACTTGTATGTGAGAAACAGTGAGTGTGGAGGGCTGCCCCTCCACCTCTATTTATAGGAAATCCCAAGGGATAGGGTAGTTTAACACAAAAACCCAAAATGCACATGAATGAAGTCCTTCCTCAAGGGCATAAGAGTGAAACCAACGAACAAGAGGGGCTCCAAGGTGGAGCCCCAAGTGTGTCCGTCCACACCCATTGGGGGGCCCCCATGAGGGCCTCCCAATCCATCCATGCCATCCCTAGATCTTTTGAGTAAAGCCCCAAAAGGCGGCTTTCCATAAAATATCCCAAAAAGCACTTTCACTATTCACAACGACATTTTTTAGCGTCCGTTCGAACTGAAAATATTTATGTGGGCTTAGAACATTTCCAATACCCACCATAATAATTTTCAACGCATTCTGGAACAATTCCATTTTAGTGATTTTCATCTGCGAAACGCATCTGAAGTGGTTCCGGCAGCTCCGGAACATTTCCGGTTTTTATCTCAGAAAATTCCAAAAAGCTTCCAGAATGATTCTGGCACCCTTCAAGAATTATCAGGCATGTGCCGAAAATTTTTTTACTTAATGGTATATCCCGAAAAAACTTTTCGGTATCATCGAAACTTATCCGATGACCTCTCTCTGCGGTACGATTCCGCTGTCCGAAACTTTTCCGGTGTCCAAAACTTTTCCGGTGATTTTCTCTCAGACTCCCTGTCTAGTATTCAGCAGATAGATGACCCTTAAGCATGTGACCCTATAGGTTCTGTGAAGTATAGACATGACCCAGAACCCCTTCCGATCAATGATCAACATCAGAGCCGTGGACACCCATATTGACCCTTATACCCACACGAATGAATATTCGAGTGAACCTCCAGTTGCCGTGTGCTATTCCTGTTCCTTCACGATATGTTACAAAGACCCGAGGTGAGATTTACTTGCATTCCCGTGGATCAACAAGTTGTCCATTATGCTAGTTACCTCGTTACTGGTTTTGTTCTCTTTTCTCGTTTCCGTGATCAAATCACACTGTGTCTGGCCAGATGATGATGGATACCGTAACACCGAGAGGGCCCGAGAATATCTCTCCATTGTCGGAGGAGCAAATCCCAATCTTGATCTATCAAGTTACTTGACACACTTTTCCATGAACCCGTAAGCCGCCGTAATAGCCACCCATTTACGGATGACGTTTAACAAACCCCAAAGTTCATGAAGCAAGCATGAAGAAACTCGATACTCTCATGGTCTAAGGAATCATGCAAACATTAACCATCTCTGTGTTATTTACCATTAACTTGTGACGAATGAATCTCATAGCATAACATCAATCCGGGTCGATTCAACACAAATGTTCTCTTAACATTGTGCCCTCAAGGTTGTTGGCATAGACATGCCCATGATCAGGAAAATAGAACCATCATGTGATACTTGAGCTAGTCTTAGAGGCCAGACTAGGAATACATTTTACCGTTTAATATTCCACACGTGCATATGAGTCTTCCTCCGAGCCTCGTGGTTATTGCAGACTCGAGAACCATAGCAGTTATAGCATGGAACATAAACATAATTATGGACATGGAGATAAGTAATAGCATTTATTATTGCCTCTATGGCATATCTCCTACAGACGCCCACTTGCACTAGAGTCAATAATCTAGTTAATGCTAATGCACTTTACACCTGTGGCATACTCGTGTAAAAAATGCTTCGCATGTGGTATAGCCTGATGTCCATCGGATCTGACAACTTTAGCTCCGTGTGTATCTCTGCATATCCTCGCATTTTCACGCTTTCACAAAATTCATATTTTGTGTGGACTTGGCATTGTATGTATGTGAATCATAGGTCGAACCTGGATTCCTCAGATTGAGTTATGGAGCAACTACCTGCAGTAGTGTCCCATTGACAAAAGCCATCTTGGAAACATACTAAGTTCATGAATGAACTATATGATTCAACATCTTCTTTTGTCGCTTCCAAAGCGTCAACGTACTTGGTCATTTGTTATAGAATTCGCCACAGTATCCTGTTGGGAACAATTTCCAACTACCGTGCCACCATATTGTGTATTACACAAAACCCTTAACTTAAATCGAAAATCGCATGGAGAAAAGATGAAGATTGTAACGATGTAACATTCTACAACGAACTCTTCATGATCTCTGCTTGCGAGAAAACATATCATCAGTACTTACTCTAGTACTCAATGACATCTTTCACTGTTGTCCCACGATTAGTACTTTGATCACTTTAGTATCCATACTCGCAGCACCTTAGGAGTATCGGACATATCTGGTTGTTTTACATACCATGGAATACATGATTAATCCAAACACAAAAGTGTGTGGAATCTTCATCATGTATTTTGCTCATCAGTGTTTTGGGACACTGATTCTAGCAAAAACTCTTTCCATGTGACTTCGGCAAGAATCACTCCTTGGCGGTTTTGAATGCTAAAAGGTTTTAGCACCTTGTCAATATGTATTCATTGCTTAGCCCTATTAGGTAAATCTATCGCCATAGATCATTATGCCTAATATTGAGGCTATTTAGCCTAAGCACTTCATCAAAAAACTATTTTCAAATGAAGTCCTAATTCGTGTCAAGAAATTTATTTCCAATTAACAATGTTTCAAGCACACAAGGTTTTTAGAAATATTATTATGCTCCCACTTACTTTCTTGAATTACAAGCATCTTCGTTACCCATTGATGAAGTCAAACCCCTTTGACCATTTCATCAAAGCATGAAGATTCCAACTCCATTTTGCTATCTTCTGTCCATTGCTGGAACTCTGAAGTTTGCACCCTTACTAGCATCCTCTGGATAGACAAAATGCCTTGGACTGTAACACATGCAAGTCCTTGGTTTCATTTTCATCAGATGGACATCCTATTGTCATCCATGTTTCATATCTCATGATTGAAATATGTATTAATTGCTAGTTCAACCCGAACCGACTTTAAGCATTGCTACGATGAAAACAACCTCATCGTAGTCAACTCTTGAACTTGTTATTTCAACAAGTCGAGCTTTATGGATAAAACATTTTTATCCGTATCAGTTTTAAGTTCCATAAATATTCGATAGACTCTAAGTCTTCCGAAAGGTGTATCAAGGTTTTAATCTTGAATTACTTATATGGAAACTAACTCGGGTTGTATTGGCATTTAGCCAATTTCGGAGTCAGGGCCCATCAACGCTTCCTTGTGTATCGTAGGTATAATGTTGTCTAACAACAATATCTCGTTTGCGCACCTGAGAGGTTTGCACGAGCCTTGCCTACGTGGTTCAGCTGCAAGTTCGACCGAAGTTCATACATTTTATTGTAGAGACTCCCGTATCAGTCGCAGTAGGAAACTCTGGAATTACTTGCAAGGTCTCTTTCCTTTGATCTGATGACGAAGATACTGTTTATCTCATCGAGTTGCACTATTCTTCCACTCACCTTTTTGAAAGAACCATTCTCTTTAAAAGCACACGGTTTCACGGCAAAACTATTTGCCTCAGTATAGTGAGGGAGGAATACCCAACATTTTGGTATAACCTACAAAGTAGCACTTGTCTGATTTGGAATAGGTTTGTAACCTTTTACACAAGCCCCACATTCCAAATGTTAAGAAAAGATATAACATGGTTGGTAGTACCATACCATGGCTTCATTTCAACAGACCCGATGTAGCTCTTTTCAGTGTAAAAACCGTAGTCTCTAAAGCATCACTTTAAAAGGGGTAATGGAAAATTTATTTATGTCTTCTTTGACATTACCATATCATAAATGGTTAGATTACATCTCCACGGACTTTTCACTTGCAGTGGTGTTCCGGGAGGTGCAAGTTATGAAACCCCTTTCACAACTCATCAGACATTCACTAAACATGTAACTCAAATATTCCTTTGTGCAATAAAATTGCAGAAACATAATTTTCTTGTTACAATAACTTAAATCTTCATTTTTTAAAACCTTTCGAATGATTTCAAAAGATCCAGACTTACGTCTCATCAAGTAAATATCCATATATCTACTTGAGTCATTTCAGAAGATAAATAAATCCACCACTTGCAACAACATTTATTGAACTACACACATCAAAATGTATGATCACCAATAAGTTTGTTGCTCGTTCCTTATGGCCTGTGAATGGTATTTCAGTCACTTCACTTTTTGGAGTAAAGTTGCAAGTGTCAGATGATTCAAAATCAAACGAGTTCAAAATCCATCATAATGGAATTTTTCCATGCGGATTTCTCCAATGTGACCAAATGTAGTGCCACACATGTGTGGTATTCTCATAGTCTTGCGACATTTAGCGTCAGCGTTATGGATGTATCATATTACCATCAATATTCATAACATACATCCCATCTTGGATGGAAGCATGGCCCTTCATGTTATTCATAATACTTAACAACAATTGTTGGTTTTATGAACAACTCTTTTGCAACAAACATTGTGCAATGGGCTAGAGTGTATGAAACTCTAAAATGAATTATGAAAGTAAACCCAGAGGTATTTTATTATTATCAATATTCATAACATACATCTCATTCATAATGAAAATATGGCCCTTGTGTTATTCATAACATCGAACATAAAAGTTTCTCTTATGAACAACCTTCTTGCAAGATACCTAATGCAATGGGCTAGAGTTTGTAAAACTCTAAATGAATTATGAAAATAAATATAGACGACAATACACCGATGGAAGGTATAGTAACATTTACTATGTTCCCTGTGTATACCTTAACCTCATTTCTGGCTAGTCTTTTTAGGCCATAGTAGCTCTTACATTGATTCGCAACAGAATGCAATCAAGCGGGTATCTTTGTGATTAACTCACAATACCCAAGAATTAGTGATTAACATGTTTACCTATAATTCCCAAGAACTATATCTTTGACCAGCCTACTTATACATCAAAAACTTGTATGACATTCATACATGAGCTGGATATTCCAGTCATCTTTCTTTCTGCCTTTATACTTCTAACAGTTTAACTTTTAGTATTTCTCCTACTCGCAAAAGAAGCACCCAACTTAAGAGTGGCATTAGCCCCGGACTTCCTAGGCGTGTAAGTCACACTAACACCCTTTGGACACTTCCTTTCTCTTTAATTTGTTGTTTTATTCACCTTTCATTATATGACAGGCGTTCTTCTGGATCCCTTTCCCAACAGTCAAATGCATAGTAAACACTTTTACTAATACTTGCAAACAAACATTGCTTTGTTTGTATCTGAAAATAATTTTCAGTTCCATGAATATCATATAACTATCCCAACTTTCGAAGTTTGGGTTTCATGGAAGCAAACATATTCCACTTGACCATAACAGAATTCTAGCTTTTGGATCGAAGGACGAGAGTCACATGATCCATAGCATTAGCGGGAGGATACGTAAGGCATGCGATAGGACAAAGTCCTTCTCGGCACTTTTGAGGACAATCCTCATATTACGTTACCAATCGTAAAGTTTTAACCAGATATTTAACAGCTATTCAATTTTAACAGGGAAAGTGGAAACGCGAGCCATTATTCTACAACTATTTTGCAAGAAACACTTAGATAGTGTTCGTAATTAATTGCACTGAGAATTAAATAAGTTAATTCTACAGTGTGCTCCCACTCAAATCAATAACTCTCATAATTGATTTAGAGTGATTCAAGATCCATATTTCTATTCGATGCCATTGACGGGTTCATCACTGATGACACGAATTTCAATCGGTAGGCCAACTTGCCGATCGCATCTCTATGTGATTCTTGTTCATCTTTCGATGGGCGTGTTCCGAGCTCGGGACTCTCCTGCCTGAACGTCAAAGACAACCAAGTGATCTTGCTGCGAGGTCTGACCTCACCCGCCTCATTCCTCTCGATTCGTTCGTGCTCATGTGTACATGGCGCACCCTGAAAAGATACGAATTTCAGACGGTGCTACACTTGGGTGAACACTAACTACTTTGATATTTTAAGTGAGAGATCACCCTAATAAAAAGTGACTACCGTGCAATCAAGAAGGGTGCATCATAATAGATAAACATCTCAGGCAATTCATAATAGCATGATATGGTATAGCCCTTTCTGACGGAGAAGTCTTTCATTTCTTCGTCTTCGGCATTCGCGTCGGTGTTCACCTTCGCGAAGATTGCCACCACCTTGTCGATGCACAAGATAATATTGCTATCTCCATGGCATATAAAATTAATGAATTACTTAAGGTTGACACGCAGGTCAGTAAAGTGCAATCATATGGCTCCAGCCATCATGCCGAATCATGACTCGCAGGTCATGTTAATCAATTTTACTTCATATAGTCATTTCATACATAATCAAATTATTATGAGCACTGCTATACCACATCACATGCACATGCAAAACCCTCCTGCAAAACCAAGTTAGACGTCTCTAATCGGTTCATGCAAACTTGTTTTTCGTGGCTTCTAAGGTTTCGACTTAAACCGCAGCTACCAACGTTTTATCATCAAGTATGATTATTCAAGTTGCTAGATTAACATCTCGGGGTGTATGAAACACGAGATAATTAAATCTCGAGCCCCATACTAAACTTCTTCATACGCATGACCCCCGTGCAGATCATATCTGCAATGCCCTTTCATCTGCGAATTTCATCTTTCTTTTGACTACGGCAAAACCCAAAGAACTGATAGCACTTCCATGATCAATCAGGATCACGGATTGCCAAAACTTTGTCAAATTCCACCATGCTGTCTCGAATTGAGCAAACGCAAATTCTAGGGAAGCAACAAGAACATCGGGTAACAGATTTCATCTGTCACCCGAATAAATAATTTTCAGCAATAGATCTCATCTACTCCAAAATTATATTATGCAATACCCATACAGCTCCATGTATTCTAGATCGTAACCTGCATCTACGCATAGCACGGCTCTTGATGCCACTGTAGGGGAATGCAGCAGAAAACAAAAAAATTTCCGACCTATGCACCAGCCCAGGACCACTATGGAGACTGCATACATGGTTTGATCTTTTTCGTTACCGACTCGTAGCGCAGCGGGAAGTAGAGTCGATGACGAACGGCGGTGCAGATCCCCGCAGCTAGGATTTACAACCTCCCAACCGCGAGGATGTATAACCTCATCTGCTCCTTAGACAGCCCTCCGGGAGACGGTCGAACAGTCCCCCGGACGGTGTCGCGGACAGCCCTTCGGGAGGACCTTCGAAACTCGAACGGTCACTCGGACAGCCCTTCGGGAGGACCTTCGAAACTTGGACGGTCACACGGACAGCCCTTCGGGAGGCACTCACGAACTAAGACCGAAATTATGATCTCTCTACAGAGTTGCACACATACGGTATCATCTATCCGGCAGGGCTTCGCCGTCCAGAACTAGTTCCTGCCAGAACCCAGACAACCTTTTGGCTCTACGAAACTGTTTCGCTGGGAGGGAGAGAGAAACCAGATCATGCATGGCACTTGTATGTGAGAAAGAGTGAGTGTGGAGGGCTGCCCCTCCACCTCTATTTATAGGAAATCCCAAGGGGTAGGGTAGTTTAACACAAAAACCCAAAATGCACATGAATGAAGTCCTTCCTCAAGGGCATAAGAGTGAAACCAAGGAACAAGAGGGGCTCCAAGGTGGAGCCCCAAGTGTGGCTGGCCACACCCCTTGGGGGGCACCCATGAGGGCCTCCCAATCCATCCATGTCATCCCTAAATCTTTTGAGTAAAGCCCCAAAAGGTGGCTTTCCATAAAATATCCCAAAAAGCACTTTCACTATTCACAACGACATTTTTCAGCGTCCGTTCAAACTGAAAATATTTATGTGGGCTTAGAACATTTCCAATACCCACCATTATAATTTTCAACGCATTCTAGAGCAATTCGATTTTAGTGATTTTCATCTGCAAAATGCATCTGAAGTGGTTCCGGCAGCTCCGGAACATTTCCGGTTTTTATCTCAGAAAATTCCAAAAAGCTTCCAGAATGATTCTGGCGCCCCCCAAGAATTATCAGGCATGTGCCAAAACCAATTTGACTTAATGGTATATCCCGAAACAACTTTTCGGTATCATCGAAACTTATTCGATGACCTCTCTCTGCGGTACAATTCCACTGTCCGAAACTTTTCCGGTGTCCGAAACTTTTCCAGTGATTTTCTCTCAGACTCCCTGTCTAGTATTCAGCAGATAGATGACCCTTAAGCGTGTGACCCTATTGGTTCGGTGAAGTATAGACATGACCCGGAACCCCTTCCTATCAATGATCAATGTCGGAGCCGTGGACACCCATATTTACCCCTATACCCACACGAATGAATATTCGAGTGAACCTCCAGTTGCCGTGTGCTATTCCGGTTGCTTCGCAATATGTTACAAAGACCCGAGGTGAGATTTACTTGCATCCCCGTGGATCAACAAGTTGTCCATTATGCTAGTTACCTCGTTACTGGTTTTATTCTCTTTTCTCGTTTCCGTGTTCCGGCATCCCTGTGATCAAATCACACTGTGTCTGGCCAGATGATGATGGATACCATAACACCGAGAGGGTCCGAGAATATCTCTCCATTGTCGGAGGAGCAAATCCCAATCTTGAGCTATCAAGTTACTTGACACACTTTTCCATGAACCCGTAAGCCGTCGTAATAGCCACCCATTTACGGATGACGCTTAACAAACCCCAAAGTTCATGAAGCAAGCATGAAGAAACTCGATACTCTCATGGTCTAAGGAATCATGCAAACATTAACCATCTCTGTGTTATTTACCATTAACTTGTGACGAATGAATCTCATAGCATAACATCAATCCGGGTCGATTCAACACAAATGTTCTCTTAACATTGTGCCCTCAGGGTTGCTGGCATAGACATGCCCATGATTAGGAAAACAGAACCATCATGCAATACTTGAGCTAGTCTTAGAGGCCAGACTAGGAATACATTTTACCGTTTATTATTCCACACATGCATATGAGTCTTCCTCCGAGCCTCGTAGTTATTGCAGACTCGAGAACCATAGCAGTTATAGCATGGAACATAAACATAATTATAGACATGGAGATAAGTAATAGCATTTATTATTGCCTCTAGGGCATATCTCCTACAAGGTGACCATCCCCGACCAGCCATGGATCATCTCCTTGCAGTGTGATGGAACTAACCATCCCCAACCGGCCATGAATCATCCTCGCAGGTGATCATCCGCGACCAACCATGGATCATCCTTGCAGTGCGATGGAACTAACCATATATGGATGAATTGAAGTAGCTAGAAAATAAAACTAAAGATATTTTTGGAAAAATAAGTAAGAAGAATGGTGTCAAGGGAGGGAGGCTAGATCTAACGCGCATGTGTGGCGGACTGATCATTATATATATACTTTGGCTGTGTTAAACAGTTTTGCCGTGTTAAACAGTACAGAAATATGAGGTTTGAGCATGTGCGTCGGACTGCTCACTATGTATATATTTTGGTTGTCAGCACTGAGAACATGACATTGATCCAAAAAAATATCAATTTAGCATCATTTTTCAGATGATGCAGAAATATTGTGACTATAGAAATAAGACAAATATGATATATAGTACACTAAATGACGCCTTGAATTTCATAAAAGTCTGCTGGCCAACTAATCAACAACAAAATTCTAAAATTAACCAAGAATTCTACCTTGCACTCAAATCTTTAGTTGACCAAATGATATATATCAAGATGAGAATAATGTACCATGATGCAAGAAAAAGATCAAACAAATATTTCAGGGAATATGCTACAGGAAGTTACTGAAACAACAAAGCAAACATGAATTATATCACCTAGAGTGATCACCAACAGTGGCATCGGCTTTTCCTCCAGCGCACTTGGTAATATAGCAGGCAATCAAAATACTCCATGATTAGTTTCCAAATCAATAATTTCAATGAGAATGGAAGCTACAAAATGTATCCATATCTACCGGGCAGGCTCACGGCTAATGGAAATTGTGTATAAAAAATTGTACTCACTCCCTGTATTAGTTAGTAAGTATGTTATTTCTATAAGAAAATTAGGTAGCAGCAGTGCCTCAATAAAAATAATTATGCCGTTCAAAAATAATAATAAGAATCATTATACAGGACACAATGACATACATAGCAGCATGAAAATCAGGCTCACAAGATTCAGAGATATGCATACCAAGAAAAAGACAAAGAACAACTGAGTAACCAAGACGAATGCCCTTGAGGTCGGGGCAGAGCGAGTGCTCCAAATCAGGGACGCGGGCGTACACCTCCACAAGCTTGTCCACGCAACTGCCGCTTCATCTGCTCTCGCAACTGCTCGCGTCAACGCAGTTGTGCAGCCGCTGCTCCATCCTCTCGCCGCTGCTCGGGTCGTCGTGGCCTCTCCTCTTTACCTCGGCTCTTCAACTTGTGCACTGTGTTTGCCACCTGGTTTGGCCGCCCCCGCCGACCCGGGATCGTTCCAAGGCAATATTTCCCTAGGTATTCTGAAAGTCTGCAAAAGAGGTGGTGACACATCATCAGCCATCTGGAGTGCACGTTGCATATAGAAGACCAAGATTGGTACGTGCATATAAAACTGAGAACCAGCAGATCTCATTAGCCGGTACTACCCCTCCTCATTATGGGAGGAACAGTAGCACGAGCAAAAACACCCCGCCATGGCTCGGGACAAAGACCACCTCGTGGGCCGCGCATGGAGACGACGAAGGCCTCGCAATGACGTCGGCAACGCTGCCATACCAAAGATGGAGGCGGCTAGACGAGAGAAGGGGGCGGATAGGAATTCAGGGGATTGGATCTTGGGCGACTTCCGGGTCAGATCATTGGCAGGATCGAGACGGAAGGGGGTGCGAATTGGGGATGAGATGTGTGGACTGGGGATCACGAGAGCCTATCCATCTCTTGGAGGGGACGGCATCCATGCCGAGCAGCAGCAACAAGGTTATGTTGTTGTCGTGGTGCACTGGTGCTTTGGGGGGCTGCTACAGGCTGCCGTTCTGGTCGCCACTGGCAGAGGTCTCAGAGGTCGGCAGAGGAGCAAGACATTGCACGGCCGAGGGTGGGAACCATGGTTCCGCTATGGCTATTACCGGTTGTTGGCATTGTCCTTGTTGTTGGTGGATACCAGGTCGGTGAAGGTGTAGATGGAGATCCAGCCGCGGTCCACCAAACGTCTACGTAGGCGGCCTCACTGAGGAGGCCTCTGGTAGTACAATGGCGAACTCCAGTTCATCGACCAACTCGAGAGCCTAGATCATGTCGTGCCACGCGACGACCACATCCCGACGCCCAAGCGTGGCCGTTCCCTTGTCTGTGGTGGATCCTGTTGCACCATGCGCAGTGGTGGAGGTCGGATCCCATCGGGAGGGAGTATATATAAGGGCCCAACGGCGGACGGCTCTGAGTGGAAGTCGCAGGCATCACGATGTGAGGACCTAGGCTAGTCTCACAGATCAACAACAGGACTTGAGAGGGGATCAGGAAGAATAGGGGGGAGAAAAGGGGAACCAGGGGAGGAGGAGAGGAACACGGGAGAGATGAGATTCAGATACTATTCATTAATCAACATAGTTCAGTACATGGAACTGCCGCTGTATATAGGCACACACGCACTCACGGCACCCACATAGTGCACCCGGCCCACACGTCATACACATTGCAACCACCCAGCTGGTTAAGGAACACCAAGGCCCACCTGTAGGAGGCTGTTCGTCGATGGCAGTAACCTGACGGAGGCAGAGACGTGACACTCCCCTCCCCTTAAGATACAGACCCTTCCCAAATTGGCGCCGCTGGAAAACGAGCGCGAAGCACATAGTAATCTTCCCAAGTCGCATGCTCAGCTGGAACTCCATGCCATTGGACTTTGATTTGAGGTATTGCTGCATTCCCTTTCTTGACCATGCTGCATTCAAGAATTGCTTCTGGTTGAAGAGTGACTGCTGAGAGATCCGGTGGCTCGGGCAGTTCTGCAAACACCAGAGAGTAACTGGCAGTAAATGGCTTCAATTGTGAGACATGAAAAATAGGGTGGATGAGGCTACTTGATGGCAAGTCAAGTCTGTATGCTGCAACGCCAACGCGACCCGTAATGCGGAATGGGCCATAAAACTTCAGTGCTAACTTGCGGCAAGGTCGATTGACCAAAGAAGACTGAGCATATGGTTGAAGTTTGAGAAGAACCTCTTCACCAACTACAAATGTTCGGTCCTTGCGATGTTTGTCAGCCTGTGATTTGATACGTTGCTGGGCACGAAGCAAATGTTCCCGTAACATTTCCAAGAAATCCTCACGGTCAGCTGCTAATTCAGCAAGGGAAGTAGGCAATTCACCCGTGTCAATTGGCACTGTCCCGAAGTTTGGTTCTATCCCATACAGAGCCTTGAACGGAATGCATCCTAGAGAAGTATGATAGGAGGAACCATACCAGAATTCTGCCATCGGAAGCCACCGTTTCCACCTTGCCGGGCTGTCATGAACGGCACAACGTAGATACTGTTCTAAGCACTGGTTAACACGCTCCGTTTGCCCGTCCGTTTGGGGATGATAGGTTGTCGAGTAGCATAACTTGGTGCCTATATCCTTGAAGAGCTTCCTCCAAAAAGAACTGGTAAACACCTTATATCGGTCGAAAACAATAGATGTTGGAACTCCATGAAGGAGAACCACATTATCAATGAAACCGTGCCTATGGACTGAGCTGTATAGGGGTGTTTCAGAGGCAAGAAGTGAGCATATTTAGTGAGTCGATCGACCACCACTAGGATTACCTCAAATCCTTCTGATTTCGGAAGCCTATCTATGAAATCCATGGTAATGTCCTTCCAAGGACGCGTAGGCACTGGCAAGGGCTGCAGCAGACCACCCGGATGCGTGCGCTCGTGTTTTGCTTGCTGACAAACTTGACACTACTTTACCCAGTCCTCGACTTGTTGTTTCATGCCTAACCATTGGAATAATTTGGACACGCAGTAATAAGTGGCCCTGATGCCTGAATGACCCCTGACAGCGCTTGAATGCAAAGCACTGATGAGTTTTGTTTGTAGGGCAGAATTATTACCAAGCCACAGACGTCCTTGATATTTAATCAGTCCTTGATCAAGTGAATAAACGTGTTCATCCGGACTATGCACTGCCAGATGAGTCAATCGGTCTAGAGCTGATTGATCAGTTTGATAAGAATTCATAACCTCCTGCATCCACATTGGTTGGCAAGTCGAGACTGCTGTGATTGTGTACAAATGACCCACAGGAGATAATGCATCCGCGGCATTGTTCTCCGAGCCTTTGCGATATTTAAACTGAAATTGAAGGCCCACCATCTTAGCCATGGCCTTGCGCTGAAGATCAGTAATGAGTTGTTGATCCTGTAAATGACAGAGGCTTCGATGGTCTGTAATGATAGTGAAGGGACCCCTCTCAAGGTAAGGGCACCACTTGTCAATGGCCATAATGACAGCCAAGAATTCCTTCTCATAGACAGACAACTTTTGATTGGCCACACCCAAAGCCCTGCTCAGATAGGCAATAGGATGGTTATTCTGTGAAAGTATGGCTCCAATTCCTGTAGCAGACGCATCCATTTCAACAGCAAAAGATTGAGTGAAATCCGGTAGAGCCAATACAGGAGTACTAGTCATAGCTATTTTCAATTTCTGAAAAGCTACAATCGCTTGCTCTGTCCAAGCAAAACCCTTCTTCGTCAGCAATTGAGTCAAGGGCTTGGCCAGAGTACCATAATTTTGGACAAACTTGCGGTAGTACCCGGTCAACCCAAGGAACCCACGCAATTCAGTAGCGTTGGTAGGTTGAGGCCACTGTTCCATCGCCCTAGTCTTCTCTGGATCTGTAGCCACACCTTCCGAAGAAATCACGTGACCCAAATATTGGATTTCAGTCTGAGCGAAAGAGCATTTGGAAAGCTTCACAAACAACCGATGCTCGCGCAAGGTCTGCAGTACCGAGCGAAGATGCTCCAAATGTTGCTCCCAAGTGGTACTGAAGACTAGAATGTCCTCCAAAAATGTGATAACATACTTGCGATTAGCTGGAGCAAAAATGTTGTTCATTAAGCACTGAAATGTTGGTGGTCCATTGGTCACGCCAAATGGCATAACTCAGAATTGGAAGTGTCCCGAATGTGTCTTGAATGCAGTCTTCTCCTCATCCGGTTCATGCATACGAATTTGTTGATAACCTGCCTTGAGGTCCAGCTTGGAGAAAAATTTTGATCCTGCCAGTTCATCGAGTAATTCGTCAACCATAGGAAGAGGGAATTTGTTCTTCACAGTGATGGCGTTGAGTTTGCGGTAATCCACGCAGAAACGCCAGCTACCATCTTTTTTCTTAACCAGAAGTACTGGTGATGCATATGGGCTCATACTAGGTTTCACAATCCCTGCCTTGATCATCTCTGCCACTTGTCATTCAATCTCATCCTTTTGTTGTGGCGAGTATCGATAAGGGCGAGAGTTAGGAGGGTTATGACCCACTTCCAAGGTGATTGCATGATCATACACTCTATGTGGGGGCAGGCTAGTTGGAGTTTCAAACACATCCTGGAAGTCTGCTAAAACTGCAGTAAGATCTTCCGGATATGAGCCAAGCGTCGAAACAACATCACTTGAAGAAGGATCAACCACGGCCATAGCCCAAATATCATTGCCATGCAGAGCTTTGTCCAATTACTCTACTGACATAGCTTGCAATTGCATAGTAGACACTGGCTGAACACCTTGAAGGGATATGGTAGTATCACCATGTGCAAATTGTAATGATTTGCCCTCCCAATCGCAAATCATTGGACTGTGACACTTAAGCCAGTCCATTCCCAGCACTACATCATAGGCCCCCAGTTGTAGCACTCTCATTGGTGTCACAAAAGTGTGACCCTGCGCCCACCAAGTCAGATTAGGGGTTTGAAACTTGGATTCCATAGCTTGACCATTTGCAACTGTAACTTTCACTGCTGGAACATAGACCAAATCCAACGAAGCACGCTTGGCAAAATTTTCATCCACGAAACTGTGACTACTGCCCGAGTCCACTAGTGCTAACATGACTTGGTTGCCCACCAATGCTCTTATGCGAATGGTTTCTGTATTGTCGGCTCCTGAAACAGCATGGGCTGAAATCTGACAGCACTCAGCTGTGGTGGGTACAGTTAGTAATTCCAAATCTTGCACTGGATCTTCAGTTAAAATTTCACCATGCTCTCCCAACTGGATTGTCAGCAGTTGCAATGGCTTCTTGCACTGATGTTCCTTACTATACTTATCTCCACATCGATAGCATAATCCATTAGCATGCCTAAAGTCTCTCAGCTAACGCTCCCTACCAAAATCATCCACTGCTTTCTTGTTGCCTTGTTGCATAGGCTGAATTGTAGTCGGAACTGACTGGTGTTGCATGTGATGTGGAAACCGTGGTTTAGTCTTTTGTAACTCCAATTCTTCCTCTTGAATCTTAGCTAAGCATACTGCCCTTGTGACACTAGTGGGTGCCTGTAACCTGACTGCAGCACAGATTTCATCCTTCAATCCCAACACAAACTGAGATATGAAAAACTTCGAGTTCAAGGAAGGATCTAATGCTATCAAATGGTACATTGCAGTCTCAAATGCAGACTTGTGTTCAATCACTGTGCCCTGTTGTTTCAGTTACAGAAGATGAGTCATGTGAGATTCAAACTCCTCTTGACCAAACTCCAGTGCAACCTCGGCTGCAAAATCATCCCAGGGCCACAACCGGCGGTGGCGTTTGAACGCTTGCCACCACAACGCAGCATGTCCCTCCAAATATAAAGTTGCAGTCGCTACCCACTGATGTGGCTGAACTTGGTACATCTCAAAATAAGTGACAGCCAAATCCAACCAAAGTCGTGGGTTCTCACCATCAAAACGGGGAAAATTGTGCTTAGGCGGCTTGATGAACTGGTCATGACCTCGATTTGGTTGAAACTCGCGGCGCTGCTCAGGAACGTGCTCACGCGGTGGTCTGTAGTCGCGGCGAAGTGGTGCTTGTGGTTCCCACAAAACCACCGGATCAGCCACCAGATCCACTGGTGAGGGCGGCGCAGTTAAGAACTCCTGACCCCCGGCTTGTTCCCCCGGCGCCCCGAGTAACGGCGGTTGCAGGTTGGCGAGCCGCGGCGTTGGGCGAGAGGTCGAGGTAGCGCCCAGCTCCGTGACCGCAGAGCCCGCCCGTGCCACGCCTACCTTCGCTTGCCGGACTCTGATCTCGTCGACGTGCTGTTGTGTAGTCTCGATCTGCTTGCTCAGATGAGACATCCTCGCATCCATGGCCTCAAACTTGGACAAAAGGGTCGCCATAGACGCCTGAATCGTCTCTGTGTTCTCCCCCATGGCCGAGAGGATCAAGTTGGTCTGCGCCGACGACACGGGCGGCTTCGAAGGCGCCGTCGCTGCTCTCTCCGAGTCTAGCTAACCCCGCTCGGGATTTCGCGCAAAATCTGCCGAAGCGAAATTGCACCCTTCGCGGTGGAATTTTATAGCCTGACCAAGAGGATTTGAGCGCGAGCGGACGCGGATTCGTGGCTCTGATTGTTGGGGAACGTTGCATAAAATAAAAAAAATTCTACGTTCACCAAGATCAATCTATGAGTTCATCTAGCAACGAGAGAGAGGAGTGCATCTACATACCCTTGTAGATCGCGTGCGAAAGCGTTCAAGAGAACGGGGTTGAGGGAGTCGTTCTCGTCGTGATCCAAATCACCGGAGATCCTAGCGCCGAACGGACGGCACCTCCGCGTTCAACACACGTACAGTCAGCGTGACGTCTCCTCCTTCTTGATCCAGCAAGAGGGGAAGGAGAGGTTGATGAAGATCCAGCAGCACGACGGCATGGTGGTGGATACAGCAGGGTTCCGGCAGGGCTTCGCCAAGCGACTACGGGAGGAGGAGGTGTAGCAGGGGAGAGGGAGGCGCCAAGACTTCAGGGTGCGGCTGCCCTCCCTCCCCCCCCCCTTTATATAGGCCCCCTGGGGGACCGCCGGCCCTGGAGATGGGATCTCCCAAGGGGGGCGGCGGCCAGGGGGTGGAGTGCCCCCCAAGGCAAGTGGAGGCGCCCCCCCACCCTAGGGTTTCCAACCCTAGGCACAGGGGGGCCAAGGGGGGGCGCACCAGCCCACCAGGGGCTGGTCCCCTCCCCACTTCAGCCCACGGGGCCCTCCGGGATAGGTGGCCCCACCCGATGGACCCCCGGGACCCTTCCGGTGGTCCCGGTACAATACAGGTGAACCCCGAAACTCTCCCGATGGCCGAAACTGCACTTCCTGTATATAATTCTTTACCTCCGGACTATTCCGGAACTCCTCGTGACATCTGGGACTCTGAACAACTTTCGGTTTGCTGCATACTCATATTCATACAACCCTAGCGTCACCGAACCTTAAGTGTGTAGACCCTACGGGTTCGGGAGACATGTAGACATGACCAAGACGGCTCTCCGGTCAATAACCAACAGCGGGATCTGGATACCCATGTTGGCTCCCACATACTCCTCGATGATCTCATCGGATGAACCACGATCTCGAGGATTTAAGCAACCCCGTATACAATTCCTTTTGTCAATCGGTACGTTACTTGCCCGAGATTCGATCATTGGTATCCCAATACCTCGTTCAATCTCGTTACCGGCAAGTCACTTTACTCGTACCGTAATGCATGATCCCGTAACCAGACACTTGGTCACTTTGAGCTCATTATGATGATGCATTACCGAGTGGGCCCAGAGATACCTCTCCGTCATAGGGAGTGACAAATCCCAGTCTCGATCCGTGTCAACCCAACAGACACTTTCGGAGATACCTGTAGTGCATCTTTATAGTCACCCAGTTACGTTGTGACGTTTGGTACACCCAAAGCACTCCTACGGTATCCGGGAGTTACACGATCTCATGGTCTAAGGAAAAGATACTTGACATTGGAAAAGCTCTAGCAAACGAACTACATGATCTTTGTGCTATGCTTAGGATTGGGTCTTGTCCATCACATCATTCTCCTAATGATGTGATCCCATTATCAATGACATCCAATGTCCATAGTCAAGAAACCATGACTATCTGTTGATGAACGAGCTAGTCAACTAGAGGCTCACTAGGGACATGTTGTGGTCTAAGTATTCACACGTGTATTACGATTTCCAGATAATACAATTATAGAATGAATAAAAGACAATTATCATGAACAAGGAAATATAATAATAATCCTTTTATTATTGCCTCTAGGGCATATTTCCAACAGTCTCCCACTTGCACTAGAGTCAATAATCTAGTTACATTGTGATGAATCGAACACCCATAGAGTTCTGGTGTTGATCATGTTTTGCTCGCGGAAGAGGTTTAGTCAACGAATCTGCGACATTCAGATCCATACATACTTTGCAAATATCTATGTCTCCATCTTGAACATTTTCACGGATGGAGTTGAAATGATGCTTGATGTGCCTGGTCTTCTTGTGAAACCTGGGCTCCTTGGCAAGGGCAATAGCTCTAGTGTTGTCACAGAAGAGAGTGATTGGCCCCGACGCATTGGGTATGACTCCTAGGTCGGTGATGAACTCCTTCATTCATATTGCTTCATGTGCTGCCTCCGAGGCTGCCATGTACTCCGCTTCACATGTAGATCCCGCCACGACGCTCTGCTTGCAACTGCACCAGCTTACTGCTCCACGATTCAACATATACACGTATCCGGTTTGTGACTTAGAGTCATCCAGATCTGTGTCGAAGCTAGCATCAACGTAACCCTTTACGACGAGCTCTTCGTCACCTCCATAAATGAGAAACATGTCCTTTGTTCTTTTCAGGTACTTAAGGATATTCTTGACCGCCGTCCAGTGTTCCTTGCCGGGATTACTTTGGTACCTTTCCTACCTAACTTACAGCAAGGTTTACATCAGGTCTGGTACACAGCATGGCATACATGATAGATCCTATGGCTGAGGCATAGGGGATGACACTCATCTCTTCTTTATCTTCTGCCGTGGTCGGGCATTGAGCCGAGCTCAATCTCACACCTTCCAATACAGGCAAGAACCCTTTCTTGGACTGATCCATTTTGAACTTCTTCAATATCTTATCAAGGTATGTGCTTTGTGAAAGACCTATGAGGCGTCTCGATCCATCCCTATAGATCTTGATGCCTAATATGTAAGCAGCTTCTCCAAGGTCCTTCATTGAAAAACACGTATTCAAGTAGGCCTTAATGCTGTCCAAAAGTTCTATATCATTTCCCATCAAAAGTATGTCATCTACATATAATATGAGAAATGCTACAGAGCTCCCACTCACTTTCTTGTAAACACGGGCTTCTCCATAAGTCTGCATAAACCCAAACGCTTTGATCATCTCATCAAAGCAAATGTTCCAACTCCGAGATGCTTGCACCAGCCCATAAATGGATCGCTGGAGCTTGCATACCTTGTTAGCATTCTTAGGATCGACAAAACCTTCCGGCTGCATCATATATAGTTCTTCCTTAAGATAGCCGTTAAGGAATGCCGTTTTGACGTCCATCTGCCATATCTCATAATCATAGTATGCGGCAATTGCTAACATGATTCAGACGGACTTCAGCTTCGCTACGGGAGAGAAAGTCTCATCGTAGTCAACCCCTTGAACTTGCCGATAACCCTTAGCGACAAGTCGAGCTTTATAGATGGTAATATTACCATCCGCGTCCATCTTCTTCTTAAAGATCCATTTGTTTTCTATCGCTCGCCGATCATCGGGCAAGTCTGTCAAAGTCCATACTTTGTTTTCATACATGGATTCTATCTCGGATTGCATGGCTTCAAGCCATTTGTTGGAATCTGGGCCCGCCATCGCTTCTTCATAGTTCGAAGGTTCACCGTTGTCTAACAACATGATTTCCAGGACAGGGTTGCCATACCACTCTGGTGTGGAATGTGTCCTTGTGGACCTACGAAGTTCAGTAGCAACTTGATCCGAAGTACCTTGATCATCATCATTAATTTCCTCTCCAGTCAGTGTAGGCACCACAGGAACATTTTCCTGAGCTGCACTACTTTCCGGTTCGAGAGGTAGTACTTCATCGAGTTCTACTTTCCTCCCACTTACTCCTTTCGAGAGAAACTCTTTTTCCAGAAAGGATCCGTTCTTGGAAACAAAGATCTTGCCTTCGGATCTAAGGTAGAAGGTATACCCAATGGTTTCCTTAGGGTATCCTATGAAGACGCATTTTTCCGACTTGGGTTCGAGCTTTTCAGGTTGAAGTTTCTTGACATAAGCATCGCATCCCCAAACTGTTAGAAACGACAGCTTAGGTTTCTTTCCAAACCATAATTCATACGGTGTCGTCTCAACGGATTTAGACGGAGCCCTATTTAAAGTGAATGTAGTTGTCTCTAGAGCGTATCCCCAAAATTATAGCGGTAAATCGGTAAGAGACATCATAGATCGCACCATATCCAATAGAGTGCGATTACGACGTTCGGACACACCGTTACGCTGAGTTGTTCCAGGCGGCGTGAGTTGTGAAACGGTTCCACATTTCCTTAAGTGCGTACCAAATTCATGACTTAAATATTCTCCTCCACGATCTGATCGTAAGAATTTTATCCTTCGGTCACGTTGATTCTCTACTTCATTCTGAAATTCCTTGAACTTTTCAAAGGTCTCAGACTTGTGTTTCATCAAGTAGAAATACCCATATCTACTTAAGTCATCAGTGAGAGTGAGAACATAACGATATCCTCCGCGAGCCTCAACGCTCATTGGACCACACACATCAGTATGTATGATTTCCAATAAGTTGGTTGCTCGCTCCATTGTTCCGGAGAACGGAGTCTTGATCATTTTTCCCATGAGGCATGGTTCACATGTGTCAAATGATTCATAATCGAGAGACTCTAAAAGTCCATCAGCATGGAGCTTCTTCATGCGCTTGACACCAATGTGGCCAAGGCGGCAGTGCCACAAGTATGTGGGACTATCGTTACCAACTTTACATCTTTTGGTATTCACACTATGAATATGTGTAACATTACGTTCGAGATTCATTAAGAATAAACCATTGACCATCGGGGCATGACCATAAAACATATCTCTCATATAAATAGAACAACCATTATTCTCGGATTTAAATGAGTAGCCATCTCGCATTAAACGAGATCCAGATACAATGTTCATGCTCAAACTTTGCACTAAATAACAATTATTGAGGTTTAAAACTAATCTCGTAGGTAAATGTAGAGGTAGCGTGCCGACGGCGATCACATCGACCTTGGAACCATTCCCGACGCGCATCGTCACCTTGTCCTTCGCCAGTCTCCGCTTATTCCGCAGCTCCTTCTGTGAGTTACAAATATGAGCAACGGCACCGGTATCAAATACCCAGGAGTTACTACGAGTGCTGGTAAGGTATACATCAATTACATGTATATCACATATACCTTTAGTGTTGCTGGCCTTCTTGTCCGCTAAGTATTTGGGGCAGTTCCGCTTCCAGTGACCCTTCCCTTTGCAATAAAAGCACTCAGTCTCAGGCTTGGGTCCATTCTTTGACTTCTTCCCGGCAACTGGCTTACTGGGCGCGGCAACATCTTTGCCGTCCTTCTTGAAGTTCTTCTTACCCTTGCCCTTCTTGAACTTGGTGGTTTTATTGACCATCAACACTTGATGTTCTTTCTTGATTTCTACCTCTGCTGACTTTAGCATTGAAAATACTTCAGGAATAGTTTTCACCATCCCCTGCATATTTTAGTTCATCACAAAGCTCTTGTAGCTCGGTGGGAGCGACTGAAGGATTATGTCAATGACCGCCTCGTCCGGGAGGTTAATGTCCAGCTGGGACAGGCAGTTGTGCAACCCAGACATTTTGAGTATGTGCTCACTGACAGAACTATTTTCCTCCATCTTACAACTATATAACTTGTCGGAGACTTCATATCTCTCGACCCGGGCATGAGCTTGGAAAACCATTTTCAGCTCCTCGAACATCTCATATGCTCCATGTTGCTCAAAACGCTTTTGGAGCCCCGGTTCTAAGCTGTAAAGCATGCCGCACTGAACGAGGGAGTAATCATCAGCACGTGACTGCCAAGCGTTCATAATGTCTTGGTTCTCTTGGATGGGTGCTTCACCTAGCGGTCCTTCTAGGACTTATGCTTTCTTGGCAGCTATGAGGATGATCCTCAGGTTCCGGACCCAGTCCATATAGTTGCTGCCATCATCATCAGTTCATGTTGACATGAGCGTTGGCCATTTGATCTACAAGACATATTTTGCAAAGATTTTAGACTAAGTTCATGATAATTAAGTTCATCTAATCAAATTATTTAATGAACTCCCACTCAGATTTGACATCCCTCCAGTCATCTAAGTGTTACATGATCCGAGTCGACTAGGCCGTGTCCGATCATCACGTGAGACAGACTAGTTATCATCGGTGAACATCTCCATGTTGATCGTATCTTCCATACGATTCATGTTCGACCTTTCGGTCTCTGTGTCCGAGGCCATGTTTGTACATGCTAGGCTCGTCAAGTTAACCTAAGTGTTTTTGCATGTGTAAAACTGTCTTACACCCGTTGTATGTGAACGTAAGAATCTATCACACCGATCATCACGTGGTGCTTCGAAACGACAAACTTTAGCAACAACGCATAGTTAGGGGGAACACTTTCTTGAAATTGTTATGAGGGATCATCTTATTTACTACCGTCGTTCTAAGTAAACAAGATGCATAAACATAATAAACATCACATGCAATTATATAGTAGTGACATGATATGGCCAATATCATATAGCTCCTTTGATCTCCATCTTCGGGGCTCCATGATCATCTTCGTCACCGGCATGACACCATGATCTCCATCATCATGATCTCCATCATCGTGTCTCCATGAAGTTGCTCGCCAACTATTACTTCTACTACTATGGCTAACGGTTTAGCAATAAAGTAAAGTAATTACATGGCGTTAAATCATTGACACGCAGGTCATACAATAATTAAGACAACTCCTATGGCTCCTGTCGGTTGTCATACTCATCGACATGCAAGTCGTGATTCCTATTACAAGAACATGATCTCATACATCACAATATATCATTCATCATTCATCACAACTTTTGGCCATATCACATCACAAAGCAATTGCTGCAAAAACAAGTTAGACGTCCTCTAATTGTTGTTTGCATCTTTTACGTGGCTGCAATAGGGTTCTAGAAAGAACATTTTCTTACCTACGAATAACCACAACGTGATTTGTCAACTTCTATTTACCCTTCATAAGGACCCTTTTCATCGAATCCGCTCCAACTAAAGTGGGAGAGACAGACACCCGCTAGCCACCTTATGCAACTAGTGCATGTCAGTCGGTGGAACCTGTCTCACGTAAGCGTACGTGTAAGGTCGGTCCGGGCCACTTCATCCCACAATATCGCTGAAGCAAAATAAGACAAGTAGTGGCAAGAAAGTTGACAACATCTACGCCCACAACAGATTTGTGTTCTACTCGTGCAATAGAGAACTACGCATAGACCTAGCTCATGATGCCACTGTTGGGGAACGTTGCATAAAATAAAAAAAATTCTACGTTCACCAAGATCAATCTATGAGTTCATCTAGCAACGAGAGAGAGGAGTGCATCTACCTACCCTTGTAGATCGCGTGCGGAAGCGTTCAAGAGAACGGGGTTGAGGGAGTCATTCTCGTCGTGATCCAAATCACCAGAGATCCTAGCGCCGAACGGACGGCACCTCCGCGTTCAACACACGTACGGTCAGCGTGACTTCTCCTCCTTCTTGATCCAGCAAGAGGGGAAGGAGAGGTTGATGAAGATCCAGCAGCACGACAGCGTGGTGGTGGATACAGCAGGGTTCCGGTAGGGCTTCGCCAAGCGACTACGGGAGGAGGAGGTGTAGCAGGGGAGAGGGAGGTGCCAAGACTTCAGGGTGCGGCTGCCCTCCCTCCACCCCTTTATATTGGCCCCCTAGGGGGGCTCCGGCCGTGGAGATGGGATCTCCCAAGGGGGGCGACGGCCAGGGGGGTGGAGTGCCCCCCAAGGCGAGTGGAGGCGCCCCCCACCCTAGGGTTTCCAACCCTAGGCACAGGGGGGGCAAGGGGGCCGCACCAGCCCACCAGGAGCTGGTCCCCTCCCCACTTCAGCCCATGGGGCCCTCCGTAGGTGGCCCCACCCGGTGGACCCCCGGGACCCTTCCGGTGGTCCCGGTACAATACCGGTGACCCCCGAAACTGTCCCGATGGCCGAAACTGCACTTCCTATATATAATTCTTTACCTCCGGACTATTCCGGAACTCCTCTTGACGTCCGGGATCTCATCCGGGACTCCGAACAACTTTCGGTTTGCTGCATACTCATATTCATACAGCCCTAGCGTCACCGAACCTTAAGTGTGTAGACCCTACGGGTTCGGGAGACATGTAGACATGACCGAGACGGCTTTCCGGTCAATAACCAATAGCGGGATCTGGATACCCATGTTGGCTCCCACATACTCCTCGATGATCTCATCGGATGAACCACGATGTCGAGGATTTAAGCAACCCCGTATACAATTCCTTTTGTCAATCGGTACGTTACTTGCCCGAGATTCGATCGTAGGTATCCCAATACCTCGTTCAATCTCATTACCGGCAAGTCACTTTACTCGTACCGTAATGCATGATCCCGTGACCAGACACTTGGTCACTTTGAGCTCATTATGATGATGCATTACCGAGTGGGCCCAGAGATACATCTCCGTCATACAGAGTGACAAATCCCAGTCTCGATCCGTGTCAACCCAATAGACACTTTCAGAGATACCTGTAGTGCACCTTTATAGTCACCCAGTAACGTTGTGACGTTTGGTACACCCAAATCACTCCTACGGTATCCAGGAGTTACATGATCTCATGGTCTAAGGAAAAGATACTTGACATTGGAAAAGCTCTAGCAAACGAACTACACGATCTTTGTGCTATGCTTAGGATTGGATCTTGTCCATCACATCATTCTCTTAATGATGTGATCCCGACATCCAATGTCCATAGTCAGGAAACCATGACTATCTGTTGATCAACAAGCTAGTCAACTAGAGGCTCACTAGGGACATGTTGTGGTCTAAGTATTCACACGTGTATTACGATTTCCGGATAATACAATTATAGCATGAATAAAAGACAATTATCATGAACAAGGAAATATAATAATAATCCTTTTATTATTGCCTCTAGGGCATATTTCCAACACTGATTACCAGTTGTGAGGCCCTAGGCTAGTCTCACAGATCAACAACAGGATTTGAGAGGGGATCAGGAAGAATAGGGGGGAGAAAAGGGGAACCAGAGGAGGAGGAGGAGAGGAACACAGGAGAGATGAGATTCAGATACAATTCACTAATCAACATAGTTCAGTACAGGGAACTGTCGCTGTATATAGGCACACACGCACTCACGGCACCCACACAGTGCACCCGGCCCACACGTCATACACATTGCAACCACCCAGCTGGTTAAGGAACACCAAGGCCCACCTGTAGGAGGCTGTCCGTCGATGCCAGTAACCTGACGGAGGCAGAGACGTGACACACGACGCCGGTGGAGACCATGTTTGGCGGCGTTGCAGGCAACAATGCATGCAGAGGAGGATCGGGAGGCTGCGGCCACCATGGTGTCCGTGGGGAACGGGGGCAGCGTCGCAGGCAGGAGGGTAATATGATTAATAATGGGCGGTTGGCGGCGGCAACGAGAAGTCGTGCAGAATGCTAGACTGCCTGTGGAATTAATAATGGGCGGTTGGGAATCAGGATTAATAAGGCTCGGCTGGATCTAATCAGGGATGGATGCTTTGAGATACGTATTGACACGTGGGGTGAATCGAACTGGGTCTCACGTAGCGAGGCGTACGACCTGGTCGTACAAGATTTTTTTTTCGGTAATGGGGGTGGGGTGTGAGTGTGGGGAGGATTTTTTTTCTTTCACCGGTTTCACGGGAATAACAATCGGTGAGGGATGGGAGTTTGATCGATGGGTGGGGTTAAGAGCATCTCCCCCCCCCCCCCCCGAGCCCTTTTTCTTTGCCAGTGACGTAAAAAGGCCAAAAATCGGCCCAGCCGAGCCCCCAAAGCACCCCCAGGACCTCAAAAAAGCGTCGGCGAACCCAGGGCAAACCCAGCGCGTTGGGGGGCTGTTGGGGGTGCCGGCGGAAGCAACGATCAATCCTATTCCCCCACGCGTCCTTTTTCTCGGCGATTGTCCTGGGGGCAGCCACGGTGATTGTCCCGGGGGCACCCACGGCTGGAAAAAGGTACTCGTCCCCCCCCCCCCCCCCCCCCCCGATGGAAGCGTTTTGCCCCCCAGGACGTGCTTTTTTTGGGTCCGACGATTGTCGGGGGGGGGGGGGGGGGGGGCCTCCAACGGATGGAGATGCCCTAAGAACGAACGAATGACATACGGACTCCGCAATTAGGTGTAGAGATACCCATGGCTAACCCTCCTTATCCAAACAACTACTTAAAAAGGCAAAGATCTATGAATTAGGAAACTTAGGATTTGGAATTAATTGTCATGAAACTAAATTTTATTGATTGGTAACGTGCTATCAGTTTCTGCCCGTTTATAGCGTGTCTAGTTAGGAAACTTTGGAAAGATTAGGAAAGTTTTTATTGTGAGGGTAAACAAATCAACGTGAGGAGATATAATGGTGAGATGTGAGGTTAAAATAAACCGGACGAAAATAAACCAGACGAAATATAATCAGACAAAAAACCGTGGATACTATTCGACCAAGTCGTTCATTAAGATTAGAGATAAAGCGGACAAAGTACGCGTCGAATCGCCCGGTTGGAGTTGGCTTGTCCGGCCCAGCGCTACACGCTTACAGTAGAGTGTGTACGCCAGCTTGCGACACGCCGCATACGGCCATGTTCCGTGCCCGCTTAATCCCGTCTGGCCGTACTACTACTGCAAAGCCATCATCAACTTCCATCATGATCTCATTTAATCAAGACACTGGATGAATGTTTTCTCTCCTGTCCGTCCCCCTCGTCCCCCCCGCACGCCGTGAGCCGGTGCCGGAATGAATGCTCTCACGTCACGTACGCGGCGCGGCTCTGCCGTTGCCAGTTGCCATCCCTCTCTCTTTCGCACATTATCGTCTCAATTGTAACCTTTTTACCGCATAATAGTTTGCTCTCTGCTCGGCATGTAGGGGTGGGGGTGATTGGTGTGCCGTAGTAACTGGGGAGCTATAGCTCTGCCATTGATGCCGGCATTTAGTTGGGTGCCGCTGTTGGTTGGGAAGGAGAGGTCGGCCGGCGGTACCATTCCATCAGCAAATGCAAATGCATGCAGGCTCTGGGCCCCCGGGCAGAGCGGGCGCCATCCCATCTCCGATTCCGGGCTTGCTTTCAAACTCGCTGCGCAGCAAGGAACGTGTGTTGCTCAAGGACTCGCAGTCGCAGGTGGATAGGGCCGATGGCCGGCAACGGATGGCCCGGCGTGTCAGCGTTTTATTACTACTGTGCTCAGTGGCGGAGCCAAGAATGAAGCAAACCCCGGGCCTAATTTTTTTTCTCGGCAACATGGAAAAGCTTTGTCCTTAAAAATATTCCCTCCGTCCGGAAATACTTGTCATCAAAATGGACAAAAAGGGATGTATCTAGAACTAAAATACATCTAGATACATTCTCTTTTATTTATTTTAATGACAAGTATTTCCGGACGGAGGGAGTACCTCATACCATTTCTAAAAAATACCTGATGTGAAAGCATACAAAATAAAGTTCATTTTGTCAATAAATCTACAATTTAAACTCGATGCTCAATGATCCAAGAAAATAGATAAAACGGGACAGAAGTACAAATAGACATAGTAATATGGGACGGGGCTTGCCTGCTCCCATTCGCTGCCACCATCCGTGCTCCCCCTCCACCAAATATTCATCCAACGGTTACAATATTTTTTCTCTCCCCGCATACCTTTTACTGCCAAAACAAAAGCAAAACTCCTTTATATTTTATCTCGCGCACGTACTCTTCTCCTATCCCACCTTGCTGACCAGTCAAGCATGGACGGCGGTAAGCCAGTCTTGTAGCCGCCGGTCGAGCATAGCCGCATGGATGTCGTCAGGCTGGGCGGTGGTGGCCGGCTGGCGGAAAAGATGGACGAGGACGACCACGGCGAACCCTGCGTGGACCTTCATTGCTGGAGTTAGATGCCATGGCAGCTTCGCTAGCTGTCGCTGCACGCCAACATGGAGGAGCGCTGCGCGGTTCAGGTCGACGCGGCTGTTGGGGCTCTGACCTCTGAGACTAGGATTTGAGATATGCTGTTCATCGCGTAGTTATGAGATAGCAGCAATATCCAAAAGCTTAACCCAAGTTTCATTTACAGCACGCTTTGCAGGTATTATCGTACCTGACAATGTTGTACACTAATCTTGCACGGTTGAGATATGCAAGTCTACATTTCCCTACCTACAGGCATCCCATCGGCATGGGGATACAATTCCTAATGATTTTAGTAAGTGGTTTGGTTCAGTAACTCTTCCTGATGCAAAGTAATTTTTTCTGAGGCAGAGTAGCAGCGCGGCGCCTTGTCCGCACGCTCACGAGGGCACGGACGAGTCCGACGGCTTCGTCTCGGCGGAGGTGGTCTTGTAGCGGGAGAGGCCCGGCGTCTGGACGTGGGTGGCGCCACCGCGACGGTGCTGACGAGCCAGCGGACTGAAGTTTCTCGACGCCGACATCTCACTTGCTAGGCAAACTCCCGGTCGGCGCCGCGGCCCAGGCGAGGAAAGGAAAAAGAGAAGGGTCGGCCGCGGGAGCAGAAGGAGAAGCGGACGACACGGCCGCACGGGAGGAGATTGAGACGACGGGGTTGCCCCGTCCATCTGCCTCCACCGTCCGGTGTCGTCTCTGATGTTGAAGGGAATGAGGAGAGAGGAGATACCGTGGACAGGGAAATGCGTGATCTATTTTCTTTTTCTTTCGCTGGAGAAAGGAACGTCGTGAGGAGTAAATGTGACAACCGTTGGATAGAAAATGGTGTGTGAGGAGCACCGATGGGAGCATACGAGGGGAGCAGGCAAGCCCCGTCCGTTGGGGTGATCCCCAGCTAGATGTATATAGAATTTGTTTTGGGCCCGTGGTACATCCCAGTGAAACGAGCCCCAGGCAGCGCACGCACGTACCAGCCACGAGCCACGAGCCCACGACCGCGAACCGGCTACACGAGTGCACGACCTAACTCATACGTACAGAGGCACATGACTCGCCCGTCTCCAGCGATCGAGCCGCCGCCTACCCGCCTCCCTGCTCAGTCCATCGGTCGCCGTGGCGTCGTCGCCGTCCGGCATACACCGACCACCGTCGTCCACTTCTCTAGGCAGGCCCTGCTAACCTGGCCCCTCCCCGGCAGCCCAGCGCTGCCCCTGTGTACGCCGTTCGTTGCGGCGCACCATCCCTTTCTTCTCTTGCCCTGCCTAACCTTGAAATTTTTCTTTGATTCTTTGCAGTTTCTACTTGTACCATGTTCTACAATTTAACCTAGTAACCTCTGTGTATGAACTGCACTGAACTAAATTTAATTGAAAAAGAGGTGTACTTAGTCATGGAGGAAGATGGAAAGCCGATTGCAATCTCAGTATTGTACTGTGTTGTTGAACTCAAACTGACGTATTGTCGAACTCAAATTGATGTATTTGCAATTCCATTTATGTTGTAGAAATGGAAGATGAAGAGATTTTTTCACAGATGCCCACAACAGGGGTGTCTTGAAGTTTATTTCCAAGTATTGATGATGATGATATTCTATATCGCTTTCAATCATATAGGTATCGCAAAGGGCTTTTATCACGTCAAAGTGGTAAGTATTTCGATTTGTTTCAATGATAATTGTTTCAATTGATGTTTTGATTTTTTTATGAAATTATATATTTTTAAATGCCTTGAAGGTGTTGGTTCTTCTACCATTGATCAAGTTATGGGATGCACTGACCAACTATTCAATTGATTTGGTATCTTTTTTTGTATTCTCATATTACTGGACGGGGCTTGCCTGCTCCCCTCGTATGCTCCCATCGGTGCTCCTCACACACCATTTTCTATCCAACGGTTGTCACATTTACTCCTCCAACTTTCACAGGTTGCGACAAGTGGCGCCACTTGTCGCAACCCGGGAGTTTTCCTTTTTTCATAGATCCATTTATTTAAAATGTTATATCTCTTAAACCGTGCGTCCAAATCTCGAACTGCTTTCGCCATTGGATTTCTCGCGTCGAGATCTTCAAAACTAAATCCCATGTTGATAGGTTTTGACGAACTTTTTTTCACGAAAAAACCGGACGAAAAAACCGAACCGAAAACACGGGTTTTTTTCCCTTTCCAAAAGAGGCACGCCCGTGCCTCTGACGAAATCACAACCGTGCCTCTCACGAAAGAAAAAAATAGAAAACGTATTTTTTTCCTTTTCTCGCGAAAGCACAACCGTGCCTCTCGCAAAAGAAAAAAACAGAAAACAAAACACCTGTGTTTCCAGTTCGTTTTTTTCGTCGGTTTTTTCGTCCGATTTTGTCGTGAAAAAAAAGTTCATCAAAACTCATCAACATGGGATCTAGTTTTGAAGATCTCGACGCGAGGAATCGAACAGCGAAAGCGGTTCGGGATTTGGACGCACGGTTTAAGAGATAAAACGTTTTAAATAAACGGATCTACGAAAAAAGAGAAAACACCCAGGTTGCGACAAGTGGCGCACATGCAGCGCGCCACTTGTCGCAACCTGAAAAAGTTGGAGTGATCTCCGTAAGGAGTACTTCTTAATTAGTGATTTCGGCCGACCACTCCCTCCACCGGGACAGGTTTTCCTGCCCGGTCCTGTGCATTTGACGGCCTGGAAAACCGGTCGCATTCACATGCCTCTGAAAGAAAACTGTGGTGTGGTAGCACGTTGGACTGGCTCGCGACGGCAACCGGGACGACACACGCACGCACGATTAGTTGGAAAAACGTGTAGTGCATTGTGCCATGCTTTGCTGCCACGGGCGGCAGCTGCCTGCAAGCTTGCCGGCGTTCTGATCCGGGCAAAGACGCGTGGGCGTGGCCGGCAAAAGCTAGCGGATAAGAAGAGCGGTGAATCCCTCACCTGTTCCGCGCGGCGTTCAGGGCCGTTTTTTTTTAACAAAGCAAGGCACCAACAGGCGCCCAATTTCATTTCGGCTCATAAGTTAAGTACATCAGTGAGTACGGCGGCGAGAAGATGGACCAAGGAGAAGTACAGCCAGAGGGGTAGAGCTGAAAGAGAAAGCAAAGATAGGTTGAGGAAACACCCAACCAGATGATCAACGGCTAATTTAGAAAGCACAGAGCAAGATCATTCCATCAGTCACAAAAGTAGATGTAACAGCCCATCTGCAGCCATAGGAGAATGTGAAGAAGTGTTGATGCTCTGAAGAGAAGCAGAAGATTGGGAACTGTCCTTATTCCTGATCCAAAGTGGCAAATGCAAGAGAACGGCTCACAGATTAATTGTTGCCTCCACTTGCTGGTGTTGAACAGAATGAGAGTACACCATCAGTAAAATAGTCTAGCAACAAACTTCTTGAACCTGCATTTCACACACTTATGGCCATAGCTCATCTTGTACAGAATGCGAGCCTGCAAGAAACATTAAAAAGGAAAGAGGCCAGCGCTTTTTGCAAAATACAAAGAGAAAATCCTGCCCCAAGGCAAATGTGAGCTAATAACAGTGAATAGTATGCAGATTTATGCCTTGAATCTGATAGTGAGAAAGAAGAGAAATCATGGGGCAAGACTGATGGGAATGAGCATGAGCAAAGCAAGAGATTTGAGAGCTAGCATTAGATCTAAAAACCTACTGAGCAAGATTGTGAGCAATACCATTTATCTCCCTAGAAATGTGAAACACTTGAGCATTCAAATTAGATGTGTCTTTGAAAAAATGAGCAAGATCATTCCTAATATTCCAAGGAGTGGCTGAAATATTTCTTACGGCAGCAAAAGAGGCTAAAGACAAACAATCCATAAGGAAAGTGGGGTTAGCAAGATTAAGTCTCAAAGCTAGATGTGCAGCACAGGAGAGAGCCACAGCTTCAGCCTGCAAAGGAGTAGAGGTAGGAGGGGCCGAAGCCTGAACCTAAACATTAAGCTCGCCCTGATCCGAAGGTATGGAAATAAAAACACCTATACCTGTACCCACTTGCCCTTGAGCGAGACCTGGGATTTTTGTTGATCTAAACGCTGCATCAGAGAAGATTTTAGTTCCAGGAACTAACAAGTCAGACTTAAGCGTTTTGCCCTGCAAAGGAAGAACATGAGTTTCCTGAACATTATTAGAGTGAGGTTTCTTAGTAGGGGGGCAAGAATGATCAACCAGTGGCTCATAGTCCAGAGCTGCAGCAGCAATATTAACTTGATAAGGAAGATGATTTTTCCTATCAAAAAGAAAATCTGGTAGGACTAGGGTTCCTACCGGGCCTTCGACGTAGATTGTATGGGCAGGGAGGAGGGAGACGAGGGCTGGAGCGGGCGCGCCGGTGATGAGGCGCCATCGCGGCTAGGGTTTAGGTGCGGCGGCGGTTGGCTGGTGGCGGCTAGGGTTCCGGCTCCTCAGGGAGCCGGGCAACAGAAGATGATAATATCTTTATTGCTTAATTCTGAAAAGAGTCTTACAGCCTATATTTATAACCTAGATAACTTGCATAAGAATTAACCTAAGATAACTTGTATAAGAATTAACCTAAGATAACTTGTGGGCTAAGATTCCTGGTGGGCCTAGATAAACTGGCCATAACACTTCTCCCCGCCTGCACAAACAGCTCGTCCTCGAGCTGTAAGGTGGGGAAGCGCTTGCGGAACTCCTCGAGGCGATCAGCCAGCGTCCAGCACCTTCTCGACAGCTGGGGCGGCCAGGTCAGCGGCGACGGCGTCCTCCGGAATGTAGTCTACAACCTCCAGGTAGAAGAGTCGCGGGCAAGCATGACCGGGCGTGTAGGGCTCATCGCAGTTGAAGCACAACCCTTTGCGGCGACGCTCGAGGAGCTCGGCTGGGGTGAGCCGGCGGAACGGTCGTCCCGCGGTCGCGGCGAGGGGTGCCGCAGAAGCCTGCGCAGGACGACCCTGCGCGGAATCCGGCCTGGGTAGCGACCCAGCGGTCCGGAACGGTGATTCCTGCTGGATGGCCACTGCGTGGCGCTCGAACGCGCGGGCGTAGTACATGGCCGACTGGAGATCCTGGGGTCCCCGAAGCTCAACGTCCACGCGGATGTGATCCGGAAGGCCACCGACAAAGAGGTCGGCCCGCTGCTGCGCCGTCACACCCGACGCATGGCATGCCAGGGCCTGGAAACGGTCGGCGTAGTCCTGCACCGTGGAGGTGAAGGGAAGGAGGCCGAGCTCCGCCAGGCGGCTCCCGCGAATTGCGGGCCCAAAGCGGAGGAGGCAGAGCTCGCGGAAGCGCTCCCAAGGAGGCATGGAGCCCTCGTCCTGCTCGAGAGCATAGTACCATGTCTGCGCGGCGCCGCGGAGGTGATAAGAGGCGAGCCAGGTACGGTCCGAGGCGAGGGTGCGCTGCCCGCGAAAGAACTGGTCGCACTGGTTGAGCCAGTTGAGGGGGTCCTCCGTGCCGTCATACGTGGCGAAATCGAGCTTGGCGAACCGGGGCGGCTGCTGGTGTGGCGCGCCATGGCCCACTGCCTCGGCGGTGCGGAGGGCTGATGACGGCGCCCGATCCATGGTGGGAAGGCCGGCGTAGTTCCCCGTGGCGCCCGACGCCTCGGGCTGCAACTGGGAACCCAACGGCGGCTGGGCCTCCGTCTAAGCCGGTGGAGGGGACGTCCCGTGGAGCCAGCCTGGAAGCGGAGACGGTGACGACGGAAAGCGGACCTCCTGGATCGAAAGTCCGCTCGACGCGGACCGGCCCAGGCTAGGGCTGGGCGGGGGCGGTGGTGGCACCTGCATGGTGGCCGCAGGGGGGGACGGCGCGGCTAGGGACGGCGCGGTCCAGGCCGGCCACTGAGCTGGCGGCGCGGGTGGCGCCACGAGTGCCGGCGTCGGCCACTGGGGCGCGGACGGGGTGGCCCAGGTCGGCCACTGCGGGCCCTGGGCGGCGGTTGGCGGCGCGGGTGGCGCCGCGAGTGTTGGCGTCGGCCATTGTGGCCAAGGCAACGTCGAGGCTGCCGGAGGGGGAAGCGCCGGGTAGCCTCCGGTGATGGCCCCCGGTACTGAGTACCACGGCAGCGCCTGCTGACCCGCGGCCATGGCTGGATGGAGTGGTGGAGGCGGCCCGTAAGGACTTGCCAAGTAGAGGCGGATGCCCTGGACCGCGGCGACGAGGTCGTTGAGCACGCCGGCCATGGCCTCCGGTGTGAACTGCTGCGGCTGAGGGGGAGGTGACGGTGGTGGCGTGTGTTGGACGGGGGCTGGTGGCCGCCCGTGGCCCAGCGCGGTGCCGGGTGCCGGGAGGGTCGGCGCCGAGAGCGACGCTGAGGCGCCCGCCGATAGCGAGGCCGTGACGCCCGGCGCAGAAGCGGCGGCGGTGGAGGAATTAGCTGCAGCGGCGGTGGTGGAGTTGACGGGCAGCGGCGGTGGCGGCGGCGGTGGTGGAATTGGAGGCGGCGAAGACATGGTCGAAACCCGGGTCCTGATACCAAATTGGTAGGACTAGGGTTCCTACCAGGCCTTCGACGTAGATTGTATGGGCAGGGAGGAGGGAGACGAGGGCTGGAGCGGGCGTGCCGGTGATGAGGCGCCGTCGCGGCTAGGGTTTAGGTGCGGCGGCGGTTGGCTGGTGGCGGCTAGGGTTCCGACTCCTCAGGGAGCCGGGCAACAGAAGATGATAATATCTTTATTGCTTAATTCTGAAAAGAGTCTTACAGCCTATATTTATAACCTAGATAACTTGCATAAGAATTAACCTAAGATAACTTGTATAAGAATTAACCTAAGATAACTTGTGGGCTAAGATGCCTGGTGGTCCTAGCTAAATCGGCCATAACAAAATCATTTCTAGCTTTCCAAAGGCACCACAAAAAATTTAAAACATTCTTAATGGAAGCATGAGGATGGCCCATTTGAGTAAGCGCAATGAGAATGGAATGCATAGTATGGTGCCCTTGGGTGAGAACATCCGAGCGAAGAAACTAGGGCGAAGAAAACCAAGCTGCTCTCGCAAATTTGCAAAGGAAAAAAAGATGAAATTCATCTTCCTGCTGGCCACATCTACAACAAGTCTGAGCAATATGAATAGAAAAGCGGCCAGCCCTCATACCCGTAGGCAAAGCCTTTCGAAGAAGTCTCCAAGCAAAAGTTTGAACTTGAGGGAGCAGATTTTTTGTTTCCAAATGAACTTAAGAAAATCTTTCAAGTCCAAAGGATTATCCAGAGGAGCATTTCTCGGAATACGGTGAAGCTCCTGCAAGCAAAGTTTGTAAGCAGATTTTGAAGAGCAAATATCATTTGGGGTAAGATCCCAACACAACAAATCTGGACCATCATCATCTAAAATTTGAGTATTAACAATGTGAGAGGCTAAAGGCTGCTGAAAAAGAGAAAATATGAGCGAATGATTTCAGCTTTTCAAACCAGGAAGCCAAAGTTCTTTCACATGAGACGGGTAAACAAAACCAACTTGTTATGGAACAAGATGATCATAAATAGAATACCAAAGATTACACCAAGGCATGCTCCACAAAGAAATGTTACCCTGAGCGAGTTGATAAAAAGGATGATCTCTTAGTTTAGGCAACATTTTCAAAATAGAGGCCTAGAAAGCAGATTTAGGTGGAGTAGTAGTGGCTCTCCAAATTGAAGTATCAGGAAAGTACTTAGCCTTTAACACAAGGTACAAATGAGAAGAAGGAGCATTGGCTAACCTCCAAGCAGCTGTGAGGATGAGACTTTCATTAATGGATTTTAGATTCCTGATGCCCAAGCCACCTTCTCCCTTAGAACTACAAATATCCTTCCATGCCCTAAGACAGAGACTTTTCTTTGAGTCAGTCTCTCTAACACCTGTCCACCAGAAATTTCTAATAACAGTCGTGAGTTTAGCAAGGAATTTCTTAGAAAACAAGATGTTTGCCATGTAATAAACTGGAATAGCTGAAAAAACGATCGAATCAATTCAAGCCTAGCAGCATGAGAGAGCATATTAGCTTTGTAAGAGGGCAGCTTATTTAAAAATTTATCTAACACAAAGTTGTAAGCAGCCACTCTATTTTTAGCAGGAAGAATAAGTGGATGACCAAGATGCGTGAAATTAGCATCAAGATTAGAAACAGGGAAAAATTGGTTAATGCTTTGAATCGTAGCTTGAGAAACATGCGAGCTAAAAAGAATTGCAGATTTGCCCCAGTTGGGAGTTTGACCAGAGAGCTCACAAAAGTGATAAATAAGATTAGCCATAGTCTGAGCTTCTCGAAGAGTAGCATGTCCACAAACCAATAAGTCATCTGCAAATAGAAGAGAATGAATAGAGGGGCAGTTTGGACCAATAGAAATACCCTGCAAATGGTTAGCCTGAAGATCCTCATTAAACGATATCGAAAGTTCATTAATGGCAATAACAAACAAATAAGGAGACATGGGACAGCCCTGCCTAATCCCTCGAAAACTTTTGAACTTATGAGAAGGTTGTCCATTGATTAGCACAGAGAACGTGGGAGAAGAGATGCGTGCATGAACTAAATTAATGAAATGACCATGCAGCTCTTTACGAGCAAGCGCAGAAACAATAAAGTCCCATTCTAGTCTATCAAAAGCTTTAGCAAGATCAATTTTAAGCATGAAGGCATCCTGTTTCCAAGATTTGAGGGAGAAAGAATGAGCAATTTCCTGGGCAATGATAATATTATCACTAATTCTCCTACCCTCTATAAAAGCCTGTTGAGCAGGATCTATATAACCAGGAAGGTGAGGCTTAATCCTGTTGGCAAGAGATTTGGTAAAGATCTTATAAACAACATTACAAAGACTAATAGGTCGGTAGTCCATAGGCACTTGAGGAACAAGCTTTTTAGGAATGAGAGCAATGTTGGTGTCATTAATGTGTGGAGGAAGAACTCCAGTTAAATAAAATTTAATAACAAGTTGAGTTACCTCATCTCCAATCCAGTCCCAAGTAGCTAAATAGAACTCAACATTAAAACCATCCGGTCCTGGAGAAGCATTGAGTTTCATATCCTTAAGAATCTGCAAAATCTCATGATTGTCAGGAAGAGCATAAGTAGGATCCAAAGAGCCGCCAGGCCATTGAGTGGAAAGGTAAGGTCTACTCACAATATTATTCGGAGAAGAGAAAATGTAGCGAAAATAGTTAATAAAGGTATTCATGATAGCAGTAGGATTGAAATGAATCATATTATTCTCATCCTTAATAGAACAAATGGTATTTCTCTTCCTACGCTTGACAACAGCTTGGTGGAAAAATTTAGTGTTACGGTCACCAGCCACAGCCCACTTATTCTTACTGCGTTGCTTATAGAATTGATTAAGTTTAGAAAGAGTGTGCTCATATGTAGTAGTGAGACAAGTTTCTAACTTGTGATCCTGCTACTGGAAAGTAAGTTGCTGAAGTTGATTGATGCGAGCTTCCATATACAAAAGCTCATTTTGAAGAGGCTTCTTCTTCTTACACCATCTTTTTAAAGATCCTGCCAAAGAAGAAGACTTTGCTGCAAAAGAAGATGAGGAAGTAGCATTCCAGGCAGATTTAGCAAAGGCATGAAAATCTTTTTCCATCAACCACCAATTTTCAAATTTGAAAGTTTGTCGAGGCTTGACAAAATTACCTTCAGTAGATACTAGAATGGGGGCATGATCACTCAGGATAATAGGCAAATTAAGAACTTTGGTAGTAGGATAGTGCATGCACCAATCTGAGTTAACTAAACAACGATCGAGGCGTCTATAAATAGGATTGGAAGTGTGTTGTCTACCACGCCAAGTATAGGCAGGACCACTATAACCTATATCAAACAAGCCACAATTTTTCATGAGAGAACGAAAAGCATGCATACGATAGTAATTCACATTGCCATTACAACCATCAATATCATACAAGATGTCATTCAAGTCCCCCATACACATCATGGGCATGCCTAGATTATCATACACAAAAGAAGAAACTTGGTCCCAGATGACACTAGTTTGCCTATGATACGGGTCACCATATATGCAAATCAAACAAAAGTTTACCCCCGAATCTACCTGAACTACTTTAGCTAATATATATAGTGGAAAGCAGCACTATGAACAGAGATTTTAAGATCATCGGTCCACATTAACCAAAGCCCTCCCGAAGTACCTCTAGAAGGAACAACAAAACCATTAGTAACATCAAACCTGTTAACAAGATCAATAGAACGAACTTTGGAGGACTTGATTTCTGAAACAAAAGTTATCTGAGCCTTCGTGGACCGCATCAAATTAGCCAGGTATAGCATCCGCTCATTGCCGAGGCCCCTTCCCATACCTCGACAATTCCAAGCAATGGCCCTCATGGCGGAGCTAGCATCAGCACAGGCCCCAGAGCAGCCAAGAGCGGACAGGAAGAGAAGCAACAACCGGTGATTGGATCTTGAGGCCACCGAACGGATCTGGGAGGAAGAGGACTAAAGGCAAGGAATCCAGAGAGAAAAGAGATGGGATGGGGTGAATCAAGCTACTGAAGACGGGGGATCCAAGAGGCGACAACTGAGATGGGCAGGATTAGAAGAAGAAGGGGATCAGCACCGCGCCGCCAAGATGGAGCACGGCCAGCAATCAGGATAGGGATAAAAGAGGATCAAGGGGAAGATAAGGAAATAAAGAGATTATATCAGAGGAGAGAGGGGGGAGGAAGGGCAGCATCCCGCCCGTCACCAGATACTCACCGGAAGTCGCCACCGCTTTTCACCTTTCATGCTCTGGATTTGAGAAGAACAGAGGTGGAGCTTGTGGATGAGGGACAGGCTATTAAAATAACAGGAGAAAAGATGGGAGAGCAAATAGATCAGAGGAGAATCAAGGAGGACGCAGAGGAAAGGATCAAGGGGAAGGGAGAATCGGCACAACGCTAGTCGCCGGACAGTCGCCGGAGTTCGCCACGGGGGCAGAGTCGCGGGGAGTTTGGGTCCCGTCAATTGTTCCTCTTCGGGCCGTGTTGTCTGTAACGAAATGCTTTGGGTTCTGCGTATTATGTGTTTGTTGATGCGCGTACAAAAGCGAAATGGGTTACAGCATATAAAGCCGGACTTGACAAATCCAATCTCTTATACGTCCGCGGTCAAGTCCGGGCATATTCGAAGGAGCCCTCATATTCTGCTACCGGCATCCATATATCTCAAATTCAGACTCTCAGATCCATGTAAATCCATGCACGTTGATCATTTGACCAACCTCCGTCGGTCTATACTCTTCGTCTAACGAAGCATCAAAATCCATCGTTTTTCCTAATAAAATGAAAAAAATTCGGACAAACAATGTGTCGAACACATCAAGCGTAAGACGGAGCCAGAGAGTTGTCGGACGTACCGCGGTGGTGTTCGGGCAGGCGACGACGTCCCAGCGGCGCAGAGACTAAGAACGGTTGTGGAGCTACAACACTGATGGCACGAAGGACGAAGAAGGGAGGAGGTAGCAAATGAATCCGGCAGGTCTTGGGACGGATTTGGTGCAATTTCTCGGTGGGGTCAGACTATCGCGTCCGACGTGGCGGCCGTGCCCGAGCGCCCCATATCCGCCCCATATTCAGCCCAAATATTCGCCCGGGCATATGAGGTAGGTTTGAGGGGTCCGACTGTAGATGCTTTCAGTTCCATTGTTGTACCGAGGTAGGACGAGAAGGATTCGGTTCATGTCACCTCTTTCATGGAAAATGCGGGATTATCTTCCATATGCATGCGATGTATAAATTGAATAGATGTAGGAGTAACTCGGACGCAGAGTTTCTGCTTCCGAGCTCAAATGAGTTCAGGTGAACAGTAAAATCGAAATAAAATAAAAAAATTCAAAAAAATTCAGAAGAATTGCCGAATTAAAAAAAATGAATTCTTTTTTATTTTGTTCCGATTTTACTGTTCACCTGAACTCATTTTTTGTGAGAGACATTGACAAAAAATTTAAGCGCTTGCAAAAATTCATCATGAAATCACATTCCTAGAAGGCGTGGCAAAAATAATAAAATCGATACTCTGAAAATGCTACTTTCAAAAGTATTTTAGAGCATTGAATTTGTTTTTTCTGCCACGCCTCAGAAGAACGTGATTCCATGAAGAATGCTTGCAAGAACATGGAACTTTTTTGAGTATTTCTCCCAAAAAAATGGATTTTTTCAAAAAAAAATTGAATTTTTTCTATTTTACTGTTCGCTGAGCTCATTTCAGCTCGGGAGCAGAAAGACACTTTCGGAGTAACTCTTTTCATTTAGAGAATGTATGACAAAATGTGTACTGCACTCCCCGTTTGAAATTCATTTGCCCTTCGGGCAAAGAAGCATGGCCAGTTTTGCTAGTGCCTACGAACAAGGCAAGCAAGCCGGTTCATTTCTCCGTGTTCATCGTACTGAGTACCCTGTTGAAAATAAATTAAAAGCGTATGGATTTTAAGGGCCAGAATTCCTATAGAGAAGCTACTTTGGCGTCAATTAAAGCAAAGTAATTGTTATTCTAGTACATTATTTGAAATTCCAGAGGAATGGCAGATTACTTACAAATTTTCAAAAAAAAGTGAGGTCTTATCTTTTTTAGGAACCATCAAGAACTCTGCCTTTAATTGAGAAGGAAGAACTATGTACATAGTGTGGCATGTTTAAAAGGACGCACTCTAGACAACCCCCAATAAAACTAAAACTACATGCAGACTACTCTTGGCTATGAATAACTCTCGGTCGGAAGGCCAAATCACGCCGCGCAATCTCCTCGAAGGTGAGATGAGCCACCTCAATGTAAGTCAATCTCATGTCGTTGGAAATGCATCGGTTCCTTTCCTTCCAGGCATCCCATCTAATATAGATGAACACCACTATGCCATCGGGTTGCCCATCTCTTTGAGCCATCCCTCCCACTATGAGTCAATTGAGGGAAATGTAGCCGTGGGGCCGAAGGTGAGCTGATCGTCCACCCAATCGAGCACCAGGCCGCATACTGCTGTCGTGAAAAGGGCGAACCTTGTAGAGGTGGGCAACAGCCTCGTGGGCACTAAGGCAACGCTGAGAGATAGGGTCATGCGACCAACCCCTCATGGCAAGGCGAATAGCTTTTGCATTTGGCTCTGCCTGTGCGTTCCAGACTTCGTCGATGGAGAACTTTAAATGAGATCCAAGGAAATGCACCTCGTAGGTCAACCTGGGCAAATATTCTCCACCTTGGTGTCTAATCCAGCAGATGGAGCCTTGCATGAGCTGTCCAAAATTGTGGAGTTGACAACAAAAGCGAGGATAATGAACTCCCATAGCAGCTCAGGGTTATTCAACCTAGCCACACATATAATCCAGTTATCATTTAGAAGCTCGTCGTACACTTGTCTGTTCTTGCGATGATGAAAAAGGCACGGGCAGCAGTGGCACAGGGGCCCATCCCCATTCCAGTTGTCATGCCAAAATCCAGCCATATGCTCATCGCCTATGGTGATGACCGTGGACGCCTTGAAGAGGAACACATTAGAAGCATCACATGGGAGCTCGGATTCAGTCCGCGGGGGATCAGGATCATCCCATTGCAACCAGAGCCAACGTAATCTTAGCACCCTTATACCTCAACCTCATGTTTTATCCTATTTGTGTATTAAATTCACGTGGTTTCCCTATGTGACATGCAAACAACCATTTTGATATTTTAATGTTGTTTTAGTTTAGGAATACATTTTTCATAGAGTACTCACAAGCATGTGTATCATATATTCATAGAAGAAAGAGTCAAGATGGCCGATACAACGCCTTTCAGCACACTGCTGCACCAAAAGGTTTGCCAATGTTGTTGTGATTTCTGTCCAGGGAGCGGTTGGCTCTCTGGAGAAGATTGCATAGGAGCTCAAGGCTTGGGAAGAGTGGGACTGACAGATTTAGCAGCTCTCTGACCCTGAATTTGGCGTCGTGTTCCCATCCAAGGAAAACTTGAAGATGGTCTCTTTTTGCACCAGCTTTACCCTTCCAATCACCAGTTAGTGGTGTATGTTAAAGCCGTGTCTGACGAGGGTCGCTCCTTTGGGGCCCTGTCGGACGCGTGGAGCTTTGAAGCGCTCTTTGAGCTAAAAATTAACTTTCTTAAGAGCAAGGTCACTGTAACTGGTGTCTCGGCGGCAGAGGGGGTTCGAGTTGCTCGCATGCTTAATTGCTCCTTGGGTTCCTTCCCCTGCAAATATCTTGTCATGCATATCTCCCCTTTCAAACTTCTGGCCAATTATTTTAACCCCATGGTTGCTAAGGTGGACAAGAGGGTTACTCCATGGAGGGGTAAATACAACACATCCGCGGCAAAAGTGTGCCTCATTAATGCTTTCTCTCTCCTCTCTCCTGATGTTCACGATGGGTTTCTATAGTTTCATGAAAGGTATTAACGCTGGTTTGGATAAGCACTGTAGTGCCTTCTATTGGAACTCGACAGAGAACAAGAAGAAGTACAAGCTCGTTAGCTGGAAACTTATGTATAGACCCAAATCCAAGGGTGGTCTGGGTATTATTAACACTTATGTGATGAACAAATTCCTTATCATTAAGTGGTGGTGGAGGATCCTTACTACTGATCCTAACACCCTCTGGCTTAAGATCCTTAGAGCCAAATATTTTCCCAATTGCAGCCCCCTATTCGTGTCCGCTGTTGGGGGCTTGTTCTGGAAAAGCTTCGTTAAGGTTAGGGATGATTACAGAGCCCGTGTTAAGTTTCTGGTTGGGAATGGCTCATCTTTAGATCTGGCTAGGGTGGTGGATGGAAGACGGCCCTCTAGCTGTGTCTTTTCCGATGCTTTTTTCTTACTACTCTAACCCGCATATCTCCATCTCGGGGTTAGTGGCGAATAGATGGGACCTAGGTCTTCGACGTACCCTTTCTCCTAAAGAGTTAGGTCAATGGCAACAACTTGCTGCTCTTTTCCTGGCGCTCTCGGAGGAGGATGATGTCATTGTCTGGCCCCATGTGTCGTCGGGTAGGGTTACTGTCAAATCGTTGTACTCTAGGCTTGTTTCAGGTACTGTTTGTGCGAGGTTCTCGGCCCTCTAGAGGGCCAAGGTGCTTCTCTGCATCAAGATTTTCCTCTGGCAGGCTGTCCGGGGCAAGCTCCCGGCTACTAACCGGAGCTGTAAGCAGAACGGGCCATGTTAAGCCCTTTGTTCACTTTTTGGTCAAAGGGAAGACACTAATCATATTTTCTTCTCCTATGTCCTTGCAAAGTTCTTATGGGCTTGCATCCCGTCGTGGTTGGATGTTACTTGGGCTCCAGCGTCCTTCGCTGAGCTGAGGACCTTAGTTGCTAAACTATATAGCGCTACGAGGTGCTTATTTTGGTTTGGCTTTGCTGGGATGGGATCGACCCTTTGAACAACTAGGAACAAGTTTACTATCGAGCACATTATTCCTAACAACGGAGTATCGACATCATCATGTTCACGTGAGACTACCACTGCCCCTCCCAACGGACCGGGGTCCCCTCCCCACAAGCATGCGCACACAGTACCTACAACATCTATGGTCGAACCTCTCAAATCCATCTCATACGCCCGGGCAGACCACCCGGTCACTGACCGGTCACGTTTTTTCTACCCAGACAGACGCCTCAAACGCCTGGGCTGACCGGCATCCCCCATATCCAGCCCAAATATGGGGTGGGTACGAGGGCACACGAGCACGCCCGCCACGTCGGGCCCGGCCCATGCTGGCCCACCCGACCCCACTTATATCCGTACCCATCCGCTCGCCGGAGCAAACCCTAACCAATTCACTTCACCCCCCTCCATTCCCCTCCGCCACCCGAGCTCACCTCCATCGGATTCCGGCCTTCTCCGCCATGGGAGATAGAGGATCTAACTCCGACTAGTACGGATCCGTCGACTGGGATGTCATCCCGTGTGGGTTGGAGGAGGCAAGGCAGTCCGCATTGCACTCCACCGCTCCCGGGAGGACAGCGCCCGACCGACAGACGGATCTGTCCGCCGCGACGCCATAGCGTCGGCTCACCGGGCACTCGGGTCCTCTGCTGTTGGATCCTCCGGTCCCGGCAGCCAGAACACCTATCCTTCCCCATCACCGGCCGGGGAGACTATGAGTCCCACCAGGAACGGGCGGCATGTCGTGGGAATGAGAGGATAAGGGACGCCGTGCCCCGTATCGCGGCGGAAATGGAGGCAGCAGAGGCAGCTAATGCGGCGGCACGGGCGGCCGCGGAGGAGGAAGCCATCCGCGCCCACATTGTGAAGAAACAGTAGCGGAGGAACACATGCGCCCTTCGTCCGAGAGCATAATCGGGCGGTCCGTGCCATGGCCGGACTGCCGTCAAAGGAGAAGAAGGAGGACAGCTCCGGCGACGAGCAGATCTGGCTCGATCCGTACTGCGTCTATGACCGGTACTTCCACTAGAAGAACGGCAAGGGCGCCTGGAAGGGCAATGGAAACCATGGATGAACTCCACCATAGCCAAACATGCCAAATTTTGGTAGTCCAATGGCATGATTAGTGTAGTGTGATGGAGTAGCCGAAAGATGCGTGTGCGTCGACGTAGTTGCTTTTTTTATGAGTACCCGCGGATGCGCTCGTGCTTGCCCGAGGACAGTGACCGGTCACCTCTCAAAAAACGCATTCCACATTCGGATACCTCAAATCCATATTTTTACATGCAACGTGAAACTTAATCTACGCAGAGCTCATCCAGTTCCGCTCCCCGCTCACCCGGCTCCACCATGGCCACGTCCGGCAGTCGGCTGCGCTCCTCAGAGTGTTGGCCTGGTCGCCGGCAAGGTAGGTTAGGGCATGGGACACGAGCTGGCTCATGGGACCAAAGGCCGTGTCGTCTCTCATGCCCTAATCTTCCTCGTCGGAGGTCCGAACCCGAATGGTGCCGATGGACATCAGATCAATGATGGATCCATCCAGGGACAAGCCGCCGGCGTCCAACACGATGCGATTGCGACGCCTGGACTGATGCGCCATACGGGGCGCCGGAGAATGCTACTCCGCCTTGCCGACGTCCGCCGCCGCGAGGGCTGCAGCCGCCTCCCGCACCCGCTGCCTTGCACGGCGTGCACGTCGTGCCATGGTGTCGTGGGACGTTAGTGCGTCCCCAATATCGGCGCACCACCGAATGGGTTGCGCGTTCGGACGCAAGATGGACCGCACGGCCTCCGGCGAGGACGTGATACGTCTCCAACGTATCTATAATTTATGAAGCATTTATGCTATTTTATTATCTGTTTTGAATGATTACGGGCTTTATTATACACCTTTATATTACTTTTGGGACTAACCTATTAACCGGAGGCCCAGCCCATATTGCTGTTTTATTGCTTGTTGCAGTATTTCGAAGAAAAGGAATATCAAACGGAGTCCAAACGGAATGAAACCTTCGTCAGCGTGATTTTTGGAAAGATTATGATCCAGGAGACTTGGAGTGCAAGCCGGGGGGTCATCGAGGAAGCCACGAGACAGGGGGGCGCGCCCACCCCCTTGGGTGCGCCCTACCCTCTCGTGGGCCCCTCGAGGCTCCCCCGACCAACTTCTTTCGCCTATATATTCCCTCGTACCCTAAAAACATCGAAAATCAAGATAGATCGGGAGTTCCGCCGCCGCAAGCCTCTGTAGCCACCAGAAACCTCTCGAGAGCCCTTCCCGACACCCTGCCGGAGGGGGGATCCTTCACCGGTAGCCATCTTCATCATCCCGGCGCTTTCCATGACGAGGAGGGAGTAGTTCACCCTCGAGGCTGAGGGTATGTACCAGTAGCTATGTGTTTGATCTCTCTCTCTCTCTCTCTCTCTCTCTCTCTCTCTCTCTCGTGTTCTCTCTCGTGTTCCCTCTATGGCACGATCTTGATGTATCCCAAACTTTGCTATTATAGTTGGATCTTATGATGTTTCTCCCCCTCTACTCTCTTGTGATGAATTGAGTTTTCCCTTTGAAGTTATCTTATCGGATTGAGTCTTTTATGAGAACACTTGATGTATGTCTTGTCGTGCTTATCTGTGGTGACAATGGGATATCATGTGCCACTTGATGTATGTTTTGGTGACCAACTTGCGGGTTCCGCCATGAACCTATGCATAGGGGTTGGCACACGTTCTTGACTCCCCGGTACAAACTTTGGGGCACTCTTTGAAGTACTTTGTGTTGGTTGAATAGATGAATCTAAGATTGTGTGATGCATATCGTATAATCATGCCCACGGATACTTGAGGTGACAATGGAGTATCTAGGTGACATTAGGGTTTTGGTTGATTTGTGTCTTAAGGTGTTATTCTAGTATGAACTCTATGATGGATTGAGTGGAAAGAATAGCTTCACGTTATTTTACTACGAACTCTTGAATAGATAGAACAGAAAGGATAACTTTGAGGTGGTTTCGTACCCTACCATAATCTCTTCGTTTGTCCTCCGCTATTAGTGTCTTTGGAGTGACTCTTTGTTGCATGTTGAGGGATTGTTATATGATCTATGTATGTTATTATTGTTGAGAGAACTTGCACTAATGAATGTATGAACCTTAGGCCTTGTTTTCTATCATTGCAATACCGTTTACGCTCACTTTTATCGCTTGCTATCTTGCTGTTTTTATAATTTCAGATTACAAATACCTTTATCTACAATCCATATTGCACTTGTATCACCATCTCTTCGCCGAACTAGTGCACCTATACAATTTACCATTGTATTGGGTGTGTTGGGAACACAAGAGACTCGTTGTTATTTGGTTGCAGGGTTGTTTGAGAGATTCCATCTTCATCCTACGCCTCCCGCGGATTGATAAACCTTAGGTCATCCACTTGAGGGAAATTTGCTACTGTCCTACAAACCTCTGCACTTGGAGACCCAACAACGTCTATAAGAAGAAGGTTGTCTAGTAGATATCAGGCAGCTACGGCCGGCTTAGAATAGGATCCATGCGCCATTTTGGCTGTCGCAATGGATTCCTGACAGATGGAGTCCAAGCGCAGCCGTCCATGTGCCTCCTCCAGGGCGCGGCAGAGCGCAAGTCGGATGACCATCTCCTCCTCGTGGCCGCGCGGGATGAGCTCGGGGTCGAGGATCTGGGAGGAGAAGGATTCAGATCCGCTGTCCGCCATGCCAGAGACGACCGGAAGGAGTCGGGGACGAGCTTGGATGGCGGAGGGGAGTGGAGGGGAGGGGAGTGATGTTGGGGAACGTAGCAGAAATTCAAAATTTTCTACGCATCACCAAGATCAATCTATGGAGTAACTAGCAATGAGAGAGAGGGGAGTGCATCTTCATACCCTTGAAGATCGCGATGCGGAAGCGTTGCAAGAACGCGGTCGGTGGAGTCATTCACTAAGCGACTCAGATCGCGACCGAATCCGATCTAAGCAAACAACGGTGCCTCCGCGTTCAACACACGTACAGCCCGGGGACGTCTCCTCCTTCTTGATCCAGCAAGGGGAGAGGAGAAGTTGAGGGAGAGCTCCGGCAGCACGACGGCGTGGTGGTGGAGCTTGCAGTTCTCTGGCAGAGCTTCGCCAAGCACTACTACTACGGAGGAGGTGTTGGGGAGGGAGAGGGCTGCGCCATGGGAAGGGTGAAGCTCCCATGCGCCTCCCCACTATATATAGGGGTGGAGGGGGCTGGTTTCTTGCCCTCCAAGTCCATTGGGGTGTTGGCAAAGGTGGGAGGAAAGAAATCCCATCATTTCCTTCCGCACCGATCGTTATCCCCCTTTTTTAGGGATCTTGATCTTATCCCTTCGGGATATGATCTTATTCCTTCTAAGGGGGGATCTTGGTGCGCCTTAACCAGGGGTGTGGGGCCTTGCCCCCACTACCCACGTTCATGTGGGTTCCCCCATGCACGTGGGCCCCACTTCGGAACCTTCTAGAACCTTCCCGGTACAATACCGAAAAATCCCGAACATTTTCCGGTGGCCAAAATAGGACTTCCCATATATAAATAATTACTTCCGGACCATTCTGGAACTCCTCGTGACATCCGAGATCTCATCCGGGACTCCAAACAACATTCGGTAACTGCACACTAATTCCCATAACAACTCTAGCCTCACCGAACCTTAAGTGTGTAGACCCTACGGGTTCGGGAATCATGCAAACATGACCGAGATAACTCTCTGGCCAATAACCAACAGCGGTATCTGGATACCCATGTTGGCTCCAACATGTTCCACCATGATCTCATTGCATGAACCACGATGTCAAGGATTCAAGCAATCCCGTATATAATTCCCTTTGTCAATCGGTACGTTACTTGCCCGAGATTCGATCGTCGGTATCCCAATACCTCGTTCAATCTCGTTATCGGAAAGTCACTTTACTCGTTCCGTAATGGATGATCCCATGACTAACTACTTAGTCACATTGAGCTCATTATGATGATGCATTACCGAGTGGGCCCAGAGATACCTCTCCGTCACACGGAGTGACAAATCCCAGTCTCGATTCGTGCCAACCCAACAGACACTTTCGGAGATACCCGTAGTGCATCTTTATAGCCACCCAGTTACGTTGTGACATTTGGCACACCCAAAGCATTCCTAAGGTATCCGGGAGTTGCACAATCTCATGGTCTAAGGAAATGATACTTGACATTAGAAAAGCTTTTAGCAAACGAACTACACGATCTTGTGCTATGCTTAGGATTGGGTCTTGTCCATCACATCATTCTCCTAATGATGTGATCCCGTTATCAATGACATCCAATGTCCATGGTCAGGAAACCATGACCATCTGTTGATCAACGAGCTAGTCAACTAGAGTCTCACTAGGCACATGTTGTGGTCTATGTATTCACACATGTATTGCGGTTTCCGGTCAATACAATTATAGCATGAATAATAGACAATTATCATGAACAAGGAAATACAATAATAACCATTTTATTATTGCCTCTAGGGCATATTTCCAACAGTCTCCCACTTGCACTAGAGTCAATAATCTAGTTCACATCACTATGTGATTGTAATGAATCAACACCCAAGGGGTTTGATCATATCTCGCTTGTGAGAGAGGTTATTAGTCAACGGATCTGAACCTTTTAGATCCATGTGTGCTTTGCAAATCTCTATGTCATCTCCTAGATGCAGCTACCACACTCTATTTGGAGCTATTCCAAATAACTGTTCTACTATACGAATCCGGTTTACTACTCAGAATAATCCGGATTAGTGTCAAAGTTTGCATCAGCGTAACCCTTTACGACGAACTCTTTTACCACCTCCATAATCGAGAAAATTCCTTAGTCCACTAGTTACTAAGGATAACCTTGACCGTTGTCCTATGATCCATTCCTGGATCACACTTGTACCCCTTGACTGACTCATGGCAATGCACACTTCAGGTGCGGTACACAGCATAGCATACTGTAGAGCCTACGTCTAAAGCATAGGGGACGACCTTCGTCCTTTCTCTCTTTTCTGCCGTGGTCAGGTCTTGAGTCTTTCTCAATACTCATACCTTATAACACAACCAAGAACTCCTTCTTTGCCGATCTATTTTGAACTCCTTCAAAATCTTGTCACGGTATGTATTTATTTGAAAGTACTATTAAGCGTTTTTGATCTATCTTTATAGATCTTGATGCTCAATGTTCAAGTAGCTTAATCCAGGTTTTCCATTGAAAAACACCATTCAAATAACCCTATATGCTTTCCAGAAATTCTCCATCATTTCAGATCAACAATATGTCAACAACATATACTCATCAGAAATGCTATAGTGCTCCCACTCACTTCTTTGGAAATACAAGTTTCTCATAAACTTTGTATAAACCCAAAATCTTTGATCATCTCATCAAAGCGTATATTCCAACTCCGAGATGCTTACTCCAATCCTCAGAAGGATTGCTGGAGCTTTGCATATTTGTTAGCATCTTTTAGGATTGACAAAACCTTCTGGTTGTATCACATACAACCTTTCCTCAAGAATATCGTCAAGGAAATAATGTTTTGACATCCTATCTGCAAGATTTCATAAATCATGCAGTAATTGCTAATATAATTCCAACAGACTCTTAGCATCGCTACGAGTGAGAAAGTCTCATCGTAGTCAACTCCTTGAACTTGTCAGAAAACATCTTAACGACAAGTCGAACTTTCTTAATGGTGATACTTACCATTATTGTCTGTCTTCCTTTTAAAATCCATCTGTACCCAACAGCCTTACGACCATCAAGTAGTTCTTCCAAAGTCTACACTTTTTTTTCATACATGGATCCTCTCTCGGATTTTATGGCGTCGAGCCATTTGTCGGAATCCGGGCCCACCGTCGCTTCTCCATAGCTCGTAGGTTCATTGTTGTCTAGCAACATGACCTCCAAGACAGCATTACCGTACCACTCTGAAGCAGTACCTGTCCTTGTCGTCCTACGAGGTTTGGTAGTGACTTGATCCGAAGTTTCATGATCACTATCATCAACTTCCACTTCAATTGGTGTAGGTGCCACAGGAACAACTTCATGTGCCCTGCTACACACTGGTTGAAGTGATGGTTCAATAACCTTATCAAGTCTCCACCATCCTCCCACTCAATTCTTTCGAGAGAAACTTTTCCTCGAGAAAGGACCCGTTTAAGAAACAATCACTTTTGCTTCCAGATCTGAAATAGGAGGTATACCCAACTGTTTTGGGTGACCTATGAAGATGCATTTATCCGGTTTGGGTTCGAGCTTACTAGGATGAAACTTTTTGACATAAGCATCGTAGCCCCAAACTTTTAAGAAACGGCAGCTTAGGTTTCTCTAAACCATAGTTCATACGTTGTCATCTCAACGGAATTACGTGGTGCCCTATTTGAAGTGAATGTGGTTGTCTCTAATGCCTAACCCATAAATGATAGTGGTAATTCGATAAGAGACATCATGGTATGTACCATATCCAATAGGGTGCAGCTATGATGTTCGGACACACAATCACACTATGGTGTTCCAGGCGGTATTAGTTGTGAAACAATTTCCACAATGTCTTAATTGCATACCAAACTCATAACTCAGATACTCATCTCTATGATCATATCATAGACATTTTATCCTCTTATCACGATGATTTTCAACTTCACTCTGAAATTACTTGAACCTTTCAATAATTCAGAATTGTGTTTCATCAAGTAAATATACTCAGCATCTACTCAAATCATCTGTGAAGTAAGAACATAATGATATCCACTGCTTGCCTCAGCACTCATTGGACTGCATACATCAAAATGCATTACTTCCAACAAGTTGCTTTCTTGTTCCATCTTACTGAAAACGAGGCTTTTCAGTCATCTTGCCCATGTGGTATGATTTGCATGTCTCAAGTGATTCAAAATCAAGTGAGTCAAAATGATCCATCTGCATGGAGTTTCTTCATGCGTACATACTAATAGACATGGTTCGCATGTCTCAAACTTTTCAAAAAACGAGTGAGTCCAAAAGATCCATCAACATGGAGCTTCTTCATGCGTTTTAAACCAATATGACTCAAATGGCAATGCCACAAGTAGGTGGTACTATCATTATTATCTTATATCTTTTGGCATGAACATGTGTATCACTACGATCGAGATTCAATAAACCATTCATTTTAGGTGCAAAACCATTGAAGGTATTATTCAAATAAACAGAGTAACCATTATTCTCCTTAAATGAATAATCGTATTGCGATAGACATAATCCAATCATGTCTATGCTCAACGCAAACACCAAATAACAATTATTTAGGTTTAACACCGCTCCCGATGGCAGAGGGAGCATGCGATGTTTGATCACATCAACCTTGGAAATACTTCCAACACATATCGTCACCTCGCCTTTAGCTAGTCTCCGTTTATTCCGTAGCCTTTTATTCTGAGTTACTAACACTTAGCAACTGAAGCGGTATCTATTACCATGGTGCTACTAGGAGTACTAGTAAAGTACACATCAATATAATGTATATCCAATATACTCCTGTCGACCTTGCCAGCCTTCTCATCTACCAAGTATCTAGGGTAGTTCTGCTTCAGTGACTGTTCCCCTCATTATAGAAGCACTTAGTCTCGGGTTTGGGTTCGACCTTGGGTTTATTCACTAGAGCAGCAACTGATTTGCCGTTTCATGAAGTATCCCTTCTTGCCCTTGCCCTTCTTGAAACTAGTGGTTTCACTAACCATCAACAATTGATGCTCCTTCTTGATTTCTACTTTCGCGGTGTCAAACATCGCGAATATTTCAAGGATCATCATATCTATCCCTGATATGTTATAGTTCATCACGAAGCTCTAGTAGCTTGGTGGCAATGACTTTGGAGAAACATCACTATCTCATCTGGAAGATTAACTCCCACTCGATTCAAGTGATTGTTGTACCCAGACAATCTGAGTACAAGCTCAACGATTGAGCTTTTCTCCCTTAGTTTGTAGGCTAAGAAACTCGTCGGAGGTCTCATACCTCTTGACGTGGGCACGAGCCTGAAATCCCAATTTCAGCCCTTGGAACATCTCATATGTTCCGCGACGTTTCAAAAAAACGTCTTCGCCGCCACAATTCTAAACCGTTTAACATTACTGAACTATCATGTAGTCATCAAAACGTGTATGTCAGATGTTCGCAACATCCACAGACGACGTTCGAGGTACAGCAGACCGAGCGGTGCATTAAGGACATAAGCCTTCTGCACAGCAATGAGGACAATCCTCAGTTTACGGACCAAGTCCGCATAATTGCTACTATCAACTTTCAACTATATTTTCTCTAGGAACATATCTAAACAGTAGAACAAAAGCGCGAGCTTACGACATAATTTGTAAAGACCTTTTTGACTATGTTTATGATAATTAAGTTCATCTAATCACATTATTTGATGAACTCCCACTCAGATAGACATCCCTCTTGTAATCTAAGTGATACATGATCCGAGTCAACTAGGCCCTGTCCGATTATTACGTGAGATGGACTAGTCATCATCGGTGAACATCTTCATGTTGATCGTATCTACTATACGACTCATGTCGACCTTTCGGTCTCTTGTGTTCCGAGGCCATGTCTGTACATGCTAGGCTCGTCAAGTCAACCTAAGTGTTTCGCGTGTGTAAATCTGGCTTACACCTGTTGTATGTGAACATTAGAATCTATCTCACCCGATCATCACATGGTGCTTCGAAGCAACGATCTTTCGCAATGGTGCACAATTAGGGGGAACACTTTCTTGAAATTATTATGAGGGTTCATCTTATTTACTACCGTCGTTCTAAGCAAATAAGATGCATAAACATGATAAACATCACATGCAATCAAATAGTGACATGATATGGCCAATATCATTTTGCTCCTTTTGATCTCCATCTTCGGGGCTCCATGATCATCATCGTCACCGGCATGACACCATGATCTCCATCATCATGATCTCCATCATTGTGTCTCCATGAAGTTGTCTCGCCAACTATTACTTCTACTACTATGGCTAACGGTTTAGCAATGAAGTAAAGTAATTACATGGCGTTATTCAGTGACACGCAGGTCATACAATAAATAAAGACAACTCCTATGGCTCCTGCCGGTTGTCATACTCATTGACATGCAAGTCGTGATTCCTATTACAAGAACATGATCAATCTCATACATCACATATATTTCATTCATCACATCCTTTTTGGCCATATCACATCACACGGCATATGCTGCAAAAACAAGTTAGACATCCTCTAATTGTTGTTGCAAGTTTTTACGTGGCTGCTATAGGTTTCTAGCAAGAACGCTTCTTACCTATGCCAAAACCACAACGTGATATGCCAATTGCTATTTACCCTTCATAAGGACCCTTTTCATCGAATCCGGTCCGATTAAAGTGGGAGAGACAGACACCCGCTAGCCACCTTATGCAACAAGTGCATGTCAGTCGGTGGAACCTGTCTCACGTAAGTGTACGTGTAAGGTCGGTCCGGGCCGCTTCATCCCACAATACCGTTGAAACAAGATAGGACTAGTAACGGTAAGCATATTGAACAAAATCAACGCCCACAACAACTTGTGTTCTACTCGTGCATAGAAACTACTCATAGACCTAGCTCATGATGCCACTGTTGGGGAACGTAGCAGAAATTCAAAATTTTCTACGCATCACCAAGATCAATCTATGGAGTAACTAGCAACGAGAGAGAGGGGAGTGCATCTTCATACCCTTGAAGATCGCGATGCGGAAGCGTTGCAAGAACGCGGTCGGTGGAGTCGTTCACTAAGCGATTCAGATCGCGGCCGAATCCGATCTAAGCACCGAACAATGGTGCCTCCGCGTTCAACACACATATAGCCCGGGGACGTCTCCTCCTTCTAGATCCAGCAAGGGGATAGGAGAAGTTGAGGGAGAGCTCCGGTAGCACGACGGCGTGGTGGTGGAGTTTGCAGTTCTCCGGCAGAGCTTCGCCAAGCACTACTACAGAGGAGGAGGTGTTGGGGAGGGAGAGGGCTGCGCCAGGGGAAGGGTGAAGCTCCCATGCGCCTCCCCACTATATATAGGGGTGGAGGGGGCTGGTTTCTTTCCCTCCAAGTCCATTGGGGCGTTGGCAAAGGTGGGAGGAAAGAAATCCCATCATTTCCTTCCCCACCGATCGTTATCCCCCTTTTTTAGGGATCTTGATCTTATCCCTTCGGGATATGATCTTATTCCTTCTAAGGGGGGATCTTGGTGCGCCTTGACCAGGGGTGTGGGGCCTTTCCCCCACTACCCACGTTCATGTGGGTTCCCCCATGCACATGGGCCCCACTTCAGAACCTTCTAGAACCTTCCCGGTACAATACCGAAAAATCCCGAACATTTTCCGGTGGCCAAAATAGGACTTCCCATATATAAATCTTTACCTCCGGACCATTCCGGAACTCCTCGTGACATCCAGGATATCATCCGGGACTCCGAACAACATTTGGTAACTGCACACTAATTCCCATAACAACTCTAGCCTCACCAAACTTTAAGTGTGTAGACCCTATGGGTTCGGAAATCATGCAGACATGACCGAGACAGCTCTCTGGCCAATAACCAACAACGGGATCTGGATACCCATGTTTGCTCCCACATGTTCCACGATGATCTCATCGGATGAACCACGATGTCAAGGATTCAAGCAATCCCGTATACAATTCCCTTTGTCAATCGGTACGTTACTTGCTCGAGATTCGATCGTCGGTATCCCAATACCTCGTTCAATCTCGTTACCGGTAAGTGACTTTACTCATTCCGTAATGCACGATCCCATGACTAACTACTTAGTCACATTGAGCTCATTATGATGATGCATTACCGAGTGGGCCCAAAGATACCTCTCCGTCACACGGAGTGACAAATCCCAGTCTTGATTTGTGCCAACCCAACAGACACTTTCGGAGATACCCGTAGTGCACCTTCATAGCCACCTAGTTACGTTGTGACGTTTGGCACACCCAAAGCATTCATACGGTATCCGGGAGTTGCACAATCTCATGGTCTAAGGAAATGATACTTGACATTAGAAAAGCTTTTAGCAAACGAACTACACGATCTTGTGTTATGCTTAGGATTGGGTCTTGTCCATCACATCATTCTCCTAATGATGTGATCCCGTTATCAATGACATCCAATGTCCATGGTCAGGAAACCATGACCATCTGTTGATCAACGAGCTAGTCATTTAGAGGCTCACTAGGGACATGTTGTGGTCTATGTATTCACAAATGTATTTCGGTTTCCGGTCAATACAATTATATCATGAATAATAGACAATTATCATGAACAAGGAAATACAATAATAACCATTTTATTATTGCCTCTAGGGCATATTTCCAACAAGTGAAGTGGCTAGGGTTTGGTCCGGCGAGCGGATGAAGAGGATTTTATGAGGGGTCGTGTGGGCCAGCGTGGGCCGGGTCCGACATGGTGGGCGTGCCCAGGGGCGCGCGGGCACCGCCATATCCGCCCCATATTTGGGCTGAATATGGGGGTGCCGGTCAGCCCGAGCTTTTGAGGGGCATGTCTGGATCAAAAAATCATGACCGGACAGTGACCAGGCGGCCCGTCCAGGTGTATGAAGCGGGTTTGGGAGGTCCGGTTGTAGATGCTCTTAAAGCCTCCTTAAATGTCCACATCTTCGGTTAGTGGTCCTGCGTCCGGCACATAGAATTGGACCCTCCATAGAGCATTGTTTTTGCAGACCTTTGTTGTTATTTCCTTTTAGCTTGCTACTTTCGAACTGCCCCTCTCACTAAGCTGATGTATGGCACTACTATGTTGGTTTCATTCGAGTAATGGAACCGGGGAGGAGCCTCCCTATTCTCCTAAAAAATATCGAGCATCTTTTTCTTTTTTATTACTCCCTCCGTTCTAAAATTATTGTCTTAAATTTGTCCAAATATAGATGTATCTAGTTACGTTTTAGTGTTAGATATATCCGTATCTAGACAAATCTAAGACCAGAATTTTGAGAGGGAGGGAGTATTTCTTTTCTTTCTCTCACATGCTCCATCAATCACATGCATGTGACCGGACGTATAAGGAAAAAAAATCAGAAACATGGTTGCGTGGACGTGCAAATAGGGAGTTAAAACGGACACGCTCGGACGTTGACCGAACGCGTCCGCGGACATTTTTTTTTTTGCGAGAAAACTTCCGATCTATTCATATTCAATCATGGCAGTATAACGAATACCAAAAATATTCGAACGTTTGAGGGGCCAAATTTGTTTAGTCCGACGGTAGATGCCCTTAAAAGATGCCCTTAAAAGCTCAAGCCGATCAACGGCGAACTGTAACAAAGGGCAAGAGCAGATTCGTTGTATCGGTTCGATTGTCATAATAACCAGTAATATGTAGTTTTTGGTTCAAAAAACTGCTCTAGCAAAATCGTCATCATCCGCTCGATCGCCGTAATTCCACTTTCAAGGCTAATTCAAATTAGAGTGATTTGGGGGAGGGCGCACTATAATTGTCATCCATATTTGGCAGTTGGGTGAGACCATATAGTGGGCCCTCCATCCATTCAAATATTGATTTATTTTAGGGAATACAAATATTGATGACAAAAACATTTTTTAAAAAAAACCATCACATATATTGATTAACCAAGATTGTTATTACAATCATTCATTACAAAATTCACCATGCAGAACCGAACATTGTTACAAGGATACCATCCGATCTATTATCGAAACTAAACTTTGCGATCGTATGGGCCACAAAATTAGACGAACGATTAATGTTGAAGTATTTAAAATTATTTATAAGCTTTGATAAACTCCTTGCTTCCTTTTTCAAATCATCCATTGAAGACCTGTCTCCTATTTCATTTGCAAGGGCCGCAACCACAAACGCATAGCTAGTCTCCAAAATTACAGGATTGTGAAAGGTAATACCTATATATAGACCCGCAATTCATGCTTGTTGTTCCGCCTCGTTCACGCTTTTACAAAGCCCAATGCAATCCCAAGAAGAGATGAGGACCTTCCCCGAAGAGTCCCTGACCACCACACCCACACTTGTAGCGGTAGTGCTCTCCACAAAGCTTGCATCGACATTGATCTTAATATACTCCCAAAGAGGGGGTTGCCATAACACCTTAGTTTCCATAGGATTAGGAATAATTTTTAAACCAGACAACAGACCTTTACCTTTATTTTTCGAGTCTAACTCTGGGCAGGATTGACTTGCGATGAATGACGACTAATAATTCTCCACAAAATTAGCAGAGGCCGAGACAAGTTCCTTCCCCTTACCAAAAATCAAGTCATTCCTCAAGTGCTAGGCTCTCCACAAAATGAAAATAATTTGGTCACGCAGAGTAGCATTCAAATGGTCCAAAAGAATAAGAAACCAATCGGACCCCGAATGCTTAAAAACCTCCCCCCCCCCCCCCCCCCAGGAAGATCCCATATATCCCTCATTGCCACGCAACGCATATGCCTTAGGGAACTTGACTAGCGCATGAAACGTATTTTCATCTTCCACTCCGCAAATAGAACATGTACTAAGAGTGGCTTGGTGGTGCATAACTCTTTTTACCTGGACGGCCAAGCTGTTCGTAGCGACACGCCAGGCAAAAATACGAATCTTCTGAGGAACATTGGCCTTCCAAATAATATCCCAAATCTTCCTCTCCCCAAACAAGGTGCCACTGTATTGCTCTTCATCTTCTTTACATTCCTTTAGATTAAGCTCAAGCATGTACGTGCTTTTAACCGAGAATAAACCATTCTTCTCAAAATGCCAAGCTACAAAATCAGCTTCCCCTTACGACTGAAGACGTAGACTTAAAATCTCCTCTGCATCATGTGAATAAAATAAGTGCCTAACCAAATTCTCATCCCATCTCCTCGGTCCACTCAAAATTTAGTCAGACACCCATTTGATCCTTGTCATGTTCTTCTTTGCAGTAACCTTAAGACTAGAGATTCTTGGTAGCCAATTATCTCTCCAAATATTAATACTAGATCCATCACATACTCGCCAAATAACACCCGATTTAAGCAGGTCCAAACCATGCAGAATACCTTGCCAAGGAAGCGAAGTTAATTGAGAAAAAACAGTGTCAAGGATATGCCCATGGGGATAATGTTTCGCCTTCATCACCTTTGCGCATAAGGACTCAGGGTTAACCACCAATCTCCAAGCTTGCTTAGCTAGTAGAGCTTGCTTAAATAATCTGAGATCAGGGAACCCCATACCTCTGTTGACACCAGATTTTGGCACGGTCAATAACTTATTTAAGATGGCGTCCAATGGAGAAGTGATCTTCATGAAAGAGTTCCGTATTGTCGATATGAACATCTTTAAAGTTTGGGTCATCGCAGTCCAATTTCATCTCGAAGGCCGAAACTATGCTCAAAGTACTAAGATCTTATATTCAGAGTACAGTTTCGCTGATTAACCCCCCAAGACGACCTTAAATGGAAACATTATCTACATGGATTGTCTTCGTCTCGTCGAAACGGTCGATTTTGATATAAAAATCGTTCCAATCCGAGTTTGTATGCAAAAGTTAGAGCCATCGGAATACAGCCCTGTCAGGAGGCAAAAAACTGGCGCGCCCCACCAGACACCCTGTCTGATGGGTAGCGCGAGGATAGTCTGTTTTGCGCGACCTATTTGACCCTCAAGATGACTTTTGATCAAAAAACGTTCAACATAAAAGTTGTTCGTCTCGTCGAAACGGTCAAGATTGCTTTTGGGCTCGTTTCCATCCGAGATCGTTTACCACCACAAAAAAGACCCGCAAGATGCAGCCAGTTTAAACCGAACAGTTTTGGAAAGTTCGGACAAAACCAATCCGAATTTGACTAGGGTTTTGGACGTGAATCCAAGACTTTTCCTTGCACGAGAAGTCCAGCCGCCTCTTATATACCTAAGGGGTGACGGCCGATTGAACAACACACAATCGAACAATCATCTACCACTTTTATCTTTTATCTTTTCTCCTTAACCCTAGTTCTTCTTCTTCCTCGTTCTTCGTTCGTTCTTCTTTTGCAGGGCGGCGAACCTCGAGGCCCTAGGGGCGGTCAGGCTGACCTAGGGCAGCCCATAGCCGCCGCGCGCCCTGACGGGGTCCCTCCCGGGCGCGTGGGGTTTCGGGTGATCAAAAGCGCCCGCCGGATTACTTGCGTACCGCGCTTCCGGACGGGTCTCCTTCGACGTGAGCTGCGGTGCATCACCCTCGGCGTTGGAGGTACACGGTGACGTGTTCATGTGCGAACACACTTTTTGGCGACTCCGCTGGGGACGAAGCTTTGAACGGTCTCCAGCCCGTTCTTGCTACGAAGAGATCGTCATCTAGGGTTTGCAATCTACAAAGGTAACATGAATACCCAATTCACTTATGTAGATGCAAATAATACATATGTTGTTGCTAGATCGTCTAATGAGCATATTGTATCGGCTAGCCCTAGTTTTATCAATCATGCATCTAATTATGTGCAACAACTGATTCAGAATAATCTTCATGTTTCAACTTCATATAATTTTAGCAACATGCAACATATGTATCCCAACTCCCATGCATCGGCAACCCCACAAATCTATATGCCGATGAACAACATGAGGAGTTCGGTTAGTCATGTTGAGACACCCCATGTAGGAACTTCCAATAGTATGCAACAAAGTGTTTCAACTTTTTATTCATCGGCAAATAACTTGTAGTATGTTAATCCAAACGTGTCGGTGGATAGGGGAATTGGCCATGCCACTACTAGTTATTCGGCCAATTACCCTCAAACATCGTATGCTACACCTCATGCTACGAATTTTTCGGCACCATACGCAATTGTAGATATTCGTGACTCGGCTCCGCACCTTCATGCTCATGGCCGAATAAGTGAGAATTCTACCAGAGCGCATGTGTATTTACCTAGTAACGTAGCATATCATGTTGCCCCTGCACAATTACAGAAATTCGGCAACACACCATTGCCGAAAGCGTCTCAAAGTATTGGGGGGCAATCCGATGAAGATTGGGCTGAAATTGGTCGAAAAAAGCTTAAAGATAGACTAGCTACAATGTTTGCAGAATTTAGACAAGAACAAGCAACCTTGCAAATCAAAAAAAGAAAGAGTGGTGATTCGGATAACAAAGTTAATTCGGTTTTTAAAAAAGCCGAATCAAATAGTATGTGTACCGAATCTATCAAAGAAAAAGAGGATGCCAAGGCATTGGAGAGTCATTCAAAAGTGGAACAAAGTATTATTCAAGTGATACAACCATCATGCTCTCCCAATGTAATTGAAGAGGTATGTCTAGCAAGTGACTTGCCTATCTTCCGATTTGGTCGCAACTTTATTGTCGATGCTTCTATAAGAAAAATTCTAATAAGTAATTTTAAAAGACCAATGAAGAAGGGTAATTTACTTGTTAGCAACAAAATTGTTATAGACTATATCGGTCAACCCATTGCACCATTTATAAAGACCGATAATGACTTATTGTTGTGGCCAAAGCTTTCCCCGTTGCTTTATCTAAAGTTCATATCTAGTTGGGTAGCTTTGCTTATTTCTTACTTGGCTTGCACTTTGTCTCAATTGAGACATGTGTGTTCTAAATATTTTCGTATCGGAAGTTTAAAGCCAAGGTTAATTTCTTTTGAGAAATCCGATGCTAATATAATATCTTATCCAAAGACACCGGAGATAGAGTGGAAAACACAATGTATAGCCGAATGGGAAGATTCTAAATCTGAACCATTCGTTTGCTTATCTTCAAAGCCGTTCACACAGCAAGATCGGCTAGAAAGCAAGAAGTTTACCTTCAATTCAAGCATGTGTGACCAAATATTTGATTTATTGCTGAAAAATAATTACATAAGAATTCTTGATCACCATGTCAAGCCATCAGTTCAAGGATGAATGTATTGTAGGTTGCATCATTCATTCAAACATAATTTTGAGGATTGCAATATGTTTCGTCAAATAGTTAAATCGGCCATTGAAAAAGGACGATTGAAATTTGTTGAGACACCAAGAGATGACTAGTCTATTCCGATTGGTCTCGATGGCAGAAAGTTTTTGCATCGGTTGCTTCAAGCCGATCCATTTAAAGAGGAGGTAAAAACTGCAGGTGATGGGGTCAAGCTTTCAAGTAAAGAAGTTGTTGAAGAGCATAGTGAACATAATTTTGAGGGCGAGAATTCCATCGAAGCTACAATGGAGACGCCAAGGACTGGGGGGCAGCAAGCAAATCCAATGATTGGTGCAAGCACAACCAAAGGAAACAAAGGCCGAAATAAGCGCAAGTGTAAGAGATCAAAAATCACCTTCGCTGAACTATTGGATAAATATCAAAAAAAGAGTGAAGAGAAGAATGCTTATCGGCCAAATCATGCAAAGAAACCAAGATCAACCCCAAGGCGCATATATGAGGATTGGTATTGGCAAAGTGATAATTTTAATGCAACATATTCATATCCTTATTTTGGGCCGCCAATGCCAATGCCGTGGATGCCTCCCTATGCTCATATAGATACATATTCATCATGGGACAGGTATGATACAAGGGCACATTCTCCATCTTATTCTAGACCATCTCACCAATACTATGCAGCTCCAAGAAGATCAACATTTGAACAATCACGCGTCAAAGACCGTTTCAATCATAAAGAATCGGTCTGGTGCACAAGGAAGAATAAGGAGGTGGTCGAGCAAATCTACCGCGTCAAAAGAGATGGTCGTAAGAGTGCCACTTCAGATATGATCTCAAATGAAAAAGAGCCAATTAAAGTGTTGACATTGGCTAGAAAAGGCAACGAGGCAAGTCAATCAAGTGCCAAATCTGAAGGGAAGAAGTTGAGAGTGCACAAGGTAAAACAAGAATTGCCATTACTTCAAATAAAATCGCAGCTGGGATGCCCACTCGACTTATCGTATTGGCAAAAGAAGGAGTTGCGGAAGCTTATTGCACAAGAACTTGAAAAGAGAATATGGCGTGGGTTCCCAAAGTAAATATTTAAAATAAGAATTATGTGCGAGCTTTCTTTACAAGGAGTGCAACAAAGGTGAAGAAGGAAAAGAGTGAAAGCTACGAAGGACCAAGCCGAAGGTTTCAACATCTTCGGTCCACACATTATCCATATTCTTCAACAATGCCGTTGATGCCTATGCCATGGAATTCTTCATCAGGTATGGTTGGTTACCCTCAATGGGATTATTTTAATCCATGGATAAAATATAATTTCTTACATCATGAAAGGGTATTACCAAATCATTATATGTTTGATTAGCTTCACTTTTGTTGCTAATCTAAATGGCCGATATATACTTATCGTCTTAAGAATGTGCAAAATGGCCGATGGAGTATTGACATCGTCCTTAGAACAAGCCATGCGGAAGTTATTTTTCGGCACACAAACTTTGCCGAAAAACAGGGGGGCATGTGTTGACACCAGATTTTGGCACGGTCAATAACTTATTTAAGATGGCGTCAAATGGAGAAGTGATCTTCATGAAAGAGTTCAGTATTGTCGATATGAACATCTTTGAAGTTTGGGTCATCGCAGTCCGATTTCATCTCGAAGGCCGAAACTATGCTCAAAGTACTAAGATCTTATATTCAGAGTACAGTTTGGCTAATTAAGACCCCAAGACAACCTTAAATGGAAACATTATCTACATGGATTGTCTTCGTCTCGTCGAAACGGTCGATTTTGATATAAAAATTGTTCCAATCTGAGTTCGTATGCAAAAGTTAGAGCCATCGGAATACAGCCCTGTCAGGAGGCAAAAAACTGGCGCGCCCCACTAGACACCCTGTCTGATGGGTAGCGCGAGGATAACCTGTTTTGCGCGACCGATTTGACCCTCAAGATGACTTTTGATCAAAAAACATTCAACATAAAAGTTGTTCGTCTCGTCGAAACGGTCAAGATTGCTTTTGGGCTCGTTTCCATCCGAGATCGTTTACCACCACAAAAAAGACCCGCAAGATGCAGCCAGTTTAAACCGAACAGTTTTGGAAAGTTCGGACAAAACCAATCCGAATTTGACTAGGGTTTTGGACGTGAATCCAAGCCTTTTCCTTGCACGGGAAGTCCAGCCGCCTCTTATATACCTAAGGGTTGACGGCCGATTGAACAACACACAATCGAACAATCATCTACCACTTTTATCTTTTATCTTTTCTCCTTAACCCTAGTTCTTCTTCTTCCTCGTTCTTCGTTCGTTCTTCTTTTGCAGGGCGGCGAACCTCGAGGCCCTAGGGGCGGTCAGGCCGACCTAGGGCAGCCCATAGCCGCCGCGCGCCCTGACGGGGTCCCTCCCGGGCGCGTGGGGTTTCGGGTGCTCAAAAGCGCCCGCCGGATTGCTTGCGTACCGCGCTTCCGGACGGGTCTCCTTCGACGTGAGCTGCGGTGCATCACCCTCGGCGTTGGAGATACACGATGACGTGTGCCTGTGCGAACAACCTCCCTCACCTTTAGGCCTAGTATTTTATTTGCCGATGATTGCCTTATGTTTTTCAAGGGGTCAATTGATCAAACGTTGACAATTAAAAATATCATTTCAACTTATGAGAATGGAACTGGACAGTTATTGAGCGCAGATAAATGCTCTATTATGTTCGGGAAGAAGTGTAGTATGGAAAAAAAGTGTCTGTCATGGTAATCTTGAATATTACTGCTGAGGGTTTTGAGGACAAATATCTTGGGCTTCCGGTGCCACAAGGAAGAATGAAGGCGGGTAAATTTTAATATACTAAAGAAAAAGCTCTTAAAATTTTATCATATTGGATTGAAAAATATGCATCCAGTGGGGCGAAGGAAACATTGATCAAATCAGTTCTTCGGGCTCTTCCAGTTTATGCCATGGGTATCTTTAAATTCCCGGCATCGCTTTGTGAGGAGCTATCTCATATTATAAGGAATTTTTGGTGTTGTGACGAGGATGATAGGAGGAAAACTCACTGGTTGGCTTGGGACAAGATGACAAAAATTTTAGAACGTGTGGTCTGGCCCGCCACCGCCCACATACCCGCACGGCCGTCGTTTGGTGCTGCATTCACCGTCCGACCACCACGATCTGACCTCGGTCGCCTCGGCTGAGCCGTTCTCGGACCTCACGTGTAACGCCCGAAGAATAGCACTTTTCCATAGGAGTTGATTTGTGCATCATAATCAGGTCATAAGCATCATATTTTATTTATTTTAATTTGAAATGAGGATTAAACCAACCCTCATATTTTTCTTGAGTGGCAAAACTCTAGAATCCCAATTGTCCAAAATGTCTTTCCTAACCCTAAGATTTTTGGCATGGATTTCATATATTTATATTTGAACTCACCCCAAATAATCAAAATGGGTTGAGGTGGTTTAAATTAATAAACCCAGGATAAAACACAAATTTATTAAACTGCATAGATTTTGGTCTATTTAAATTGAGTGACTATCACTTGGTGGAATCTCTTGGACACCCTATATTTTTTCTTCCAATACTATTGGGAAGCTACCAAAATTATTCCAAGATTTTTGAAGCAATATATCACACGCTTACAATTCAACACCAAATATTAATTTAAATGGCTTTATTTCCATGAAAAGGTATAAAGATAGTTCCAGAAATGTTGAATATGTTTTGCGGCTTGTCATCGTCCAGAGAGGCTTCACCAAAATGTACAATTTATTTAGTATTTATTTGAATGATCAAACATATTTAGAACAACAGCAAATAAATCTAAACATATAAATTAAATAAATACATCTCTCTCACCTCGGCCCAGCCTAGTGGGCGATGGATGGCGGCCCAACGTCCAGCGCGCAGCACAACATAGCAACAGAGCAGCAACCAATCCTAGTGAAACTAGGAGCCTCGGGGCCCTTGATGGCCTTCCGTCAAAAAAAAAGAGCCTCGGGGCCCGGGTGCTTCTTTTGTATATATACTAGAATGTGAAAATAATTTGCAATATATTTCAATGTCAATTAATTCTAGGGGCATATACATTTGGAGTGATAATATGAAAGCTAAAATTAAAAATACATAAGATTTATTGCGTATGTTTATTGTATAGTTATAACATATATTTTTTACATATAAATAGCATAAAAATGGAAATTATCATGCATATTCCCATGGCAAGGCTGTGAGGCGGACCTTCTTATACGAATGGTAGCATGTTGAGGTGGATATTTTCCATGCATGTTGCATGCTTAGATGTCATGTTTGCATGTTTTCTTTTTCGGGTGTCATGCTTGCATGTTGAAAAAAATATTTTGGTGGGGCCAACTATTTAGATATCCTAGAACATAAGGCACGTACATACATACACCCCTCCTAATTAATTCTGATGCGGTGTAGGAATCTCACATAGACTTTCTAGAGGCTATGCGACAACCAGCACAAATGCATTGTATTATCTTGTCATCAGAAAAATTAATAACCTTTTCAACCGATATCTCTATTTTTGGAAACTTCCAATGGATATCTTCTAAGAGCATAGATTGTTGGTCATTGATCGCCTTAGAGTTCTTTTTCCCATTTTTACTTCATCAACATATAGTTTCGGTCTTATTTGACTTTGCTAGTTGTCGTTGTGATTTTTATATGTGTGCGTTGATGTTGGATGTGTGCATCATAAGTTTCTAACTATGCTGAGGTCGGGTGTGTTGCTCATTATATTTGTATCCCCTTGATGTTTAATTTTGAGTTAATAAATTCCATCCTTTATCGAAAAAAATAAATCTTCTAAGAGCATATATCGCTGAGTAAATTGCAGAAAACCACCACTTTGAAGGCAAGCTTTGCGAAAACCACTACAATACATTTTGTTTTGCAAAAAACACCGTGTCTACGGTAATCTTTTTGCAGAAAGCACTGATCGGCGGATCGGGCTCAGTTAAGCTTGTTTATGACAGGCGGGGCCCGTTTTTTGCGTACGTGGCACCGTTGGCCGTCCGACAGCCGTTAGACGGTGTTTAACGGTGCCGTCCCCCTCCACCCCCCTCTGTTCGACCCCGTCGTTTGACCCCGTCTTCTCCCCCCTCTCCTGCCCGCTGTTCCCCTTCTTCCCCCCTCTCCTGTCCACTCTCTGCCCTCCTCGTGTCTCGTAGGCAGATGGCTACTCTGGCGAAAGCAGGCAGTGTTGGCGGCGGCGGTCCTCCCTACAGTGGCGCAGGCGACGGGGATCCCGACCCAGGAGGTGAGCTTTTCGGAAGCTCGAACCCTAGCAAGGCGACGCCCAATGCGGAGGAGGAGGTGTAGTATTCGATGGAATACGTGGCGGCTAGATCTTTCGCGGCGGCGGTGAAGGCGAATCCGATTGGAAGCCACCACATCGCATCATCCTTCGGCGGTGTATAGTGAGATCCCCTTCCCCTTCTCCATTACACTCCGTTTCTAGGGCTAGGGTTAGCTTATACTGAGATCCAGTTCCCCATCTCGATTGCATATTGTTGGGCTAGGGTTAGGGTTAGCCTATGGTTGTTATTGCGATGATATGGTTGTTATTGAGATCCAGTTCCCCATCTCCATTAAATTAGGTGTTGTTTGTGTCTTATTTAGTTGAAATAAGCTACGGTTATATAGTTGGAATTAGGTGCTGTGTTGATCTGTATTGCAGTAGTTCTTAATGAACCAAAGCTAGGGATTTTGTACTGTTTTGCTTTCTACTACATTGTTTACTTAAGTGTTAAAATTGAACACTTATATAACACTATGTTTCTTTTTAAATTTGCAGTCTGGATGATGAGGTTTGGGAATTGAGGATGCATTTTCATGACAGACACAATCTTGAGAGAACTATGATGCTGTCAGACATCACATTTTACAATCTAGTAGCACTGATAGAGACTGAAGGATATGGTTTGAGGGATTACATGTATTATGTGAAGGATCCTAGCCTAGGGATAGAAGGAATGCAATAAATAGAGGATGATGACATGCTGGAGGAAATTCTAGACCACATAGTACAGAAGAAGCAGAAGATCTTCAATGTGACAGTTGTTAGGGCCAGTTCCCCCAAACCTGTAGATATAAATAGCAGTGGTAATGTTGTTGAGCAGCAGATCCCTCTGCAGGAAATTGGAGAGCCCCAACTATATCAGGTAGATCAAGAAGGAGTGTTGTTCAATGCAGGTAATGTAGAAAAGTCAGATGCAACAGAAGAAGAACCACTACCAATATAGTTTGTAACACGGCAGAGCACAATCATTTCAAAGGAGCAACTGCAAATAGGAAAAATTATGGAGGAGACAAGGAGAAAGGAAATTGCTATTTTTAGGAAGAATATTAAAGAAAAAGAGGAGGCCACTCCTTTGAAAAGGAAACCTGTAGTTATGGACAATGAAGAGGACAGTGAAGATGACAATTTGATAGAATATGGGGATATCCTTGATAGGCTTGAGGAAATGAAAAAACAGAGGGATGATCCATTACTGCATTATGAAGGGGACACAGATGTTGAGGAGATGTGGGAGACAGATGAGGAGGAGGAAATGTATGAGCCATCAGGTGAAGAAGAGGATGATAATGATGAAGAGGAGGAGGAATTGGAGGAAGAGGTGGAAGAGGAGCAAATCAATGAAGAGGAGCAAGAGAGTGGGCAAGTTATCCAGAAGGAGAATAAGCCCAAGAAGAGGAGGATCAACTGTGATGATCAATTAATCTAGTGCTACTCTAGTTATGACGATGTTGCTACTCTTGTGATGCTACACTTGTGCCAAAAAGCCAAAAACCCATAACTTACCCTTGTGATGCTACTCTTGTGCCAAAAAGCCTACTTGATGCCTCGACGTCGATAAAAAGCCAAAAAACCCTACTTGATGCCTCGACATCGATAAAAAGCCAAAAACCCTAGTTCACCCTACTTGATGCCTCGGCGTCGATAAAAAGCCAAAAACCCCTACTTGATGCCTCGACGTCGATAAAAAGCCAAAAACCCTAGTTCACCCTACTTGATGCCTCGACGTCGATAAAAAGCCAAAAACCCTAGTTCACCCTACTTGATGCCTCGACGTCGATAAAAAGCCAAAAACCCCCTACTTGATGCCTCGACGTCGATAAAAAGCCAAGAACCCCTACTTAATGCCTCGACGTCGATAAAAAGCCAAAAACCCTAGTTCACCCTACTTGATGCCTCAGCGTCGACGAAAAGCCAAATAAACCTAGTTCACCCTACTTGATGCCTCGGCGTCGACAAAAAGCCAAATAAACCTAGTTCACCCTACTTGATGCCTCGGCGTCGACAAAAGCAAAAACCACTAATTGACCCAACTTGATGCTCACAATTATCAGTTGAGCATAAACATACTTAAGATCAATTTCAACAACTGTAAATAGCTTACTAAGCTCAAAAACACCAGTTGCACAAAAACATACTTAAGATCACATTCAACATTAGTTCAAATCCATACTAATCATAGTTGAAGATTACTACATTACATCACCATAGTTCAGAAGTACTCATAGATAATAGAATTTAAATTACTATCATTACAGCAAATGCCAAACCACACTCTACAAAAGGTCAGCAAATGCCAAACCACACTCTGCTTATCCATTTATGATGGCCTTGACCACCTGTAGCTTCACATTGCTCTCTTCAACTGTCTTCTTGAGCTCATCAATGTGCTTCTGCAAATTCTTCCTCTCTTCAGCTAGCTTGAGCTTCATGTTCCCAATGACAGTTGCTTGAGCAGCTGCTAGGTTCTTAACCATGTCATACTTCTCTTGAAGCTTGCTGGTTTCAACATCTTTCCTTTCTACCTCTCCCCTCCTTTCCTGAGCATCCAAAAGTCCATTGACATCTTCAACCAACTTCTCATAGCTCTGCTGCAGCTTCTTCTTCTCTTGTGTCAAGTCATCAACAGTAAATGAATGCATCAGATTTTCCTCATTCCTGTCTCTCTTACTTTGTTCATACATAAACCATAACTTGGCTAATGCATTCTCAAGAGTGTTGGGCCAAGCTGGATCAATCCATTCAACTAATCCACAGTTTCTACCTTCTTGAACAAAATCAGAATAACATAAATAAATACATTAGAATGCTTCCAAGCAACTCTATTTAAATACTATCCTCACATTCAGAGCTGAAGAGAGGACTACTTAAACCTGTCCTCATGCTACTTAAACAATGTTGTCCTGCTATAAAGTAAACAAAATCAATCAATGACCTAACATGTCAGGCTAAACAAGTTGCATCCTTTGTCCTGCTCCAGTAACCCATGCATCCTTTGTCCTACTCCAGTAACCCATGCATGTTCTAACTTAACAATGCTGCCAGACCGGTTTTAAGATGCTGCCAGAGTAAACATTTGCTTCTAATCCACTTTCCTAACTTCACAATACAACTAAACTTAACAATAAACTGCAATGCCTGCCTCCATAGTACAGATCCAGAGAAAACAAATCACAATATACCTTCTCAGCACAGCAAAGAAACCTCCTGCCAGTGTGGATTCCTTCGAAAGCAACACGCCTTTCTGCGGCCTTCCCATGTTCATGGCAGAGAACAACCAACTCCGTTTCAGGTCCCTCGAAATCGGAGTCTTCAGTGGTAGCAGGGATCTGTAGTGCATAGGAATACCAGACATTTGATCCACATGTCAACAAACAAGCGCATTCAAGAAAAAAAAAACCAAATCACAAACCCTAACCCTAAAAATCTGAACTTACCTTAATGATGCCGTCGTCAGAAGCTGAGCTGACGTACTCCACGGTGTTCTCGCTGCTATCGGACCCATCGCTCCAGGAAACCATGGCGACGCCGCGGGGGCGCGGCGATGCAGCGGCGGGTGCGGCGAGCAAGACAGAGGAGGAGGAGTGAGCGAGAGGAGAGCAGCGAGACAGAGTGGGGAGTGGGGGCAGCGACCGGCCTTTTCAAGGGGGATGGAGGGGGACGGCACCGTCAAACGCCGTCTAACGGCTGTCGGGACGGCCGACGGTGCCACGTACGCAAAAAACGGGCCCCGCCTGTCATAAACAAGCTTAATTGAGCCCGATCAGCCGATCAGTGCTTTCCGCAAAAAGATTATCGTAGACACGGTGTTTTTTGCAAAAAAAAAATGCATTGTAGTGGTTTTCGTAGAGCTTACCTTCAAAGTGGTGGTTTTCTGCAATTTACTCATATATCGCTCTAGGGAAATCACCAATTGAGTACTCATTGCAAAGATTATTTCCACCTTCCAGGTTGCGACAAGTGCCGCACTGCATGTGCGCCACTTGTCGTAACCTGAGAGTTTTCCCTTTTTCGTACACCTATTTATTCAAAATGTTTTATCTTTTAAACCGCGCGTACAAATCTCGAACTGTTTTCATCGTTGGATTCCTCACGTCGAGATCTTCAAAACTAGATCCTATGTTGATAGGTTTTGACGAACTTTTTTTCATAAAAAAAGGATGAAAAAATCATACTGGAAGCACGGGTTTTTTTCCTTTCCGAAAGAGGCACGCACGTGCCTCTCACGAAATCACAACCGTGTCTCTCACAAAAAAAAAGAAAAAGTGTTTTTTTTCGTTTCCGAAGAGGCACGGCCGTGCTTCTCGCGAAAGCACAACCGTGCCTCTCGCAGAAGCAAAACCGTGCCTTTCACGAAAAAAAAAACAGAAAACACATTTTTTCTGTTTTCGAGAAGTACAGCCCGTGCCTCTCGCGAAAGCACAACCCCGCCTCTCGCGTAAGCAAAACCGTGTCTCTCTCGAAAGAAAAAAACAGAAAATGCATTTTTTTTATTTCCAAGAGGGACGGTCGTGCCATTCGCGGAAGCAAAAAGTGCCTCTCGCAAAAAGAAAAAAAAAGAAAAAACATGTTTTTTTTTCATTTTCAAGAGGCACGGCCGTGACTCTCGCGAAAGCAAAACCGTGCCTCTCGGAAGCAAAATCGTGACTCTCGCGAAAGAAAAGAAAAAAGAAAACACGTTTTCACACAAAAAAATTCGAAATTTTGTTTGGTCCAAAAGTAAAGTTAAGGAAAACCGAAACGGCGAAAAAACGGTTTAAAAAGCCGAAAACGGTATGAAAAAAAAAAACCAAAAGGAGCGTCCAGAGCACGATACATGGCAAGCGGCTGAAAGCGCACCAAGAGACGTTGATCGTTGTGAGGCTCCCGAAGGAGCGCTCCTTAACCAGTCGCTCTAGCCTACATAGCGATTCCAAGTGTTGGACATGGAGTATGGATGCATTGGGCTTCACAAGTCCTTGACAAAGCTAAAATCAGAGGCCGCTACTATTTCACATGGACCAGTACTAGGCCAAAAGCTGAACCGAAAATTGGCAAATCTGTCAGGACAGTCCATAAGGGCCCATGCGAACCAGTGGGCCGGTATCTACGAGCCGAGCGTGGACAGCGACAGGTCGAGGCTGATCCGGCTCTCGACGACGATGACGCTGTCGACGACGAGAGCAGGCTGTTCTCGGCGCCGCCGCCCCCGGCCGGGCACAGGGCCAGCGCTAGCGACAGCGACAGCGAGCAGCCACCGTCGCGTTCGCCGGCCAGAGTCAGATTCGTGACTCCGGCGTCGACGACGTTGCCTGGCGGCTCGAGTCTGCACGGACGGACACCGTCAGTGTGGTTGGCCATGTATGCGGCGGGGCGGTTAGGAGGCGTGCCGACCTGCATGACACGAACATCATTAGATATTCTTTGGGAAATGTTCCCAGACGGTGCACCGGCAGAGCGTTTCGGCCGGTCCCGCGCACGCCGCTCGATCGGGTAGCGATCCAGCGCTCCCGCACCTCTCGATCCACGTTATTTTTTTCCTTGGCCCATCACGTGGCCTTGGCCCACCACGTTTACTCGGTCAACTCTTTTTTTCACCAACCGCTCAAGCTGTGGGGTGGAAAAAATATCTACAACTGCAGACGGACGGAAGTTGCATCCGTTTTTTTGCTGCAATAACGACATTTTGTTGCTGCAACTGCCGTTATCTTTTGCTACGACCAGCGTGTTTTTTTGCTACATCCTTTTTTTAATGGTGATGATTAGTGGCCGGCGTTCGTGCAGATGACTGGGACAACGATTTTTGCTGCAACTATCGTCGGATTTTGCTGCAACTGACGAAGAAATTTGCTAAATTAATTCATGGCAAAGATGCACCCGAGACAACAATAATGATGATTTTTGGTTGCAAATGTCGTTATCTTTTGCTACCACCAGAGAGGTTTTTGCTACATCTATCTTAATGGTGATGTTTGGTGGCCATCATTCGTGCAACCCGTGCAGCGAACGACGACGGTGTAGAAAAGCTTCAACTATCGATTTCTTGCCCAAATGAAAAAAGCTGCAACCGTTTACATGAAAGCTTCAACCCTACATTTGAAAAGCTTCAACCCATAAACTTTTTTGCTGGAACCAACTACTGTATTTGTCGCTGATTCTTTTTTGCTGGAACTAGTGTTTTGTTTTGCTACCACCGACGGCTTCATTTGCTACCACCGGCGACATGGTTTGCTACCACCATATGCAGCGGCCGGTCGACGTCAATGTTTTTCTTGCTACAACCGTGTCATATTTTTGCTGCAACCGGTAGCCACAGAAGATACAATCGGTTAACATTTTTGCTACAATGGTGCCCGCGAGCTTTTAATTTGTTGGAAGCGTTGCCCTTTTTTGCTACAACCGGTTGTTCTTTTTGCTGCTACCGACACCCCGACGGAGAGTACAGTTTTCTTACGAGCTCGTCGCCGGAGGTGTTGCGACCTGCAACCGCAGAACGCCGGAGCTGCGTTCGTCATCACCGGAGTTGCGACCGTCGTCACCGGGAGATGCAACTACGGGGACACGCTGCTGCATGCATGGAGCCAACGAGAAACACATGAGACATCAGGGATGTAGTACCGTTGCAACACCGGTCCACTACCACCAGGGCCCTGCCTCCTCAGGGGACTCCGGCCATGAACGGCAGCGGAGCTCGAGCCTAAATCCATGGCGGCAAGGAGGTCATGACGTATGTACGACATGATTGAAGCAATCCCAAGGCGGCTTGATAGGCGGGGGAGCCCCTCCCTAGACGTGATTCGGCTGCGGGCAACGAAGAACAGGCGGATCCGGTCGCCACCGCCGCGGATCGGGGACGGGCGGACGCGGGGGATCGAGCTCCCCTGTTTTTCTCGTTGTGCCTGTTCGTACAACGGTTGCAACAAAAACGTGTTCTTTTTGCTGCAACGGTTGGTTCGGTGGTGGCCTCGCGCGGAAATCTAACGGCTGGGGCTGACCGCATCGCACGGCTTGGGCTGGACCGGCCGAACAGTTCGGCCGGTGCGCCGGCGCGTATCACTCGCCATATTCTTTACGTACTCTAAACCTAGTAAAGTTGACACATTTATTTGGAAACGGAGAGGGTTATAGTCTAGTTACTCTATAATAAGGTCAATAAAGCTGTTGGGCTCTTGGCAAATGCAAGTGCAGCACTGGATTCAATCGCTCAAGATATACATTGATTTTTGAAACTAGATATACAGAGACATTGTCACATTGACATACTTGCTGGTAATTAAGCAGAGTGCACGTGCGTACCTCAATAGGGTAGCCATCGCAGCAGGCAGAACGGGGACGGGGAGGATGACGCCCCGGAGTCACCAGGAACCCCAAGAATTTGAGCGTGGAGGCGGCGAGTTCGCCATCGCCGCCGCCGTGCAACCTTGCTGCAGGCATCCAGGGCTCTCGCCACTGCTTCTGCTTCTGCTTTATTCCAAGCGGCATCGAAGGGCGGGGCTCCCCCGAGCGAGCCGCGGCCATGGGTGGCGCTTGAAGCACGGCATGCGCCTGCATCATATCCATACGCACGTAGTAGTGGCCACCTACTGCCGCCGGTTCGTAGCTGGACGACGACGCCATGTCCCTACCCACGCATATTCCTCCTCCTCTTTGTACTCTCAACAGGCTCGTGGGGCTCGCGCTCGCCTCCTCCCTTGTCTCCACCGCAGATGCCCCTGCCCTCCTGTTAATTATTTGGTTGGAGCTAATTTAGTTCTTGCATACTGATTATATTACTAAAGTGATACTAAAACAGCGAAATTAAATATCGATCGAAAAGAGTACCGATTATCACTGATATCTACAAGGCTATCCGCACATTAGTTAATTGATCAGTGATAAGTAAATATCTCGATATAGTATAGGAAATGAGTGATGGATAATCCCGCATTCCCACAAGAGAGCATACATATTGTAGATATAAGTGGTGGATCGAGCAGGATTATCCATCACTCGTTTCCTATATAGATGTATATATTACATATTTTAAAATGCAGATTCACTCATTTTGCTTTCATATATAATCCGCACTGAATCTGGAAAAGAATTTATATTTAGAAACGGAAGGAGTAGTTAGCTTTCCAACGGAACTCGACCGTTGGCGGCTTTGTTCGGCAAAACTTTCACATATAGGGGCTGTTTGGTTTGAGACTAAGTTTGCCTAAGGTTGCCACACCTAAGATTAGGCAAGTTTGACCAGCTTGGGTGGGTGTTTGGTTCAAGCCGCACCTTAGGCAAGCTACACTAGGATCCCACATTACATACACTCAAAAAGTGTGGCAAGATTCCCTTAGGGTTGCCAACTTGTGACTCTCATTTTGAAGAACTAACCTTAGACAAGTGTGGCAATATTGTATGGCAAAGTGTGGCATGATTAGGTCTAGAACCAAACAGCCCCCATAGTACATGAGCACATCGTGTGCTCGGTCCGTCGTATTTTAACAATTGTAGGTACACCAGGTAGCCAGTGCTACTAGCCTACTAGTACTACCTAGCTCGGAATATACTGGTCTCAGCTCAAGATTCAAGAAGAAAGTGGACGCAAAAGTGGAGTTCTGGTCTGAAGTATCGCCATGCATGCATTATTTATGCTGTGACTCATCAGTCATCATCACAACTCAGCCTAGCTAGCTAGGGTCGGCCGAAATGCCATGAAGAGAAAATAAGGGACAGATTGAATGAACAACCGGGTGAAGAAGAAAAAGGAGCATGGAAAAGGTGGTGACCTTTTCAGTTGCGGGTGGAGCGGCAGCGTCGTCGACTCCTTTCTAGGCTTTGGCGAGTCGTAGCCGGGGACATGGCACTCATCATCATCATCGGTGCAGACTTCCGTGCCTCCTCCTTTTGGGTGTTCGTGCCCCTTCTGGCCCGACTGTTGCACAGCTTGCTGCATCCCTGCTCGATCCACCACAACATGCATTGGCAAAAAGGAATTAGTCAAGTGTGGAGCAGAGTAGCTGCATGCATGCATGCAACTCTTTTAATATTATTATATCGTGGCAAAGCATGCATGCACCAGTACGAATCGATAGCTTTTGTTGTGGCGGAGAAGTGTACCATGCATTTCACCCATGCACATATTCACACAGACGAATCTGCGTTATTATAGTGCATACTACTACACAAAGATTGCATATAACGACTATCAAGTTCCACAAGTATTTCACTTTGTTGCGGGTTCTGCTGGCTAATTACTTATTACTTGGACATACAGCAATGGTGCCCCATTAGCTATTTTCGGATGCTCTACCCAACAATCAATGGTCCACGTGGAGATTTCTTTTTATTTAATTAGTTATGCTCGCTTTTATTTTAATGATATTTTGGGAAAATATATAACGTTGGACAGCAGAAATAACTGAAATCCTATGTAGCATATGTGCAACTGTGCATATGTGGCCATATATTCATGCACGTAAATGTATACCTTGCATTCCAAGATCATTCCTCATGTTCCTGTACATCTGCTTCAAACGAACAGACGGCATTAATCATCAGTACGGGATCGAACTCCGTCCAACAAACAACCGGTCGAAGAACAAGAAGAAGAAAACGACACACTCCATTCACAATTTCACATGCAGGGCAAGCTCATGCCATGCATGCGTGTACAACACCCATGTGTACAAGCACGTAGCATAACTAGGATTGGATTAACAGACCTGCAGATGGCTTTTGACATGCGAAATGGTGAGCCCTCCAACCCCCATCACCTGCAGCACCCGCTTCGGCGTCGCCCCTGCAATGCAAGCACACATCGCGCGCGGGCGTTAGACCGATGCCATGCCAGCCCCAATGATCAGATGCGCGATGATGGAGGACGTACTGTCGTGGCCTCCGAGGCTGTGGATGGCGTGGACGAAGCAGCGGTGCAGGGCGCTCGTCCACCGGAGGCGCGGCACCTTGGACCGGTTGTACTGCCTCACCCCGCCGCCGCCGCCACCACCGCCGGAGTTCCCCTCCCTGCTGGCTGTTCTAGGCGCCATGGTCGTCGATCTGGCCTGCTAAGCTTGGAGCTTAATTAGATTATCTCAGCGGAAACACCAGCCGACACAACAAAGATCGTGTGCTTTGCCTGCCCGCAGGAGCTGAGCCCGTGGGTCGACCATGAGGGCCAGCTTATATACCGCTCCAACTAAACACCTCAGCAGCTCTCACAGTCACAGGTAGCAGCTACCCAACCAAGGAGGGAGAGGAGTACGGAGGAGTGTTGAATGCTGCTGCGTAGGAGAGCAGAGAGTGGGGGGGAGAGAACAGGAAGAAACAAAAGGTTGGGGACAAAGGAGGGGTTTCAGAGGGGTTGCAGAGCATATGCCTGCCTGCCTGCTGGCTGCTGCCATGCATGCCATTGCCATGGGGAGGGGATAATTATGAGATGGGGGCAGCGCTGTTGACCCGAGCGAGGGAGACGAAGACAGGGATGAGCAGAGCAGCCATGCCAAGCTAGTTTTCCGCCTGTGTTGTGTTCCCACTGACACGCACCTGGCTGGCTTGTCTTCCCTCCCTCTTCTTGCATGGTCTGCTTGCTATCTGTATGCATGAGCAACTTGGGCATATTCATTCCCTTGCAATTCGTGGCTCCCGGCATATACTAGCTTAAAAATATAGTGATCCAGATACATACGTTCGTATACTGTCGGGTGAATGGCGGTTTAGTCTACGTATCATCCGTTCGGTAACTTAATTAGAGGGTCTTCTTTTATGTAAAACCATGTCAGTTGGCGGTTTAGTCTACGTATCATCCTTTCGGTAATTTAATTAGAGGATCTTCTTTTATGTAAAACCATGTCAGTTCTAATTTGTTCTTGTTCTCCTAAGGTGTTCTTGTGGGCATATTGTTATGTACATGTGGGGTTTGTACTCAGTGCGGTGAATAAATTTCCAAAAAACACCACATTTGGGGACGCGAAAACAGAAAACCACCACCTTTAAAAAAAAATCAAAAAACATCATGTTTGTGCTGACAGTTTTCAAAAAACATTGACTGATTGATTTGACGCAGTTGAGTGAAAGTCTGACCGCTTGGGCCCGTTGTCAGGATCCATGTGGACAGGGGGAGACGGCGCCCATGACAGCCTGACATATGTATATGTTTAAGGCTTAATCCCCTGGGAATTTCTACATGGTGCACCCATTCAATGCATATCTTTGATGTTTGGTGAACACAACACCATGAGAAGCTGGAATGGATATGCATTGAGGTTGCTGAAAAATCAGAAGTGGGTCGGGTGGTGGTTGTAGGGTTATAGCTAGGTTTATGCAGATGCAAAAGGATGCGTCGTCCACTCGGAACAACCTAGAAAAGCTCAATCTTGTCACCGACCGTGACCTACAACCGTGATCCATGTGTAGTACTCCCTCCGTTCCGAATTACTCATCCTAGAAATGAATGTATTTAGATGTATTTTAGTTATAAATACATTTATTTTTATTCATTTTTGTGACAAGTAATTTCGAAGGGAGGGAGTACGAGATTGAGTTGTGTGCACTGAATGACTGGAGTAGTGCACATATATGCATGCATGTTGTGACTAGCTAGTGCGTACTACTAGCTAGCTGCATAATTTAAGCCCAGGTAGAATAAAGGTGGATGCTCGGTTGATTAGTCAGAGAGATGCATGGTTGATTAGTCATAAAAGGTAAAGGGTATGGTAGTAGCTAGGAGCACCTGCATGCAGTGTCTGGGCGTTCAAGGATTTGATCTCTGAATTTAGACTGGAAAAATAGTATAGTACCAATCAATTGCAAGAAAAGCTAGTCAACTTTTTATTTCTCCTTTTTTAGTCTTGGGAAAACCGAAAGCTTAGCTACGACACAAAGCTAGCGATTCTGTTGATGAAAGGGAAATGATAATTTGCACCATCATCAGCTAGTATCAACAAGAGCATGGTGGAGATCAGGTAGCATCATCATTACTACTCCCTTCTATCCATAATAAGTGTTGCAGTTTTTTTTTTCGAACCATGCAGGAGAATTGCATGTGACAATATAGAAGAAAACAAATACAAAGTCTTAAGAGTACAAAGACGACCCAACAGCGACAAAAAGGCAAAAACTAAGGACACAAGTGATCTTAGGAGAACAACGACCTCAGGCATTTAGCGCCCGCTTTAGACCGGTTGAGTGCGTCGCCTTTGATTTTGTCCAAAATACGATCAATGAAGCTAGCTTTGTTATCAAATACTCTACTGTTGCGCTTATTCCAAATTGTCCAAGCCACCAAGACGACAACACTATTCAACTTCTTAATCTCGCTTGAAGGAACATTCGTCCTAGCTGTTGTCCACCAGTTCACAAATGAGCTACCCACAACTGGAGATATATTAGGAAGACCGATCCAGTTCATAGTTGAGCACCAAATTATGCTGAATACAGAGCAGCCCACCAAAAGATGATCAACATCCTCCGCATCGGTGTTACAGAGGACGCAACTTTCATTATGGGGGAGATCATGCCTGGCTAAGTGATCTGTAGTCCAAAGTCGCTTGCGGACGGCAAGCCACACAAAAACTTTGCGGACGGTCCTCAAACCAGGCCTTATACGCTGATTTAGAAGAGAAACTACCAGAAGAACTTAACGACCAGTTCCAAGCGTCCTCTTGTCCTTGAATTAGCTGAACATCTTGTAAAGCTTCCAAAGGTCCAATAGTTGTATGAAATTGTTAATGGAAAGCTGTTGCTTGAAGTCTCTCAACCAACGACCATTTGTTAGCGCATCAGCTACCGTGCGCTTGGACTTGGTATGCTCAGGGACAGCCGCAACAATGTCTGGGGCAATGTCAGCAAGAGAGTAATCATCTAAGCATTTATCAAACCAGAATAGCGTGCACTCATCATTTCCCAAAGTTACATCAGCAGTAGTGTTGAAGATTTCCAAGTCACGGCTGCTAAGAGGAATGCCCAAATATTGCCAAGGCCTGCTCGGGTCCGCCCTAGCGAGCCACGCGCGCTGCAACCTCATTGTGGAGCTCATGGCTGCAGGACAAGTGATGTCGAGGCCTCCGGCTTCCTTCGGGCTACATATTGTATCCCACTTAACAGGGCAGTGACCACCAACAACGACTTCAGAACCTTTCCACGTGAAAGCTCGACGGACCTTGTCAATGGCTTTGAGAACCCAAGCCGATGGGTCGAGAGCAAATGAAAGATTGCAATAGCGGTAAGGACCAACTGAACAAGGATGAGACGACCATTCAGTGTGAGCAAGGCAGCGCGCCACGATGCAAGCCTAGATCGAATGATATCAAGCAATCTCTGAAAGTCTTCTTTCCTGGCTCTCTTGCAATTTAAGGGGAGTCCGAGATAAGTTATGGGTGGCTGAGTTGGCAATTAAGAAGGTTGCAGCAAGCATTGGCACCGTCCTCATCATAGAAAATGGGTGAAGTTGCAGTTTAGAACTGAATCGACAAGGAACAAGCGGAATAGATGAAGCATGGAAAGCGTACAATTGTTTAGACCTTTGATTTGAAGAGAAAACCCCCACGAAGTAATATGAAGGATGCATACACACGCACGGAGGACAAAATTACTGTTATGACCTATAAGGCTAACAAAATCCCGATTTGACCTCGTTTCAAAAGAAATTTCGATTCTGACCTTTTTAGGAGACGCCAACATCCCTGGCGTCTGGGTTGCGAAGCAGATGCCAGGGTCCCTGGCGTCTGGCCCCTGGCCCGCTCTGCTCGCCTGGCGTCTGGCCCCTGGCTCGCTCTGCTCGCCTGCCCGTTGACCTGCTGACGTGGCAAAGGGGCCAGACGCCAGGGACCCTGGCGTCTGGCCCCGGTAACTGGATAACCCGCGGGAGAGTGTGTGGGACCCACCCCACGCACTTTCCCCAATCCACAACCCGAGCTTGAAGAACACTTGGAGCTCTCATATTTAACAGTGTTTGCTACAAGTTGCTAAGCAAAAAAGATTGTGCAAAAACACCAGGTCCACACCCAGACGCCAAGGACCCTGGCGTCTGGATCACTTTGCTCGCGCAGGTGACCAGACAAGGTGTGTAGTGTGTCTGATGGACACCCAGACGCCACGGTCTCTGGCGTCTGCCTCCCACAGCCAGACGCCAGGGACCTTGGCATCTGGCTTGCTTTGCTTGCGCAGGTGACCAGACAAGCTGTCTGGTGTGTCTGATGGACACCCAGACGCCACGGTCCATGGCGTCTGCCTCCCACACCCAGACGCCAGGGACCCTGGCGTCTGGCTTGCTTTGCTCGCGCAGGTGACCAAACAAGCTGTCTGGTGTGTCTGATGGCCATCCAGACGCCAAGGTCCATGGCGTCTGGTGTCCAGAGAGCATTCTTGCAGTTATCGAAACAAACTAGAACAAGCTCATTGAAACAAACTACAACAAGCTCACTTCTTGCATACACAGGTTCACAGAATTCATAATAGTATGACAGGTTCATAGAACACAGAAGATAGCACATAAGACACCAAATGCGCGCCACCGTTATCGCCTCTCCCTTGCTGGAGCGGGCCAAACCGGAACAAGAAGCTCACTTCCTCCTTCCTCTCTTCACCATGGTTGTAAGTGTAGGCTCCTCCTCTTCGCTAGTCTCGTCCTCCTCCTCTTCGTTGTATGCCTCCTCCTCCGCCTCAGTGTTGGCCTCATATCTTTGCATTCTTATTGGGATAAGCTTATGAGGATACTCCGGACTATGGAATTGTGTGTTCCATGTCTTCTTTCTACCTTTCTTGCCTGGTCTCTTAGCTATGGCTTTGCCTTTCCTAGATGGTTGTGGAGCATTGCCTTGTGTTGGTTGTGTAGCCTGTGATGGTTGTGGAGAATCAACATCATACTCATGATCCTCTTCATGTGTTGCATCATACTCATGCTCCTCATGATGTGTTGGCTCCTCTTGATGTGATGGCTCCTCTTCATGGAACTCCTCCTCCATGTCCTCATTGTTCTGTAGATAACGTCGTCTATTAGCTGTGGCGGCGCGGCTACCAGGTGCATACACGTCACTGGACTGAGCACCATGGCAAGAAAGCATTGCTGCCATCTTATGAAACCGCTTCTTGAACTTCTGCAAAAATATGCTATGATATGAGATGCACATAAATAATCCGCGAAAAGAAACTTTTATAATATATTGATCACACCTCCATCGTGCTCCTAAGAGTCCTCTCAGATAATGCACCACCAGGTGGATGGTGCAACATTGGCATCGTTGATGCACAGAAGCAACTCTCTACCCTGCAATTCATGAACACACCAAACTTATGTATTTGAAAGAAGACAACATGATGCAAGTATGTTAGAAATAGGTCAAACAGACTACCATTTCATCATGCATCGGTGCATAGTCAACGTGAGCCCCTCTGGTGTCTCTCACAGCCATGTTGAAGGTTTGATAACCTTGTGCAGTCTCCGGGTCTTCAGGCACCAACTCCGACCACTCCTCATGAGTCCAACCAGGCTTCAGCTTTAACCGGTAACGATCCGCATACACACTTGGTACTTCTGATATGCTGACTGATTGTGAGGTCTATTCTCTGATTGCACTAACGTGTCTCTTTGATTCCAAATTTTTATCCACGCACGGTGTTTGTTTGCCCAATCCGATATATCCTGATTGTTCCTTTGATCGAACCTACAAATGATGCACGAGGCAAAGCATTAGCAAACATTGACTTATTCAATTCTCTACTACATACTCAATGCATGCTTGCTTACCGATGCAGAGATAGAATTTTCTCCTTGCTCTCCTCAATTGGAATACCTTGTCTTCTTCCAAATTGTCTTGCCACACGGTCTACAAAGTGCCACTCGACTGCGAAGAAGCATATCATTGGGCACCTCGCCTGCCAAAGATGGCTATCACGCGTGCACATCTCATTAAGATCAAAGTCACGATCTTCCACATAAGGCAACCAATATACCTGCAAAACAAAGAGATACATTGTTAGCTACATAAGTTTCATTCTTGACTAAATTTTATCTCATCGAACTTCTCAAAACCTGCTCAGCAGTCAAGGTGTCCAGCTCGTTCATATAGCACTTGTATCGCACATGCGAGCTTCCTGTGTAGACTGTCACTTGTTCCCAATAGTAAGCAAGCGTAGGGCGCCGATAGGGATCATCATCATGCAACCCGTCATGATTACCCCGTGGGTTTGCCATGAGGGGGTTCTTGAAATCGGGCCGTCCAACCGGGATCCGCTCCCACATCCACACGGATAGACTCCAAACAAACCCAGACAATGAGGATGTATCTCCCTTCCTCCGACACGCCAAGTCAAGCTGCAATCAAACAAAAATGTTAGATATGGAGGCGCATGACAAATGCAAGAAAAATGGTTGCAAATATCTCTTACCTGGCGATACAAATATGCTAGTGCGGCCGAACCCCAGCTATACTGGGTATCCCAGTTATTGAGTAGCTCCAAGAACATCCAGAGGGCTGAGTTCCCGGTTGCATCTGAGAAGACTACCTTGGTTAGTACATACCAAAGATAGGCCCGCGCGTACTGCTGCACAACCACATCATTGGCACCTTGAGGGCATGGATCGGTGTTTCCTCTGACCAGTTTTAGCCAGGAATGCCTCACTCTTGCGGTATCGGCCTTGCCTTCCTGAGGGCCGTCGGGCTCAACACCAATTAAAATGCCAGTCCGTTCTCGCCAATTACCAACGCTCACACGACCGGTAACAACTTGTCCGTTGATAGGAAGGCCGCTTATCATAGCCATGTCCTGTAGGGTCATCGTCATCTCCCCACATGGAAGGTGGAACGAGTGAGTCTCCGGCCTCCAACGATCCACAAGTGCGGTCAGCGCCGCGTGGTTCACCGGCGGAGCGCGTCGCTTAAATTGCAACACGAATGGAAGAAGACCCAATCTCCGAATGTAAGGCTCGTACCGCGGGTCGTAAGTAAAGTCATCAGCGGAATGACCCCTCATGCGCATAGCAACTACAAGCTGCAAATAAAGTGATGTTTTAATCAATACAAGAACACAAATGAGAAACAACAAAAATTGATAAGTCTTGCTTCTTACATCTCCCTTCTCAATGGCACGAGCACGATGCTCCTTATCCCACTCATCGATTAATCCGGCATACCAAGGTCCATCATCATCCGCCATCCTATAAAACAAATCACAAACATATATGAATACATGAACAATATAAAACAATACAATTTTCTTCTCCAAGTTATGCCATATGAACAAACCATTCTTCTCAAACATAACCACATCATTTTCTTCTTCTTCATATGCACACATAATTCTTCTCAAACATACCAACATCATCTCAATCAAATAAATTTGTCAAATAATATGGTGTCACATATGCAAATACATATCATCTAGAGTACCAAATTTCACCATATCTTTTGCGAATATAGTATGCCAAAAATAGGATTATCTACACATACACACATCATCTATCAAACCAAATTATCCAACAAGTCTATTTTACATATAAAAATCATGTATTCATCACCCCTCTTAGTTCAAAAAAAACCTATGGACAACATATACACAAAACGGAATTGATTTTGCCTACATGTTCAACTACACATCATCTACTGCCTACCAAATCATCTATCAACTACAAACAATTTCCTAAAACAAAGAAACCATCTACTTATCTAACATCACCTAGTGTTGAATAATGCATCCAACAAAAGAGGGGAAAACAAAAACAAATTGGAGGGAATGGGGGAGAATACCTCAAAGAAGCTTGGGGGGGGTCAGATCTGCGAGTTGAGCGGTTAATGGAGTAGATCAAGGGGGGGGGGGGGGGGGGGTGGTGGGAGGGAGAGAAGGGGCGACGAACAGCCCTCTGTTCTTGAACCAGCGCCAGAGAAGTTGAGATGGGGATGGGTGGGCGCCCCGCGCCGTTATCCAGTTACCGGGGCCAGACGCCAGGGTCCTTGGCGTCTGGCCCCTTTGCCACGTCAGCAGGTCAAACGGGCAGGCGGGCAGTGCGGGCCAGGGGCCAGACGCCAGGATCCGTGGCGTCTGCTTCGCAACCCAGACGCCAGGGATGTTGGCGTCTCCTAAAAAGGTCAAAAACGAATTTTTTTTGTAAGCGAGGTCAAATCGAAATTTTGTTAGCCAGAGAGGTCATAACAGTAATTTTGTCCACGCACGGACAGAGATGAGAGGGGGGAATGGGCAGGGCTACAGGAGGCAGGTAGTGCTGGTGGAGCTGCACGCGCCAGCATCATTGCATGCAGGGCAAAGCAAGCGGATCATACGGCTCATCATGGCCTCGCACCCTACACCCACTGATCCTCTACGCCGATGCCACTGACATGCATGCATGCGGACACCCATGCACCGTCGATTTCTTGCTAGTAGTACCAGCGCACTACTAGGTAGTGCCCTCCATTTCTTTTTAGTCTGTATATAAGATTTAGTCAAGATCAAACTTTGTTAACTTTGCCTGAGTTTATAGAAAAAATATCAAGATTTACAATATAAAATCAATATTTTTAGATGCATCATGAAATTGATTTTCATACCATATAGCTTTAGTATTGTAGATATTGATATTTTTTTCATAAAGTTGGTCAAAATTTACAAAGTTTGATTTTGATCAAATCTTATATGCATACTAAAAGGAAACAGAGGGGGTTCTACGTACTCAGCGAACTGTCAAAGCCTGCACCGGTCGGTCTAGCCAACAGATTAACCATTCAGATGCATGTTAAGTGCTAGTTCATGACCACATTGCTACTCCCTCTGTTCCTAGATATTTGTCTTTTTTAGAGATTTCAAATAAACTATCACATACGGATATATAGACATATTTTAAAATGTAAATTCACTCATTTTGCTTTGTATGTAGTCATTTGTTGAAATCTTAAAAAAACAAATATTTAGGAACGGAGGGAGTACTTGCGGCCGTCGAAAAGGTGGGAAGAGAACCATGCGCATTGCAAATGACCGGGTTGCCGCATCCAATGGTGACGGTTAACTTACCACTAGCGCGCACACACACACTAGCTACTTGTATATATGTGGTGGCTGCATTATGCGCGTACGTAGAGCATCCGTTCTGAGAGAGATGGGGCCGGGTGAGAACGAAGGGAGCTAGCTAGGTTGGTTGCTGGGATTGACCGGCGCATGCCATGGATATCATGGAGCACATAACTTGATGCCTCTGCGCGCGTCTGTGTGCATGCTGCTCCTGGTCGACCATGGATGGGGGGGGAGACGTCAATATGGTACGTACGTACGCACAGTTACAGTGTAGTGGTGCCTACTGTACGCGTATCAGTCTGTGACAAGGAGACCATCGATGCACAAGGCCGGCCACAGTCGCCATGATGGACACGAGGGTGGAAAAAAATCCATGGTGGTTGAAGGGCGTCGGATTAGTCCACAAGGTGAACGAGAGGTGAATTCTCCCACGGGAGAAAGAGAGAAAGGCAGGCGACGATGGCACCTAGCCAACTATTGTCGGGTCGGCAAAGCTAGCGCGTCTAGGCCCGAGCTTTTCTGCACCCGACAAACAGTAAATTAAAAAAAATGCATCAAAGATTATCGGGCGCGCGTTCAAATTTTCGTAGTGTTTGGACATTTGAGGAGCTCTAGGCTAGGCCAAGAGAAAACAAAACAAAATCGTCGAACGATATTTCTTCTTACCATGTTCAAGCCATTATTGGATGGACAAAGCTAGCCAGCCTGTTTTTGTACCAGGAGCAAGAAAAAGGCCAGGACAGTCGATCGGGGAACAAAACAAAGAGGTGTGAGAGGCGGGGAGAATGATGAGATGGCTGAGACGACGGGGAACAGTGGCGAGGCGAGGGCGGGACAGTCGCCGCACAATGCCGGTAGGCAGGCACAGTACTAGTGTGGCATCATTCCAAGGGGCCAGGGCATGCATGCATGCAGACGGGCACACAGTACTAGTGCCCTACTCCTACTTACTCAACACTCCGATTTGCTGCTCCCACGTCCATGATTCTTCGTGTCTCCGCCGACCCCGATCGATCTCCCCGTCGTCCAATGCGCACGCACGCACGCACGCCGCTGCTGCTAGCCTAGCTTGCTTGCTAGCCTATCGTGGCTATGGCTAGCTAGATGCCGCCGGGGCCTCAGAGCCCCTGGGATGGTACGTACTACGAACCACACATGTGCGCGCCTCTGGTTTCTCCGTGCGCCATCATCATTCCCTTGCCCCTGCCCCTGCCCCCGCCCGCGCCTGCGGCATTGCATGTGTCCGCCCAGCGCACGCATGTGCCGGTGGACACGCCGGCGCAGCGCACTGAAGAGCGGCGCTCGTTGCCGACGTCAATGTCTTCGTCGACGCCGTGGCGTGTCCGACTGGTTTTCTCTTGGTCTCGCTCGGAGTCGGAGCTGCCTTGGAAGAGCCTAGGCGGCAATGGTCGACCAGAGCTGTCTCGTCGATGCTCCTGGTAGCCAACTGTTTGGCATAGATCGACGCGGACTTGATGCAGGTTGTTGCGGCGTGTGCCTCGCTGATGGGGATTTGCGGGTGGAGTCGGAATCCCTAGCTCACAGAGGAGTGATGACGATAACACCTGTAGTCCGCTTTGATGGTGCTCCTCTTTCGGCGGCGTGTGTGAGTCTAGTGTGGATAGCCGGGTTGGCCAGTGATGCCCCTTCTGTGGGATGTAACGGTCTTCACCTAGTTTTCCGCAATTAACCAGGCAATTTTTTTATTTTTATTAATGAGATGAAGCAAAGTTTTTGCATCAATTTCGAAGAGAAAAATGTCTTCGTCAACCTCGGTTCGCTGGTGACCAACATGCATCAAAAATGGCTTGGCCAAGACATGAAAAACATCCCAGCATATACTCCCTCCGTCTCAATTTAATTGTTAGATACAGATGTAATCTTCTTTCCTTTTTAACATCAAAAGATTTTGATATGGATGTATCTAAACATATTCATGTTTTAGTGTTGTCTAAATCCAAGATAGGTAATTTCTAGACAAATCCAAGAAAAGTAATTTGGACGAAGGTTGAATGTGGCGAACACCATCATAATTTCGTTTGGTCGGAGCCCACCAACTACTAGTAGTATAAGAAATAAGGCCCGAGTATGTGCACATACAACTTGCTCCCGTATATAACAGACCAATACGAGTAACCACGACAACTCCCACGGTGCACTGCTGACAAGGCTCGAACGGGAAGAACCTGTGGCTCAGAAGGTTAACATAGCAGCAGTTCATAAGCAAAGATATTCATGTTGTAAAATAGGCTCCTACTACATCAAGGCAGATGCAAAAGCAGAGGCCATGCACTGCATTCAAAACTTCAAGCCTGCCATTTCACTCGTCGAGTATAGGAAGACAGCTGGTTCCTTATTCCATCAAACTTAAAACTTGAACCGAAGGAGGGAAGGCGGAGGGGAACAAGACAAGAAAGAAAGAGTTAACTTTATGCCGAATTCAAACAGATGTTTCGTTCATACAAGAACAACATTCATGATCCTTGCGAGCACAGCGCCCTTCGAGCTCTAGCCACCAACCCGTCCTGCACATCCAAAAGGAATCCATTATTCGTCAATTGGGAGTATGATGATTTAGTGACGAATATGCGCTGCAGAAAAATACAATCAAGCGGACTTTCAGACAGGAAATGTCATCACTGAAGGGTAAAAAAAGAACAGAGCCACATTTTCTGACCCAGATTCAGGCCAAAATGTTAGCCTCATGCAGGGAAGAAACTCTTTTCCCAAACATTAACCATCTAACACATACCACCAGTAGACATCAAAGGGCGTAGTGATGAATTTACATGGGAGACAAACCCCTCAGAAGGTCATTGTCATTTAGGAGAATGAGATAACAGAGCAACACCTATCAATTTTGGCCTGAATGGACCGACACCCCGTATACCCGAAATGAACAGTCAAAGGCGACAAAACCTGATGGACAGCATAGAAAGGATTGCAAATGCCAAAAACCTTCACATCAAAATGTCATGATGCACCAAGTCCGAAGGAAAGAGTACCCCACATACAGTATAAGTGCAGGGATTCCTTTGCAGTTATTATTAACAGAACGAAAGAGCCTTGAACAGCCAAAGGACACTAGTTGTGGTATGCCATTATACTCTGTCCTTTGCTTCTTGCTGTCACAGGCTGCAAACAGAATCATCGGACAAGATTGCAGAACTGCTAAAAAGACATGATTTACAGTGGACGGTTTGCAGCCATATGGGCTAGATCAGACCAAAAGATTCCTTAAATATCACATCCGTTGTGTTTTCAACATGTCACAGGTAAGCACAGGACTCCCGATGCAAATGTAAGGTAACACTGAAGTCTATTTCTTTGAACAAGATGTCATGATGGTTTCTTGCATGAGTTAGACAGGTTACTCGTGTGCAGGGATTCCTTTGCAGTTACTATTAATGGAACAAATTAGCCTGGACCACCCAAAGGACACTAGTTGTATGTACAACATTATTCTGTCCCTCGTTTCTTGTTGTCACAGGCTGCAAACAGAATTATCAGACAAGATCGTGCGTGGAGCTGCTAAAAGGACAGGATTTACAGTGGACGGTCTGCAGCCATATGGGCTAGATCAGATCCGAAAGATTCCTTAAATATCACATCCATTGTGTTTTCAACATGTCACGGGCTAGCAAAGGACTCCTGGTGTAAATGTAAGGTAAAACTGAAGTCTGTCTTTGAGCTAGATCTCATGATGGTTCCTTGCATCAGTTATACAGGTTACTCGTGTTAAGTTGGAAGTACAGGGATACTTTGCAGTGGCCTCAAGCACCCAAAGGACACTAGTTGTACGTATGGCATTATTATGTCCTTTGTTTCTTGTTGTCACAGGCTGCAAACAGAGTTAACAGACAAGACCGTGGAACTGCTAAAAAGACATGATTTACAGTGGACGGTTTGCAGCCATATGGGATCAGATTCAAAAGGTTCCTTATATATCACATCCGTGATATTCTCAACATATCATGAGTGGGCAAAGAACTTGACTGACTGCAAATGTGAGGTAAAAACTGAAGTTTCACATATGTTCATTTCTTTTGAGCTACTTCTTATGATGGTTTCTTGGATGAATTAGAAAGGCTACCCCTGTTAAGCTTAAGTTGGAGAAGCTTCTAAAACAAAGCAAGTGACTTAGCTAGAAGCAGACAGAACTAATAACTAATTGTACAGCACAAATATGAATCATCACCAGAATAAAACAAAGCAAGCTATGGTGTTTCTCACTTGATTAACTAGTTCAACAGGTGACCATGTGGCATCTAACTTTTGGTGGCAATTTTTCAGTGTAAAAATCTAAATCATTGAATTGGATATGACAACATATTTGCAGAAAGAAAAGAAAAGATCCGAATGACAATTTTCTCAGCTGTGTGACCTTATGTTTTTTTCATTCTTTGATTTGGCTTTGCTGTATGCCAGTATATTGACAAGCTGCCTATATCTGTTGGCATTTGACCTCAAGTATGTGTTTCCTGGTGACTGTGAACAGTGGCGGACCCAGGAATGAGCTTAGCCAGGCCGAAACATTTAAGGTCTAAAATTTAAGTTACAAATGCAAGTCTACTCAAGCAAAACTCATGAAATTCAACTACTAAGAACATGAAAAGGCATAAAACAACCAGGAGAACAACTAACATACTATTGATGCTTGAAATACTCACTTGATACCACAGTACGACAAGGAGCGGGCGGCGCGGGAAGCAGCAGCCTGGAGCAGGCGGTGGTGCAGCAGGCAGGAGTGGCATGGAGCAGCAGGAGGGTGCAGCACCGCACGGAGCGGCAGCGCGAGAGAGTGGATTAGGGCTCAGGAAGTTGGCCGACTCAGGAAGGGGATGATTTGGGGGAGAGGCCTAGATTGTTTTGGTGTCTGGTTATATTTTTAGTGAACCTGCTAACAACTTTATTTATCAAAAGAAATTATAGCAGTGATGCAAATGGGTCATGAGGAACCCCTAGCCAAATATGACGATATTGATCTGAGTGCCAGAATTTTACTAGCTTGTGTGCCTCACAAATAGCACTACGACCTATACCTTCTCTCCATGCTGGCATTTTTTTGATTCAGAGACCGTCCGTGGTGGCTGCCTGGCTGCACGTGGACGTGACGTCCGATCCACGTTGGGCCTTAAGTTCAATCACTCCAGCCCAAGCCCAAATACCTTCTCTCCCTAAACCTCACGTACCCCTTCATGCGCAGAGGTCGCATAAACAGGCAAACAGCAGCGCTGCCGTTCCCCACCGGAGGGAAACTGAAAAGACCAGCTCGACCCAGTGGTAGATCCGCCACTGACTGCGAAATGCATCGTGTTTAACTATAGTGAACCCTTTGTTCTTCCAGTTTCAATAGTCTACGTGAAAATATACCTCGTCTTCTTGGTTGTTTTGAGTTCATAAATCATATTGTTATCTAACCAGCTCGATGAATAGGTGAAGGCACAACTTTATTTAGAAACCAGTACATATATCTGTTGATTTCTGGTTACATTCAGTAGCCCGGACCATTCTCACACTTCCTGTTCTTGCTTGAATTAATCAATTCAATGCACCTAATGCATCTGCCTTACATTACCTTTTGATAACTCATTTACTTCATAGTTGGTATGCAATCAACCGTGAGATTTTATACGAATTCTAGAGTTCTTTATCTCTCTATTGAAATGGACGACGCTAAAAAAGATCCCTGTTTCTGTTTCCATTTATTGAATGGAGGCCCTGTTAGCCTGTCTATGGCAATGGAGAGCTTCTCAACTAGTTGTAGTTGCTAGTAAATCACTAACCGCAAAATGTCACCTATTGATGCAGACACAGAGACTGAGATAGTAAGGTAGCAAGTTTGTTGATGAAGCTTTTCTTTTCTAATTCAACACATAATCAGAACAGATAGCCCCTCTGCTGCTAAGACTAGTCTAAAATTGTAATGCTTCACTGGTGCTACAAAAAAAGAATTCCAGAATAGATTATGAATTAGTTTTGAAGCTCTACAAAAATCCACAGGCCAAACAGCAGGAATTCATGTTAGCTTTATTTACACCTATGTAATCCTTTTTCGCATTTCAAAAGCTCTATAGCCACAAAATATTCACATTTGACAACTCAACAGAAGTATAAAACTCCGGAATGAATAATCCACAGGCCAAACACACAGGGATTCGTGTTAGCTTTACACCTATGTAATCCCTTTTTGCACTGTCAAAGCACTGTAAGCTCGAAACATTCACAATTCACAACTCAAAAAGTACAAACTGCAGAATAACAACAGAAATGGACGGAGCAACAGTGAAATGCAAGGATATGGCATGAAAGCGGATCCCAGATCCCCTGCATACATCGGTTTACAGATCTAGACTCTAAACGTGTGCCTGACTCCCGTGAATTTGAGTCGAACCCGACACAATCGTCTCGCAATCGGCTATAGGGGTCAACTACCCTACCGCAAACCCTAGCTATTCATCGAACTCCGCCCAATCAACCTAATTAATTTTCACGCAATGCCTCGGAAGGAAAATAAACGGTGGGAAGGAGCGGGCGGTTCACCTGAATCTGACGGATCAGGCGAGCTTGGCGGTGGAGGGGGCGAGGGGCACGCCGATGGTGACGCTGCCCTTGACCTTGGCGCCCGCCTGCGCCTCGCGGATCTTCTGCATCTGGAGCATCCGCTCCATGACGAGCTCGTACTGGCACTTCTCGTAGGAGTGGCGCTCGGGCTCGCACTTCCAGGGGAGGTAGAACTCGGCGACGCGGCACTTGTTGAGCGGGATGAGGAGGTGCGCGCACTGGTCGCGGTAGGGGATCGGCAGGCGCGCCTCCGCCATCTCCGCCTGGGTCGCGATCTGCGGCTTCGAGGTGCCCAGCTGCACGCCGGCCGCCGCGGCCGCCTCTTCCATCTCTCACCTTCTTCTCTCTTCTCCGCTCCGGCGAGGTCGCCGATGGGCTGTGCGGGTGCGGGCTCGGTGCGGCGCGTGGTTCGGGCGAGAGAGTGGTGGTGGGTTCGGGCGTCGCTCTGGAGTTTTGGACTGTGGGTGTTGTTGTCTGGGTTCGGGCGGGCTCGAGTCGGGGCCTGGGACTGGGAGTTCTTCTAGGCCGTTAAGGAGTTCCTTCTGCTTCTCTACCGCGGCCTTTTAACGGTTGCATGTATTTTAAATAATTTGCTTCTGGAGTATTTTTTTTGAGAGAAAATACTGGAGTTTTAAAATGTCTTGTTGCGAAAATGCTTTGCACTGTATTTTAGTTTGACTAGTCAATTGTCTGTGCGTTGCAATGGGTAAATAAACATTCTAGCAGATTAGGCTATGACTGCACGTCTATTATTATATTTTGTGCTAAAATCTTAGCAATCACCATGATTTACGTGTCATCTTATTGTCATAAGTACTTACTTGGTAAGAACTTATTAACTTACGTAAGAAAATAAATCACCATGATTTATCTGCCATCTTATTGTCAAGTACTCTCCATGTTCCATAATATAAGACGCTATTACATTTAATATGTGAGTATATTGGATTTATCCCGTAATATAAGACGTTATTACAATCAATATGTGATTATATTGGATTTAATAATGTCTTATATTATGGACGGAGGGAGTACAGTATTGGTAAAAATTTCTTGACCTTCCAAAAATATAATTTAATTTTGGTAAATTGGGACGATTGAGTCGGTTTTTAGGGAAAATAGATGAGAGAAAAATCAGAGACGGGGGAACAAATCAAAAGAGAGGATGGAGGGGGAACATACATAAAGAGATTGGAGGAAGGAAAGGGTGAAATAGGAAGTTTATTTTTTTTAATAGTATAGTATAATACAATAACAATTATGTTGTGTAGAACATGAATATTTAAAGTAATAATATGAGAGCTAAAACTGAAAATACATATGATTTATTGTGTTTGATCATATCCATAAATTGAAAGATTTTGCTAAACCTTTTTATGAATAAGAGCACTGTATTTCCCCACTTTATGCTTAAGTTATTGCCTTTCCCACTTGAAAGAGATGCTAGAGCTTGTAATTAATTGCCAGCTGGAACTATAACAAGTTACCAAGATTGTCTCTTTGCTTTCATGAAAAGATTTATGTCATTACATAAATCTCATGTTGTGGTTAGAGACATTCATGTTTTTTCTTAGAAATAAAGGAAATGCTACCAAAATATAGAGTAGTGTGGTAGCATCGCCAGGTTAGGTCGAAATCTGGGGTGTCACATTGTCGGAGTAAATGACCACAAGTAGCCCCATCAGCTCCCCATGATATTTCAAGACATCGGAGCCGGCTGCGCCCCTCAAGCATCAAAGACAAAGGACCTCCTTCTTATGGTCGGCTGGTCCAAGCGGCCGGCTGCAGGAAGGCGGCAAGGCCCAAAGAGCGGCCCCGGCGCGGGCCGACTCCAAGATGGCGGCCACCAGAGTGGCTGACTCCTGACAGGCGGCCACCAAAGCGGCCGACTCCTGACAGGCGGCTACCGAAGCGGTCGACTCCTAGCAGGCGGCCCACTCACGTGCCCTCAAAGTTTGCACTCACATAACGACGACGAGACAGGGCGTGGCTACAACGCAGCCTGCCACCCCCGAATCCAGGGACGGAGGTGGCCACAGTGCGGTGTACCGGCAGCCATCCCTAGCCCGGTGCAGTACTGTTGACACGCTGCTCATGACATCATCCATGGCAGAGGAAGCCATGCTCCCACGACGTGCTATCGGTACGGCCCGCGGGCGGCGGGCCCTACCTGTCTGTGAGATGACCGAAGATGGCATGCCTTGACCAGTCGACGTGGGGAGAGACCAACTCCCAGCAGCCGGCCCTCCCCTTTCCTAGAAGTTTGTGCGCCATTAATCAGATAAGGTGGGGAGTGGCTACAGTGAACGCCCACCAGGCGGCGGTACTGTAGCCACGCTCCCTCCAACCAAGCCCTCGTCATCAGAGGCAGGGCTACAGTGATGAGCAGCCGATAGAACCCACAAGCGGCGGGCCCTACCTGTCGGCTGAGAACCAGGCAGCCGGCGGGACCCACCAGGCGGCGGGCCCCAGCAGCCGGCGGAGAAGCCGACGACCATAGACACTAATGGCCCGGGCCTACACCCGGCCGGATTACCATTGTACCACTGGGGGTAGGCCTATATAAACCCCCCAGGGCACCCATGCAAAGGGTTCAGCCTCTTAGAGATTACACACACGTAGAGAGAGGAGTAGAGCTAGCCTTGCCCTTCTTCCTCGTCTAGCCAGACAGCTCAAGGAATAATCTTGTAGCTACTTGTCGATCCAGTGATCATGCAGAGACCCCGCAGAGCAGGACTAGGGGTGTTATCTCCTAGGAGAGCCCCAAACCTGGGTAAGATGCGTCGCGTGCATGTTTACGTCTGATCCCGTTTCCAGGCACCGGAGACGTTTTACTAGCTCCCACTATGATTAGCCATCCTTTGGCATATGTCGCACTGTGATGCCCCCGATTCACTCATACACTAATCATACACGCAAAATGTGTACGATCAAGATCAGGGACTCACGGGAAGATATCGCAACACAACTCTAGACACAAATTAAAATAATATAAGCTTTATATTACAAGCCAGGGGCCTCGAGGGCTCGAATACACCAACTTGAATACAAACGAGTCAGCGGAAGCAACAATATCTGAGTACAAACATAAGTTAAACAAGTTTGCCTTAAGAAGGCTAGCACAAAAGCAACATGATCGAAAAGGCAAGGCCTCCTGCCTGGGAGCCTCCTAACTACTCCTGGTCGTCGGCGGCCTCCATGTAGTAGTAGTAGGCACCCTCGGGTTTGTAGTAGTCATCGTCGAAGGTGGCATCTGGCTCCTGGACTCCGTCATCTGGTTGCGTCATCCGAGAAGAATGGAAAAGAGGGAAAGAGGGAGCAAAGCAACCGCGAGTACTCATCCAAAGCACTCGCAAGCAAGAATCTACACTACATATGCATCGGTATCAATTGAAATGGGTTGTATCTGTGGACTGAATTGCAGAATGCCAGAAGAGAAGGGGGAAAGCTAGTCCTATCAAAGACTAGCATCTGCTGGAAACCACCATCTTGCAGCAACATGAGGGAGTAGAGTAGTATAACATAAGTCATATTTATGTTGTTGTATCAACGCTCCGGGATCCTTTCTCGACTCTCGAAGCAACATATACAAATCATGCCTCAGCATCCAGTTCTAGTTGTATCGACCGGGATACAACTCTGAGTGTCCGTTACCGTAGGACAGGCTATCGATAGATGTTTTCTTCCCTCCAGGGGTGCACCAACTTACCCACCATGCTCGATTAACTCCGGCTAGACACACTTTCCTGGGTCATGCCCGACCTCGGCCAAACAATACGCCGCAACCCGACCTAGGCTAAATAGAGAGGTTAGCACGCATGACTAAACCTATGCCCCCAGGGGTCATGGGCCATCGCCCCGGGAACTCCTGCATGTTGCGTACGCGGCTGGTGAGCAGACCTAGCTACCTCCTTAAAAAGGCAGGAGCTTACGCAATCCAACCCGTCGCGCGCCGCTCAGTCACTGACGTCTATTAAGCTTCGGCTGATGCATACGATGCAGAACGCCCATACTATGCCCACATGATGGTTAGTGTTATCAGGCCAGAGGCCCCTCGGATCAGATATCCAAATTGTAGTGGATTAGGAACGCGCGGTAACAAGCAGAGACTCACGAAAGATGTGACCCCGTCGCCCCGTCTCGAGGCCTTGTGGCAAGGGCTAAGAATGCCCGTCCACGCCTCATAATTATCTCGTGGGCACCTTCCAGGTCAACCCGACTCCACATCACTCGTAAGTAAGCTCGTGCGGGTACCCCTAAGGGCCGACCCGTCCTTACTAACATGGTTCAGTGTAAAGTCATAGTAACCATAGTAACTGTGTGTCTAACACCAAGGGGGACCCTGAGGAACCACCCTCGATGGATTCCACTCGATGTAATCATCAAGGTGAACGTAAGAGGAATCATCCTCAAGGTTCACACTTGAGGGGTTGCACGACAGAGTCGTATCAGAAGTGGTTAAGGAGGAAATCACCCTCGATGACCATGACTGAATAGCTACACTACAGAGATCTCATCAGGAGTTATGTATGAGGTTCCACCCTCGACACTCGATGGTAACTCTGTAGAGTCGATTAACAAAAGGGGTGTGATGTGATGTGAGGTGTCGGGCTCTGGTCGCTGATCACGTTGATCGAGTCATCGATGATGAAGCAGGGGCAACAAGGACCAGGTGGGGGTCACTGATGGATCACTAACCAACCTATACTAAGTAGTTTAGGATAAGCAGGTAGGTAACAATAAGCAGGTTACAAAAGCAGGCTATGCATCAGAATAGGAGCAAACAATAACAGTAGCAAAATCTAATACAAGCATGAGAGAATGGAATGAGCGATATCGGGATGATCAAAGGGGGGACTTCCCTAGAAGCTCCGCTAAAAGGGAAGAACGATCGTCCTCGACGTAGTCGATCACCGAGGCATCATCGGCCTCAGGGTCTACCGGAGAGAAGAGGGGGAAGAAACAATAAACATAAAGCAAGCATAGCATTACAAGGCATAACATGGCAATATGTTGTGCCGGATGTGACCTAACGTATGGCTACACGATATGGGTGAAGGGGGAATTCAACCAGGAAGGTATTCTCGGTTCCGAACCTGTGTCAGACTGATAACCGAAGGGGGAATGTTCCATGTTCAGTTAGTTAGAGGCATTTGACAGGTAAATGGACTGTGTATTCAGATTCGTCTCGTCGTTCTGAGCAACTTCATATATAAAGTTTTTCGATCCAAGCTACGGTTTATTTTCTACAAATTTTCAAAGTTTTATACATTTTTTGAAATTATTTAAATTAATAGAATTAACAGAAAAAGAATATGACGTCAGCATTGCGTGTGGATGATGTCAGCAGTCAACAGACTCGCTAACCAGGTCAAAACTGACCTATGGGTCCCAACTATCATAGACAGAGGGGCTAACAGAGTCTTATTTTAACTAAGTAGAGTTAATTAGCTACAGGACCCCACCTGTCAGTGACTCATTAGTTTAGCTAATTATTTTTATTTAGGAAAATGTTTTAATTATGTTAATTATGTGGGGGGCTCGCGTGTCAGTGGCACTGAGTGCCCAGTCAGCATAGTTGACCATGGTCAACATGGTCAACTGGGTCCAAGGGGCCCACAAGCAGCGACCTAGAGGCGGGCCTCGCTGGTGCCAGGTCAGCACCGGCGCCGGAGCAACGCTGGCGACCATTTCGCGTGGCGGCGTGCGGCGGACATCGCCGAAAATCGCGCAGAGAGCACGGGAAGGGTCGCGCGTGGGTGCGTTGGAAAGAGCGTGCGACGGAGAGGCGATCTGCGGCGGTGGTGTGGCCGGAGGAGCACCGTAGCAACGACGGTGAGCTTATCAGCGGACGGCGGTGCTCGGGAGCGATGATGATTGGCGATGCAGACGTGCTAGCGAGCAAATAAATGGCCAGACGACCTCTATGCGTCGCGACGAGCGTGACGATGGGATGCACGGGACCCAAAGGTCACCGTGGCTACACCGGCGACGAGCGCGAGCGGCGGAGTGTTCGGTCGTCGGTGGCATCGGTGTCTATGAAACATGGGCGAGCTAACGGAGAGGGGGAGGAGAAGCGGGAGCTCACATCGGAGCCGTAGGGAGTGGCAGTGAGCTCGGGGAGGGCGCGAGGTAGCCGGAATTGGCGACGAACATCGACGATCCAAAGGTTGAAGACGAGCTCGTTTCGGTCGGAGTAGAGGCACTACACTCGATCCCGATGTCTTAGGCGACGTAGACGATGACGAGGAAGGCGGTGAGCACCAGATCGAGGCGCGGGAGGCACGATGGCCACGGAATCGAGCAGCGACAGTGGCGACGGCTATGTTTGGGTGGGAACCCAAGCGAGAGGGGGAGGCCAGAGGAAAGGGGATCTGAGAGGGGGGCTACGAGGAGAGGGGGAGAAGAGTTGGTGGAGGTAGGTGGGGAAGGACTCGAGGAGCCGGAGGGGGTGCTCTTGTCCCCTCCCTCGTCGTCAACGGCGAGGCGGTCCGGGGCGACCGCGCCCCTATAGCGACAGCGCCAGGGGAACAGGAGAAGGCGACCGGGGGGGGGGGAGTGGGCTAGCTGCGCCGCCTGTTAGTCCAAGGCCTAGTGGGGGAAAACAGGGGAAGTTTTCTCTTTTATTTAAATAGCTTTTGCTTGTCTGTTTTTTTTATTTAATAAACAGAGATGGGTAAAAAAATTGGGCATGCTATTTACTTTGGAAAAACATGGGAAGTGCCCCTTTTAGTCCCTGGTGATCTTAGACAGTGTCAGCAATATTTTGGAGACCAGAAGAATTCATTTGGTATTTTTCATAAATAGGATAGCATTTAAAAATTCTGGATTGGTGCTGTTATAATTGCTAATGCTCATCTTTGCACAAAAATGATGTTGTGTTCCTTAACAAATAATTGTTATGGAATTTTTGTCAAATGATGAACATTTTTCCAACAACTTTTGAGCAACTTCAACTTCACTTGAATTTGAATTGACTGGAATTTCAAATGGGATATTGAACAAAGGTGATTAAGCACTGTTTGAAAAAATGATTAGCTTAATCACATAGGGTTACTATAGCATGATACTGGGGGTGTTAGAAATCTCCTCCACTACAAGAAATCTCATCCCGAGATTTAAGAGGTGGAGTAAGGGGAAAAGGATTGGTTACGAAATTCTAACGGACCTTCCTTTCTTGCTGCTCTCATCAAAGAGGTTGATCCATAACGTTGGTGTCTTCAATTCACTGCATCAGGGCATCATGATGAAGTCGTCAACCTTTCTTCAGAAATTCCATCGTACTTACGAATAGGGTATAAAGAAAAAAATACCATTAGGACATATGTTTGAAAGGATTGGCATCCGGTGTCGGTGTACTAAAGTAGGGGCACTCCTTTGTACCCCTTGTGCACGGGCAGTCAGAGCCGCACCCACGACCATGCTGAGCAGGGCAAATGGAAGGGTCAAAGTCGCGAGATGGTCAAGACAATGCCAAGGCCAGATACACAAAAACCAAGAGGGCAGGGCAGGCTCCCCGGCAAGACCTTGCCGGGGCAGCCTCCGCAGCCACGACAAGAACCTTGCCGAGGCAACTTGTCCGACGCCAGCAGAGCACGCCACCCTTGAGCCCCAGGCTTTCCAACACCACCAACCACGTTGGGACCAAGGCTCAGGAGGCACCTCCATGATGGCATGCAGATCTTTGTGAAGACAAGAAGCACACGGAGTTAGATGAGGATTAGAAGACGAAGAGCCTCGGCAAAATCCTTGCCGAGGAAATCCATGAGACCTCTAGCAAGATCCTTGTCGGGGTCGACCACGGTGCCGCGGCAAGACCCTTGCCGAGGCCCCGACAATGCCCTTGCTGAGGACATCTGTGGGGCCACAGCCAGGCCCACGCCCGCCAAGATCCCACCGCCGCTCCCATGCAGCTGCCAGCCCACCAGCTAGGCAGACACTTGCATGTCGACGTGAGGCTTCCAGGCCAACTCAGCGAGCGCCTACGTGGTGGCATGCAAATCTTCGTGAAGGCCCTACCACCGCACCACCTCAGCAGCTTGCCAGCCTACATGGCGTCGTGCGCACCGCTGGCCTAGACGCGTGTCGGAGCGAGGTGGGGCGGTGACGGACAGGACGGGGGCTAGTTTTCGTCCCCGATAAAGTGAAGGGGACACCTAAGGGGCGCATTAAATGCGTCTTGTCCCGTAATGGCTAAGCGATAAGCTTAGCCACTGTACACCGATGCCACCTCCTGTATGCCACTATGGCGATCCCCTTGACTATAAAAGGAGGGCCGAGGCGTCCAGGAGAAGGATTCAGACCTTTGGACAAGTTACACTCATCGTAGCTAGCTCAAGAACTCCAAGAACACTCAAATAGACACAAAAGCAGGACTAGGGTATTACGCATCCTCGCGGCCCGAACCTGGGTAAATGACCTATGTGCTTTGTGCTGACTGCTGGTCTCGCTCTTCTCACGAACCCAAGCCCCATAACCGTAGTAGGGATTCTCATGATCCCATAGGTGTCATTTCCATCGACATCTTTGGCGCGCCAGGTAGGGGGCGCAGTTGTGAGAATCTGGTCCGGTCGTCAGTCCAGCAGTTCTCTGTCGCCATGGCTTCCAAGGAAGAAGGCGACCAAGAGAGCGGCACCATCAGCGGATGCGGCAAGCATTTGCGCAACGACGACAAGAAAGCTAAGTCATGCAAAAACTCTAAGTAATTTCTTTTCATATAAGGTTATCCTCCTCGGAGATCTTTCCTCTGTATGAGAAACCTGGACGCAGTGGGGCCCTTCCATTATTGGCAACGCCCTTGGTCTGTTTTGAGTCCGCTCAACAGATCAAGCGGCTGCGTCGAGAACGGTAGGGTGGCCTTCTACTATTGGCAATGCTCTTGCTCTGTCTCGAGTCCGCTCGACAATTCGAGCGGCCGCGCTGAGAACGGCAAGGTGGTTCTCACGGCAGCAAGCACACCCTCTCGGCCGCTAAAGGATCCGTCCTTCAAAGCGCTGCGGTTTGGGTTTACGCACCGGCAAGCCTGCCCAATTAGCGTAGGGTGGACATACAAGGAGAGGTCGAATAGGAAGATAACATGCATCGTTTAAAACACTGCAGAGTTATATTACATCAATTGTTGCTGTTGTTCTAACTAAAGATAAACATTGTCTTGGTCATGAACCTGCAGCGGCGATAAGAAACGGGGTGCCTAATCCCGGCGCTGGCCCTCTACCCTCTGAATTTCGCCAACGTGGCTGATGATGGGCTTGATACGCTCCTCGAGCACCGTGAGGTCTACATCCTCCGGCAAGCTATCCAGCGCAGCGTCGAAGTCAAGGTTGGGGTTCCAGTACGCCAGCTTGGTGAGGACCTTGGTCATGGCGCCCCGGCAAAGTATCCTGGCCTCGCTGGCCAGGGAGCTCGCCCAGTTGGAGTTAAATCGCTCCAGGGCTCCAAGGACGCCCTCGAAGAACAGGGTCAGCTTGGCGTTGGGGCTCACATTTGGCTTCGGGGCGTACCTTACGTCCGGCATCCCCATGTCGGCCAACTGCTTGGTGATCCTGTTGGTGATGTCGGTGAGGCGGCTGATCCAGAGGTTCTCGCCCTTCATGAAATCCTCGTGGTTGGCGGCGTCGTTCTTCCGCAGCTGTCACTCCTCCGCCAGGCTCTTGGTCAGGGTTCCCTCCTGGGTCCTGACCTCCGAAAGCATCCCCTCAAGGCCCTCCAGCTGGAGCTTCAGGTCCTTGATGGAGTCGTTGGCGCGGGAGAGCTTCTCGGCCTTGTCGAGGACGTCGTCCTGCGCCACCGTCAAGGCACAGTTGACCGTATCCTTCTCCTTCGCCAGTTCCTCGGTCCTGTTCTTTAGGCCATCCCGCTCCACCTCCAGCTCCTTCACCTTATCACCGTGGGCTAGAGCTTGGGCCTCAAGTGTGTCCTTGTGCTTCTGCTCCAGCTCCTGGCTCCACAGCGCGGCAAGATTTTCGACCTCCTCGTCCTTGTCGCAGAGTGCGGTGGCAAGCACCGCCTCGCGGGCGACGAGGTTCTCCTCCTGAGAATCCAGCTCGGCCTGACGCTGGGACCGGGTGGCCTTAGCCTTGGTGGCCTCTTCCCTCGCCGCCTCCTGGGCCTTCTCGATGTCGGCCTGCTTCAGGAGAAGCTCCAGCTCGCGCTGCGTCAACTGACCTTGGGCGGCCTTCCGCTCGTTGTGGGCCTGGCGGAACCAGGCCTGCGCCTTGGCGACGCGCTCCCTGAGATTTGCCTCCGCCTTGCCCGCCACCGCCTCCATGTGCTTCGCCTTGTCCAGGCAGGCGCGGTGGAGCGTCTGAAGCTTCCAGAAGCTGGCGCCCATGGCCCGAAGGAGCCGCTCCTCCTGGGTACCGCCACCACCGGCACTCGGTTCATCGACAACCTCGAGCCCGACGGTGGCAAGTACTTCGTCGTCAAACACCTCCCCCTTGGTCGGCGCCCTGGTGCTCGCCGTCCCTGGGAGGTGGACGAACAAGTCATTGCCCACCTTCAGATACCTGCCTGAGCTAGAGGCAGCGGACGAGGAGGGTTGGTCGTCAACCACCTCCTCCTCGGCAGCGCCCTTGCCGGCCTCCTCGGCGGCGGCCTCGCCGATCTCTCCGGCAAGCCCCTTGGCGGCATCCTCGGCCGTGGTCTTGGCGGCCTCCTTGGTGGTGATCTTGTCGGCCTCGGCCTCGGCGTCCTTGGCGACCTCCATGATCACGGTGTCAATGTCCTCTTGGTCCGCCAAGGGAGGATCTAGATGCCAGAAGGGAGGATGAGGCGAGGCCAAGATCAAGGTTCAAAAAAAATAAGAGAAAGAAGAAAGAAGCAGGTGACTTACCTGTGCCGGGCTGGGAAGAAGTGGCCCCCTCCCCGCCAACATCTGTTGCCGGGACGGAGCCGTCAGCTCCCAGGTTTTCCTCCCCCTCCTCCGTGCGCATGGGCTCGGTACTGGGCACCTTTGCCAGGGATGCTCCTCGAGGCAGCGTGGTTGATGGAGGCGGCATCTTGGGGGTGGCCTTCGGTGGCTCCTCCTGCTGCCGTCCTTCTCCTGCAAACCGCGGCAAGGTCAGTGCCAAGAGAATCCGCTGGGCCAGCGTCTCCATGTCCATGCAAAAGTAAAAACAAATCAAGGAAGCCGGCACGGTTGGAAAGGACGGGAACGACGAGGGGCGAGATGCTTACTCGTCCTCCACCTCCTCTTCTGCTGCCTTCCTCTTCCTCCTTGGGCTGTGGGATGAAAAGTCGAAGGCGACCTCCGTGTCGGCGTCTGCGGGAGGAGGGGAAGGCGATGGAGTCTGGTAGCGTTTGGATGAAGAAGAGGCGGTCGTCTTCTTCTTCACCACCGCGGCCTTCTTCTTCGCCACTGCGGCCCACATCACGTGCGCGGTTTCCCCCTAAACCCCCTGCCGCAGCTCGGCCCTTTCGTGTCGGACCGGCTCGCTAGAGCTGGCCCGACGCAGGGTGTGTCATTTCTTCATAGCCAAGGTGTCGTCTGCCTCGGCCTCCTCCTCGGACGATTCCTCGATCACGTCCTCGACAATGGGCGCCTCGGTGCTGACGCCGCCCGCCTCCTTGGTAGACTTAGCCCACTGGGTGAGCTCCTTATCTTCTGCGGCCACGGTGGCCTCATTCTCCATGTTGTCGGCATCGCCGTCTGCCCTGGCAAGCTCCGCCTCCGCCACTCTGGTGGCGATGTAGTACAGCTCCTCCTGGGTGGTGTCCTGGATGAGCAGCGGCTCGTCATGATCGAAAACTTCAACCAAGTTGTCGAAGAACTCCTGCACCTCGCGTGCCGGGGGCTCAACCCAGGACGGGTCGAGACCGTGCGCGTTAAAGACCTGCATCATCTTGAGGATGTCGACCTGGCGGGAGTAGTTGCTCAGCGGGACCACTCCTTGCGGAAGCCCGAACAAGGGCCCCTTGATGGCCTTGCCAGACTTCGCAGCCTTGCCGGTCCTCTCCACCTTGTCGTTGGTGAACACGTCAAGCTGGAAGAGCCTCTGGCAGTACCAGGAGTGCCCCAACACCGCGAGGTTGTGCTTCAGGCCGGGGCGGAGCCTCATGATGTCGGCCGCATTCCTAAAATCCCAGGCCGGCCTCCCCTTGTTGTGCAGCAGAGCGATTCGGCGGTGGATGAAATCCGCCCCAATCATCTCGAGGGTGAGCCCGGCCTCGGTGAGGTGGCAAATCCTGGTGATGGCGAACGAAAACTTCTTGTCATCGGCGTCGAGGTTTCTCTAGTCCGCGCTATGGGTCGGCAGCTCCCGACGAACACCCCGACAGAACTCCGGTGGGTTCTCCTCCACGATCCAGCACCACCTGCCCCGCCACTCGTCCCACCTCTCCCTCGCGGCACCCTCTGGGTATGCGCCTTTCCCCTGGGCCCTCGGGATCCAGGCAACGCTCCCAGTGAGGGCGCCCCCAGGTTGGATGCGGGAGGGAGAAGTAGTGGCGGAAGAGCATCGTGCTGGGAAGCACCCCGGCGAAGCCCTCACAGAGGTGGGCAAAGCACTCCACGGCATTCGGCGTGAGATCCAACAGATGGAAGCCAAAAGTGCACATTACATTGTTGAAGGAATTAGAGAAAGGGGGGCAGAGCCAGCAGAAGAAGAAGTCGACAAAGAACGGGTACCATTTTGGGCCGCCTTTCCCGCAATCAACATGGATGACGTGTGTGGTAGGACGCCCCGTCGTCTCTGTCCCCCACAAAGGCCTGAAGTAGTCCTGGAGGTCGTAGACATCGATTGAAGGCAGGATGAAATAGGCGAACTGCGCCCGCCGCGCCACCGCCTTGCTCTCCAGCGTCTCCTTCTCCTTTGTGTCCTTTGGTGCGCCCTTGCCCTTGCCAGATTTAGGTGCCATGGCGGCTGGAAAGAGGGCGAGGGGTCGAGAGCAGTGGAGGTGCAGCAGTGACGAGTAGGAGAGAGAGCTTGAGGAGGAAGGAGATGGGGAAGGCGATGCCGAGATTGGAGAAAGCACAGAGGGTAAACGAGCCGCGCGCCCGCGGTTATTCCTTTTTATGGGGAAGGCGCGAGCTGCCTTTTTACCATTTACTACGACATGACGCATGTGTGCAGCGACTGCCCCACGCATGCCCCCCAAGTCACACACGACCCCCATGTCACGCATTCAACGCGGGTCATGGGGAAGTGCGGCGGACAAAAAAGTCACTGCAGTAAAAACCGTCCCGCCTGCCCGCTCACCGTTTTTGGGCCTAGCCCAACAACACATTGCGGTTATGTGTGGCCCAGGCCCGGGGCTCCTGTCAGTGTACTAAAGTAGGGGCACTCCTTTGTACCCCTTACTTGTGCACGAGCAGTTAGAGCCGCGCCCACGGTCGCGCTGAGCAGGGCAGAGGGAAGGGTCAAAGCCGTTAGATGGTCAACAAACGCCAAGGCCAGATACACAAAGACCAAGAGGGCAGGGTAGGCTCCCCTTGCAAGACCTTTGCCGGGGCAGCCTCCACAGCCACGGCAAGAACCTTACCGGGGCAACTTGTCTGACGCCAGCAGAGCACGCCACCCTTGAGCCTCAGGCTTTCCAACACCACCAACCATGTTGGGACCAAGGCTCGGGAGGCACCTCCATGATGGCATGCCGATCTTTGTGAAGACAAGAAGCACACGAAGTTAGATGAGGATCAGAAGACGGCGAGCCTCGGCAGAATCCTTGCCGAGGAAATCGACGAGACCTCCGGCAGGATCCTTGCCGGGGACGACCATGGTGTCGCGGCAAGACCCTTGCCGGGGCCCCGGTAAGGCCCTTGTCGAGGACATCCGCGGGGCCATAGCCAGGCCCACGCCCGCCAAGATCCCACCACCGCTCCCATGTAGCTGCCATACCACTAGCTAGGCAGGCACCTGCGTGTCGACGTGAGGCTTCCAGGCCAACTCAGCGAGCGCCTACGTGGTGGCATGCAAATCTTCGTGAAGGCCCTACCACCGTGCCACCTCAGCAGCTTGCCAGCCTACATGGCATCGTGCACACCGCTGGCCTGGACACATGTCGGAGCAAGGTGGGGCGGTGACGGACGGGACGGGGGCTGGTTTCCGTCCCCGATAAAGTGAGGGGGACACCTAAGGGGCGCATTAAATGCGTCTTGTCCCATAATGGCTAAGCGATAAGCTTAGCCACTGTACACCGATGCCACCTCCTGTATGCCACTGTGGCGATCCCCTTGACTATAAAAGGAGGGCCAAGGCATCCAGGAGAAGGATTCAGACCCTTGGACAAGTTACACTCATCGTAGCTAGCTCAAGAACTCCAAGAACACTCAAATAGACACAAAACCAGGACTAGGGTATTACGCATCCTCGCGGCCCGAACCTGGGTAAATGACCTGTGTGCTTGTGCTGACTACTGGTCCCGCTCTTCTCACGACCCCGTGCCCCGCAACCGTAGGGATTCTCGTGATCCCATAGGTGTCGTTTCCATCGACATCCGGTAATTATCCCAAGGAGATTTTAGAAGCATCAGGAAACATATCGAGAGTGTTATAGGGAGGTTCAACAGGTTTCATCCATGCAGGAATCCAACTGATGCCTAAACAAGTGATGAAGGTGTTCAGAGAAAATGAAGAATAATGTTGCCTCTGATACCGGAATGAAACATGGTGAGGAAGTTTGCTCGTGAATTACATACTAAGCCAAGTGCAAAGAATAGGTGGCTACCGGAATGTCATCAACAATAGTAACCAGGTCCTACTGACAAAGCTTGTACACCGAGGTGTTTACATGAGCAGGGAATTATCTCTGCTCAGACAAGTTAGATTACAAGAAAGGTTAAACAAAACAATGGAAAGGAAAATGTGATTATCAGATTAAACAGACCAATGGCAAGGAAAATGTGTTTATACCTGGGTATCAAGAGTATATCTTTCCCAAGGAAAGGCATAGCATGATATAGATGATAGGGCCCCAAGAACGAAACCAGTTAGACAAAGGGGCAAGGAATTTATGAGGTTTGCCCATACAACGGTGTTTTGATAATTGATCAAGAAGATTTAGCATTGTGCTTCCAATGTTCTTTTTGATATTCGTAGTACCATAGTCATGCTTCGAGGTAGCAATAACATAGTGTTCCAAGTAAGGGTTGGATCTGAAGATCACAAGAGACACGAAGGAACATCTCCAAGAATATCATGGAACGTAAGGAATAACCAAACACAGATAGGTCTGTGTTGGTAGATGGTCAAGGATGTCATCGATGATTCCACAATTCATCGAGGGCAGGGATGGTATTTCTAGCCATGAATTCAATGGACATCTCCGAGGGAGTCAAAATATTGATGGTGATCACGACACATTTGTCAAGGGATTTAAAGAAGAAGAAATCGATCAGTAGGATGATCATGGCAGATGGGGTGAGGTTCATGTTGTGTGAGCAAAATGATATGATGATGGGAGTTTGACACAAGCTTAGCTCCTTGCCAGAGATGTGCTCCGGGAAGGACCAGGTAGCACAGTATTAATCTAGCATGATAATGATATAACCGGCCAGGCAAGGAATGACTTGAAGGATATTAAACTCATAACCAATGAAAATTACTTAAGAGTTATCAGAGTGCGGAGTTCTCTTATCGATGTTCTCGAGTGGCTAATAACTCAGAACCCCGGGGGAAATCTGAAATCAACAAGAAGTAATACTAGATGAATACTCATAGGAAGCAACTCAGTTCTTTGATATTCTCGAGATACTGGAGGGTAATACTCGAAGGAAGATCAAAATAGAGGTTGCGGAGTTGCATTGATTTGCAGAAGACAAGTGCATGTACTTGTCCGAGAAATGGAATCAAAGGGGAACAATCATGGTCAGAACCACGGTTGCAAAGGACCAAACATAGATACCAGAAGAACTTATAACAAGGGGTTGATTGTTATCACAAGAAGCTTCCATGATAAGTTCCACATCGGGTCCATGGGCATGAACATAAAGTTCAAGGTCGACTCCCACTTCTTCAATGCATAACCTTCCATTCACTTCTCGCTTTCGATGAAGTTGTAGTGTTGAAATTATATCTGGCAAAACACCAGAATAGTATGACTTGTGAAAACTCTTCTGGTTCACACAGATTAAGGAAGGCATAGATTCAACCCATCGTGGTATCTTAGGAACATATACCACAAACTTAAAGAGTAACTAACTCAAGCTCAAAGGTAGAGCATGGTTGACCAAAGGAGAGGATACAATTTACCAAAGGCATTATGTATTAGGGAAGAACTCACAAGGTGATTAAATACGAGGGGCACTGTCGGGTAATGATCCAACAAAGGATGTGGTGGTCCACAAGGGATCTGATATGAGCATCGGTACCCAACCAGAAGAAGAAAGAATGCACGGAGATCAGATTATAGATATATCTGGATAACTTCAAAGCTTGAATACAAAGGAATTACGATTTTCATATCAGAAGATCAGAAGCAGATAATTGAGTTGAATCGATATAGATTGACAATCAAACAAGGTTTCATTTGTCAAGAACAAGCCCATGTTCGGAGCGATGTCTCAGCCGAAAGGATGAATGCTAGGATCTGATTGAGGATTTCGAGTATTCACAACAAATTGGATGAAGGGACTCGAAACGACAGAGACATAGGATGTCAATGGAGATTACTAGAAATATGGAATTAACCATAATGCCGGCATGCAAGACTTTCCAAAGCAATAGGTTGCAAAGGATTCTCAGAAGGTCGAATAGCATTTCAAGATATTTTGTGAAACACATGAATAACTAGGAATGAACAAATCCTCGATAAGTGTGAGGAATTATTCGAACATGTATTCATGCAGAAAAAGAGCTGCAAGGTAGCAGGCGCAACAGATTTTTAGAATATCGGAAAGTATTTAAGGGTATATTGTAATAACAAGAGCAATTGGAAAGAAGGTTTGGACGGAAAGTGTATGTGGCTATCCATAGGGATTCATTGGTGGTAGGGAATTGCAATGGTGAAGGGAACAAGGGTCTCGGGAAAATGGATCTTCTGGTGCACCAAGGAATCATCGGTAATGTCGGGGCTTTCCGGGAGGAAGTGGGTCCGAGAACCTCAGTGTCGGCATTAGTAAATCCATTTTAACTCATATACAAGAGAGATAATAGTCCCATAGTATAGTCGAGGATTACTAATACCACACAATGGCGACGTGTGCCCGTAAGACACACAGCCATGTTAGTAAAAGTTTTGTTGTGACTAGACTCAACTTCGGCCAAGGAGTTGGAAAGGGGGCTACCTACATGCAGTCAGCTCTGATACCAACTTGTGACGCCCCTGATTCAATCATACACTAATCATACATGCAAATGTGTACGATCAAGATCAGGGACTCACGGGAAGATATCACAACAGAACTCTAGACACAAATTAAAATAATACAAGCTTTATATTACAAGACAGGGGCCTCGAGGGCTCGAATACATCAGCTTGAATACAAATGAGTCAGCGGAAGCAACAATATCTGAGTATAGACATCAGTTAAACAAGTTTGCCTTAAGAAGGCTAGCACAAAAGCAACATGATCGAAAAGGCAAGGCCACCTGCCTGGGAGCCTCCTAACTACTCCTGGTCGTCGGTGGCCTCCATGTAGTAGTAGTAGGCACCCTCGGGTTTGTAGTAGTCATCGTCGAAGGTGGCATCTGGCTCCTGGACTCCGTCATCTGGTTGCATCATCCGAGAAGAATGGAAAAGGGGGAAAAGAGGGAGCAAAGCAATCGTGAGTACTCATCCAAAGTATTCACAAGCAAGGATCTACACTACATATGCATCAGTGTCAATTGAAATGGGTTGTATCTGTGGACTCAAATGCAGAATGCCAGAAGAGAAGGGGAAAAGCTAGTCCTATCAAAGACTAGCATCTACTGGAAATCACCATCTTGCATAAACATGAGTGAGTATAGTAGTATAACATAAGTCATATTTATGTTGTTGTATCAACGCTCCGGGATCCTTTCTCGACTCCCGAAGCAACGTATACAAATCATGCCTCAACATCCAGTTCTAGTTGTATCGATCGGGATACAACTCCGAGTGTCCGTTACCGTAGGACAGGCTATCGATAGATGTTTTCTTCCCCGCGGGGGTGCACTAACTTACCCACCAAGCTCGATTAACTCCGGCCGGACACACTTTCTTGGGTCATACCTAGCCTCGGCCAAACAATATGCCGCAACCCGACCTAGGATAAATAGAGAGGTCAACACGCCGAACTAAGCCTATGCCCCCAGGGGTCATGGGCCATCGCCCCGGGAACTCCTGCACGTTGCATACGCGGCCCGTGAGCAGACCTAGCTACCTCCTTAAAAAGGCAGGAGTTTACGCAGCCCAACCCGGCACCCGCCGCTCAGTCGCTGACATCTATTAAGCTTCGGCTGATGCATATGACGCAGAACACCCATACTATGCCCACGTGATGGTTGGTGCTATCAGGCCAGAGGCCCCTCGGATCAAATATCCAAATCATAGTGGATTAGGAACACGCGGTAACAAGCAGAGACTCACAAAAGATGTGATCTCGTCGCCCCGTCTCCAGGACTTGCGGCAAGGGCTAAGAATGCCCGGCCACGCCTCGTAATATCTCGCAGGCACCTTCCAGGTCAACCCGACTCCACATCACTCGCAATTAAGCTCGCGTGGGTACCCCTCAAGGCCGACCCGTCTTTAGTAACATGGTTCAGTGTAAAGTCATAGTAACCATAGTAACAGTGTGTCTAACACCAAGGGGAACCCTGAGGAACCACCCTCAGCGGATTCCACTCGATGTAATCATCAAGGTGATCGTAAGAGGAACCACCCTCGAGGTTCACACTTGAGGGGTTGCACGACAGAGTCGTATCGGAAGTGGTTAAGGAGGAAATCACCCTCGATGACCATGATCGAATAGCTACACTACAAAGATCTCATCGGGAGTGATGTATGAGGTTCCACCCTCGGCACTCGATGGTAACTCTACAGAGTCGAGTAACAAAAGGGGCATGATGTGATGTGAGGTGTCGGGCTCTGGTCGTCGATCACGTTGATCGAGTCATCGATGATGAAGCAAGGGCAACAAGGACCAGGTGGGGGTCACTGATGGATCACTAACCAACCTATACTAAGTAGTTTAGGATAAGCAGGTAGGTAACAATAAGCAGGTTACAAAAGTAGGCTATGCATCAGAATAGGAGCAAACAATAACAGTAGTAAAATCTAATGCAAGCATGAGAGAATGGAATGGGTGATATCCGGATGATCAAAGGGGGGGCTTGCCTGGAAGCTCCGCTGAAAGGGAAGAAGGGTCGTCGTCGACGTAGTCGATCACCAGGGCATCATCGGGCTTGGGGTCTACCGGAGAGAAGAGGGGGAAGAAACAATAAATATAAAGCAAGCATGGCATTACAAGGCATAACATGGCAATATGCTGTGCCGCGTGTGACCTAACGTATGGCTACACGATATAGGTGAAGGGGGAATTCAAGCGGGAAGGTATTCCCGGTTCCGGACCTGTGTCAGACAGATGACCGGAGGGGGAGTGTTCCATGTTCAGTTAGTTAGAGGCATTTGACAGGTAAACGAACCATGTATTCTAATTTGTCTCATTGTTCTGAGCAACTTTCATATATAAAGTTTTTCGATCCAAGCTACGGTTTATTTTCTACGAATTTTCAAAGTTTTAAACATTTTTGAAATTATTTAAATTAACAGAATTAACAGAAAAGGAATATGATGTCAGCACTGCGTGGGGATGATGCCAGCGGTCAACAGACTCGTTGACCAGGTCAAAACTGACCTGTGCGTCCCAACTGTCATAGACAGAGGGGCTAACAGAGTCTTATTTTAACTAAGTAGAGTTAATTAGCTACAGGAACCTACCTGTTAGTGACTCATTAGTTTAGCTAATTATTTTTATTTAGGAAAATGTTTTAATTAGGTTAATTATGCGGGGGACCCGCATGTTAGTGGCACTGAGTGCCCAGTCAACATAGTTGACCACAGTCAACTGGGTCCAGGGGCCCACGGGCAGCGATCCAGAGGCGGGCCCCACCGGTGCCAGGTCAGCGCTGGCGCCAGAGAAACGACGGTGACCGTTTCGCGCGGCGGCGCGCGGCGGACATCGCCGAAAATCATGCACAGAGCACGGGAAGGGTCGCTCGTGGGTGCGTTGGAAAGAGCGTGCGACAGAGAGGCGATCTGCAGCAGTGGTATGGCCGGAGGAGCAGCATAGCGACGACGGCGGGCTCATCGGCGGATGACAGCGCTCGGGAGCAATGATGATTGGCGATGCGGGCGCGCTAGTGAGCAAATCAATGGCCAGACGGCCTCTACGCGTCGCGGCGAGCATGACGGTATGCATGGGACCCAAAGGTCATCGTGGCTACGCCGGCGATAAGCGCGAGCGGCAAAGTGTTCGGTCGTCGGTGGCATCAGCGGCTCCGAAACGTGGGCGAGCTAACAGAGAGGGGGGGGGGGGGAGAAGCGGGAGCTCATAGCGGAGCCGTAGGGAGTGGCAGTGAGCTCGGGGTGGACGTGAGGTAGCCGGAATCGGCGATGAACACTGACGATCCGAAGGTTGAAGATGAGCTCGTTCCGGTCGGAGTAGAGGCTCTACGCTCGATCCCGATGGCTTAGGCGACATAGACGATGACGACAAAGACGTTGAGCACCAGATCGAGGCACGGGAGGCACGGTGGCCACGGAATCGAGCGGCGACGGCGGCGACGGCTATGCTTGGGTGGGCACCCGAGCGAGAGGGGGAGGCCAGAGGAAAGGGGATCTGAGAGGGGGGCTGCAAGGAGAGGGGGAGAGGAGTGGGTGGAGGTAGGTGGGGAAGCACTCGAGGAGCCGGAGGGGCGCTCTTATCCCCTCCCTTGTCATCGACGGTGAGGAGGTCCGGGGCGACCGCGCCCCTGTAGCGATAGCGCCAGGGGAACAGGAGAAGGCTACTGAGGGGACTGGGCTGGCTGGGCCGGCCTATTAGTCCAAGGCCTAGTGGGGGAAAACAGGGGAAGTTTTCTCTTTTATTTAAATAGCTTTTGCTTGTCTATTTTTTTATTTAATAAACAGATATGGGTAAGAAAAATTGGGCATGCTATTTACTTTGGAAAAATATGGGAAGTGCCCTGTTTATTCCCTGGTGATCTTAGACAGTGTCACCAATATTTTGGAGACGAGAAGAATCCATTTGGTATTTTTCATAAATAGGATAGCATTTAAAAATGCTGGATTGGTGCTGTTATAATTGGTAATGCTCATCTTTACACAAAAATGATGTAACAAATAATTGTTATTGAAATTTTTGTCAAATGATGAACATTTTTCCAGCAACTTCAACTTCACTTGAATTTGAATTGACTGGAATTTCAAATGGGATATTGAACAAAGGTGATTAAGCACTGTTTGAAAAATGATTAGCTTAATCACATAGGGTTACTGTAGCATGATACTGGGGGTGTTACACGCACCAACCACCCAACATTTGGCGCCCACCATGGGGCTAGGTGCACCGTCGTCCGGATACCTGCTCTAGACGGGAATCCTGTTCCTCCCTGGCGAGCGCAGCCAGCTCGGCACGCCCGATGGCGTTAGCACCGACGCGCTGCATGGCGTGGAAGTCGCCTGCGCGGCGAGATGTCTCGCGGATTTCATCAGCGAGATCCGCCTCTCCGATGAGCCCGCGCCGGGCACGGGCACAACCAGCTCCAAGAGCTGCCTCATCGACCTCTTTGGTAAGCTCGACATCGCCAACGAACCCGCCTCGGACTTGGAGTCGATCGGCTCCGCCGACCCGATGCTTGTCGGTTCCAACACAGCATCCCTCAAAGCCTTCCCCGCCAACGTGCTGGTTATCGACGACCCGCTCCCTCGTGCCGACAGCGGTGGCAGGACCATCACTGAGGTGCTCATCATCAGCCATGGCGGAGCCTCCGGCGCGGATGCCCACGACCCGCTGCAGGTGACAATGTGGGACCTATTGGTACCCATTGCAGGCGACACCGACACCGAGACGTAGGAAGCCCACCACATCGCGCTCATCGAGAGCGGAAAGAAGTTAGCCAATATGAGACGCCTCACCGAGGCCTATTAGCGTGAGGTTGATCGAGTTGTCCGTGGCACGCCGGCTACTGGCGGGCCTAGCCGCGTGGGCGTTGTCAAACAACACGGTGCGACCATCGCCAGCATGTTGGGGGCCGACCGCCCAGTCTACGCCACGTTGAGAACCCGCATGCTGCCCAAGCGGTAGCAGGCGAGCTAGAACGCCTGGATGGTGACAAGCGACGCTGCATGACGGAGCGCGTTCAGCAGCTCATTGACGCGGTAGCCGCACAGCAAGAAGCCGGCACGCACGCCGAGAATCTCCCCCCCTCCCGTGAAGAGAAAGGCGCGACCTCCTGGACGCCGACAGCAGGCGGCACCCACGACCGAAGAGACAGAGAGCCGGCTGCTAGCCACAGTCGGACGCGCCTCACCATCGAGCGTGACCAAGATGGCCACCCACGAGCTGTGGAGCGGCAGGACGACTGTCCGCCTCCTCCTCCACCCTGCAGGGAGAGGTACGCCTCCCCGCCGCCTGTTGAGCACTCGACGCTCAGCGTCCGGTTGGGCCACCATGAAGGAATTGGAGAAAATGATGCCCGCCATCGGATCGACTGCCTGGCACCATTGCTGGCGCTAGAAGAAGAAGATGCAGTTGGTCCGCCTTGTTTTGGCCCCCGCATTCGCGATGAGCCCTTCCTCAAAGGGTTCTCGCTCCCAAGAGACACGCCCAAGTAGAGAGCCTCTGTGAAGCCGGAGGACTAGCTGGTCGACTACTCCACCGCGGTCAGCATAGCAAACGGCAACAAGCGCGTTGCCGTGAAGTATGCCCCCTCATGCTTTAGGGCACGACACACATTTGGCTGAACAGCCTCAAGCCCTACAACGTCAACAGATGGGTAGATTTCACCGAAGTCTTCATCCGCAACTTCACCAGCACTTACAAGCGGCCGCCCAAGCCTCGCCAGCTCTCTCTATGCGTCCAAGGCCCTACCGAGTCCACTCGCGACTACCTGACGCGGTGGGCCAAACTCCGCAACTCCTGCAAAGGGGTGCATGAGGTGCAAGCCATAGAGAACTTCACCGCCGGGTGCAGAGAAGGCACCCTGCTCAAGAAACGACTCCTCTGTGACGAGCCGGCTACACTCAACGAGCTGCTGATCATAGCAGACAAGTACACCATAGCCGACTCCTCCATGAAGTTGGAGCTTCTGGTGGACGCCTCTGGGAAGGTGCTCCCTCCGGCTCCCAGAACGCCGACTAGCGACACCAGTCAGTGCCTGCAGCAGAATGACAACAAGCGCAAGGTTCCGATGCCGACTTCCACTAGCCAGCAGGTGGCAACAGTCAAAGATCAGCAGCGAGAGGGGCAGCCCGTACCCAAGCGTTAGAAAGGCGGCAAGCCGGCTTGGCAGCCCACCTTCTCCTATGAGCAAACCCTTGATGCACCCTGCAAGTTCCATAACGACGCGAAGCCATCCAATCACACCACCCGGAAGTGCCACTGGCTCACCTAAATCTCCAAGGGCGAGGGTCTGCTGCCTCCTCCGCCTGCTGGCCAGCCGCCTCCGGCTCCTCAGCAGCCGGCAGCCCGTCCACCAATCGGAGCCATCCAAGATGAATTCCTTGAAGAACACAGAGCCTATGCTATCTTCACAATCCAGGCCGCTGATTGGCACAGCTGGCGCCAGCAGCACCAAGAGTTCGATGTTGTTGCCTCTAAAGTCCTAGAATTCATACACTAGTCTGAGAAGCCCATCAGTTGGAGCCGAGCTGACCACCCGGACATGATGCCTTCTCCGGGTTCCTATGCCCTGGTGTTGGATGCCACCTTCGCAACAGAGAGGCGTGCTGCTCGCTTCTCCCGAGTCCTGATAGATGGCGGCAGCAGCATCAACATCCTTTACCGCGATACTATGGAGAACTGAACATCAAGGAGAAGCAACTCCAGCCCAGCCGGACTGTTTTCCATGGCATTGTGCCTGGCCTTTCCTGCTCACCAAACGGCAAGATCAAGATAGATGTCCTCTTCAGAGACAAAGTTCACTTCCGGCGTGAAGCAATTTGGTTTGAGGTAGTGGACATGGAGAGCCCTTATCATACATTACTTGGCCGACCTGCTCTGGCCAAGTTCATGGCAGTGCCTCATTACGCCTACCTCAAGATGAAGATGCCGGGAACCAAGGGCATCATCACCATAGTTGGAGACTACAAGAAGTCGTCCGTCTGCGCCGCAGCAAGCACCCGAATGGCCGAGTCCCTTGTGATTGTTGCAGAGAAGAAGCTCCTTGACCGGGTTGTGGCCATGGCTGGTGTCGGTGTCAAAACTGGCGGATCTCGGGTAGGGGGTCCCGAACTGTGCGTCTAGGCGGATGGTAACAGGAGACAAGGGACACGATGTTTTTACCCAGGTTCGGGCCCTCTCGATGGAGGTAAAACCCTACTCCTGCTTGATTAATATTGATGATATGGGTAGTACAAGAGTAGATCTACCACGAGATCGGAGTGGCTAAACCCTAGAAGCTAGCCTATGGTATGATTGTTATTCGTCCTACGGACTAAAACTCTCCGGTTTATATAGACAATGGAGAGGGCTAGGGTTACACAGAGTCGGTTACAATGGGAGGAGATCTTCATATCGTATCGCCAAGCTTGCCTTCCACGCCAAGGAAAGTCCCATCTGGACATGGGACGGAGTCTTCAATCTTGTATCTTCATAGTCCGGGAGTCCGGCCAAAGGTCTTAGTCCGGCCATCCGGACACCCCCTAATCCAGGACTCCCTCAGTAGCCCCTGAACCAGGCTTCAATGACGACGAGTCTGGCGCGCAAGTTGTCTTCGACATTGCAAGGCGGGTTCCTCCTTCGAATATTTCATAGAAGATGTTGAACAGCAGGGTAGTGTCCGGCTCTGCAAAATAAGTTCCACATTCCTTCGTAGAGAGAATAATATTTGTATCAATCGGATCTGCTGACGTATTCCGTGGTGTGACATCATGCCACAGCCAGGCTTTTATTCATTTTATTGTTCCACCTCAGCGCGATTAGCGAGGCGGTTTCCTTGGCACGTCTTGTCAAAGCAGAGATCGTGTCCCCTTATTCTGGGATTCTCATCAATACGGGTGTGGGTAACCCAACCGCGCCATTAACCGCGGCGCCTGGGAGATAAGCGAGTTTTATTAGGCCGGTGGGGGGCTTGTAGTTTTGGCCGTCCATATAAGGGGATAAGAATCCGCCTTTTTCCATTCACGCCTTCTTCCTCCTTCGCTTATTCGTCCCTGCACACTCGAGCTCCAACGCCCAAGCCTGCACTTCCCACCTCAACCTTCTCCAGTCATGTCCGGAGCGGGAGGTAGATGGATGGCTTCCTCCATCACGGAGGGGCAAATCAAAAAGCTGAGGAAGGCCGGATACTTGTCCGGCGACATCGCACACCGGCTTCCAGATGAGGGGCAACTCATCCCCACCCCTGGGCCCCATGAGAGGGTTGTTTTTCTTCCCCATTTCCTCCGTGGACTAGGTTTTCCTCTTCACCCGTTCGTCCGAGGGCTCATGTTCTACTACGGCCTGGACTTCCACGATCTGGCCCCGAACTTCATCCTCAACATCTCGGCGTTTATCATCGTGTGCGAGGCCTTCCTCCGCATCCAGCCTCACTTTGGCCTATGGCTGAAGATCTTCAGCGTCAAGCCGAAGGTAGTGGGTGGGCGCCAAGCGGAGTGCGGAGGCGCCATGGTGGGCAAAATAGCCAATGTCACATGGCTCGAGGGCGCCTTCGTAGAGACCATCAAAGGGTGGCAATCGGGGTGGTTCTATATCACCGAGCCACGTGACCCTAAATGGGCAGTGGCCCCCCGAGTTCCAATCTGGTATCCCCACACGGCTCACATCTTGGAAGGAGACGGGCCTGTCGTGGGGTAGTTCGGCGGAATTGACTGGACTTCAAACCTGCATCAAAGACCTGATCGGCAGGAAGGTTAAACTCGTCAACGTTGTCCAGGTCATGCTCTTCCGTCGGATTCTCCCGTGTCAACGACGGGCTTCTAGCTTGTGGGAGTTCGACCCGGACCAGCACCAGACTCTGTCCCGACTCTTCGACACAAAGCATGGGGACGCCTGGAAGGTGCTATTCAAGAGCTACGAGGTCTCCCTTCCCGTCACCGAGGATCGCGGATTCTGCGCCGAGCGCCAAGCCAGCGCGATGAGCTTAATTTTCCCTTTACGGGGTATTTATTTTTCACAGATTTGATTCTATGCGGGATCTAAACTCCCATCTCCTTAACAGGACTGGCAGAAAAAAGCCGGACAGATCAACTGTCCGGCTCCCTTGCCCGAAGACCCAGCGGATGCCCACTTGACGAAGCTGCTGGTCCCGGCACCTCACGTGGTGCCGGAGAAGAAGGCCAAGAATAAGGCCACGGGGACTCGAAAGAGTTCCCGGCGCCTGGTGGTGTCGGATTCATCGCCTGACAGCCCCGAAGCACCCTCCGCCTCTAAGGACGAGGAGGAAGAAGAAGAAGCCTCTCCCCCTCCAACGGGGAAGGAAAGAAAAGGAAAGCCGCCCCAACTGGGGAGGCCGGAGGGTCCAAGAAAGGGAGAACCCTTCTTCCGGACTACACCTCCAACGCCGAAGACGGCGGGGAGGAATGGCCATCCAGGGTCAAGCCCCTGGCAAAATCGTAAGTATCCGGTCATCCGAATAACTTATGACGCCCCTCCATTATTTGGCATTTTCTGACACCGAATTTGATCATGTAGTCCGCCCAAGGCCCAGCTCGACGATTCGACGAGCGGCTCCTTGGATTCGTCGGATGTGGATAGCGCTTCACTTCCGACGGCCTCCTCCCCTCTCCCTACGGACGATGCCGAGGTGGAGTCCCAAAAGGGACTAAACCCGGAGGAGGTAGTCCTGGAGGCTCCACAAGGCGACCTTCCGGACTCCAGGCCCAAAGGGGGTAAAGCTCCGGAGGGATCTAAGTCCGGCCCCGGGCCGGACACTGCTTTGGAACCATCAGCGGTTCCGGAGTCCAACAGGCAGCGCCTTCATAAGAAGGGCAAACTTGTGACACCGGCGACTTCCGTCCACCCGGAGGCGCCGGACAATTTGCTGGAGGCGCTTAACGGCGCCTCCATCGACGAGGAACACCGCACTGTTATGAGTGCGGTGATTCAGAAGGTTCAGTCCACCAAGAGCGGGCTGACGGAAGCCTGCACAAGCCTGTTAACGGGCTTTGAGGTATGTGTTCAAAAACATATATAAAAAATATTACCGCATAGACAGTAGCCCCTGATGCTCAGTTCGGTGTTCAGAAAGAAAAGCCGAACTGAGGATCTAAAAATATATACGCAAGAGTCTAATAGAAATATGTCAATATGGGAATCCAGGCTGCGCTGCTGACCTCTGCCGCACTGACTGCGGAGGTCAATGCCTTGAAGGAAAGCCTCGAGCGGTCCGAGAGCAAGCTCGGCCGTGCCAAGAAGCAGCTCGAGGATAAAGAGGGTACATAGTACCTCCTGTAGATGTATATAGAAATACTTGGTTGCAAAATAATATCAGGACCAACGTTAATGTTGCAGGAGCCATGACCGAGGTGGCGACCCTGAAAGAGGCGGTCTCGAAGGTCGAAAAGAGTGTGGCCTTGGAGCGCACCGAGCGAGAGAAGCAGGAGGCGCGGGTGGCGGAGGTGCGGCAAGAGCTCCAGGCTCTCGTGGAAAAACACGAGGGTTTGGAGCGTGACTCGAAGACTCGAGAGTCCGTGCTTGCCTTGGCTCTTGAGAGTGCCAAGACCGCTAAGGCCGAAGCCCAAAAGGCCCTTCAGGAGATCGAGGCGATGAAGAAGATAGCAGCGGGTAAGGCATTCTTTATGCAAAGCAAAAATATAAAAGTTAATTATCTGCTACTTACCCGAATCCGGAGCTCTCCAGGAGCATTCGCCGATCTGCCCCGTAGTGTGTCTGATGCCGCCGCATACTACCGAGCCGAAGAGGGGAGCTCGACGGAAAAAGTGTTCTGGTCTCAGTATGCTGAGGCCGAACATCCGGTGCCCCTGAGCGACCAGCTGAAGCAGCTGGTCGAGCTCCACAAGGTGGCCGAACAGGCCATGAAGGGCCTCATAGCTCGGCTGTGGCCTGGAGAAGTCATGCCTGAGAGCTACTTCGGTCTGGTGCGGCGGCTGGTGGACGCGTGTCCGTGGATTGGTCAAGCGCTCCATTTGTATTGAAGGTGCCCGTCGGGCCCTTGCCCGTGCTAAGGTGCACTGGGGCAAGCTAGACACGGAGAAGCTGTTGATGGACGCGCCACAGTCGGGCAAGGAGTATCGTACGCCCGAGATGTATTATAATGGCGTTCTGAAGGGTGCCCGCCACATAGCGGATGAGTGCTCCAAAGATGTAATTTTTGAGTAGACTCGCATTTGTTATCCTGTACGCTGAAGCTTTGTTCATATGCGTTAAGCAACGCTTGTTAATTTAAAATATTACCTTCTATGCGGCCGTTTATCAAATCTGAGAGATGCAAGTCGTCGGCTTCGACCCCCATGCCACGAGTGCTGGGGTGTTCGGGATAAACCTGAGCGCTCTTGTTCCCATTCTTGGGTCCATCTAGGGAGGCGTTCAGCACAACGAACCAGGCCGTCGGACTTATAATGCTTTATCACTCTCACTTAGCCATAGAATTCTATAATTTTAAATTTCGGCAAAGCCCCTAGTATTCGGAAGACCGAGTTCGGGGCGCTATCCACACCTAGGCCGGATAAGTCCGGTTCCTCGCTCGAAGCGGCATAAGTCTTTAAGGACTCGAAGAAACCTCGCGAACAGCGACCGGTCTCTTGCACTATCATGACAGTCAGTTTTAGCTTTCTCTACTGAGGTGTTAACCCAGCTTAACTGGGGCACATTTGCAGTAGTTCTCCCAGCGCTACCTTAGCCAACAATGCGGAACGTAAGGTACCAAAACATGGGAGCCGGGCAAACCCAACTATTGACCAAAGACATGATTCGGAGCCGATGCATATAGTGCTATAAGTTCGGGGTGCCGCACTCGTTAGAGTGTTCGGTCTTCTCGCACCATGTTATGGGGTGTTGTAAGCCCCTGGTGTATTATCCGTACCAAAGTGTACGGTTGCAGAATTTCATGACTGAACATATTTGTATATAAAAATGAATAAGTACAATAATAGGTAAGAGCTATATATTGTTTATTAAAAAAGGGCTGCTGTGAAAGCAGAATGATACAAGAAGTGCGGTAAGCAAGAGATGGGAGTATTTGACATATTCCCCTCCAGGGGCAAGCTGCAGGATTGTAAGTAAAACAGGTATTAAACTCGTTATAGAGACCACCTGGACTTTTGACGTGGCTTGCTTCCTCCCTGGCTGCTGCATCGTGGGTTCGGCGAGTGTATTACCGGACAGGCCTTCTGAATAGTTGGGTCCTGAAAGTGTGTGAAAAGGAAAACAGCGAAATAGGGAGCCCCCTAGTGCGGTTGAGCCGCATTCTGGGCGCGCCGTTGTTGTGCCCCTCCCCTTATGCCCATGGTAATTATGTACGCGTGGTACCAGTATCACCGTATGGCGGGGGCTGGGGTTGGGGCCGCACTGCTATGCTTGCTCAGAACGTGCCAGCCGGATTTGTTGTAGGTTACTTCGGGCTCGCTTGACGTTGCCCGGATGTTTGGCTCCTGGATTGGAGAGCTGCCTTGAGAGGCTACTCAGTACTTCCTCCGCCAGGGCCGCCGTGTGCTCCCCCATTCGGAGAGAGCATTCAGTGTTTTCGTTTACCGTGATGACTCCGCGAGGTCCTGGCATCTTGAGCTTGAGATATGCGTAGTGCGGCACCGCATTGAATTTTGCAAATGCGGTTCGTCCGAGCAGGGCGTGATAGCCGCTGCGGAATGGGACTATGTCGAAGATTAACTCCTCGCTCTAGAAGTTATCCGGGGATCCGATGACCACCTCGAGTGTGACCGAGCCTGTACAGCTGGCTTCTACCCCTGGTATGACACCTTTGAAGGTTGTCTTTGTGGGTTTAATCCTTGAAGGATCGATGCCCATTTTTCGCACTGTGTCCTGGTAAAGCAGGTTTAGGCTACTGCCGCCGTCCATTAGGACTCTTGTAAGGTGAAATCCGTCGATAATTGGGTCTAGGACCAGTGCGGCGAATCCGCCGTGACGGATGCTGGTGGGATGGTCCCTTCGATCGAAGGTGATCGGGCAGGAGGACCATGGGTTGAACTTTGGGGCGACTGGCTCCAGCGCTTAGACGTCCTTGAGAGCATGCTTCTGCTCCCTTTTGGGGATGTGGGTTGCGTATATCATATTCACCATCCGAACTTGCGGGGGAAATCCCTTCTGTCCTTTGTTGTTCGGTGGCCGGGGCCCCTCCTCGTCATCGCTATGTAGCCCCTTGTCTCTGGTCTCGGCACTTAACTTGCCTGCCTAATTGAACACCCAACAATCCCTGTTGGTGTGATTAGCTGGCTGTTCGGGGGTGCCGTGTATCTGGTACGAGCGATCGAGTATCCGGTCTAAGCTGAATGGTCCCCGAGGGTTTCTTTTGAATGGCTTCTTCCGCTGACCCGGTTTAGAGCCTCTGAATCCGGCATTGACTACCGTATCTTCAGTATTGTCACCGTTAATGCGATGCATATGCTTGTTGCGACGTGACCTGCCGTTGTTATCCTTGGTATCCGAATTGTCGGGGCTCTTGGTTATGTTATTGCTACGAGCTAGCCAGCTGTCTTCTCCCGCGCAGAAGCGGGTCATGAGTGTCGTAAGGGCTGCCATAGACTTCGGCTTTTCCTGTCCTAGGTGCCGGGCAAGCCATTCGTCTCGGATATTGTGCCTGAAGGCTGCAAGGGCATCGGCGTCCTGACAATTGACTATTTGGTTTTTCTTTGTTAGGAACCGTGTCCAGAATTGTCTAGCCAATTCGTCTGGCTGCTGGATTATGTGTCTTAGGTCATCGGCGTCTGGTGGTCGCACATACGTGCCCTGGAAGTTGTCAAGGAATGCGGATTCCAGATCCTCCCAACAACTAATTGATTCTGCTGGCAAGCTGTTGAGCCAATGTCGAGCTGGTCCTTTAAGCTTGAGCGGGAGGTATTTGATGGCGTGTAGATCATCACCACGGGCCATGTGGATATGGAGGAGATAATCCTCGATCCATACTGCAGGATCTATTGTGCCATCGTATGATTCGATGTTTATGGGCTTGAAGCCCTCGGGGATTTGTTGATCCATTACTTCATCAGTGAAGCATAGTGGGTGTGCGGCGCCCCTGTACTGGGCTATATCACGACGCAACTCGAACGAGCTTGGTCTATTGTGTTCGGCCGGGCCATACTTATTGTGTCCGGTGTGACGGCTAGCGTCACGTGAAGCGGGGCGCCCATGCGATCCGTAGATCGATCTTGTTTGCCTTGCCTTATTCTCCAAGATGTCTCGCAGGTCTGTTGCGTCTCCCTGTACTCTGGTATGTTTTGAGCGGTGTCAGGGTGCGGCTTGGGTTGAGGGCCTGAAGGCCTCTCTATCGCGGCCACGGGGTGGCCGATCGGGCGCATCGTACGCTGGTGATGTAGGTTTAGTTGCTTCCTCCTCAAGTTGGGGTAGCAGCCTGCGCTTTGGGTTGCTCTTGGATGGGCGTTCTAGTTTATACTCTTCGGCAGCCAGGACTTCGGTCCATCTGTCGGCTAGCAAGTCTTTGTCAGCTCTAAGCTGCTGCTGTTTCTTCTTGAGGCTGCTTGCCGTGGCTATGAGCCTGCATTTGAAACGCTCTTGTTCGACGGGATCCTCTAGCACGACGAATTCGTTGTCGTTGAGGCTTGCCTCATCTTCGGAGGGAGGCATGTAATTGTCGTCCTCATCCTCTTTGTCAGTCGCTCTCTCATGAGGGCTGGCTCCTTCGTCCTCCTGCACTGAATCCTGATGGAGGGGGTTGTCGTCAGCACTGTCCGGCGTATTGTTATCTCCGGTGCCGGAATCGCCGTTTTTGCTTTGGCGGGACTTAGAGCTGCGCCGCTGACATCGGCGCTTGGGTTGCTTCTTGGAGGGGTCGTCCTCCGTTTTCTCCTCGCCATCCCCCGCTTTAGGGGTGTCCACCATGTATATGTCGTATGACGAGGTGGCTTTCCAGTTCCCTATAGGTGCTGGTTCTTGATCGTCTCCTTCATCGGCGTCCATCCCGTCGATGTCTTTGGAGTCAAAGTCGAGCATGTCGGTCAAATCGTCGACAGTGGCTACGAAGTGGGTGGTAGGTGGGCTACAAATTTCTTTGTCATCCGCATCCCAACCGCGTTGGCCGTAGTCCGGCCAGGGCTCTCCTGACAAAGAGAGAGACTTTAACGAATTCAGGATATTGCCGAACGGCAAGTGCTGAAAGACATCCGCGGCGGTGAACTCCATGACCGGAGCCCAATCGGGCTTGATCGGAAGAGGTGCGAGATTTACAGAGTCCGGATCGGAGTCCGGCACCTTGGAGTCACGGGCCTTGCGAGGGACTAGGCTGGTATCCGGCTCTATCGCCATAGAGGTTGCAGCTTCCGGGGCGGCGTCCAACCGTCCATCCCTGACTGGCGTAGCAGGCTCTGAGCTAATGGTCGGAGCGGACACCTGAGCGACGCTCTGGGTGTTGTCTGATGATAGAGCTAAATCATGCCCATCGTGACAGTGCGGCGCGCCCGGTCGTGGCTCGAATCCGTCGAAGATCAAGTCCCCGTGGATATCGGCCATGTAGTTTAAGCTTCCAAACCTGACCTGGTGGCCAGGGGCGTAGCTTTCGATCTGCTCCAGATGGCCGAACGAGTCGGCCCTTAGTGCGAAGCCACCGAATACGAAGATCTGTCCGGGGAGAAAAGTCTCATCCCGGACCATAGCGCGATTGTCGAGCGAAGAAGCCATCGGGCCTAAAGGCGACGACACGGAGGAACTCTCAATGAAAGCACCAATGTCGGTGTCAAAACTGGTGGATCTCGGGTAGGGGGTCCCGAACTGTGCGTCTAGGCGGATGGTAACAGGAGACAAGGGACATGATGTTTTTACCCAGGTTCGGGCCCTCTCGATGGAGGTAAAACCTTACTCATGCTTGATTAATATTGATGATATGGGTAGTACAAGAGTAGATCTACCACGAGATCGGAGTGGCTAAACCCTAGAAGCTAGCCTATGGTATGATTGTTGTTTGTCCTACGGACTAAAACTCTCCAGTTTATATAGACACCGGAGAGGGCTAGGGTTACACAGAGTCGGTTACAATGGGAGGAGATCTTCATATCGTATCGCCAAGCTTGCCTTCCACGCCAAGGAAAGTCCCATCCGGACACAGGACGGAGTCTTCAATCTTGTATCTTCATAGTCCGGGAGTCCAGCCAAAGGTCTTAGTCCGGCCATCCGGACACCCCCTAATCCAGGACTCCCTCAGCCGGCAAGCAACCGGACCTATCACCAGACCCCAAGGAGTCGGAGACCCAGGGCTCTTTCCAGCCGGCCAAAGAAACCAAGAAGATACCCTTGGACCTGGACCACCCGGAGAGGTTTGCTCTTGTAGTAACTACTCTTGACAGATGTCGGATATTGGGTTCCGGCAAAACCCTTAAGGTTCGACCTCTAGGGTGCGTGAAGTTCTTCCCCCTACCGAGCCACGTCCCAACGCCTCGCTGAGAATCTAAGTTACACGATGAACAACACAAGGGACGCAAGGCTTATACTAGTTTGGGCCACCGTTGTGGTGTAATACCCTACTCTAGTTTGTGGTGTGGTGGATTGCCTCAGGGGCTGATGATGAACAGTACAGAGGAAGAACAGCCTCGCGAGGGGTGTTCTTGTGGTGGTGTGTTTGGAGAGGAATTGCTCCGTCTCTGTGGCTCTCGGTCAGATCCCGATCCAATCTGTGTCGCCCCTACTATGGTGGCTATCCCTATGTATAGAGGCCCTTGTCCTCTTCCCAAATATTGAGCGGGAAGGGCGCCAACAATAGCCATTTTGAAGGGGAACATCTAGTACAAGTTAACCTGACTAAAGTTGGTCTTCGGCTGCCAAAGGCACTGGCGATGACGTCGTCTTGGGCTCCACGGTGACCTCCGTCCTGCCGCTCTACTGGTCTTGGTCTCATTGCATCGAAATTGTAACCTTTGCTTGATGCCTCGGTACTCCGCGCATGTGCTTGCCTCCTTTGCACCAAAGAGGAAACAAGGACACTGCACCGGCCGGCGCCCGCCTGGCGCCCGCCTGGCCTCGATCGTCATGGCTTGCGTCACGAGCACCTCGCGAGGTACCCCTGCCTTGATCTCTCCGCCTCCTCGCGAGCCTTCCTGGTGAGGCCGCTCCTAAGGAAGCCTTTCGTCGTCCACCCCGCGAGGCTTGGCTCTTCGCGAGGGTCTTGAGCTTGAGTAGATGAAGATGGGCCATACTGGGCCACCACTTGAGCCACGCCGCAGGCCGCAGGCAGGCAAGTCTGGGGACCCCCGTTCCCAGAACACCAACAGTAGCCCCCGGACCCAAGGCGCGCTCGGACTTGGCTTAGCAGAGAAGTGAAGGGGCAAGTGCAGAGCGCTGCGGGCCCCAACAGCCTGCGGCCTTGGGCGCTGTGTGGCAGTTGATTAGACGTGGGGGTCTCCGCTTCCCCACGCTGCCTCGGCAACTGCCCATCTGACAAAAGGCTGGTCCGGGTTAGGCTTACGTTTATTGCTCTCGTTTGTCTTGCTTCAGATCCCCTTTCTTGCTCTTCGCCCTCTTGCTTCCGAAATCTCCAGATCCGCCTCAAGCTTCCACCTCCAGCGAGAAATGGCGCCCCACAAAACTGCGCCCGAGGCTCCACCGGCCTAGTACTCGCTGGCTCTGGATCCCCCAAACATGACGGATAAGAATCTCGCTCTCATGCGCCTGATGACGGCGGTGCAGGGAAGCAAGATGGGGGAAACTGCGCTTTGGCCCGGCTTCGCCCGGCCGGAGGACAAGGGGAGCACCTTCTATATGTTTTTCATGAGCTCTGTCATTGCTGGTCTGGTGCCTCCTTTCTTTGAGATCTTCTTTGCTGTCCTTCGCCAGTACAATCTGCATGCTCTGCATCTCCACCCCAACTCTGTTCTCCTCCTGGCAATCTTCGCCTACTATTGCAAGGCACACATCGAGGTGATGCCCTCCGTAGCCTTGCTGCGCCACTTCTTCTCCCTCCGAATTACTAGCGCCAATATCTCGGCGTGCGCAGGCTTTGTTGCGTACTCCAAAGCCAATGCCATCTCAAAGGCCGAGAAGAGGGTCGACGACTTCCGTAGCAAGTGGGTCATGATGGATGCCGGATGCATCAACTCTCGGCTGGCGCTGCCCATGGGGCAGCCCTAGACCGTCGAGGCCTGGTCTCGTGGGAAGCTTGACGACCGGCGGGCGAAGCTGGTGCTGGAGAAGATGAATGCTGACCTGAGGCTGGGCAACCTGAGGGCGGAGAAGCTAACCGGGGCCATGCTCCTGAGGGAGTTCTTGGCGCATCGGGTGGCTCCACTTCAGGCGCACTCGCCCCCACTATGGAGGCTCGAGGATGCGGATGTCGTCCTCTGCCTGATCTTGGAGGCCCTGGCTGACGAGGATCTGACCGCGGCTCTCCGCTTCCTGGTCGGGGAGGACGTGGCAAGCCCGGAGGGCGCTCTGGTCCCCTTGTTCCTCCGTGACGACTGGGAGCGGGTGGTGGACGCCATGCCCACCTTTGACGGGGACGGTCTGGTGCCAGCGGAGGCTCCTGAGGGCCCGGCGGTGACGGCGATGGTGGACTTGTCCTCCGATGATTCTGGCGGGGGAGAGGAGGAAGATGATGATGAGGAGGAAGAGCGTGACTTGGAGGCGACCGCCGAGGGGACGGGGGAGACTTCCCCCTGGCGGTGGTCCAGCACCCTCCGCTCCATGCCGGACGACGACGAAGCCGGCGCCAGGCGAGGGGGAGAGGACCCGCCCTTGATCCCGACGAAGGACAGGTCGGGGCTGATTTCTCGAGGGTCTACTCCAGCCCTGGTGCTGCCCGAAGCCAGCTCCAGCCCCTCCGGTGCGCCTTCCTCTGCTGTCGGACCTCCCGAGGTCGAGCCCCGCATGAGGCTTTCGGGTTTCAAGCTTGGCCGAAGGCTGTTGGAACCCGCGGCAGCCGACCAGTAAGTACTTGAACTCTTGCTCTTATTTTTGCCGTCAAGGCTTGACATCTTCCATTTCTTGGTTAGGCCGCCGCCTGCGGCGAAGAGGCTAAAGGGGGGCTCGGCGGCCCAACTCGGGGCAAGCTCATCTGTTGTGGATGCACCTTCATCTGCGGGGAAGTGAGGCAGTGGGGCTCGCACCTTCCCTGTCCGGTCGTCCTTGCGAGGCCAGGAGGGACGCTCTGGCGGGGAGCCAGCCCCCGTGGCCCCGCTGACTCTGGAGGCGCCCGTGCTTGATGCTATCGGCGAGACTGCCAAGGCTCAGAAGGTCCCAGCCTCTCAAGCCGTGATTATGCTGCCATCTTCTCCTCCTACTCCACCGGCTCCCGTCTCCTCTGCCTCTTCTGCCGCCTTGGACCACGCTGTCGACGAGCCGAGTCGGCTGCGGAAAGATCCCTAGGGTGCCAACCCCCGCCTGGTGGCCGGGCGCCTGGAGTTGGTCTCTGGCTGGGTTCGCTCTGACGCTTCTGTCCGAGCGGCGCTGAGCCAGGCTGTGACGGCCTCCGAGGAGGAGAAGCAAGTCACCTCCCAGGCCAAAGCCGCTCGCGACGCGGCTCTGAAGGATGCTTCAAATGTCCAGGGGCACTGCAATGCGCTGGAGGACGAGCTGCAGGGCTTGCATGATGAGCTTGCCAAGGAGGTTCGTGACCGTCAGGCGAAGAAGGAGGAGATGAAGGCTCGGGAGGCTGCCGTCAAGGATCGCGACGCCAAACTCTCAGCTGATCATGGCCGGCTGAAGATCCTGGAGCAAACGCTGAAGGCGGAGAGGGTTGATCTGGACACCAAGGCAAAAGTCTTGGCTGAAGACCGCGCGGCCTTCACGGACTATGAGCTGAGGTCTCGCAAGGCGCTAAAGACGCCTTATGAAGATGGTCTGGAGAAGCCGCTGGCCGGAGCCACGGAAGGCCCTACCAAGCTGCTTCCCTTCCTGGTCGAGGTGCTTTAGGAGGTCGTGACCGGCATCGGCCCTATGGCCGAGGTTGAAGCTCGCGTCCTTTCCTCTGCAGCGCTGACGCGGATCCTCAGCCACGTCTACCTCCGCAACCCCAACGCCAACCTTGACGACCTGCTGGAGCCTGTGGATGTCGAGCGCTCCGCCGCTGCTGCTGAGGCCGTGAAGGGCCGAGCGGAGGCCTTGCTGGCGAAGTTCCGCGCCTTCAACACCATGCCTAAGCGAGGTGATGCTGGCTCCGCTGCCTCGGGGGGTGGAGCCGACAAGCGCGACCCCACCATGAGCGGCGGCGCTGCCCAAGGGTGATCTCCTCGCGGCTTCTTTCCTGCTCCAATTCCTGCAACATGTATCGTGCCTTGTGGAGGCGTTTAAATTTGTGTTTGGTATCGTGAGAACAACTTATGGTCTATAATATTTGCTATTGAATTTCCGAGATTTTGCGGTTTCCTTCATATTTGCTTTGAGTTCTACGTCGGCAGGGCCCGGCCCCGCGCATACCTTAGCCGCCGTTAGCCCCGACCGGATCACCAGGACGGGACTAAGGAGTGAGGGGCTACGTGGCAAGTTAGGCTCCTGAGTCGCGATGCTCAGGAGTCCCCCTTGACGCGCAAACAACAAATAGGGAGGGAGTGTAGGAGTGGATTTGTCGTTCTACGTCGGCAGGGCCCGGCCCCGTGCATACCTCAACCACCGTTAGCCTTTCGGAACTAAGGAGTGAGGGCCTACGTGAGCAGTTAGGCTCCTGAGTCGCGATGCTCAGGAGTCCCCCTTGACGCTCAAACGGTCTTTGAGGGAGTCCTGGATTAGTGGGTGTCCGGATGACCGGACTATGACCTTTGGCCGGACTCCTGGACTATGAAGATACAAGGTTGAAGACTTCGTCCCATGTCCGGATGGGACTTTCCTTGGCGTGGAAGGCAAGCTTGGCGATACGGATATGTAGATCTCCTCCCATTGTAACCGACTCTGTGTAACCCTAGCCCTCTCCGGTGTCTATATAAACCGGAGGGTTTTAGTCCGTAGGACGAACAACAATCATACCATAGGCTAGCTTCTAGGGTTTAGCCTCTCTGATCTCGTGGTAGATCCACTCTTGTACTACCCATATCATCAATATTAATCAAGGAGGAGTAGGGTTTTACCTCCATCGAGAGGGCCCGAACCTGGGTAAAAACATCATGTCCCTTGTCTCCTGTTACCATCCGCCTAGACACACAGTTTGGGACCCCCTACCCGAGATCCGCCGGTTTTGACACCGACATTGGTGCTTTCATTGAGAGTTCCTCTGTGTCGTCACCTTTAGGCCCGATGTCTCCTCCGATCATCAACAACGATGCGGTCTAGGGTGAGACTTTTCTCCCCGGACAGATCTTCGTATTCAGAGGCTTCGCACTGCGGGCCAATCCGCTTGGCCATCTAGAGCAGATCGAAAGCTACGCCCCTGGTCATCAGGTCAGGTTTGGAAGTTTGAACTACACGGCTGACATCCGCGGAGACTTGATCTTCGACGGGTTCGAGCCGCAGCCGAGCGCGCCGCACTGTCACGATGGGCATGATCTAGCTCTGCCGCCGGACAGTGCCCAGGAGGCTGCCCCAGTGTCCGCTCCGACCCTTAGATTGGAGCCGACTGAGCCAATCGAGGACGGGTGGCTGGACACCGCCTCGGGGGCTGCAATCTCCACGGTGATCGAGCCGAACACCAGCCTTGTCCTTTGCGAAGCTTGTGACTCCAAGGTGCTGGACTCCTTTCTGGATTCCGAACCTTCCGCGCCCCTGCCGATCGATCACGATTGGGCGCCGATCATGGAGTTCGCCGCCGCTGACATCTTTCACCACTCGCCCTTCGGCGACATTCTGAATTCACTAATGTCTCTCTCTTTATCAGGAGAGCCCTGGCCGGACTATGGTCAGCAAGGTTGGGATGCGGACGACGAAGAAATTCAAAGCCCACCCACCACCCACTTCGTAGCCACTGTCGATGATTTAACCGACATGCTCGACTTCGACTCCAAAGACATCGACGGTATGGACGCAGATGCGGGAGACGACCAAGAACCAGCACCTATAGGGCATTGGAAAGCCACTTCGTCATACGACATATACATGGTGGACACCCCAAAAGAAGGGAATGGCGACGGAACAACGAGGATGACCCCTCCAAGAAGCAGCCTAAGCGCCGGCGTCAGCGGCGCCGCTCTAAATCCCGCCAAAGCAAAAATGGCGATTCCGGCACGGGAGATAATAACACCCCGGACAGTGCCGAAGACAACCCCCTCCAGCAGGATTCAGCACAGGAGGATGGAGAAGCCAGCCCTCATGAGAGAGCGGCAGACAAAGAGGTAGAGGACGATAATTACATGCCTCCCTCCGAATACGAGGCAAGCCTCGACGACGACGAATTTGTCGTGCCCGAGGATCTCATCGCACAAGAGCGTTTCAAATGCAGGCTTATGGCCACGGCGAGCAGCCTCAAGAAAAAACAGCAGCAACTTAGAGCTGACCAAGACATGCTAGCCGACAGATGGACTGAAGTCCTTGCGGCCGAAGAGTACGAACTCGAACGCCCCTCCAAGAGCTACCCAAAGCGCAGGCTGCTACCCCGATTAGAGGAGGAAGCACCTAAACCTACATCACCAGCGAACGACGCGGCCGACCGGCCACCTCGTGGCTGCGACAGAGAGGCCTCTCGGCCATCCACTCAAGCCGCACCCCGGCATCGCTCAAAAAATACCAAGGCACGGGGAAATGCGCCAGACCCACGAGACATATTGGAGGACAAGGCAAGGCAAACAAGATCGATCTATGGATCGCGTGGGCGCCCCACGACATGGGATGATAACCGTCATGCCGGATATGGAAAATACGGCCAGGCCGAACACAACAGACAAAGCTCATTTGGGCTATGTCGTGATATAGCCCAGTACAAAGGTGCCGCACACCCACTATGCTTCACAGATGAAGTAATGGATCATCAAATCCCCGAGGATTTTAAGCCCGTAAACATCGAATCATACGATGGCACAACAGATCCTGCGGTATGGATCGAGGATTATCTCCTTCATATCCACATGGCCCGCGGTGATGATCTACACGCTATCAAGTACCTCCCACTCAAGCTTAAAGGACCAGCTCGGCATTGGCTTAACAGCTTGCCAGCAGAGTCAATTGGTTACTGGGAGGGACCTGGAAGCCACATTCCTTGACAATTTCCAGGGCACCTATGTGCGACCACCAGACACCGATGACCTAAGCCACATAATTGAGCAGCCAGAGGAATCGGCCAGACAATTCTAGACACGGTTCCTAACCAAGAAAAATCAAATAGTCGACTGTCCGGACACAGAGGCCCTTGCAGCCTTCAAACATAACATTCAAGACGAATGGCTTGCCCAGCACCTAGGACAGGAAAAGCCGAAATCCATGGCAGCCCTCACAACACTCATGACCCGCTTTTGCGCGGGAGAAGACAGCTAGCTAGCTCGTAGTAGTAACATGACCAAGAGCCCTGGTAATTCGGATACCAAGGACAATAATGGCAGGTCGTGTCGCAACAAGCACAAGCGCCGCATTAACGGTGACAATGCTGAGGATACGACAGTTAATGCCGGATTCAGAGGCTCTAAACCCGGTTAGTGGAAAAAGTCATTCAAAAGAAATACTCTGGACTCGTCCAGTTTGGACCGAATACTCGATCGTTCGTGCCAGATACACGGCACCCCCGAAACACCAGCGAATCACACCAACAGGGATTGTTGGGTGTTCAAGAAGGCAGGCAAGTTAAGTGCCAAAAATAGAGACAAGGGGCTGCATAGCAATGACGAGGAGGAGCCCCGACCGCCGAACAATAGGGGACAGAAGGGTTTTCCCCCACAAGTGCGGACAGTGAACATGATATATGCAACACACATCCCCAAAAGGGAGCGAAAGCATGCACTCAGGGACGTATATGCGTTGGAGCCAGCCGCCCCAAAGTTCAACCCGTGGTCCTCGTGCCCGATCACTTTTGATCGAAGGGACCACCCCACTAGCATCCGCCACGGTGGATTCGCCGCATTGGTTCTTGACCCAATCATTGACGGATTTCACCTCACTAGAGTCCTCATGGACGGCGGCAGCAGCCTGAACCTGCTTTACCAGGATATAGTGCGAAAAATGGGCATAGATCCCTCAAGGATTAAACCCACAAAGACGACCTTTAAAGGCATCATACCAGGTGTAGAGGCCAACTGTACAGGCTCAGTTACACTCGAAGTGGTCTTCAGATCCCCGGATAATTTCCGAAGCGAGGAGTTAATCTTCGACATAGTCCCGTTCCGCAGTAGCTATCACGCCCTGCTCGGTCGAACCACATTTGCAAAGTTCAATGCAGTGCCGCACTACGCATACCTTAAGCTCAAGATGCCATGCCCTTGAGGAGTCATTACGGTCAATGGAAACACCGAACGCTCTCTCCGAACAGAGGAGCATACGGCGGCCCTCGCGGCGGAAGTACAAAGTAGCCTCTCAAGGCAATTCTCTAGTCCGGCTATTAAACATCCAGACACCGTCAAGCGTGCCCGGAGTAACCTACAAAAAGACCACCTGGCACATTCCGAGCAAGCGTAGCAGTGCGGCCCCAACCCCAGCCCTCGCGAAATTGCGAAACTAGTACTACGCGTACATAATTACGCCTTGGAAATACCATGGGCACAAGGCGAGGGGCACAACCACGGCACGCCCAACATGCGGCTCAACCGCACTAGGGGCTCCAAAATTTGTCATTTCTTTTTTCTTACTTTCATGACTCCACTCTCCGGAAGGCCTGTCCAATAGTACAATCGCCGAATACACGATGCAACAGCCAGGGAGGCAGCAACCTACGTCGAATGTCCAGGTGGTCTTTATAATGAGCTAAATACCTGTCTTACATAAAGTCTCGCAGCTTGCCCCTGGAGGGGGACATGTCAAATAATCCCATCACTTGCTTATCGCACTATTTGTATCGTTCTGCTTTCACAGCAGCCTTTTAATAAACAATACATAGCTCTCGTCTATTATTGCATTCATTTTTTATGTAAATATGTTTAGTTATGACATTATGCAACCGTACACTTTGGTAGGGCCAATACACCAGGGGCTTAAGTACCCCAGAATATGGTGTGAGAAGTCCGAACACTCTAACGAGTGCGGCACCCCGAACTTATAGCATTATATGCATCGGCTCCAAATCATGTCTTGGGTCAATAGTTGGGTTTGCCCAGCTCCCATGTTTTGGTACCTTACATTCCGTTATATCGGCTAAGGTAGCGCTGGGAGAACTACTGCGATTGTGCCCCAGTTGAGCTGGGTTAAGCACCTCAGTAGAGAAAGCTAAAACAGACCGTCATGATAGGGCGACAGCCGGTCGCTGTTCAAGAGGTTTTCGAGTCCCTAAAGACTCATGCCGCTTAGAGCGAGGAGCTGGCTTTGTCCGACCTAGGCGTGGATAGCGCCCCGAACTCGGTCTTCCGAATACTAGGGGCTTCGCCGAAATTTAAAATTATAGAATTCTATGGCTAAGTGAGAGTGATAAAGCATTATGTTCCGATTGCCTTGTTCGTTGTGCTGAGCGCCTCCCTCGAAGGACCCAAGAATGGGAACAAGAGCGCTCAGGTTTATCCCAAACACCCCAGCACTCCTGGCATGGGGGTAGAAGCCGACGACTCGCATCTCTCAGATTTAATAAACGGCCGCACAGAAGGTAATATTTTAAATTCAAAAAAGTGTTGCTTAGCGCATATGAACAAGTTTTCAGCACACAGGATAACACGAGCGAGTTTACTCAAAAATTACATCCTTGGAACACTCATTCGCCACAAGGCAGGCACCCTTCAGGATGCCCTCATAATACAACTCAGGCTTGCGATGCTCCTTCCCCTTCGGTGGCCCATCTGTCACCAGCTTCTCAGCATCCATCTTGCCCCAGTGTACTTTAACACGGGCAAGGGCCCTACGGGGGCCTTCGATGCATACGGAGCGCTTGATGATTCCAAGCCATGGACATGCATCCACCAGCCGCCTCACCAGCCCAAAGTAGCTCCCAGGCAGGACCTCCCCAGGCCATAGTCGACCTATAAGGCCCTTCATGGCCTGTTCAGCTACCTTATGGAGCTTGACTAGCTGCTTCAGCTGGTCGTTCAAGGGCACCGGGTGTCTGGCCTCAACATACTGGGACCAGAACACCTTCTCCATCGAGCTCCCTTCCTTGGCTCGGTAGAATGCGGCAGCATCGGACACACTGCGGGCAGATCTGCGAATGCTCCTGAGAGCTCCGTACTCGGGTAAGTAACAAGTAATTCACTTTCACGTGCTTGCTTTGCATAAAGAATGCCTTACCCGCCGCTATCTTCTTCATCGCCTCAATTTCCTGGAGGGCTTTTTGGGCTTCGGCCTTGGCAGATTCGGCGCCGCTCTTGCCGCACCTCCTCCACCCGCGCCTCCTACTTTTCTCGCTCGGTGCGCTCCACGGCCGCATTGTCTTCGGCATTGGACAGCGCTTCCTTCAGGGTCGCCACCTCGGTTGTGGCCCCTGTAACACTCACGTTGGTCCTGTCAATATTTGCAACTAGGTATTTTTATATACTTACATAAGATACTACTTACCTTCCTTGTCCCCGAGCTGCTTCTTGGCAAGGCCGAGCTCGTTCTGGACCGCTCGAGGCTCTGCTTGAATGCATCGACCTCCGCAGTCAGTGCGGCAGAGGTCAGCAGCGCAGCCTACATTCCCATATTGACACACTTATGTTAGACTCCTGCGTATATCTTTTTAGATCCTCAGTCTGGCCTTTCTTTCCGAACACCAAACTAAGCATCAGGGGCTACTGTCTATGCGGTAATATTTTTACATGTCTTAAATACATACCTCAAAACCTGTTAGAAGGCTGGCACAGGCTTCTGTCAGCCCGCTCTTGGCGGACTGAACCTTCTGGATCACCGCACTCATAATAGTGCGGTGCTCCTCGTCGATGGAGGTGCCTTTAAGCACCTCCAGCAAATTATCCGATGCCTCCGGTTGGACGGAGGTCACCGGCGTCGTAGGCTTGCCCTTCTTACGAGGGGGCCGCCTGCCGGACTCCGGAACCACTGAAGGTTCCGGTGCGGTGTCTGGCCTCGGGCCTGACTTAGAGCCCCTTGGGGTTTTATCCCCTTGGCGCCTGGAGTCCGGGAGGTCGCCTTGCGGCGCCTCCAGGACCACCTCCTCCTAGCTTGGCCCCTTCTGGGACTCCACCTCAGCATCGTCCGTAGGGCGAGGGGAGGTAGCGGTCGGGAGTGAAAGACTATTCACATCCGACGAATCCAGGGAGCCGCTCGACGAGGCATCGAGCCGGGCCTTGGGTGGACTGCATGATTATATTCGGCGTCAGAAGATAATGTGCAATAAAGGCGCGCCATGAGTTATTCTGGTATCCGGATACTTATGATTTTGCCAGGGGCTTGGCCCTAGATGGCCACTCCTCTCCCCTGTCGTCGATGTTGGTGGAGTAGTCCGGAAGAAGGGTCTTTCCATTCTTGGACCATCCGGCATCCCCAGTTGGGGCGGCCTTCCTTTTCTTTCCTCCCTCCGTTGGAGGGGGAGAGGCTTCTTCTTCCTCCTCCTCATCTTCGGGGGAGGAGTGCGCTTTGGAGTCGTCGGACGAAGAATCCGACACCACCAGGCGCCAGGAACTCTTTCAAGTTCCCGTGGCCTTCTTCTTGGCCTTCTTCTCCGGCACCACGTGAGGTGCCGGAACCAGCAGCTTCGCCAAGCGGGCATCTGCTGGGCCTTCGGGCAAAGGAGCCGGACAATCGATCTGTCCAGACGTCTTCTGCCAGTCATGTCAAAGGAATGGGAGCTTAGATCCCGCATAGAGTCAAACTATGAAAAACAAGTATCCTGTAAAGGGTAAAACAAGCTTACCGCGCTGGCTTGGCGCTTCGCGCAGAATCCGCGATCCTCGGTAATGGGAGGGGGAACCTCGGAGCCCTTGAATAGCACCTTCCAGGCGTCCTTGTGCGTTGTGTCAAAAAGCGTGGACAAGGTTTGGTGCTGGGCCGGGTCGAACTCCCACAAGTTAAAAGCCTGTCGTTGACACGGGAGGATCCAGCGGAAGAGCATGACCTGGACTACGTTTACAAGTTTAACCTTCTTGTCCACCAGGTTTTGGACGCAGGATTGGAGTTCGGTCACCTCTTCCAAATTACCCCATGACAGGCCCGTCTCTTTCCAGGAGGTGAGCCGTGTGGGGATGCCAGATTGGAATTCGGGGGCCGCTACCCATTCAGGGTCACGCGGTTCGGTGATGTAGAACCACCCCGATTGCCACCCTTTGATGGTTTCCACAAAGGAGCCCTCGAGCCATGTGATGTTGGGCATCTTGCCAACGATGGCGCCTCCACACTCCGCTTGCCGGCCGCCCACTACCTTCAGCTTGACATTGAAGGTCTTTCGTCATAAGCCGAAGTGTTGCTTGATGCGGAGGAAGACCTCGCACACGACGATAAACGCCGAGATGTTGAGGATGAAGTTTGGGGCCAGATCATAGAAATCCAGGCCGTAGTAGAACATGAGCCCCCGGACAAACAGGTGGAGTGGGAAGCCCAGTCCGCGGAGGAAATGGCGGAGGAACACCACCCTCTCATGGGGCCTAGGGGTGGGGATGAGCTGCCCCACATCTGGGAGCCGGTGCGCAATGTCGTTAGACAAGTATCCGGCCTTCCTCAACTTTTTTATGTGCCCCTTAGTGACGGAGGAGGCCATCCACCTGCCTCCTGCTCCGGACATGGTTGGAGAAGGTTGAGGTGGGAAGTGCGGACTTGGGCGCTGGAGCTCGAGTGCGTGGAAATGGATAAGCAAAGGAGGAAGAAGGCGTAGATGGAAAGGGTGGATCCTTATCCCCTTATATGGGCGGATGAAACTATGTACCCCCACCTGCCTGGTAAAACTTGCTTATCTCCCAAGCGCCGCGATTAATGACACGGTTGGGTTACCCACGCCCGTATTGATGAGAATCCCGGAATAAGAGGACACGATCTCTGCTTCGACAAGACGTGCCAAGGAAACCACCTCGCTAAACACGCTGAGGTGGGACAGTAAAACGATTCAAATAAAGGCTTGGCCATGGCATGATGTCACGCTGTGGAATACGTCAGTAGATTAGATTTGTACAAATATTATTCTCTCTACGGTTGTATGTGGAACTTATTTTGCAGAGCCGGACACTATCCTTGTGTTCAAAATCTTCTATGAAGTATTCGGAGGAGGAACCCGCCTTACAATGCCGAAGACAATCTGCGCGCCGGACTCGTCGTCATTGAAGCCTGGTTCAGGGGCTACTAAGGGAGTCCTGGATTAGGGGGTGTCCGGATGACCGGACTATGACCTTTGGCCGGACTCCTGGACTATGAAGATACAAGATTGAATACTTTGTCCCGTGTCCGGATGGGACTTTCCTTGGCGTGGAAGGCAAGCTTGGCGATACGGATATGTAGATCTCCTCCCATTGTAACCGACTCTGTGTAACCCTAGCCCTCTCCGGTGTCTATATAAACCGAAGGGTTTTAGTCCGTAGGATGAACAACAATCATACCATAGGCTAGCTTCTAGGGTTTAGCCTCTCTGATCTCGTGGTAGATCCACTCTTGTACTACCCATATCATCAATATTAATCAAGCAGGAGTAGGGTTTTACCTCCATCAAGAGGGCCCGAACCTGGGTAAAAACATTGTGTCCCTTGTCTCCTGTTACCATCCGCCTAGACGCACAGTTCGGGATCCCCTACCCGAGATCCACCGGTTTTGACACCGACAGTCTTCATACCTTGGTCCGCTCGGGGAGGGGCGCGCGACGATCAGGTCCGAGGGACATGGCTGGGTGGCATGTGCCCGGGCGTGACCTGGGCGTAGCCCCCATGTCCAGCCCCCTCTCGCGGTGCACCCGAGGGGAGGCATTGCGATTAGGCCAAACACTGAGCTCTGGGATCCCCGAGGTTGATACAGCCGTGGGCTACCCTCAGTTGTTTATCACCAGTGCGGAGCATAGCGCTTCCGTATGTGTACGGGCATAGCCGCTCCTCGGCAGTGTCGTCAGCCAGCACGGAGCATGGTGCTTCCACTAGTACGTGGGAGGGGCCCCCCTCCAGGAGGAGCCCCCGGGGCGTGTACAACCCCGCCCTGACACGTGGCCGGCACGATAGGGCTAGACGAGGTGTATCTGGGCACTCGCGAGCCAGCACGGGGACTCACGAGGCCCTACCTCAAGGCGGGTTGCACCTGATCTTAAGCCTTGGGCGGATGGGTGTTCCTGCAAGGTGGTTAGATGCAGACGCTCTACGTCCTCAGGTCCCGGCCCTCGAGCTAGCTCAACCGCCGCTAGTATGCCAAGTCGTGATGCCGTGGACAAGGCCAGGGGTGAGGGCTGGAGAGCCAGTAAGAGCCCCTGAGTCACGATGCTCAGGCGCCCCCCCTTTAACGTGCAAGTGGTTTGCATAAAGGAGAAGAAAGGGGCTGCAATGGGCGAGAGATGATAATCATAGGCAAGTTGAGTGTGAAAAAGCAAACCAACTTAGATAGATGCAGGAAAGACAGATGCCACTGGGCCAGGCCCAACCGGCTTGGGGATGGTGCAGCCCGAGGGGCGTCCCCACAAGGTAAGCTAAAGACATGAGCAAAACGGATACATGCCACGGGGACAGACCCACGCGACCTAGGAATGATGCAGCCCTGAGGGCGCTCCCAGCTGAAACGAAACTCGAAAGATGTCACCTGGTATCATTGCAGACCGAGTGTTGGAGTAGCTGATGACACATGGTGAGGAAGCCAATCCTCACGAGCTCTCGGAGCCCTGAGCCTCCGGAGGCCCTGGTGGTCCGGGCGGCTCCTCGAGGTCCATCTCCATCTCCTCCAAGAACTCGCAGTGCCTGGCCACCTAAGCCTCCAGAGTGCTCCTCATTAGGCGTTGATGAGCAGCAGCCGCGTTCAGCAGGCCGAAAGGCATACGAACGTAGCTGTGAGGCGGACCCTCGCAACGTCCCACACGCGAAGGACAGAAACGCCCCTGAGACGCGACTCGATTGAGCCTTGGGTAGTCGATGCAGACACACAGCCCGCCATCCTCGCCTGGATGGGGAGCTACACCGGGTAAGCGGCGGCTGCCACGCATGACTCTCGACTCCTACAGCTCCTGAGTGACCTTGGTGATGAACTCCAGAGGGTTGGGACCTCCTTGCCTCATGCCTTCCTGAGGAAAACGTGTCGTGAAGCACGCCTCCAAGTGGTGCCCGAGCACATCCCTCGTGATCTTGGCAAAGTCAGTGACCCTTCAGGAGAGAGCCCCCGAGCCTTGCCCGAGGAGGGCGCAGGGCACGCCTTCCTATGCGACGGAGGGAGGCGCCCCTTGGACGGGCGCGGATCCTGGCGCGGTGCCACTGAAGGTGACTGCCTCATGAGGCGTTGAGCTGGGTGACGTCTTCTTCATCTTTGGAGCTACCTCGGGAGGGTTCTCCCTCTTGCTGTCTGGGTCTTCGACTGATGCAGCTTGGAAGGCACGCTCGAGAGAGCACACTGCACCCTTCTCTTCACAGGGGATTGCGATGATTCTGCCGTTTCCCGGCATCTTGAGGACTTTGTAACCATGGTGATTCACTGCCATGAACTTAGCCAGGGCTGGATACCCGAGGATGGCATTGTACGGCAGGCGAATGTGGGAAATGTCGAAGTCGATGAGCTCGGTACGGTAGTTCTTGCGCTGTCCAAAGGTGACAGGGAGGCGGACCTGCCCTATCGGGGTGGTGGAACCATTAGTGACTCCTGAGAAAGGCTTGGTTGGCTGAAGCTCATCATATGGCACTTGGAGATTGTTGAACGTCTCGACAGACAGAATGTTGAGTCCTGCGCCGCCATCGATGAGGGTCCTGGTGACTTGCACATTGCTGATAACTGGGAACAGAGCATCGGGAGGACACCGGCTGTCGCTGCACACTTGAGTTGATCCGCTGAGCTGAACGTCATGGCACATGTGGACCACCTGAGAGGGCGCGTGGCCTCGAGCTTGGGGAGGACTGCATTCACCTCGTGAGCAAACTGCTTGAAGATGCGCTGAGAGGCTGGGCCTGGGCACTGCCCAAGATGCAAGCGATAGCACGCGGCTCCTGGAAGCCCCCAGCCCCCTCGTCCTGATGATGGTCGTCATTCCTTCTTGGTGGTGGTGGCAGAGGAGGAAGGCCTGTGTTGCCTTGCGAGCGATCTTCACGAGGCTGATCCCTCCAAGCCCCCTCGCGAGGCTGGTCCTGCCAGCGGTCCTCGCGAGGCCGGTCACACCACCCTTGGCATGGGCCATGGTCGTCCCATCATCCTCCACCTCTTCCTCCTCCTCGGCCATAGCCCTAATCGTTGCCCTCGGGGCATCGACTGACATGTCCTTCTCGCACGGCCCTGTGCTCTTGGCATTCATTGGTGTTGTGGGTGTGGAGGTCGTGGTACACACAGTACCGGCTGCCCTTGGACGACTCCGGCTGGTCCCTGCCATGCTTCGTGTCTGGCTCTGCTGCGAGCACAACTGCTCCTTTGCGCTTCACGTCCTTGGCCTTGGCTTTCTTCTCTTTAGGATCAGTTGCTGGAAGCTCGAGAAGGGAGAGGCGTCCCTCCTCAGCCCTTGCGCACTTGGTCGCCAGGTTGAACAGCTCCAGAGACATGCACAGATCTTCGTGGATCGCCAATTCCTCCTTCATCTTGACGTTGCAGACGCCATCAGAGAATGCTGAGATGATGGCCTCCTCAGTTACCTTGGGAATCTTGAGGCGAGCACTGTTGAAGCGCTGGATGTACTTCTGCAGGGTCTCTCCGGGTTGCTGCTTGATGCGGCGCAAGTCACTCATGACTGGGGGACAATCGCTAGTGCCCTGGAAGTTGGTGATGAAGCGGGTGCGCATCTCGTCCCAAGAGGAGATCGTGCAGGGAGGCAGGTTCAAGAGCCAGGTGCGGGCGCCGTCCTTGAGCGCCATGGGAAACCAATTCGCCATGACCTTTTCGTCTCCGTTAGCCGCTTCGATGCCTAGCTCGTAGAGCTGCAGGAACTTTGCGGGGTTGGCAGTGCCGTCATAACGAGGAGGCAGATCTGGCTTGAACTTGCCCAGCAAGGCGACACTGCACAGTTCGATGGTGAAGGTGCGGCAGCCTGTGGTGGCCACTGGAGCTCTTTGCTGACACGGGGCTTGCTCCTGGGGGTCCCCGCGTGCCGCCGCCAGGGGCAGCACGGGGTCTTGACATGCTGGCGCAGGGATGCGGTCATGGGCGCCGGTGCAGGGAGCACGCAAGCACCTTCTTGGGGACGAGGGATTTCTTGGCAGCTCCTTTCTTGTCGTGCAGGCGCCGGACGCGGTGGTTCTCGTCCAGGGGCCGCGTGCCTTGGAGCCAGGGCGCGTTCTTGGGGAGGAGGCGGCGGAGGCACCTCAGGAGCTACATCACCCGCGCAGGACGGAGGGCGAGGCAGTAAGAGGGATGGCGCAGGGGATCCCCCTGCGGCGTTGACCAGCTCGGTAATGCGAGCGAGCCACTCCTCGTAGAGGTCATCGACGGGACGGTAGTGCAGGAGGTCACACGCAAGGAACAACGTGGCGTGTGCATCCGTGGGAGCGCGACGGGCGTGCGATGACGAACCAGCTAGAGTCATCGATGGGGTGGAGGTGCGGCCTTCCCGCCGCACCGAGGGATGCAGCGATGACGCCTGCTGCTCGTTCCCCGCGGGGCCAGTGGCAGTGTGGGCGGAAAGAAACGGGGAACGACGGGGAGGCCCACCGACGGGGGCTATCTGGGCGATGTGGGCGGCGAGAGCAGCCCGACGCTCGGCACGAGCTCGGCGAGCGTCAACCATGGATGCGACGAACGATCGAACGCGGGACAGCGGAAGAAAGATTCCGGCGCACCCCTACCTGGCGCGCCAAATGTCGGATATCGGGTTCCGGCAAAACCCTTAAGGTTCGAACTCTTGGGTGCGTGCGAAGATCTTCCCCCTATCGATCCACGTCCCAACGCCTCGCTGAGAATCTAAGCTACACGATGAACAACACAAGGGACGCAAGGCTTATACTAGTTCGGGCCGCCGTTGTGGTGTAATACCCTACTCTAGTTTGTGGTGTGGTGGATTGCCTCAAGGGCCGATGATGAATAGTATAGAGGAAGAACAACCTCGCGAGGGGTGTTCTTGTGGTGGTGTGTTTGGAGAGGAATTGCTCCGTCTCTGTGGCTCTCGGTCAGATCCCGATCTGATCTGTCTCGCACCTACTGTGGTGACTATCCATATATATAGAGGCCCTGGTCCTCTTCCCAAATATTGAGCAGGAAGGGCGCCAACAACGGCCATTTTGAAGGGGAACATCTAGTACAAGTTATCCTGACTAAAGTTGGACTTCGGCTGCCAAAGGCACTGGCGCTGACGTCGTCTTGGGCTCCATGGTGACCTCCATCCTGCCACTCTGCTGGTCTTGGTCTCGTTGCACCGAAATGGTAACCTTTGCTTGATGCCTCGGTACTCCGCGCCTGTGCTTGCCCCCTTTGCACCAAAGAGGAAACAAGGACACTGCACCGGTCGGCGCCCGCCTGGTCTCGATCGTCATGGCTTGCGTCATGAGCACCTCACGAGGTACCGCCTTGATCTCTCCGCCTCCTTGCGAGCCTGCCTGGTGAGGCCGCTCCTGAGGAAGCCTTTCGTCATCCACCCCGCGAGGCTTGGCCCCTCGCGAGGGTCTTGAGCTAGAGTAGATGAAGATGGGCCGTACTGGGCCACCACTTGAGCCACGCCGCAGGCCGCAGGCAGGCAAGTCTAGGGACCCCCGTTCCCAGAACGCTAACAACAGCAAATAGGAAAGCGAGCTCGTTGATTTCCACCGTGAGAATAGGGATATCTTTGCATGGTCCCCCAAGGACATGCCGGGTGTTCCGACGGATATCACCGAGCACAACCTACATGTCAGAGCAGATGCAAAACCAGTCAAGCAACCCCTTCACCGACTCTAGGAAGAGAAGAGAAGAATTGTTGGTGAAGAGATAGCCCGGCTCCTAGCAGCCGGCTTCATTATGGAAGTGTTCTTTCCAGAATGGCTTGCCAATCCAGTCCTTTTACTGAAGAAGAAGAACAAGTGGCGCATGTGCATTGATTATACCAGCCTCAACAAAGCATGCCCCAAAGATTCATTTGCTTTGCCTCGGGTTGATCAAGTGATAGACTCCACAGTCGGATGCGAGCTGTTGAGTTTCTTGGATGCCTACTCAGGGTACCATAAGATCAAGTTGAACCCGGCCGACCGCCTGAAGACCGCCTTCATCACACCATTTAGAGCCTTCTGCTACCTAACCATGACATTCGGCTTGAGACATGCCGGTGCCACCTTTCAGCGTTGCATGCAGAAGTGCCTCCTCAAACAGCTTGGCAGAAATGCCCACGTCTATGTACACGATGTTGTGGTGAAGACGGAGAAGCGCGGTACCTTTCTAGAAGATCTCAAGGAAACATTTGACAATCTGCGTCGTTTTCAAATCAAGCTCAACCCGAGAAATGCATCGTTGGAGTTCCAGCCGGCCAGCTCCTTGGCTTCCTGGTCTCTGAGCGCGGCATTGAGTGCAACCTTGTGAAGATCAAAGCCATCGAGAGGATGGAGGTACCCACCCGACTGCGAGACGTCCAGAAGTTCACCGGGTGCTTGGCGTCCCTCAGCCGCTTCATCGGTCGGCTGGGAGAGAAGGCTCTTCTCCTGTATCAAATCATGAATAAAACCACTCACTTCGAGTGGAATGACCAGGCGGACGAAGCCTTTCTCCAATGAAGAAGATGTTGACCATGCCGTCTGTCCTGGCGGCTCCGACTGATAAAGAGTCCATGCTTCTTTACGTTGCCGCAACCAGCCGGGTGGTCAGCACAGTCATTGTGGTACAACGCCCAGAAGACGGCAAGGCACAGCCGGTCAAAAGGCCCGTGTACTATCTGAGCGAGGTGTTGTCAGCCTCAAAACAGAACTATCCCCACTACCAGAAGATGTGCTACGTCATGTACTTTGCCGCCAAGAAGCTCAAGCCATACTTTCAAGAGCACCCCATCATGGTCGTCTGCATTGCCCTGCTTGCCGAGATCATGGGCAGCCGGGATGCATCAGGTCGGGTGGCCAAATGGGCCATCGAGTTGACTCCCTACACCATCTTCTACTAGTCTCGCACCGCCATCAAGTCCCAAGCACTGACCAACTTCCTCGTCGACTAGGCCGAGACCCAATACCTGCCGCCAGCGCCCGACTCCACCCATTGGCGGATGCACTTTGATGGCTCCAAGATGCGCACCTGTCTGGGAGCCGGCATCATCCTTACCTCTCCCAAAGGCGACAAGCTCAGATACACATTGCAAATCCACTTTGCCACCTCCAATAATGTGGCCGAGTACGAGGCGCTCGTGCACGGGCTCCGGCTGGCCAAAGAACTCGTCATCCACCAGATCCTGTGCTACGACGACTCGGATTTGGTGGTCCAACAGTCATCCGAAGACTGGGACGCCAAAGATGCAAACATGGCAAGCTACCGCTTCCTCGTCTAGCAACTCACTGGATATTTTGAAGGGTGCAAGTTCCTTCACGTGCCACGGGCCGACAACGAGCAAGCAGATGCCTTGGCACGAATCGGCTCCACCCGACAAGCCATACCACCCGGCATATCCCTTTAGCGCCTCCTCAAGCCATCTATCAAGCCTTTGCCGGAATCAGATTCCATCTTCGTGCCGGCTGCCCCCGAAACAGTCGGATCCAACTTGGGGACCTCAGCAATCGGCTCGGGGACTTCGGCAGGCGGCTCAGGGACTGCTGCAGCCGCACCCAGCCCAGGGACTTCAGATCCCGGCCCAGGGACTTCAACGACAAAGCAGGCGGTGGCCGAGTCCAACCCACCACCTCCCAACCCAACCGCCCTAGTTGTAGTGGTCGTGCTCACAGTAGAAGAAGTCGCAGCTCCATCATGGGCGCAACCCATTCTCAACTTTCTGGTGAACAGAAAGCTGCCAACTGATGAGATCTCGGCCCGGCATGTATAGCACCGGGCAGGAACCTACACGACAGTAAACAGAGAGCTTGTTAGGCGCAGCGTGACTGGAGTCTTCTAGCATTGCGTGGAGCCAGAAAAAGGCATGGCAATCCTCAAAGATATCCATCAAGGCGAATGCGGCCACCACGCGGCCTCAAGATCACTTGTTGCCAAAGCTTTCCACCACGGTTTCTTCTGGCCGAATGCTTTGGAAGACGCCAAAGATTTGGTCAAGCATTGCAAGGGATGCCAGAAATTCAGCTCCAAGCAACATCTGTCAGCTTCTACACTCAAAACCATCCCCCTCACTTGGCCTTTTGCCGTCTGGGGGCTGGACATGGTGGGCCCATTCAAGATGGCACGCGGCGGCATGACTCATCTACTTGTCGTTGTGGACAAATTCACCAAGTGGATTGAAGCAAAGCCAATCAAGAAGTTGAATGGTCCGACTGCCATGACCTTCATTGCAGATATCATCGTCCGGTACGGCATACCACACAGCATCATCACCGACAACGGCACAAATTTTGCCGAAGGAGCATTGGCCCATTTCTGCGTGACGCAGGGCATCCGACTGGACTTAGCATCCATTACCCATCCGCAGTCAAACGGCCAAGTCAAGCGAGCAAACGGACTCATCCTCTCCGGCATCAAGCCCCGGTTGGTCGAGCCACTGGAGCGCTCGGCCGACTACTAGATTGATGGGCTGCCGGTCGTCCTCTGGAGCCTGCGCACCACTCCAAACAAGTCAATTGGCTTCACTCCTTTCTTCCTTGTGTACGGGGCCGAGGCTGTCATCCCAACAGACATCAAGTTTGACTCACCTCGCGTCACCATGTACATGGAGGCGGAGGCGAAGGAAGCGCGAGAAGACGGCGTCAGCTTGCTGGAAGAGGGCCGGCTGTTGGCACTCAGCCGGTCTGCCATCTACCAGCAAAGCCTGCGCTGCTACCACAGTCGGAAGGTCAAGCCAAGATCCTTCGAAGAGGGCGACCTTGTGCTCTGGCTGATCCAGCGAACAGCGGGCCAGCACAAGCTCTCGGCCCCTTGGGAAGGCCCCTTCATCATCAGCAAGGCCTTGGGAAACGACTCCTACTACCTGATCGACGCACAAAAGCCTAGGGCACGCAAGAGGGACGACTCCGGCAAGGAATCAGAGCGCCCATGGAATGCAAACCTCCTTCGAAGATTTTACAGTTGATGCAGTATGTATCACGCTATCTTTTGTATTAAGCGCAAGACATCGGGTCCCCCGAAGAGCACTCGGGGACTACCCTTTTTATCTATATAATAAGTTTTATGCCTATGAATGTGTTACTTCAATTTTCCGCCTGGCACCGGGTTCGATCAGTCGGCCCTGGGGGCTTGCCGCCTTGTATTATGTCAGTCCTACCTACAGTCGGATAAGTAATGTGCCGACATCTAAGCCCTCTCTTGCCACAAGCCGCAGCTTGTAGAGCAGCTGTCCGGCTGGCAAGAGTCAAAGGCAAGAAAAGATGCCCACATAAAAAATGGTTAAGGACCAAAGCATTTACATAAAATAGGCCGGCTTCCCGCCTCGCTGACCGGCTACTGAATAGCCGGCTGGCCGGCTTCTCACTTACCTTGCTACGTCCTAAATGGCTGAAGTATTTTTCCTCCGAAATGGCTAAGTACTTCTCCCAGCCACAGTCTGCAGAGCGGCTGCCTGGCTGGCAAGACGGCAGCCAAGGGAGGGCAGCAAAGCAAAAAGCCAAAAAGGATCAAAAAGCAAGAAAAGTCGGAATTCGGCGCAAGGACAACGCGTGCGAGATAATATTTACATAAGCAAGGTTTTTAAGCCGGAATTCAACAAGTTTGAATACACCCCCAATGGGCAGAACTGCGTGAATTTAATGACATTGTTCAAAAGACTACAAAGCAGGGAAAGTTAAAGATAAGTTGGCCGCCTAGGCCAAGGGAGCAGCAGGCGGGTCCGGTAGGTTATTGGAGTCGGCAGCGCCGGCTGCTGGAGTGGTCGGCTGGCAAATCTCGGCTTGGTCGTCTCCAGCAGCAGTCGACGCACTTCATGAGGATCGTTGCTCGAGGCACGGTCGAGTTGAGGCTGGTTGTCCGCTCCGTCCTCCAGCGCGGCGTCTTCACCATCCTCGCTCTCCTCGTCTTCGCCATCATCGTTGGAGGCGATCTCCTTCGCCGAGTCTTTGTCGTCTTCCGGGTTCAACCCGAACAAGTCCGACGGCACCTCAACAACCTCTTTGTTCAGCTTGGGGATGAAGAAGCTAGTGTCGGTGTACTCGGCGATCGCCGTGGCATAATGAATGATAGAACCCCTCACTGCCACCAACTCTTTGTTGGCCTCCTGCCAGAACATGGCCAACTGGGCCAGATCTAGCCCAGGATACCATGCCCTAACAAACTCCAAGGCCCGCCGTGCGCTTGCCCGGGCTGAGGAACCCTTCCACGCCTCGAAGCGGCCGATAGCCACATCCAGCCAGTCCGTAGTCCGACTAGGGGTGCACGGAGCTTGGACGCCTGGCCAGAGGGCGAAGATCACCTGGGCTCCGACACGCTGCAGCCGGCGGAGTATCAGATGAGCCGGCTGGAGACGAGCCTGGATAGCAAGAAATTTCTCATCGAGCGACCGACGGGCGTTCGACACGATCTCCGCACCAGCCCACCTTCGCTCTTCGTGGCGCGCTTCAATGGCTTGGCTGGCGACAACGGCATAGCTAGGGAAGTACTCTGTGCAAGAAAATAAAAAGAAATATGAAGTCGGAAGTTAGATAATATAACAGTCGGCAGATGAAAGAAAGGAGAAGGCAACTCACCATTGACCATGTCCTCGATCTGGTCATAGCTGTCGTTTAGCGCCCTCTCCGTATCAGCCCAGTTCGAGCACTGAGTCTCGAACTCGGCTTGGAGAGTGGCCTCACTGTCCTTCGCCGTCTGAAGGGCCGCCTTGTGAAGCTCCGCCTGGTCTGCTAGCTCCTTGACCAGACGGTAGCGCTCCTGGGCCACGTTGCTGCACTCCTCCTCCTTGGCGCGCAGTGCGGTTTGGGCCTTGCCCAACTGTTGCTGCAAGGCGGCGTTGGCCTCTACAAAGGCAGCAAAGAAAGACGGTCAGTAAGCAAGAAAGAAGATAAGAAGTTGCCGGAGATATCTGGCCCGACTGCTCAGCAGTCGGCCCGAATCTCGGGGACTACACCCAGCAGGTGCACTGACGCGCCCCCGCGCGAGAGAGAAGGCGGAGTGCTTGCTCTCGCTCTCGGAAAAATCAGCGATCCACTGGGCTAGCTCCCGGACCTGGGAGTTGAAGGCGGCCGCACGGAGGTTGTGATAATCCTGCAGAAAAGACAACAGAAAAGAAAGCAAGTCAGCACTCGAGCCTACTTGAAAATTCCAAGCCGCATGCTCAGCAGCCGGCCCGGAACTCGGGGACTACACCCAGTGTGTGCGCTAACGCGCCCCCACGAAAGAGTACAAGAATCAAAAACAAGAGGCATACCCGGATGACCACTCGCGACGCCAGGAACTCCTGCATGTCATGCTGGAGAGCAGCGGTCTGAGCCTGGAGCTGGGCCCGGACGTCTTGTGCGGCCGCATTCAGAACGGCCGTTCCGCCCCGATGCATCCAATCCGGCAAGCCAATGTTGGTGGCCTCCACCTCCAGGGCCGACGAGCTTGCGGCCGCGACCTCCTGTGGCCGTGGCGCCGAAGCCGCCTTCGCCGCACGCCAGCATGCCGGGGAGTGGACCGTGATGGTTGCCCCTGCTACCGGCTCGCCACCAGCCGGCGGCACCAGTGGTGCGTCAGGCTGGCCGCCTTGGTCCTCGACAGTCGGTGTCGGCGGAGGCATCTCCGCCCCCAGGGTGACACCGTCGCCCCCTTCCCTCTCCATAACCCGATGGTCACGGCCGGCTCCTCTAGTCTGCGCCAAGATCTCATGTGCTGGTGGCGCGGTGCAAAGAGGGATGACGAGTTGCGAAGCCTGGCCGCATGCGGCCTCTTCCGCTTGTGCCTTGGCTGCGGCGTCCGCCTGAGCCTTGGTCGCGGCGTCGGCCTGGGCCTTTGCGGCTGCGTCCGCCTCCTCCTGCAGCACCTTGGCCGCCGCCACCTTCTACCGCTCCGCCTCCTCCCTCTCTTCACGCGCCTCCTGCGCATTCCTTTCCGTCGCCGCCTCGAGCTCGGCGCACGGGTCCACACGGCCGGTGTTGGCGGAGCCCTCCGCCGTACCGACCACGGAGGTGGCGCCAGACCGCTCAAGTGAGAGCGGGGCCCTGATCAAGCAAAGTAAAAACAGAACTCAAAATGACGTTTGCAAGGGAAAAGGAGAAAGGACGCGAGAAGAAATCAAATACTTACGCAGACACCATCTGGGGATGCTTCACGACCTTCCTAAATCGGTTCGCCTTCGCGGCGGCCTCCTCCCGCTTAGTCGCCACCGCCGAGCTCTTGGATTTCTTCGACTGGCTGCCATACAGCAAGAACACGGCTCGGTGCTTTAATGCGTCGCTTGGGGCAGTCAGTGCAGCTAATGAGCTCGCACCCGTGTGTTTGACAACCGGCGGGCGGCGCAACGCGTTCTCCTTATCGTCATCATCCGGCCAATCATTGAGGCCGCCACCACCTCCGGAGCTGCTTGCTCCGCCTCCACCGCCTGTTGCGTTGTCCTCTTCTAGGGCGGCCGCCCCCAAGTCGGGGTCGTCCACGTCACTCACTGACCGGTCGGGCAAGAATTTGTGGCCCTGCTCCAAGGCGTCGGCTGCCGACTAGGTGGTGAAGATTTGCTTCCACTACAAAAAAAATACAATTCCGTGATGATACGTGCTTGTCACAGTAGGTCACGTTTTCTGTCATGCATGTACATCCATGAAGATTTTATGGCAGAATCAAGATAGTCGTACCTGTGCTGTTATAGAAGTGTTCCATGACATTACCAAAATTATCATCACGGAAGTGTCCACTTCCATGACGATAAATCGCGTGTCACAGAAGTGCTTTCGTCAAGCGTGACCAACACGTGGCATCCACCGTAACAGAACACCATTAAGCTACCGGGTCCAGTTTTGGATCCGATAACCCGTTAACAGCCCCGACCAATGGGGATTTTCCACGTGTAAAATCATCATTGGCTGGAGGAAACACATGCTAGCTCACCATTGGGACGGATGTCATCCACTGACAGAAGGCGCCTATGATACGTCGACACGTGGCATGGCCCAACAGAGGCCCATTCTTGTGAAAAGGCCGGCCCATTTGACTTGGACAAATGGTGGCGGGTCGGCCCATGGAAAGCCTGTTAACGGCATGTTCGCATATAGCCCATTTATAGCCCGCTAACCCAGGGCCCGTAACGACCTATCCGAATTAGGCCCAGTAGCGTCATCTGGGCCGTCCAATATGATTCCATCCCATTTTAACTTCTGGCCCATGTATGTCCCATGACGTCTTTCGACCCATATGAGGCCCTTTGTAACTCTTGGCCCATTAACGGCCCGTGGTGAAACTGGCCCATAACAAACAGTGTATCACTTTATACCCATTAATGGCACGTGGTGAAACTGGCCCGTAATGAATAGTGTATCACTTTATACCCATTAACGACCCATTATTCTGTTGGGCCATTTCCAGCCCATGTTATCTTTCAGCTTTCTCAGGGCCCATTTATTCTTGGGCTCATTTCCATCATTCGCTTAATTACGGCCCGTTACTGTCATTTTTTACTTGTGGGCCAAATTCAGCCCGAGGTTATAGTTGGCCTGTTTGTGGATCGTTAATACGTTGGGCCGTTTTCATAGCGTCATCAAATACGGACGATTAACAATGGCCGGTTATGGTCGGCCCATGAACGAGCAATTCTAACTCTAGCCCGTTTATGGCCATAATGCGGTCTGTTATTGGCCCATGTTTGGCCAACCGATCATACGGCCCATAGAAGGCCCATTGATGATACGACCCGTAGAAGGCCCATTGTGTCTATGACCCGTATAAGGCCCATTGTTTCTACGACCCGTAGAAGGCCCATTGTTCCTACGGCCCGTAGGAGGGAAATGGTAACTACAGTAAATATGTAGCCCATGTTTATTGTGGCCTAGTTTTTAAAAATAGGTTATTACGGCCACTAGCAAACCGCGGAAAAAGAACTGCACTGACTACAAGCAAAGAAATAAACAAGACAATAAGGAAATAAATAAGCAAGCAACTTACGTTAGGCTATCACGGCTATTACACATATTACATCCACTGGGCATCAAAGTTTGCCACCAGTGCAAATATAGGGAACACAACAGCATATAAACGTCGCAGCAAAACAAGTCCAGAACTGAAACCACTTCAGAAGAGCTCAAGAAACAATATCCTGGGTACCCATAATGCTGGCAAGATGCTTAGCAAGCTTATTAACTTTCTCTGTTTGGCGCTTAATTCCTCCAGCACTTGCTGTTGCACCAGAAAATATGCATCTGAATTCTGCTGGGACTTCCTCAGTCCTTCGGCTTCCTGTCGCATAACATCTGATCGATGTCTTTCAACTTGAAGTTGAGACTCAAGAAGCTGAACTGATTCAGGCAACGAGTTCGAAGAGCTGGTGCCAGCAGTAGTAGCTAGTAACTCGAACACTACATCAAGACAGGACTTTGGGATTGTCTCAGTGTCTTCAATATAGTTTTTATCAGCTTTCTTGGAGACCAACAGGGATGTCTCACTATCTTGAACGTTATATGCATTACTTCCTTTACCATTGCATAATGGAGTACTCTTCTCCAATATTTTATCCGTGTTCTAAAATAGAAACAAACAAACACATCACAGGTTTACAATGTAATATATGAAACTCATTTTGGTAAACCAGTTTAGTAGTAAGGTGGACAGGATAACAGCATGAAACAAACATATATCTATGTAGTATGGTCACTGTATGGTCTATATCATTCTAGTTTATGTTGCCAAATCAAGATAAATACAGTTCGAATCATATCTATTTAAGACAAAGCAGCATAGACAGAATATAAGTGTGGGAAACTACACAGCAATAACAACACTTGTAATGTGCATGGCATGAGAACATAACTGTTTATTCAATTGAAACTGAAATCAACATAGAGCAAGTTACAGCAGCAAACACGTTAAAGAAACAGGTTTAAAACATACCTGTTGCGCCATTGGAGTTTCAATTGCATCCTTCAAATTTAAAATTAGTTGGTATGAGTAAATACAGTGATGCAAGAGCAAAGTAGTATGAACCATAGCTACGGAACCTGACCTAAGAACAATTCTTCTTTTGCTTTAAGTGTTGACTTAGGGTTCAGAGTGGTGGTCCTCTTGCTTTGGGCACTGCAGTTGCCTTACTAACTGCTTGTGTCTGGGTGCTCTGTGGTAGAGACGGTGCTGTGTCAATGGGAACTGGGTTACTATCTGCTGGGGTTGGGGTTAGAAGGGGTGTAGCTGGTTCTCTGTCCAACTGGGTAGGGGTACAATCTGCATGAGTCGTGGTTATGTGTGGTGGGGCTGGTTCTTGGGCAAGTACAACCGTGGTTCTATCTGCATCGACAGGTAGCACGATCTTTTCTGAAGACCGTGTTTTTACTCCCATAGATACTGCCATCACCCCCTCCAATTGAAATTGCTGATAAACAAGAAAAGTAATTGATTGTACACACATTATAAGATAGACATGTGCAATGGATAGTAGGGAAGAAAACAGGGCATGAAATAATTCACATTTATGTTGTCTAACCAAACAGAATAGCTGGACATAATTTCACATATATGATGGCTAATTAAATAGGATAGCATGACACAATTTCACATGTATGATGGCTAACTAAACATGATAGAATGACATACTTCAAAATATGATGACTATGTAAACAGGATGACATGATATAACTATATGATGTGTCTATTAAAGTGCTTGGCATGCCATAAATCACAAACATGCCATCGATGGAAACATGATGGCATGATATAATTCATGGATAGAATGACATAATTTAAAATATGATGACTATGTAAACAGGATGAGATGATATAACTATATTATGTCTTTAGAAAATGGTTGGCATGCCATAATTCGGATACATGCTGTCTATGTAAACATCATGGCATGATATAATTCAAATATATGATTTATATACTAAGGAAGTGAGCAGAGGGCAATCGCATATATGATGTGTCAACTAAGGAGATGGCATTCAATATTGTTATGATGTAAAAACTAAGCATTGCAATACAACATATGCATGATATGAGTAATATAACCCTGCCAAGTTTCAGCATACACCTCATGGGGATAATAGGACTGGTTATCTACATCTAAATCCTCCTCTGAAGAGCTATTTGTAACCAGCAAGATATATGCTTTAGCAGGTAGCATTGTCTGCTCTGAAGACCTTGTTTTCACTCTAGATTTCTCCATCACCAATTCAAATGGCTGATGCACAGGAAGAGCAGTTGAATATACAAACATTGTTGACAAAAGCAATGAGAAATACAAAAGAAGGATGGCATGATATAATTCACATATATGACGCTTGGCTAAACAGCATGGCATTGCATAATTCACATATATAATGCCTTGCAACAAGATAACATTGCATAATTCACATAAATAATGTCTTGCAACAAGATGGCATTGCATAATTCACATATATGGTAATTAGACACTAAACAGGTGGCATTCACACAAAGAATGTCTAAACTAAGCAAATGGCATAGCAATGCAAGATACCATACGCACGATATGAGCAACATAACCCTACCAAGTTAGAGCATGCACCTCGGGGGGAAATAGGACTGGTCATCTGTCTCTGAATCCTCCTCTGAGGAGCTATCTGTAACCAGCAAGACATGCGCTTCGTCAGATAGCATTGTCTGCTCTGAAGACCTTGTTTCCACTCCAGATTTTTCCATGACCGTGCCGAATGGCTGATGCACAGGAAGCGTAATTGGATGTACTAAAATTGTTGACAAATTTAACACGTAATAAAAAATGATGGCATGATATAATTCACATATAAGATGACTGGCTAACCAGGGTGGCATTGCAAAATTCACATATATGATGCCTGGCTAAATAAGATGGCATTGCATGATTCACATATACGATAAAGAAACTAAACAGATGGCATTGACACAAAGCATGTCTAAACTAAGTAGATGACATCTTTGATGTATACAGTAAGCAATGCAAGGCACCATATGCATGATATTACCAACATCAGCATGCCAAGTTAGAGCGAAGACCTCATGGGGTAAATAGGAGTGCTCTTCTCGTTCTGAACCCCCCTCAGAACAGTTATCTTCTTCTTGATTACGATCCGAAATGGGTGGAGGGGGGCTGCCTTTGCGCCCACCATGGAGCGACGTCTGCATGAAATTTTATTGCCACACAAGGCTCGTCTCTTTTGCTCTACATGATCAGTTCCATTGCGTACAATAACTGGCATGCATAGGAATAAAACATAGTGAGATTATGTAAGGAGTGCATGCACAAATCCAGAGTGATGGTAGCAAATTGTGGATTGACCCAAAACCAATGATAGCAGGCAGATAATAGCTTTAGTTAAAAAATACAGATAATGGCTCCTTTAATGTTTGTTTGCACCCAACATGAAACTCATAGTAGACACCCGAGATTAAACAGATAGTACTGATTGCTGCCCCAATATGTACCCCACAACCATTTAAAAACTCAAGTTTCAGCATTAATTTGGACCTGACTGTAACACCCCGGATGTAACTTTCCATCTTTGTAACTCCAACTCTTGCCATTTTCGGCTATGTGATATGAGATTTCCTCCGTGGTTGGGTTTTTGTCTTTTGTTTTGCATTTTATTCATGTCATGCATGTCATATCATGTCATCATGCGCATTTCATTTTGCATACGTGATTGTCTCATGCATCCGAGCAATTTCCCCGTTGTCCATTTCGCAATCCGACACTCCCACATGCACCGGCGCACCCCTCTTGTCTCCTTTTCGTGTGCGGGTGTTAAACGTTCTCGGAATGGACCGAGCCTTGCCAAGTGGCCTTGGTACACCACCGGTAGACCACCTGTCAAGTTTCGGGTCATTTGGAGCTCGTTTGGTACTCCAGCGGTTAACCGCACTCTCGCAAAGGCCTCTTTTAAGTTGCAGCCCAACACCCCTCCAAAACAGCCCAATAACCCATCTAAGTCACTTCCATGCTCTCCGTCGTTCGATCACATCGTGTGGGCGAAAACCGCACCTCATTTGGAGCTTCCTAGCTCCTTCTACCTATAAAAACACCCTCTCCCCCGAAATCCCGGGTCAAAACCACCCTAACCCTAGCCCCGCTCCTCTCCGCGCGCCGGACACGTCCGGACGGTGCCGGACGCGTCCGCCGCCGCGCCCGCAGCCAATCCGCGACTGCCATGTGGGCAACCCGCGCCCACATCGCCGCCGGCCCGCGGAGCCCGCCGCGGGCCCTCCCGCGCCCGACCCGGGCCGCGCCCCGCTGCCTGAGCGCCCGTGCCTCCGCTCCCGCGACCCGGTCGGCCGCCGCCCGCCGCCGCGGCCCCGCGCTCCGCCCCGCCGCCGTCCGCCTCGCCGGCCGGCCCCGCGCCCCGCCGCCACGCCCCGCCGTCCGGAGCTCGCCGCCGTCTCCAGGCGCCGGGCCCCGTGCCCCCGCGCCAGATCCGGCCACCCCAGCCCCGGATCCGGCGCCCTGACTCCTCCGGCCGCCGCCTCTTCTTCCCCTCCGGCCAGCGATCCTCGAGGCGCGCGCCAGATCCGATCGGACCCCTCACGGTTGACTTCTTTCCCCGACCCCCGAATTCGTCTAAATCCTTATTCTGTGTTAATATTGTTGCATGTTCATCACATCACATCTTTGTAACCGTAGCTCTGTTTCGTGCGTGTAATATGTCAAATTGTTTGTCTCGAAGAGTACATCATTTTATTTCATTGCATCATTTACATTTGAGGTCATCTTGATGCCCGAAATGTTGGTGGAAGAGGGCTTCATAATGTTAGTTTCAGAATCTTATCAGCACGAGCTCTTTTGTCATTTTTGCCATGATTGATGTGTGCATCCTATGAACTTGGTCCCTAAATGTGTTTTGAACTAGGCTATGTCTTCTTTACAGAGGTGCTTACCATGTAGTTTTGTGATCAATGTGGTGACTAGCACAAGCATGCAAACTAGGCTTCGTGATAATGCTGATTTTAGTTCCTGTTCTGCTGTAATTTTGATGCCATGTAAACATGTTGCTACAGAGAGATCCATGCATAATTTGAGATACTTCAGTAAGGGTGTTTTGAAAACATGGTTTTGCTCTATTCGTCCATGGTCCTGGTTGCAATTATGGAGTAGCCTAGCATTTCATTTTCGTGCTCTACTTTTGCTTCAAAATGTTTCCTAGCAAATTGTTTACATGTTATTCAATTTGGCCGAGGTTGTTGTAGTTGATCCGGATATGCTATGATGTTGTTTCTTGCCATGTATAGCTTCTATGACATGTCTTCTTGATGGATGTATGCTTAGTTTATCATAGGATGCTCTGTAGTGAGTGCATCGAGCTCACGAAGGTGCCTTCGTAATTATTTCAATGCCATGCTTTGTTTGCTGAAATCTGTTAACAAAACTTGCTATGTTTACGTGGGTGCCATCATATTTTCTGATCCTTTTTGGCTTATGATCAGTAAGGGACTTTTGATCTATGCTTTGAGTAGATTCATGCCATGCTTTAGTTTGCTATTATAAGTTCCTGTAGCATGTTGATAACCTGCTCTGAACATTGCTTCGGGCTGCTGTTTATGCCATGTCCAGCCTGATAATTTTTTTGCACTTTCTCCATGCTTGTTTGAACCTGTTATGGTGTGAATTAGCCGTAGCTCAGTGTTCCTCTTTTGTAAAGAATCTCCTGTAGATCATTGTCATATGCTTTGTTTTTATGTTGGGGTGCTGTAGCATAGTTTATTGTTGCATGCTAAGTAGCATCGTGCTGTTAATTGCAGCTTTGTGCCATGTTTGCCATTGGCAAACCGTGCATCCGAATCCGGCGATCTTTATATCGATTTCAACCGAAATCATCTCATCTTTCCAGCGGCATACTTGGTTTGCCAAGTTGATGCCTCGTTCATCCTTTTTCCTCCCGAAGCACGCATATGCATTGCATATCACATCTCGCATATCATGACATGTATTGCATCATGTTGCTTGTGCATTGCACCGTGATTTATTGTGGTTCCTTGCTTGTGTTCTTGCTTTGGGTAGAGCCGAGAGACGAGTACGTGCACGAGGAACCTGTTGAGTATGCTTACGAGGATCCAGCCTTCAACAACTCTGAGAACCTTGCAGGCAAGATGACCTTACCTTTGAAATCATTTCTATCTTTGCTTGCTAGTATTCGCTCTTTCGCTATGTTTGCCCTACCTGCCATTGTTTACCATGCCTACCTATTGCCATGTTAAACCTCTAACCATCCTGTCCTAGCAACCGTTGTTTGGCTATGTCACTGCTTTTGCTCAGCCCCTCTTATAGCGTTGTTAGTTGCAGGTGAAGATGAAGTTTGTTCCTGGTCGGAACATGGTTATTTTGGGATATCACAATATCTCCTGTTTACATTAATGCACCTTATATACTTGGTAAAGGGTGGAAGGCTCGGCCTTATGCCTGGTGACTTGTTCCACTCTTGCCGCCCTAGTTTCCGTGATACCGGTGTTATGTTCCTTGATTTTGCGTTCCTTACACGGTTGGGTGATTTATGGGACCCCCTTAACAGTTTGCTTTGAATAAAACTCCTCCAGCAAGGCCCAACTTTGGTTTTACCATTTGCCACCTAAGCCTTTTTCCCTTGGGTTTTCGCGAGCCCGAGGGTCATCTTTATTTACCCCCCCCCCCCGGGCCAGTGCTCCTTCGAGTGTTGGTCCGAAATGAGCTGCCTGCGGGGCCACCTCGGGGAAACTTGAGGGCTGGTTTTACTCGTAGCTAGTCTCATCCAGTGTTGCCCTGAGAACGAGATATGTGCAGCTCCTATCGGGATTTGTCGGCACATCGGGCGGCTTTGCTGGTCTTGTTTTACCATTGTCGAAATGTTTTGCAAACCGGGATTCTAAGACTGATCGGGTCTTCCCGGGGGAAGGTCTATTCCTTCGTTGACCGTGAGAGCTTGTGATGGGCTAAGTTGGGACACCCCTGCAGGATATATAATCTTTCAAAAGTCGTGCCCACGGTTATGAGGCAGATGGGAATTTGTTAATGTCCGATTGTAGATAACTTGACACTTGACCTCTTTAAAATGCATCAACCGAGTGTGTAGCCGTGATGGTCTCTTCTCGGCGGAGTCCGGGAAGTGAACACGGTTTGTGTTATGCTTGACGTAAGTAGTTTCAAGATCACTTCTTGATCACTTCTAGCTTCTCGACCGACGCGTTGCTTCTCTTCTCGCTCTCACTTGCGTATGTTGGCCACCATATATGCTTAGTGCTTGCCGCAGCTCCACCATATTACACCTTTCCTACCTATGAGCTTAAATAGTCTTGATCTCGCGGGTGTGAGATTGCTGAGTCCCTGTGGCTCACAGATTCTACCAAACCAGATGCAGGTGCCGAGGATACTGGCGCAGATGGCGCAACTGAGTTGAAGTGGGAATTTGATGAGGCCCTTGGTCGTTACTATGTATCGTTTCCAGATGATCAGTAGAGGTGCCCAGTCGGGACGATCGGGGATCTGTGTAGCTTTTGGGGTAGTCTTCTTTTATTTTGGTTCTGTAGTCGGACCTTGAGTGTAATCTGGATGATGGATGTTTATTTATGTATTGTGTGAAGTGGCGACTGTAAGCCAACTATGTATCTTTTCCCTTATGTATTACATGGGTTGTGCGAAGATTACCTCACTTGCGACATTGCTTTAATTGTGGTTATGCCTCTAAGTCGTGCTTCGACACGTGGGAGATATAGCCGCATCGAGGGCATTACAAGTTGGTAATCAGAGCCATCCCCGACTTAGGAGCCCCCTGCTTGATTATTTGCTCGCGATGTTGAGTCTAGAACAAAAATGTTTTGAGTCTTAGGATTATTTATATCAGAGAGTAGGATTCTTTTTACTCAGTCCCTTCATCGCTCTGGTGAGGTCTCCTAGCGTAGATGTTTTGACTTTCCTCTTCTCAAATTTCAGTAAAAAAAAATTTTAGGATCACGCGGGTATCTTGGAATCGTTCCGATGGTTTTGTGACGAGAACATTGTTCTTGGTGCCTCCTGACATTTAGGGGTTGCGGCAGTGTCCCGGGGAGTTGAGCTCTGAGGTGTTGTCGTCACAATTTTATCGTTGCAGTTCTGGAATACCTGAGCTTTGTCGACATCGAAAATCTCTTTTATGCAGTTGTTGGTGAGATAACCCCGATAACCCAGTACTGGGGCGAGCTCGGGAGTATTGCCATAACTCGTATAACGGATGCTTTTCAAAGGTTGAGGTACACGATTTCCGAAGGTTTCTTGGTTATGTGTTGACGGATGGATATAGCTGGATGTAGGGATTGTTAGTTTGGGTGAGATATATTACTTCCCCTGTATCCCCAACACCTGATTGCATAACCGGAAAGTTTCGGGAGTTTATAGGTGGGATTCAAGTAGCTCTAGCATTTCTTCCCGCAGATATTTGGTTTGTGATTGGGTAATCCTTACCACTTATTTGTTCCAGTTGTACCTTGTTTATTTCATTCATCAATCTCTTTTCAAGTGGCTTCTCACCTTAATGGACGTGTGATGTTTACTTTGGAATTCATTCGTTCATCCTTGTTCGAATGTTTATTATGAAGACTATATGTTGCAATTTCTATCCGTTGATTCAACTTGTCTATCTGTCTATCAAGATGCTAACGGATGTCACCCTCTTCAGGATGGCTCCGCCAATGCGTCTGAATCCGGAACGCAATGATGGGAGTCAGGCGAACCCTCCACCTCCACCTCCGCCTCCGGAGCCATGGCAAGCTTTGATGGCAGCCTCTAACGCCCATGCTCAGATGATGATCCAGCTCATGCAAGAGCGCAACCAAGGCCAAGGCAACCAAGGGAATCAAGGTCAAGGGCAGTTCAATCATCAGCCTCAGTTTCCAACCCTCAACCAATTCCTTGCAAATCAGCCGAAATCTTTCAGCTACTGTGCCGAGGCCACAGACGCCGATGATTGGCTCATGGATATCAACAAGCATTTTGAATGCAGCAATGTCAGGCCTGAGGACTATGTCAAGTTCGCTTCTTTTCAGCTCAAGGATTAGGCAGCTGATTGGTTCCAGCAATACAAGGATTCCAGAGGTGGTCGAGTGATTACTTGGACTGATTTCTGTCGGGACTTCAAAGCTCACCATATTCCTACCAGTGTTGTTGAGAGCAAGCGTGAGGAGTTCCGCAATCTCAAGAAAGGCAACATGTCAGTGTACGAATACAACAAGCAGTTTCAGAAACTCACTCGCTTTGCTAAGCAAGATGTTCCAGATGAGAAAAGTATGATCTATCAGTTCAGAGGTGGCCTTAGAGAGGATCTGCAGTTAGCTCTCGTTCTTATTGAGCCTACTCAGTTTGATCAATTCTACAATATGGCGCTCAAGCAAGAAGGTGCTCAGCTCAAGTGTGAGGCTTCTAAGAAGAGAATCAGAGATGCAGTGCAATCTTCTTCTTCCTCACAAGTGGCAGCTAAGCAGCAGAAGTTTTATCTTCCTCCTCCTCCATTTCGTCAGCCTTACCAACAGAAGAACTCAGGTGGTCGTGGATCTTCCCACCCACCGAACCCAAGCTATCAGAACAAGTCTCAGCCTCAAGCTCCAGGGTCAAATGCTCCTTATCACCATCCGCTCTCAGAAGTGACTTGCAACAAGTGCCAGCAGAAAGGTCACTACGCGAACAAATGCTTAAATCAAAGGCGCCTTCCTCCTCCTCCTCCTGTGAGATCTTCAAGCAATGCAGTGGTCAAGCATAATCCAAAGTCTGCAAAGGTGAACATGATGAATGCAGCTCAGGCAGAGGATTCTTCAGATGTGATAATGGGTAATCTTCCTGTTAATGATATGCCTGCAAAAGTCTTATTTGATACTGGTGCATCGCATTCTTTCATGTCATATCCTTTTGCATCGAAGAACAATTTTGACACAGAGGAGTTACCTAGAGCTATGCAAGTTATTTCTCCAGCTAAGCGTTTGAGCTCTAGCATGATGGTTCCAAATGTTGGTATCAAGATGGGCGACTATAAATTTCTGTCTTCTCCAATTGTTCTTGGCGACTCCGATATTGATCTAATTCTTGGGATGGACTGGCTTTCTAAGCACAAGGCTCAGCTTGATTGTGCTGCCAGGCAAATTCAATTGACACACCCTTCTGAGGATGTTATCATCTATGCCGCTCGTGATGACACCATTCGGTTGTTTTCTCTCAATGAGAAGGGCGAATTGGATGCTATTTCTCAAATTCCAGTCGTTTGTGAGTACCAAGATGTCTTTCTAGAAGAGATTCCGGGTATGCCTGCTCATCGGCCAGTCGAGTTCGTTATTGATCTTGAGCTTGGAACAGAACCCGTTTGCAAGTGTCCATACAAGCTTGGACCCAAGGAGCTGAAGGAATTGAAGAAACAGCTCGATGAACAAGAGCTTCTGGGTTTGATCAGACCGAGTTCTTCCCCATGGGGTTGTGGAGTTCTTTTTGTCCAGAAGAAGGATGGCACAGACCGACTTTGCGTCGATTACCGTCCATTGAACAAGAAGACAATCAAGAACAAGTATCCACTTCCCAACATCAACGAGCTTTTCGAGCAACTCAAAGGGGCTAAAGTCTTCTCCAAGCTTGACCTTCGCATGGGGTATCATCAGATTCGCATTCGTGAACAAGATATCTCCAAGACAGCATTCAGAACAAGCTATGGTTCTTATGAATATACTGTCATGTCTTTCGGCCTTGTCAATGCTCCTCCAACGTTCTCTCGCATGATGAACTTTATCTTCAACCCCTACACCAATGAATTTGTTCTGGTGTATCTCGATGATATCTTGGTCTTCTCCAAGAATAAGAAGGATCATGCCAAACATTTGCGATTGGTGCTTGATAAGCTCAGAGAGCATCAATTCTATGCGAAGTTTTCCAAATGTGAGTTCTGGCTTGATGAAGTTCTTTATCTTGGCCATATCATCTCTGACAAGGGCATTGCTGTTAATCCCGCGAAGGTTTCTACAGTTGTGAATTGGGAACCTCCTCAGAATGTCAAGCAGCTCCGCAGTTTTCTCGGTCTTGCAAGCTATTGCCGAAGATTCGTTGAGAACTTCTCAAAGATTGCAAAGCCTCTTTCCAACCTCCTCCAGAAGCATGTCAAGTATGTCTGGACGCCTGAGTGTGACGTCGCTTTCAACACCCTCAAAGAGAAGCTAGTCACAGCTCCTGTTTTGACTCCTCCTGATGAATCCAAGCCATTCGAAGTATTCTGTGATGCTTCCCTTCAAGGTCTCGGTGATGTGTTGATGCAAGAGAAGAAAGTTGTGGCCTATACCTCTCGGCAGTTGAAGCCCAACGAAAAGAACTACCCCACTCATGATCTTGAGTTGGCGGCAGTTGTCCATGCGTTGATAACATGGAGACATCTCTTATTGGGAAGGCAAGTGGACATTTTCACCGATCACAAGAGCCTCAAGTATATCTTCACTCAACCCAACCTTAACCTCAGGCAAACTCGATGGGTCGAAATGATTCAAGAGTACAATCCGAGTATCGAATATACTCCTGGCAAGGCGAATGTGATTGCAGATGCTCTGAGCAGAAAGGCTTATTGCAACAGTCTAATTCTCAAGCCGTTTCAACCGGATCTTTGTGAAGCCTTCCGCAAGCTGAATCTTCAAGTTGTTCCTCAAGGCTTTCTTGCCAACCTCATAGTCTCTCCTACTTTGGAAGATCAAATTCTTGAGGCACAACTCCTGGATACCATGGTGAAGAAGGTGAAACGTGGTATTGACAAGGGCATTCCCAAATACAAGTGCTATCGCTTGGATGACAAAGATACTCTTTTCTTCGAGGATCGAATTGTGGTTCCAAAAGGTGATCTAAGAAAAGTCATCATGAATGAGGCACACAATTCCCTCCTATCCATTCATCCTGGAAGTACAAAGATGTACCATGACCTCAAGCAGTCATATTGGTGGACTCGAATGAAGCGAGAAATTGCTCAATTCGTGAATGAATGTGATGTCTGCAGAAGAGTGAAAGTAGAACACCAAAGACCAGCTGGTCTCCTCCAACCTCTCGCTATTCCGGAATGGAAGTTTGACCATATCGAGATGGACTTCGTGACTGGTTTTCCTAAGTCCAAGCGTGGAAATGATGCTATCTTCGTTGTCATTGATAAGCTTACCAAAGTGGCTCATTTTCTTCCTATCAAAGAATCTATCACAGCAGCTCAGCTGGCAGAGCTATACACCTCCAGAATTGTCTCCTTGCACGGCATTCCACAATTGATATCTTCAGATCATGGAAGCATCTTCACTTCTAAGTTCTGGGACTCCTTTCAGACGGCCATGGGCACCAACATTCGTTTCAGCACAGCTTTCCATCCTCAAACAAGTGGCCAAGTCGAGCGAGTAAATCAAATACTTGAAGATATGCTCAGGGCTTGTGTCATATCTTTCGGTATGAAGTGGGAAGATTGTCTTCCATATGCCGAGTTCTCCTATAACAACAGCTTCCAAGCGAGTTCGGGCAAGGCCCCATTCGAATTTCTCGATGGCAGAAAGTGCCGTACTCCTCTCAACTGGTCCGAGACAGGTGAACGCCAACTTCTTGGCAACGACTTGATCACAGAAGCCGAAGAAATGTGCAAAGTCATTCGTGAGAATCTCAAAGCCGCGCAATCGCACCAAAAGAGTTACTATGATAGCAAGCACCGTGACTTGGCTTTTGAAATCGGAGACCATGTCTACCTCCACGTCTCTCCAATGAAAGGCACTCGTCGCTTCGGTATCAAAGGGAATCTTGCCCCTAGATACGTGGGTCCTTTCAAGATCATTGGCAAAAGAGGCGATCTCGCCTATCAACTTGAGCTTCCATCCAACTTTGCAAACGTGCACGATGTGTTTCACGTGTCACAGCTTCGCAAGTGCTTCAAGACTCCTGAGCACACTATCAACTTCGAAGAGACCGACCTCCAAGAAGATCTCTCTTACCATGAGCACCCCGTTGCTATTCTTGAAGAAACCGAGCGCAAGACTCGCAACAAGTCGATCAAATTCCTAAAAGTGAAGTGGTCACACCATTCCGACCGAGAAGCCACCTGGGAGCGCGAGGATCACCTCCATTCCGAATATCCGGAGTTCTTTCAGTCCTAGATCTCGGGACGAGATCCTCTTGTAGTGGTGGAGTGTTGTAACACCCCGGATGTAACTTTCCATCTTTGTAACTCCAACTCTTTCCATTTTCGGCTATGTGATATGAGATTTCCTCCGTGGTTGGGTTTTTGTCTTTTGTTTTGCATTTTATTCATGTCATGCATGTCATATCATGTCATCATGCGCATTTCATTTTGCATACGTGATTGTCTCATGCATCCGAGCATTTTCCCCGTTGTCCGTTTCGCAATCCGACACTCCCACATGCACCGGCGCACCCCTCTTGTCTCCTTTTCGTGTGCGGGTGTTAAACATTCTCGGAATGGACCGAGCCTTGCCAAGTGGCCTTGGTACACCACCGGTAGACCACCTGCCAAGTTTCGGGTCATTTGGAGCTCGTTTGGTACTCCAGTGGTTAACCGCACTCTCGCAAAGGCCTCTTTTAAGTTGCAGCCCAACACCCCTCCAAAAAAGCCCAATAACCCATCTAAGTCACTTCCATGCTCTCCGTCGTTCGATCACGATCGTGTGGGCGAAAAGCGCACCTCATTTGGAGCTTCCTAGCTCCTTCTACCTATAAAAACACCCTCTCCCCCGAAATCCCGGGTCAAAACCACCCTAACCCTAGCCCCGCTCCTCTCCGCGCGCCGGACACGTCCGGACGATGCCGGACGCGTCCGCCGCCGCGCCCGCAGCCAATCCGCGGCTGCCACGTGGGCAACCCGCGCCCACATCACCGCCGGCCCGCGGAGCCCGCCGCGGGCCCTCCCGCGCCCGACCCGGGCCGCGCCCCGCCGCCTGAGCGCCCGCGCCTCCGCTCCCGCGACCCGGTCGGCCGCCGCCCGCTGCCGCGGCCCCGCGCTCCGCCCCGCCGTCCGCCTCGCCGGCCCTCCCCGCGCCCCGCCGCCGCGCCCCGCCGTCCGGAGCTCACCGCCGCCTCCAGGCGCCGTGCCCCGCGCCCCCGCGCCAGATCCGGCCACCCCGGCCCCGGATCCGGCGCCCTGACTCCTCCGGCCGCCGCCTCTTCTTCCCCTCCGGCCAGCGATCCTCGAGGCGCGCGCCAGATCCGATCGGACCCCTCACAGTTGACTTCTTTCCCCGACCCCCGAATTCGTCTAAGTCCTTATTCTGTGTTAATATTGTTGCATGTTCATCGCATCACATCTTTGCATATGTAGCTCCGTTTCGTGCGTGTAATATGTCAAATTGTTTGTCTCGAAGAGTACATCATTTTATTTCATTGCATCATTTACATTTGAGGTCATCTTGATGCCCGAAATGTTGGTGGAAGAGGGCTTCATAATGTTAGTTTCAGAATCTTATCAGCACGAGCTCTTTTGTCATTTTTGCCATGATTGATGTGTGCATCCTATGAACTTGGTCCCTAAATGTGTTTTGAACTAGGCTATGTCTTCTTTACAGAGGTGCTTACCATGTAGTTTTGTGATCAATGTGGTGACTAGCACAAGCATGCAAACTAGGCTTCGTGATAATGCTGATTTTAGTTCCTGTTCTGCTGTAATTTTGATGCCATGTAAACATGTTGCTACAGAGAGATCCATGCATAATTTGAGATACTTCAGTAAGGGTGTTTTGAAAACATGGTTTTGCTCTATCCGTCCATGGTCCTGGTTGCAATTATGGAGTAGCCTAGCATGTCATTTTTGTGCTCTACTTTTTCTTCAAAATGTTTCCTAGCAGATTGTTTACATGTTATTCAATTTGGCCGAGGTTGTTGTAGTTGATCCGGATATGCTATGATGTTGTTTCTTGCCATGTATAGTTTCTATGACATGTCTTCTTGATGGATGTATGCTTAGTTTATCATGGGATGCTCTGTAGTGAGTGCATCGAGCTCATGAAGGTGCCTTCGTAATTATTTCAATGCCATGCTTTGTTTGCTGAAATCTGTTAACAAAACTTGCTATGTTTACGTGGGTGCCATCATATTTTCTGATCCTTTTTGGCTTATGGTCAGTAAGGGACTTTTGATCTATGCTTTGAGTAGATTCATGCCATGCTTTAGTTTGCCATTATAAGTTCCTGTAGCATGTTGATAACCTGCTCTGAACATTGCTTCGTGCTGCTGTTTATGCCATGTCCAGCCTGATAATTTTTTTGCACTTTCTCCATGCTTGTTTGAACCTGTTATGGTGTGAATTAGCCGTAGCTCAGTGTTCCTCTTTTGTAAAGCATCTCCTGTAGATCATTGCCATATGCTTTGTTTTTATGTTGGGGTGCTGTAGCATAGTTTATTGTTGCATGCTAAGTAGCATCGTGCTGTTAATTGCAGCTTTGTGCCATGCTTGCCATTGGCAAACCGTGCATCCGAATCCGGCGATCTTTATATCGATTTCAACCGAAATCATCTCATCTTTCCAGCGGCATACTTGGTTTGCCAAGTTGATGCCTCGTTCATCCTTTTTCCTCCCGAAGCACGCATATGCATTGCATATCACATCTCGCATATCATGACATGTACTGCATCATGTTGCTTGTGCATTGCACCGTGATTTATTGTGGTTCCTTGCTTGTGTTCTTGCTTTGGGTAGAGCCGGGAGACGAGTACGTGCACGAGGAACCTGTTGAGTATGCTTACGAGGATCCAGCCTTCAACAACTCTGAGAACCTTGCAGGCAAGATGACCTTACCTTCGAAATCATTTCTATCTTTGCTTGCTAGTATTCGCTCTTTCGCTATGTTAGCCCTACCTGCCATTGTTTACCATGCCTACCTATTGCCATGTTAAACCTCTAACCATCCTATCCTAGCAACCGTAGTTTGGCTATGTCACTGCTTTTGCTCAGCCCCTCTTATAGCGTTGTTAGTTGCAGGTGAAGATGAAGTTTGTTCCTGGTCGGAACATGGTTATTTTGGGATATCACAATATCTCCTGTTTACATTAATGCACCTTATATACTTGGTAAAGGGTGGAAGGCTCGGCCTTATGCCTGGTGACTTGTTCCACTCTTGCCGCCCTAGTTTCCGTGATACCGGTGTTATGTTCCTTGATTTTGCGTTCCTTACACGGTTAGGTGATTTATGGGACCCCCTTAACAGTTCGCTTTGAATAAAACTCCTCCAGCAAGGCCCAACTTTGGTTTTACCATTTGCCACCTAAGCCTTTTTCCCTTGGGTTTTCGCGAGCCCGAGGGTCATCTTTATTTAACCCCCCCCCCCCCCCCCCGGGCCAGTGCTCCTTCGAGTGTTGGTCCGAAATGAGCTGCCTGCGGGGCCACCTCGGGGAAACTTGAGGGCTGGTTTTACTCGTAGCTAGTCTCATTCGGTGTTGCCCTGAGAACGAGATATGTGCAGCTCCTATCGGGATTTGTCGGCACATTGGGCGGCTTTGCTGGTTTTGTTTTACCATTGTCGAAATGTTTTGCGAACCGGGATTCCGAGACTGATCGGGTCTTCCCGGGAGAAGGTCTATTTCTTCGTTGACCGTGAGAGCTTGTGATGGGCTAAGTTGGGACACCCCTGCAGGATATATAATCTTTCGAAAGTCGTGCCCACGGTTATGAGGCAGATGGGAATTTGTTAATGTCCGATTGTAGATAACTTGACACTTGACCTCTTTAAAATGCATCAACCGAGTGTGTAGCCGTGATGGTCTCTTCTCGGCGGAGTCCGGGAAGTGAACACGGTTTGTGTTATGCTTGACGTAAGTAGTTTCAGGATCACTTCTAGCTTCTCGACTGACGCGTTGCTTCTCTTCTCGCTCTCACTTGCGTATGTTAGCCACCATATATGCTTAGTGCTTGCCGCAGCTCCACCATATTACACCTTTCCTACCTATGAGCTTAAATAGTCTTGATCTCGTGGGTGTGAGATTGCTGAGTCCCTGTGGCTCACAGATTCTACCAAACCAGATGCAGGTGCCGAGGATACTGGCGCAGATGGCGCAACTGAGTTGAAGTGGGAATTTGATGAGGCCCTTGGTCATTACTATGTATCGTTTCTAGATGATCAGTAGAGGTGCCCAGTCGGGACGATCGGGGATCTGTGTAGCTTTTGGGGTAGTCTTCTTTTATTTTGGTTCCGTAATCGGACCTTGAGTGTAATCTGGATGATGGATGTTTATTTATGTATTGTGTGAAGTGGCGACTGTAAGCCAACTATGTATCTTTTCCCTTATGTATTACATGGGTTGTGCGAAGATTACCTCACTTGCGACATTGCTTTCAATGCGGTTATGCCTCTAAGTCGTGCTTCGACACGTGGGAGATATAGCCGCATCGAGGGCGTTACACCGACTCGGAGTCTAATAGGTGAAAACAACGATAATGTAGCATGTCATCATATTAAGCGATGCATAACGTAAGCAGATGCGGAAGAGTATGACCTCTCTTGCGGACCTGTGTAGTCCTCAAGGTCATCTGCTTAGTTGATGATGGTAATGCAGTTGTCGTGGCTGCTGGCGGTGGGGAAGAAGATATGAGGCGGCAAAAGACAGTCTAGAGAGCGGATCCCTGCTGTGGTGAACCCTTCCGTCGTTGGAGCAGCTAAGCTGGGGTGGAACATAGCGCCGCGGGAGCAGGACAAACCACACAAGGTTTTCAATGACACATATCTGTAAGAGAAGTAATTGTGTAAGGGCTTGTTTGAATTTGAGGATTCTAACAATGTAGAGATAGGAAATAGACAGGAATAGGATAGGAATGCACGTGCAAAATAGAGAATTTAAAAACACATGATTTCTGCCAATCTGGGTGTTTGATTCACAAGAATTGGAAGATCACATGATGCAAAGAAGCATGGTGATATTAAGTCAAACCACAAGAAAATGTACGGTTATAATGCTATTATGCTACTATCTCTTAGTCTTGTGCTTCATGAATAGGAATATGAAAAGGAGGACAAGTGGAAATTAGAATTCCTATGGTTTTTCTTTCAAGGAGACACTAAAGCAACAAATCCTACATTTTTCCTTTGCTCCATTCCTTTGCACCAAATTCATGAAAAGTAGTACCATAGGAAACTTTCCAATTCCTATGTTTTTCATTCACTTTTCCTTTCAAGCACTGGCGATTCTAGTAGGCAGGCTTGAGCAAGGAAAATCCTACACTAAAAAAATGTTTTTGTGCTACTTCTATTACTTTGGACCAATGCCACTGCCCTACTAGCTCAACTCCCAGGCCCATCGACAAATGCACAGCTCAAACATGCAGATTTAAATAATGATGGCATTCAAGAGGGTCCATCACAGATAGCTAAGTTGTCTGGTACCTCACTGCTTGTCATATAGTAGGATAAAATAATCGTATTTCACATTACTACGTGTGCTCAGTGGACAATATATATAACATGTAGAGTAAAAAAGATATGCTACAAGTGTACAACCTCTTTGGCGAAGCCATGTCGATCTCAGCGTGATTCAGTTGGCCGGTGAGGATGCTCCGGCTGACTTGGCTGTCGGAGAAGGGGAAGAAGATCTTAGGCGTCTGGAGATGGAGCCCGAGGTACTGCTCCGCTGTGATGGAGGGTTTCGTCGTTGGAGCAGCTCCGGTGAGTTGTACGACGCCGAGGCTGAAGCAGGACAAGAGAGACAATGTTAACCTGAGTGGAATTCTAATAGCATCTCCAATAGATGACTTAAAATACATAAACACAAAGTGCTAGATGTAAAATACATCAGCCGCTCATCTCTGAACTTAACTGTCGAAACTGAATTTAACTGTCGAAACTGAACTTAACTGTTGAAACTGAATTTTGCTGTCAAAACTGAATTTTACTGTCGAAACTGAACGCACTAGAGGTGAGGCTACACGTCAGTCGACTGACTTTTTCATCTCTGGTCAGTCGATTTTGCAGCCGTTGGATACGAAATCAAGGGCCTGCGGTTCATATTCAACCTCCATCCCCCTGAGCCGCCAGCCACCATCGACAAAACAGCCACCCCCCGCGGCCCGCGGCCGGCGGTGCGCCGTCCCGCCCGCCCCAAAAACACTCCCCACCGCCGGTCCGCCACCGCCCCGGCCATCCCTCTAGGCCCCCCCGTGCCGAGCTTTTTCTCTGGTGATCGCCACGCCACCGCCCCACCACCGTCAGCGATCACCACCGCAACCCTGAACTCTAAGATAGATAGTGGGGTACCTCTCCGGCGAGCCCCCCTCCCCGCTAGGGCTGGTTCTTCCTTAACTCTGGCGAGCCCACCCCCCCCCCCAACCCCCTGAAAATTGACTGACCCAAAAGTCGATTCAGTCCACTGAAGTGTAGCTAAATTGGAGCAGCATCGCAAGCAAGAGCAAGAGCGAGAGCGGCAGCGCGAGCAAGAGCAATAGCAAGAGCAGCCCAGGTAGGGGACCGAGAGCAAGAGCAGAGCAGCAGGGCGAGCGAGAGCTAAAGCAGCAGCAGCTCCTACTTATGTGGACGTCGCCACCGAGGGAGCTATGCCGTGGAGCAAGTGGCCGGCGACGCCGCCGTGGATGGAGCCACACCATGTCGTCTCGGGACCGAGTGCCGGCAGCGCCGTGAGATCGAATCAAGAAGAAAATGCGGCGATTAGTGTACAACCTCTTTGGTGGCACCGATTAGGCCGCAGTTTCATCCGAGGAAACGGTGATGATGATGCTCTTTTGATGGTGCAGGTGAAGACGGAGGTGTGGGAATGGAGGTGGCACGGAAGACGAGGGGAACTTCAGGGTAGCTCCTTGGATGTGGAGGACGGGGTGGCTGAACCGGCGGGACAACGAGATCGACGACGGATCCTCATCTGGTACGGTGGATGAGGGACGTTGAGGTGTTGCTATGGACGGCGTCGTCGGGGAAGAGGCTCTAGCTAGGTGGCGGACGGAGGAGGGTGTGGGGCTTCGCGGGTTTTCACGGCCTCAGTGTACGAATGGGTGGACGGAAGGGATGGGAGTGGGGAACCATTGCTTAGGTATGCGCTTATCCGAAATGTGGGGTAAGTTACGAAAGTACCCCCACCAATTTGAGGCGGTTCTTTCGGTTCGGGGGTACCACGGGCATTTCACGTGTAGGGATTTCACAGGAGGTGGGAGTTTTCGCGCGTGTTGTAATTTTGGAATAGCAAGGTGCGTGTTGAGATGGAGGGAGTTGTCGGAGCACAACGAGACAAAGATATATCTTAAATATTTTGGGGTAACAAGGCACGGGTTGAAGAGGCGGGAGTTTTGCAGCATGATAGACAGAGACGCTAGCTTGAAATTTTGGTATAACAAGGCGCGACTTGAAATTTCGGGAGAACAAGCTTAACGTGTACCAAAAAAAGACAATTTGCACCTCAATACGCACAACACACACACACACAAACACCATTTAGACTAGTAAGGTACACGTGCATTGCATGCATGAGATTTGGTAACCAAATTATGAATAAATACCACATTATAGCATGTAAGCTTTGAGTCATATATGCATGATGTAGATGTTCGTTTAATTCTTATAGTTCATTTCATTCAAAATCATCTAGTTTTTATAAGAAATCTAATCTATTTTAAGATTCATGGAACTGTGCGTTGTAAGACATAAAGTAAAAACAAATAATGGCAAATCATGTAGAAAAACATTTGGGCAATTCTGATACGGAAGATTCTAGAACAAAGAAGAAGTGCTTGTGTTTTGAGGTTTGTGCATTATGCTTAAGTTCAACCATGGAGTCTTCTAGATTGTACATGTGGCGAAATCTGGTGGAATCTAGATGATATCCAACGGCCAGTAGTGCTCAAATTTGCCATCTCTGCACCATCGGATTTGCCTCATCCAACGACCGTCTTTCAAAGTTAAAGTTACCCGCACACAATAAAAATATATAAAATATAATATATATATATATAGGGGTATAGATATAGATATGTGATGCGAAAGCCACCCATCATCTCCAATTAGAATATTGTGTCCATGCACGGATGCAATGTGGCCAAATGATGTCTGCCATCAATATCTCAAATTCAAATCAGTCTGACCTTGTTCAATGTGTATACATTACAACATGCTCGTTTCCAAACCACGCTGCGTAGATCTCCGTTATATTCATGCATGCATGGGTTTCAAACATCAATGATCTCTTATTCAAATATTTGAATTCAACTTTACATTGATTATGACCTCACCTAGTCTTTTACACCCACACAGTCGTCTTCTCTTTATAATTGTACCACTAACTTTCTCTCGTGCATGCATGCACACACACTACCAGTCAGCATTATCCATCGCAAACATGCAATCTTTTTCTTCAGGTCAGTCTCCCATGAAGGCACACACCCACACACATCCCCCTCTCCATCATATCGATCCGTGAGATGCCTGCTCAAAAATGCAATTAGATATCTCAAAAATGCCATCGTTAAGTTAGATGTTTGCTAAAAATGACATTAGACATTGTTATTTTCACGTCAAACCCGTTGACCATGTTACATGACAAAAATAAGCCGATTCTCACAATGATAAGTGTGGTCCCTCTTTTCAGGAGTAACCAAGCGAATAATTTTACAGGAAGATAAGAACGTCGTTGGGATCAAGTAGGCCCCACACTTTATTTTATTGTAGTGAGGAAGAGGGAGAGCTGGCATGTTGGTCCATCGGTATTTATGTCATTATAACATGGCAAAAGATATTTGAGTCACAATAATGGTGTCTAGCACAACCAACCCCTCAAATAAAACTAAGCATCCTGGAATTCTTTGACAAAACGAAGCACCCTGAAATTCTTTGGCAACTAAACTGCTGGCTATATGATGTTGGCCATATATATTGTACGTATATAATGTGAAGAAACGAGTGGTAATACTATACCAACTAAAAGATGAAATGTAATAAATACTAGTATGTACGTACTGAAGAGTTAAAGTAACGAGAAGAAACATAACATAGTTTTGCTGGGGGCTCAGCACAACACACCCCTCAAATTAAACTAAGCACACCTGAAATTAAACTATGCAACTAATCCGGTAGACATTGCATTAGAACCACCATGAGCAACGACACTGCCACCCTACTCGGAGTCCTCGTCCACATCCTCGACTTCGTCCTTGTCCCTCTTCCTCTTGGCTGATACTTCTTTGCTTGAACCTCACACTTAGCTCTTACTCTTCATCCAACCCTTGTAGATATTGAAACAAAGCTAGCCATCAATTGCAGCATAGTGGATGTGGTCTATATCTAGTACATTCCGCTGCCATGCATGGCGATGAAACGTGTAATGAGGTTTCTCCAGTTTACCGTATGAAGGATGAACCATGGCTCCTGCCAGGGTCAGCATTGAAGGCTGACCACTAGAGGGTAGCAGCCGATTCTTCTGGAGGTCAAAGGGGTTGCCTACAACGAGGCCTATCCGACGCAGGACTCTTTCATCGTTCATAAAGTCTACAGTAATGAATTTGCCTAGGTCGCTCTTGAGGAAGTTCTTAAAATCCTGGCATTCAACGTCGGCATGGCATATGTGGTAGACCAAGCATAAGTCATGCACGCAAACCTGGATCATGGCGGGCTTCTTCCTCTCTTCCTCCTTTAGATCCTTCTCTTGTCCCAGAACTATGGTGTACTCAACATCTAGCCCACTGACCCACTCATCATTTGAGTTTTCGAACATGCGTCTGAAGCGAGCAAGGCATCCTTTCACCGTCACGGAAGAACGGGTGTAGATGACGTCGAACTCATTGTCGGTGATGGTTCTAACCTTGTACTCACCGACGATCATGGAGATTTGGGACGCCATGGATTTGGGAGGAGGGTTAGGACTAGTGGAACTGTCATAATGTGAAAGGACGGGGTGACTTAGGAGCGAACCGCCATAATATTAAAGGACGTGCGGGGACGACTAGGAGCGAACTGCCAGCGTGCGAACGCCAAGGTAGTGGCTTTCCATTCTCCCATGATATGGGCTTCCGAGAGCCTTGGATCTGAGATTGAACGGTTGCATGGCATGATTCTAGACCTATGGGTGAATATCCTATCCTGGATGGTTATTCTGCAAATTTTCAGCAACTTAGCATGTGACCGTTCGATCTCGGATCCAAGGGCTGCCAGCAGCCCGTATCATGGTCGCGCCTACCATGACCGTCGCGTCGCTCGCACGGTCGCGCACTTGGAGATTTAACACGGTGTGTTAGGCTATCTGATGTTGGCATGTCATACATAGTCATCACTTAGTCACTCATACTACAACAAGGTTAGCTAAAACGTTGGCTATAAGTGTATTTTTTTCTTCTCTCTATCTCTTTCTTCGTAGTATTTATTGCATTTGCCAACGAGTGACCTTTTCCAATGAAATGGTGCTTAGATGAGGTGCTAAGGGCATTAAATGGCTTAGCAATCAAGTCCGCAATGCATAGGTGCTTAGTTTTTTGTTGCTAAGTTTCCTTCATTTAATTAGCTATAGACTCAAAATTGTCTTTTCACCTAGGTACACGCGCTTAGCACCATTTCTCAAATTAGTCTCTCTCTTCTTAATTAACTTGCCACATCATACTTTATGCCTATGTGGCAAGCTTAGCACCTGTAGGAGCAAGTAAGTACAATAGTGGGCTATAAGCCCGCTTTACATGGCATTTTTGCATATGTGGAGGAAAGAGGCAAGGAAAAAGTGCAGAAGTGGGCTCTCATGCAAGAGCCAGCCTCTACATATATGGTGGAGCATTGGGAGAGGCACCTGTATGGAGGTGGTCAGGAATCAGGAGACTCACGCTAGTCATAGCGTCGCAGCTAAAACAATAATGGCAAGTCAAATCACGGGGCCCCACCTATCCAGCAGTAACTCACTGTCAAATCACATAGCCCTATGTTTGGAGTAGCCTACTCCCTCATCTTCTCGCGTCTCTGTCGAACCGACTAGGCGGAACTGCCCCGCCTACTGCGTAGGAAAAGCCCTGCCCTTGACTTTTAAATAGTATGGTGGCCTCTCTCACAAAATAGTACAATGGCCCTGTTTGGAGACTCTTACTTAGTTAGAGGTTAGAGTTAGATTCTAACCCTGAACTAACTCTAACCGAAAAGGTGTTTGGATGGCAGGGTTAGATTGACAATAAATGCTCTTTCTCAATCAATTGGCCAAGAGCTATGCTATCCGGGGCAGACAGGGACGCGCCCGGCAAGGAGTCGCGCTGGCCTCTCGCGTAGCCCGCAGGCCGAATCCGCCACCCCTGCGCAAGGAGCCACACTGGGACGGGCCACACAAGGAGCCGTGACTGCTTATCGGCGGGCGGACGGTCGCGGGGAGACGATGGGGTTGGAACGGGGGATAGGCGAGGCTGATGTGGGAAGAGCGAGAGAAAAATGTGTTTTTTAGTGGTTCCGAAAAAACTAACCCAAATAAGCACCTCTTGGATGGGTTAGTTTTTTTGGGCGGGTTAGATGCATCTAACCCAACCTAACCCTCCCTGTTTGGATATTTTTGGGTTAGTTGAGTCCAAACTAATCCAAACAGGGCCAGTATACTAATTTTGTATCCATGGATTGCGCCATGGAGAAAAGCCTCAAAAAATGGCGGTACACATCTACAGAGTATACAGCACGCCTATAGCGTTCGCGTCGCACCCTAGACGGTCAGTCGGTCTGGCACGCTGCTCTCCGAATGGAACACGTGTCATATTGCATTTGCACACACATGTGGGACCGCAATTGAGAACCGACCATAGGCACACTCCCCGGCCCCGCAAGTCGGGTGGAGAGAGACGAGCGATAGTACTAGAGAAGTGTTGTACTACGTTGGTGCCTGGACGATCCCTACAAGACACGGAAGATGAGTTCGTCCATGCATGTGACCAGACTCCAGCAGACACGCCTGGATTGGCTATTGTCTACATATCGTGCAGTCTGTGTTGTACAGGGCTGTAGTTCTAGTGAGAAATCTAAAAAAAGGTTTCTTGTCATCTCACAAAATTAGGTGTCATGTGCTTCAGATCACTGCGAGGATTAAACAGTGACAACTGAGTTGAGCTAGTCATTGGGGGCACATGCACGAAGAGTACTCGGCTGCCATCTAGGTCAAGTCGGCTATGTTAATTAGGATATCTATCGACGGAACCCTTTTCTACGAGTTTATCTTTAATTTGAGCTTTGATCCTCGTCTAGTTTGTCCGTCAGGATTCATGTTGTCTCCTTTGAGCAATGAGGTTATGATTTCTTGTCATGTGGCAATTTTTCGTGTTATATGTTATAATCCGGTGCTTCAGATCAAAATGACGACAACTACGCCTCCGGGCCACGTGCATGAAGACTTCTCGACCGTCATTGACGAGGTCAAGCCGGCTCCAGTAGACAAAAGAAAACTAGTACTCCACTATATAGGCAGGAACCTCCGCGCTTGGTTGCTAGTGTTGCTCTCTTCACACTGTCTCATCCTATCCATATCTAAACACGATAGCGGTGGACACACACTCTCTTTCTCTGCTCACCGCTGGTCATGGATCCAACCAGATCCTCTCCGACGAGGAAGGTGAGAAGGTGCAATGTTGACGCAGTCGTCCTTGGCGATGGCTCTTACCCACTATCGGCGTGTCCCGATCAACGTGCCTTGTCGTTCTCTCCTAAGCATCGTTGGCGAGGGAGGGCCTCCGACCCCTTCTTCCTTGATGTCGTAGTGTTGGCAGATCCGGCCTCCTGCCGCCCACCTAGCGACATCCCGGCGACCGCCAGGTATAACTTCCTTCGAAACCGGCCTTGCTCTACTTCCCGAGCTCCTGACGTCGCTACATTTGTATCTTTTACTATTTCTCAGGCCCCCTCATAGATAGGATCGATCGGCTGTTCGAAAACCACCTAAATTTTTACGGTTAACAGGTAAAACTAGTTCATGCACTCGAATCTAGTACTACTTGGTTCAAACAAGGAAGAAAGGGGGTGGGGGTGGGGGAAGATTTGTTACCTTAATCTAGGAGTTGGTTGAAAGAGGAAATAATGGGGGCGAAAAGTAGCAGAGATTGGCTATCCAACTGGTCTCTAGATCTAATAGGGAAATAAAGGGAAATGCAGTACAAACTCAATACAAACCCGATCTATTGGTTGAAAAAGAAAAGAAAGTGGGGACTGGGGGTCAAGTCAACAGAGTAAGTCCAGCACTAGATTTGCTAGCCTCACACGGTATAAGTTGGCTATACCGAACAAAATTGGGACCAACCAAGATATCCTGTTCTGATGTTTGTTGCCCCGAGCCACTCTTATGTAATGCCACTGGTAAAATGTAGCAGTCGCACTATTAAAAGTAAGGACACGTTAAACCAATGTTGTTTTCAATGTAATGCCTCCAGTAATATGAATCAATGGCACTCTTTTACATGTCCTGCTAAATTTCCCATTAAGATAAGTTGCTTCTTTTCTTTAGAAATGCAATTGTCCTGGTCCGCCTACTCTCCCGTGCCCAAATACCGACTCTGTAGCAGCTATTAATGTAATGTTGCTGGTAAAATGAAGCAATGGCACCATTAAAGTAATGTCGCATTTAACGGTTGTCATAGTTAATCCTAATGCCCACACTAATATCTAGCAAAGTTGCTGCTTTAGAAATTGCTACTGTCCTTGTAGGATTGCAATTCAGATAAGGAACATGCTTCTTTTCATTTGATGCATGTTTCATCACTTGTTAGTCACCCTCCTTTCCACCTTTTTTGTGCAAACAGAGATATACACTTCACGCTCGATCTTAGTTGAACTGCACAAATGATATCCAAATTATAGTTGAACATTCCAGGAGCTTCACAACCAACCTTTATGTTGCTCAATTTTTTTGCAACTAATGAAAATGAAGCTTTGTGGGTTTCGTTTTCTGATGGAAATGGAACCGGGGCTGGAGCCCTTTTCCTTAAAAAATGAAGAAGAAGCTGCTAGCTCATGGGACATTGCTTCATTTTAGGTGAACTACACCAAAAGGCCCCATGAATTGAATCATCCATGTTGGTGACTGAAAGAGCTAGCTTCAGCATCCCAGTCTAAGCACCCCCGGCCTCCATCCTTGCAATGCACGGTACACCTTGTTTGCCACCTGCTCGACCCTAGTGTCACTGATAAAATGAAGTAATAATACAGTTAAAATAGAGTGTCCTCTCTATCATTTCATTTCCAATGTAGATAAAGAAAGTGCTTATCTTTGTTAATGTATGTTTCATCAACTAGTCCCATTGTTAATGTTTAAGCGTTTCTGCAAACCGGGTGCTTAATTTTAGTTGATCTGCACAAAAATAGAGATATGAATGTCTCAAGGCGCCTCCTTGTACTACCGATGTACACTGATGTTCATCACTGGCAGAAGGTGTATCTAGGAGACTTGGGACGATTTCCAGTATGAGGCGTACCATATGAGGCGTCACAGGGCCCATCTCGCCCTCGCAGCATGGCATACTATGATACTATCACAATATTTTCTTCTATTTATTTTGTATGTTTCATCAACTAGTGACACTATAATGTAATCACACTTTTTCATTATCTGTGCAAACAGGGTTATTCAGCTGCATTTTGGTGGAACTACACAAATGTACGTATGGAACCGACATATATGCAGAGTGTGAGGTGTGCCAAGTAAAAATTACCGACACCAACCATGCTCCATGCACGCATTGGAATCCACCACCATGAGTGGGATGTGTGGCGCTCTCTGTGGATGGATCTTTCTCGGCAGCAAATCCTCTAACCAAATACTAGTAGCTTATATTGGCAATTTTCTAGGGAGTACTCTTTTCTGAAAGAAGCACCAATCTATTTTTATTTATTTGCACACTGTGTCACAACTTTGACCCAAAGGTCCAGAGCTATTTTAGGGTGATTGACGTAGTACTCGGAGACTGATTGTAAGCATGATTTTCATTAGCTGTCACACTGATTGTAAGCATGAGTAGGTGGAAGATTAGGTTAGTGCGAAGCTTACCTTAAACCCTACCGCCACCGTTGAAATGAGGCGAGCATCGAGGGAACCGTGGAGAACGGCGGGGAAGCGACGTCGCGCCATCCGGCCTCCTCTTGTGGTGGGAGAACGAATACTCCTGTCTCCTGTGGCTCTACACCCTCACGAACCGCACACCATACTCTATCGATTCATTATCCTCTGGGTGCTCGACCTTCGACCTGTACACCCACCACCTCCGCCTGACTGTCGCCTCGGGCGAATCTGTCTGCTCCATCACCCAGAGGAGATACTCGATGAACTCAGAGGACTGCGGCGTGACTGCCGTCGAGGAGTACATGTACATCGCCGCCCTCATTGCCGCCATCTTGCTCTTTCTCATACATTTCCACATGGCCCTCACCGTCCTTGAAATCTCCCACTCATTGTCAAACCAAGTAAGGATCTCCTTCAACCTGGCTAACTTTGCCTGGTCGCCGCCGGTGATATGCCTGATTCATTGCTGCATCCTCTCCATAGATGTACTTCTGAGTGGTCCGGTGCTAGATTTGGAAGATGGGAGGAGAGACGATGGTCTTGCAATAGAGAAGAGGGAGAGGCGAGACGGTGGTTTTGGAATGGAGATGATGGAGATAAGAGGAGGCGGTTTTGCAATGGAGAAGAGGGAGAAGCGAGACGGTGGTTTTGGAATGGAGATGATGGAGATGAGAGGAGGTGGTTTTGCAATGGAGAGGAGGGAGAGGAGCGTGCGGCAGTGATTTAGGATTGGACGAGAGGGCCGGCGCGCTGTGACTGGATCAAAATCAATTTACCCTTCAATTAACAAAGCGACCCCACATTAACTAGTCTCCCTTTTATTTTGGGTCATAATTGACCATGATTTTCGCAAATAAAATATATGTTATACGTTGCAAAAATAATATAATTTGAAAGTACATTCAGATACGAACCAAACGATACAATTTTTGGTGACGTGCATTTACATTTTTCTTGTCAAATATAGTACGTGGTCAAACTTTGACCCAAAATACGCAAAACAAAAAATACTTCCAAGACCAGCGCCGTTCTTCCGCTCTTCTCATCTTAAACCACCGCCTCTCCTCTCCTGTTCCAATCTAAATCCAGCGCCGGTCCTCTCCTCTTCCATTTGAAAACCACCGCCCCTCCTCTCATGTTCCAATCCAAAACCAGCGGGACTTCTCTCCCGTTCTAATCCAAAACCAGCGCTGCTCCTCTCTTGTTCCATTCAAAAACCACCGCCGGTGAGTGAAGGTGCTGTGGATAAGTAGATCGATGGAGGAGTACAACCGATACGTGAGGATCGCAGACGGCGACCCTGTGAAGCTAGCTAGGATGTTGGAGATACAGTCTTGGTTTGACAACAAGGACCAACTAGCGGCGACGGCGACATCCAGGGCCAAATATCTGCACTAGAGCGAAAAGGTGGCGATACTCCCGGAGGGAGTCGCGCGGGTGTACGTAGAGCTACTCCTCTGGGCCATGGAGCAAATAGATTCACAGAATCCAATCGTGAGGGAGCGGTAGTGGGAGTATCGATCCCAGATGGAGCATCCACCAGAGATTGAAGGATCAAGCATCTACAGGGTGTCGTTTGTGAGGGTGTCGTGCCAGAGAGAGCCGGTGGAGTCTTCGTCAATCGAACCCAACTGCAAGAGGAGAAAAGCAGTTGGCCCGATGACGCTTCCCCGCCATACTCTCCCTCGTTGTTCACATCATCTCACGGGGCGGCTGTCTGCCGCCGAGTAATAGGAGGGGACTGCCCCCCCCCCCAGACCAATAGTCGGGCAGGTTGTGAATTGTCAGGAGGAGCTTAGGGTTGTCAGTATTTGCAGATTGTGAATTGTGTTTTGTGTTGTGTATTCTGAGAGTACTTTCAGATATGAATGTCTTTCGAATTTTAGTTTTGCAGTATTGAGCATATGAAGTATTTTATGAATTCTAGAGATCTATTTTTAGCACTTAAAAAACTGTAGTTTCATAGGAGTATAAAAGTGCAGACAATGTGATTCTCAAAGAAGAAACTGCAAGTTTCAGTTTCAGATAAGAAACTACAAGTTCAGTTTCAGATAAGAAACTGCAACTTTCAGAGGCAGAGCATTTATATTAATACGGCCTTTTCAAACAGGGTTAACATCATGTTGGAAGTTTTATTCATGGTCAAAAATGGAACTACTAGCCAGTTAACATCATGCTGATCAACATTCATGCATAACACATTTCATATGATGCGCAGTCAAAAAGATATGCTATTTTCAAAATGCCCACACAATGTCGAGTGTGCGAAACACAGATAAAACGAGGGACAAAGTTTTGGCAAGTGTTGGACGTGGTGTGCGTAGATGACAATGGGGACCCACATGTCAATAAAGGCAGAGGCAAAAAATTTGGAGATATTTTCCCTACACAGGTGGAATCGAACCTGGGCGGAACAGCTGCCAGGTAGTGTCACTTGGCCAATAGGCTAGTTCAGTAGTTTCGTTAATAATAAGGCACTTCCTCAGGTGGTCGGATCCCCTCCTGCGCCTTTGTGCGCTCGCCGCGACGCTGCTGTCTGTCGTTGTGAACATGCTGAACAAATGAGAGGAATCTGGAGAGGACTGTATGTGGAGAGGCGGACAGTCGGGACCCGCCAGGTCTATGGTCGTACGCAAGCAAGTGCCTCATCGAAAAAATACTTCCTCCTAATGCTATACTGACGTTGGGGCCCACGGGTTTGTCAACATAGTTACATTTCTTAGGTGCTTCAATGTAGTTACTATAGGAGATAAATTCACAACGAAGCCGGGGAGATGGCAGGTATCATTTATTATCACTGGGGCAGCAAGTATCAGCTGGATTTTGGACTGCCCCGTCTAGGCTTTCTTTTTTAACATGCGCAGCCCACGACCTTGAATGGGAGGTCCATAGGCCTGTTTGTATTTTCTTGAGGGCCGTCATGTATCGACCGGCCTATGGACCTCACATCCAAGGTTTTATTTTTCCTAAAACATCGGCAGCCCAATTTATGTATTTTTTTGAAGAAAACGCAGAGGTCTGTTCTATTTTTCTATATAAGAATAGGAAAGCCTGGTTCAACTTATGTTTCCCTTCTAACTATATTATATATATTTAAGTTATTTTATATGTTATTATATATTTTTTTATTGTCATCATATATTTAACAGATACTTACATATGTAAGAAAAAGATATCCCACATCTTATTAACTTATAAAAATAATTTCTTAATAATAGAATCCTGGATTGTTTTGGCATGAAAATCCTAGTGATTGTGTACAAAAGCTTGGTAAGATTTAAGCACGAATGTAATAATAAATCACTTATTATTTAAATATATTTATAACAAAATGCTCATCCCCTGTTTATTTTTTGATAACATTGCTGGCCCAACCCAACATTATAACTAGAATCGGCCCAGCAAAATCATGTATTTCGAGAAAGTGCAAATGGCCTGTAATTTTTTAGGAAAACAATAAATGGGCCGCATGATGCTGCATTATTTGTTCACCCAGCCCAGTTAATGGACTGTAATTCAAAAAAAGATCAATTTGACTGTAAATTCTACCCCGTAAAAAAAGACGGTAAGTTCTAAAAAAATGGGTTTAATACGTGCCACATTTTTGGAGGCTGAAATGTGGGCCAATAGGTCAAAGCCAATGCAAGTCGTTGTTAACTTAGTCAACAAATGATTCTGGCATCATTAGCCGTTGGATTTACATCCAACGACCGACATCCATCTTCAATCTCTCGTCTTCTTCCTCCAGCGCCGCTGGGACCACCTCCCGCCTCCTGTTGCTAGCAGCTCTGCTTAGCACGCTTCGCTGTGAAGCGCTACTCCATCGTTGGCCAGGCCATCCCTCCACCCCTCCACACCTCCTGTTCTTCTCCACCGACTGCTGAACCACACCGCACAAAAACCAGTTAACCCTCGTACACCTCTAAGTCTGTGACTCTACTCCCCCGTCTTCCCATCTCCGGCTCGTTGTTGTCCGGGGCCTCGCCGTCGTCCACCACCTTGGATGCGCTCGGCACGGCGTGGTTAACGTGGTCAACGAACGACACCATCGGAAGTAGATTATGCTGGAGAAGCTGACAGCTGGGTCCACGACCGCACACAAGGAAATGCCTCCTTATTACACGCAAAATAATGATTCCTCCACCTGACATCTGGGACCCACCGGAAGGGCCTCTGTATTTCATGAAAAAAACATGCCCCCTGCTGACAGGTCGGACCCACCAGCTATCTTCGCACGCAAGGAAGTGCCTCCTTATTACGCACAAAAAAATGAATAGTCCCCCTGCTAGCTGGGACCCACCTTAGTGGGAGGCTGACTTGTGGGCCTACTAAGTTGATGGGGATGGAGGGCTTTGTCAACTTAGTCAATATGAACGATTCTAGCTCTAGTGACCGTACGATGTCCATCCAATGGTCGTAGTGCTTCTTCAACCTCTCGTCTTCTTGCTCCAGCCGCCCAAACCAACGTCGGTCGTGCCGCGTGCTCCTGCCTCCCGTGGCCGGCTGTGATGCCGCGGAGGCCTCACCGCCCCCTACTACTCCCGCCAATGGCTAGGCCATCCCTCTACTCACCCACACCCCCTGTTATTCTGCGGCGACGGCAGCCTCACACCGCAGTCGAACCAGTGAACCCTCATACTCCTCTACATGTGGGCATCCACTGCCGCGTCTTCCCCGGCTCTGTGTCGTCCCCTTCCTAGACCTCGCCGTCATCCACCGCCCTGGTGCTCTCGGCGCGGCGTGGTCAACGTGGTCAAGGAATGACTTCCATCAGAAGAGTACAATGCGTTGATAGGCTGACAGCTGGGTCCATGGCAGCCGCAAGGAATTGGCTCCTTATTACGCGCAAAATAATTATTCCTCCACCTGACAGCAGGGACCCACTGGACAGGCAACCGTATTTCACGAAAAAAAATGTTCCCCCTGACTGCTGGGACCCACCAGCTACATCTTCGCACGCAAGGAAGTGCGGCCGTGCAAAAAGAAACGATTCGCCCCCTGACTGCTCGGACCCACTAGCTACATCTTCATACGCAAGGAAGTGCGTGACAGTCGGGACCCACCTGGTCGAAGCGTACATAGAGTTGTCATTCTGGCCGCGAACGTGTACGTACATACTCGTCGATGTAGAGGCGCGCACGTGTCGTAGTAGAGGCGCGCACGTAGCATGTAAACGTACGTACAACGGCTAGTGTGCAAGAAAGAAAATACGGCCACATACGTACATACGGGCAGGGTCTCGAACGCCTACTCGCGCATATGTACGGCCAGGGCTCGTGTACATGGCAAGGTCGGAACGGAGAAACAGCGTCGTCGTCGTGTTCATGGGGAGCCAACCGGCTGGGTCGGAATGAAATGCGTCGTCGTGTTCATCGGGAGGGCTTGGACAGAATAGCCGATGGAAATGAGGCCTGGCGTACCGCAGAACAGAGGAAACGGCCTTGTGTTCGATCGGCCACGTTCAAAACTGGAGCATGTTCATCGAGATGGGTCTCGCGTACCGCAAAATGGAGGAAACGGACTTGTGTTTGACCTCCTACGGTCGAAATGAGGTCCTGTTGATCGGGAGGGGTGTGGCGTACCGCAAAACGGAGGAAACAGACTTGTGTTGGAGCACTACAGTCGAAACGGAGGTCCTGTTCATCGGGAGGGGTGTGGCGTACCGCAAAACAGGACTCCACAGGATACTGTTCATCTCCATCGTCGACCTCCTCCAGCCTCCACGGACTACTATTCATCCACCATCGACCTCTTCCAGCCTCCACCTACGATAGTTCATCCACTAGCTCCTGTTCATCCAGCCTCCACCGTGAGCTACTCCACCGGCTACTGTTCAACCAGCCCTGTCCACAGGCTCCTGTTCAACCACCCCTCCACGGTCTACTGTTCATCCACCCCTCCACCGTCTACTGTTCATCCAGCCCTCCACGGGGTCGTCCTATTCATCCAGCACTCCACGGGGTCCTGTTCATCTAGCCCCAATCGGCTCGATCGATCGGGGTCCTGTTCATCCAGAGGCAACACCACGGGGTCTTGTTCATCCACCCCCACCGGGAACTGTTCATCCAAACCCCCCTGCGATGCTCACTGTTCATCTAGAGGCAGCATCGATCGGCTTCAGTTAGCAGCAGTAGCGAAGGAATCGCTCGATCGGGTTCAGTTAACAGCCATCGATCGATTGCTCGGGTTCAGTAACGTGTAGCCTGCAGTGCAATCGCTCGGGTTCAGTAGGCGAACGCCTCGCTCGGGTTCAGTTAGAGCCCAACGCTTCGCATCCACGCGCGTGCGTGTATGAGAGAAACACGCAAACCTCTGTGCATCGCTCGGCCCCGACCACCCACCGTAACGGGGAACACCCCAATATTTTCCTCGCCCTCGCTTCTACCATGGTTTTTTCCGTCATGGACGGCCCAAAGAATGTCATGCAGCTGTGTCTCCAGCCCGCCTAGGACGAAAAGCCCATTTTCTGTCATGATTTTTTGTCATAGAAGTAGGAGCCCACCACATCTGTGATGATACCAGGTTTTGTCACTATTATTGTCATAGAAGTGTCCTAAGTATGACATAATTTTTTTTGTTCGGCCCAAAATGTCAGGGATGTGTCTTTTTTTGTAGTGTTCAAGGCCGACTGGTTAGGCGGCTAAGAAGAACCCAGCAACTAAAGAGAAAAGAGAAAGAGTTGGAGACTCACCATGGGCGATGGGTGCGTGCGGGAGTATGGCTCCTTGCCGAACTGCCACTCCTCCTCGGGGAGCTTGCAGTTCGAGATATAATTCACCAGATGAGCCACCTCAGCGTGCAGCATCTCCCTGGTGCACATGCGGCACGGGTACCGGTGTCCGCTCATCTGGCTGATCATATGAGACCGACCTTGAAGAGGGAACACCTAGCGCACCACGAAGGCGATCAGTAGATCCGACCCCTTGAGGCCTTCTACCTCCCTCATCACCTTGAGCCGTGCGATGGCGGCGGCGAAGGCGGTCGACAGAGTCTTCGGGCGGAACGCCCAGTTGGTACGGGGTTCAGCCGGCGGGCCGGCTACATAAGCCGGCAGGCTGACGAAGTCCACCACCGGGTGGACGTTCTTGACATAAACATAGGATTTTTGCCACAGCTTGACCGACCGTGTCAAGCTGATGGCCGGGAAGCAGTTGTCGGCGCCTGGACACCGCACCGCGACGAAGGCGCCGCACTGAGCCGCCTTCCCCTTGGCGCAGGTGCCGAGCTTGGTGTAGAAAAACACCCCCCAAAGCTCGAGGGTGGGGACGATGCCGAGGTAGACTTTGCAGAGAGTCACGAAGGCCGACACCAGCACCACCGTGTTCGGCGTGAAGTGGTGCAGCTAGAGTCCATAGAATTGGAGGAAGGAATGGAGGAAGCCACTCACCAGCAGGCCGAAGCCGTGAAGGCAGTGCGACTGGAAGATGACGCATTCGCCTTCCTCCGGCGCCGGCGAGATCTCCCTCTTGGGTGGCAGGCGTACCTCTACGAAGCCCTCATCAGGCAGCCGCCATGTTTGGCGGAGGAAAGCGAGGTGATCACCGTGGACGTCGGAGCCGTCCCAAGCCCCGGAGCTCGCCTGCTCGCGCGCCATGAGCACTTGGAGGTCGATGAAGGCATGGTGCGGCGGCGACTACGCGAGCCTGCGGCACAGCGGCGAGCACGCGAGCCTGCAGCAGAGCAACGATGCTGCAAGGTGGCTGGAGACGACGGCGATGAATTGCAGTGGCAGTAGACAGAGGAAGAAGAAGATGGAGAAGGGAGAGGAGGGCACGTGTGCATCTACTGACCCCTCCTCCCCCTACTTATAGCCCCGGGCGGTGGTGCCGAGGGGGCGGGGCATGGGGGTCATGGGATTAATTGCGCCCATGACCCCAAGTCCCCGCGTTTACCGCGCGGTAACGACGCGTGTTTATTGCGCCCCGGAACTCCAACCGTTCGCCTCGGCCACATCGGATCCGCGCACGTGCCGAGGCACGGTAGTGGTGGGCCCCAGCTTGCAGCGACATCCCGTCGCGTGCGTCGGCTAGCAGGCTGGTCCAGCCGGCTAGTGTCGCGTGGCGCACGGTCAGCGGGCGACCGGCTCGGTGCCCGGCAAGCGCGCCGCTTAGCTCCCGCCTTCGTATTTCGAAATCACCAGACGGTGTGCTTGGTCGCAACTGACTCCTTGCTGCCGACTCTTCAGGGTAGGAAGCTGCTGTGGCCCCTCGCCCTTTCAGCCGTGATGCCCCACCAGCTTCGGGGACTACCGTTGGAGTAAATGACCATGGGTAGCCCCATCAGCTCCCCATGATATTTCAAGACATCGGGGCCGGCTGCGCCCCTCAAGCATCAAAGACAAAGGACCGCCTTCTTATGGCCGGCTGGTCCAAGCGGCCAGCTGCAGGAAGGCGGCAAGTCCCAAAGAGCAGCCCCGGCGCGGGCCGACTCCAAGATGGAAGACACCAGAGCGGCCGACTCCTGACAGGCGACCACAAAAAACTGACTCCTGATAGGCAGCTACCAAAGCGGTCGAATCCTAGCAGGCGGCCCACTAACGCGCCCTCAAAGTTTGCACTCACATAACAGTGACGAGACTGGGCGTGGCTACAGCGCAGCCTGCCACCCCCCGAATCCAGGGACGAACATGGCCACAGTGCGGCGTACCGGTGGCCATCTGTCAGGACCCCGACTCAATGCCACACCAATCTAGCATGTAACACCTCATATCACTTTGCGGCCTCACGCACGGTATTCCCATGGGTGTCGCCTTACCAGGCCTGGGACCGTTTGCGCCTTTTGGCACGCGTATATGATAGCGTCGCTAGCATCCATATGACAAGGAGCCCGGGCTGACATGGCTAGTCGTGAACCCAAAGTGGCACTAACTTACAGGGACATGCATACATGACCCAGCAACGAACGTGTCGGTCATCAGGGAGTGAATCCGGGCTGTAGCAACTGGGCTAGCAGGACTCCGGTAGACCGGGATGTAGCAGGCTAACGGGACTCCGATAGACACCGCATGACATTTCCCCGAAGGGACAGACACAGGAACGAAGAAGGACACATGCCGGACAGCCTAAGTGTTCCGGAGCAGTAGCAAGCTACCAAAGCTCAGTGGAAGCACTAGGAGACATTTCTCGGTAAGAGAGGCTACCAAGGATAAACAACTAGATAGTCAGATCCCACACATAGCAAGCATTTCAATAACATACACACAATATGCTCGATATGTGCAAATACAACATGGCATCACAACATGACTCTACAACTCAAGTATTTTATTCAATAGGCTCCGAGGAGCGAGATATTACAAACATGAGTCTCATGACCCAAAATTCAGAGCATACAAGTCAAAGCACAAGCGGTAGCTTAACATGTCTGAGTACAGACATCTACAAATGAAAAAGGCCGAGAAGCCTGACTATCTACCAGATCCTGCCGCGGGCACAAGATCGTAGCTGAGGTAACAAGCTAAATGTCGAAGTCCACTCGGAACTACTAGCGAGACTGAAGTCTCTCTGCAAAAACATAAATTAAGCAACGTGAGTACAAATGTACCCAGCAAGACTTACATCAAATCTAACTACATATGCATCATTATCAACAAAGGGGATGGTGGGGTTTAACTGCAGCAAGCCAGCTTTGACTCGGTGGCTATCCTGAACTACGACTGCAAGTAACTCTTTGAGGTGGCGCACACGAGTCCACATATTCACCATATCAATACCCAATTATGGATCCGCTCCCGTCCTCCTACGAGAACGCCATCTATAGCACTCACGCTTATCTTGCGCATTTTAGAGTATCCACTTTCACTTGTCTATGAACTGTATAGGCAACCCAGACGTCCTTTCCCGCAGACACGGCTATTCGAATAGATGATGTTCACCCTGCAGGGGTGTACTTCTTCACACACGCTCTCGCCACTTACCACCATGTACACGTCATGTATCTCGGCAACCTTCAAGCAGAAGCCTGGCGAGGGAGTCGGCCACGACCTAACTAACCACACAAGTTTCTAGTCCAGGTTTATCGCCTATTCGGGTTCCATCCGCAAGGAGATCCGGCCAGGATGTTGCTCACGGCCCCAAACGATGTGAGCAGGGTTCCCAAGCCCACCATCCAGGTGACACTTGGTACACTGTGCCACTTCACCTAGTCTGTCCCAAGCCCACCTGTACCGGGTGCCACTTGATAGACTACTAGCACTACCTACAAACACCAGAAACTAGTTGCAACTCCTGGACAGAGATCAAGGCGATTAATAAGTCGAGAGAGTCAATTAAGGATCCTAACGTGTGGTAGTAGCTGTTCATGGATCACAAACACAGAACTCAGTTCCTGAGGACGGCTGCAATGAGACAACCCACCATGTATTCCTACATGGCCTCTCACCCTTACCTTTACCAAATCGTGTTCACACACTTAGCTCTCAACAGTAGACATGTTCACCATGTTCCAATTCATCCCTGATGAATCAGATCTGACTCAACTCTAAGCAGTAGCAGGCATGACAAACAAGCATGTATGAGTAGGCACGTCAGGGCTCAAACAACTCCTACTCATGCTAGTGTGTTTCATCTATTTACTGTGGCAATGACAGGTCACGCAGAGGAAAAGGGGTTCAACTACCGCAGCATGTAACATATGAGTCGTTGTTGTCCTAATGTAGTAAAAGAGAGCAGGAGCGAGAGAGTGGGATTGTATCGGAATGAACAAGGGGGTTTTGCTTGCCTGGCACTTCTGAAGATAGTGTAGTTCTTCATCGGTGTCAATGATCACAGCGTCGGAACAACGTCTACCGAGGGGAAACAATACCGGCAAAAAGAGAAGAAGCACGATCAATGCAATGCAACAATATGATACATGATATGCATGGCAAAATGAGTGTGTTGGGCTAATGCAACTAACAACAAAGTTAAATGAAGTTGGTTTGAACCCTAAGTTCAAATCCAAACTCCATATGTGAAATCTAAATGCCATTTATATGATTTTTCCTAAACAGCATCCATAAGTTATTCTAACATGCATGAAAATGGTAAGATGGATAGATTGAATTTTTCTGATCATTTTTCATATATAAATTATTTCATTTGGAGTTATGGTTGAATTTCTATGATTTTTAGAAGTTTAGGACATTTTTTGGAATTTCTTGAACAAGACTAAATGCAGAAAATACTTTATTGCGTAAGCATTGCGTCACTGTGATGTCAGCAGTCAACGGAGACGGTCCAGGTTAACGCTGACCTGTGGGTCCCGTCTGTCAGTGACTAACCTAACTAATCTAATTTAGTTAGCGTTAAACTAACACTAACCTAGTTTAGTTAGTGGCCTGGGGCCCACACGTAAGTGACCCAGAGGGGGTCAAACTATGGTCAACCCCGGGTCAAACTCACCGGAGTTGACCTGCGGCTCGTCATCGGCGAGTCCAGGGACGGCGGAGGTGCTCGGGTTTTGCCCACGGTTGACCAAATCGATCGTGGTTTGGTCCTACGCGTAGCTGGGGCTCATGCGCATCTGGTAGGGCAAGCGGGAGGGGCTGGGGTGGAGCGAGCTCGCCGAGTCGAGCTCGTGGTGGCGGCCGAAGTTCGGACGGGGTTGGGTTCGGCGCTACGGTGCACAGGAGGAGGAGCTGGTGGTGGCTACGGGCTCCTGGTGCTGCGTTGAGCACAACGGTGAGCTTGGCTTCGAGCCACTGTGGCTCTAGCCACGACAGCGCCATGGCCGGCAGTGGGGAGCTTTCGGGTGCGGTGGGAAGGGCGGCTACGGAGGCCAAACGAGCACGGGAGCTAGGGGGAGAGGAAGAGGAGCTCACGGAGAGGTCGTAGAGCAGCTCAGCATGCCCGAGGACGGCTTGTTGACGACGGAAAGTCGTCGGTGATCTCCGTGGCCGGAGGAGGAAGAAGGGGGCGAGGACGGCGTGTCGGGACTCTTCTGCTTGCGTGGGACGACAGAGAGGATGAGGGCTAAGGAAGCCATGCTCCCACGGCGCAGTACTGTTGCCACGCCACCCATGACATCATCCATGGCAGAGGAAGCCATGCTCCCACGACGGGCTGTCGGTACGGCTCGCAAGCGGTGGGGCCTACCTGTCTGTGGGATGACCGAAGACGGCAGGCCCTGACCAGTCGGCGTGGGGAGAGGCCGACTCCCAGCAGTCGGCCCTCCCCTTCCCTAGAAGTTTGTGCGCCATTAACCAGATAAGACGGGGAGTGGCTACAGTGAACGCCCACCAGGCGGCGGTACTGTGGCCACGCTCCCTCCGACAAAGGCCTCGTCATGAGAGGTAGGGCTACAGCGATGAGCAGCCGACAGGACCCACAAGCGGCGGGCCCTACCTGTCGGCCGAGAACCCGGCAGCCGGCGGGACCCACCAGGCAGCGGGCCCCAGCAACCGGCGGAGAAGCCGACGACCATAGACAATGATGGCCCAGGCCTACACCTGGCCAGATTAACATTGTACCCCTGGGAGGTAGGCCTATATAAACCCCCTAGGGCACCCATGCAAAGGGTTCAGCCTCTTAGAGATTACACACACACGTAGAGAGAGGAGTAGAGCTAGCCTTGCCCTTCTTTCTCCTCTAGCCAGACAGCTCAAGGAACAATCTTGTAGCTACTTGTCGATCCAATGATCATGCGGAGACCCCGCAGAGCAGGAATAGGGTTGTTATCTTCTAGGAGAGCCCCGAACCTGGGTAAGATGCATCGGCGTGCATGTTTACACCTTATCCCATTTCCAGGCACCGGCGACGTTTTACTAGCTCCCACTATGATTAGCCATCCTTTGGCATATGTCGCACCAACCACCCAACACACATCTAGGTTTCAACCATATGTTGGATCCCATGTATGCTCCCTTGCCAGTCTTATATACTCGATGCTGCTAGGGTTACATTACTTGGGACATGTCATGGTGGGATTTCTTCACTAGTCCGTTGCTACTTATGAGTTGTGGTGGGATTTCCCCGAAAAGGAGGGGATGATGCAGTACAGTAGAGATAAGTATTTCTCTTAGTTATGAAACCAAGGTTATCAATCCAGTAGGAGAACCAAGCAACACTATGTAAACAACACCTGCACACAAATAACAAATACTTGTAACCCAACGCGTAGAGGGTTGTCAATCTCTCAATGGTATTGAGATAGATTAAATTGTATAGGATTTCATGAATAGATCTAACTAAAACACAAAATAAAATAAATAAAAGAAAATTGCAGAAAGGTAATTTTGGTTTTAATATATGATAGAAAATAGACTCGGGGGGGGGGGCATAGTTTTTACTAGAGGCTTCTCTCGAGAAAATAGCATACGGTGGGTAAACAAATTATTGTTGGGAAATTGATAGAAAAGCAAATAATTATGACTGTTGGGAAACGTAGCGTGTAATTTCAAAAAAAATCTACGCTCATGTGAAATCTATCTAGGAGATGCATAGCAATGAGAGGGGGAGAGTGTGTCCACGTACCTTTGTAGACCGAAAGCGGAAGCATTAATTAACACGGTTGATGTAGTCGAACGTCTTCACGATCCAACCGATCCAAGTACCGAATGTACGGCACCTCCGAGTTCAGCACACGTTAGCTCGATGATGTCCCTCAAACTCTCGATCCATTAGAGAGTCGAGGGAGAGTTCCGTCAGCATGATGGTGTGGTGACGGTGTTGATGATGTGATCCGCGCTGGGCTTCGCCTAAGCACTACGATGCTATGACCGAAGGAGTAAACTGTGGAGGACGCACCACACATGGCAAAGAGAACAATTGATGTGCCTTTGGGGTGCCTCCCGCCCACGTATATAAAGTAGGAGAGGGAGGAGGTCGGCGGCCTAGGGGGGCGCGCCTAGGGGGAGCCCAACTAGGATTCCCAATCCTAGTTGGTCTCCCTTTCCTATTCCAATAAGGGGAAAGAGGGAAGGAGAGGGAGAGGGAGAGGGAAAGAGGGGGCCGCGCCCCCTCCCACTTGTCCAATTCGGACTCCCTTGGGGGGAGCGCTCACCATCCTGCGGGCTGCCCTCTCTTACTCCCTTATGGCCCATTAAGGCCCATAACTTCCCCGGGGGGTTCCGGTAACCCCTCCGACACTCTGTTTTTACCCGGTACCTCTCAGAACTCTTCCGGTGTCCAAATAACATCGTCCAATATATCATTCTTTATGTCTCGACCATTTCTAGACTCCCCGTCATGTCTGTGATCTCATTCGGGACTCCGAACAAACTTCGGTCATCAAAAACATATAACTCTTAATACAAATCATCATCGAACGTTAAGCGTGCGGACCATACGGGTTCGAGAACTATGTAGACATGATTGAGACATATCTATGATCAATAACCAATAGCGGAACCTGGATGCTCATATTGGTTCCTACATATTCTACGAAGATCTTTATCGGTCAAACCGCATAACAACATACGTTCTTCCCTTTATCATCGGTATGTTACTTGCCCGAGATTCGATCGTTGGTATCTTCATACCTACTTCAATCTCGTTACCGGAAATTCTATTTACTCGTTCCATAGTGCATCATCCTGTAACTAACTCATTAGTCACATTGCTTGCAAGGCTTCATATGATGTGCATTACCGAGAGGGCCCAGAGATACCTCTCCGATACTTAGAGTGACAAATCCTAATCTCGATCTATGCCAAACCAACAAACACCTTGGGAGACACCCGTAGATCATCTTTATAATCACCCAGTTACGTTGTGACGTTTGATAGAACACAAGGTGTTCCTCCGGTATTCGGGAGTTGCATAATCTCGTAGTTAGAGGAACATGTATATGTCATGAAGAAAGCAATAGCAATAGAACTTAACAATCATTATGCTAAGGTAACGGATGGGTCTTGTCCATCACATCATTCCACTAATGGTGTGATCCCGTTATCAAATGACAACTCATGTCCGTGGCTAGGAAACTTAACAATCTTTGATCAACGAGCTAGTCTAGTAGAGGCATACTAGGGACACGTTGTTTTGTCTATGCATTCACACATGTATCAAGTTTCTGGTTAATACAATTCTAGAATGAATAATAAACATTTATCATGAATAAGGAAATATAAAATAACAACTTTATTATTTCCTCTAGGGCATATTTCCTTCAGTCTCCCACTTGCACTAGAGTCAATAATCTAGATTACATTGTAATGAATCTAACACCCATGGAGTCTTGGTGCTGATCATGTTTTCCTCGTGGAAGAGGCTTAGTCAACGGGTCGCGGATAGAGTTGAAGCATCTCTTGATGTGTTTGGTCTTCTTGTGAAATCTGGGTTCCTTTGCCAAGGCCATTGCTCCAGTATTGTCACAGAAGATTTTCATTGGACCCGATGCACTAGGTATTACACCTAGATCGGATATGAACTCCTTCATCCAGACTCCTTCATTAGCTGCTTCTGAAGCAACAATGTACTCTGCTTCACACGTAGATCCCGCCATGACGCTCTGCTTGGAACTACACCAACTGATAGCTCCACCATTCAATAAAAATATGTATCCGGTTTGTGACTTATAGTCATCCGGATCAGTGTCAAAACTAGCGTCGACGTAACCATTTATGATAAGCTCTTTGTCACCTCCATAAATGAGAAACATATCTTAGTCTTTTTCAGGTACTTTAGGATGTTCTTGACTGTTGTGCAGTGATCCACTCCTGGATTACTTTGGTACCTCACTGCTAAACTCATAGCAAGGCACACATCAGCTCTGGTACACAACATAGCATACATGATAGAACCTATGTCTGAAGCATAGGGAATGACTTTCATTTTCTCTCTATCTTCTGCAGTGGTCGGGCATTGAGTCTGACTCAACTTCACACCTTGTAACACATGCAAGAACCCTTTCTTTGACTGATCCATTTTGAACTTCTTCAAAACTTTATCAAGGTATGTACTTTGTGGAAGTCCTATCAAGCATCTTGATCTATCTCTATAGATCATGCCCAATATGTAAGCAGCTTCACTGAGGTCTTTCATTGAAAAACTCTTGTTCAAGTATCCTTTTATGCTATTCATAAATTCTACATCATTTCCAATCAACAATATGTCATGCACATATAATATTAGAAATGTTATAGAGCTCCCACTCACTTCTTGTAAATACAGTCTTCTCCAAAAGTCTGTATAAAACCAAATGCTTTGATCACACTATCAAAGCGTATATTCCAACTCCGAGATGCTTGCACCAGTCCATAAATGGATCCTTGGAGCTTGCACACTTTGTTGGCACCTTCAGGATCGACAAAACCTTCTGGTCGAATCATATACAACTCTTCTTTAAGAAATCTATTAAGGAATGCAGTTTTGACATCCATTTGCCAGATTTCATAATCATAAAATGCGACAATTGCTAACATGATTTGGACAGACTTAAGCATCGCTACGGGTGAGAAAGTCTCATCGTAGTCAACTCCTTGAACTTGTCGAAAATCTTTTGTGACAAGTCGAGCTTTGTAGACAGTAACATTACCGTCGGCGTCAGTCTTCTTCTTGAAGATCCATTTATTCTCAATGGGTCGCCGGTCGTCGGGCAGATCCACCAAAGTCCACACTTTGTTCTCATACATGGATCCTATCTCATATTTCATGGCCTCAAGCCATTTATTGGAATCTAGGCTCATCATCGTTTCTTCATAGTTCGTAGGTTCGTCATGGTCAAGTAAGATGACCTCCAGAACAGGATTGTCGTACCACTTTGGTGTAGATCGTGCTCTGCCAGACCTATGATGTTCTGTAGCAACTTGATCTGTAGTTTCATGATCTTTATCGTTAGCTTCCTCTCTAGTTGATGTAGGCACCACGGGAACTGATTTCTGAGATGAGCTACTTTCCAAATTGAGAGCAGGTACAATTACCTCATCAAGTTCTACTTTCCTCCCACTCACTTCTTTCGAGAGAAACTCCTTCTCTAGAAAGGTTTCGTTCTTAGCAACAAAAATCTTGCTTTCGGACTTGTGGTAGAAGGTGTACCCAATTGTTTCCTTAGGGTATCCTATGAAGACACATTTCTCCTATTTGGGTTCGAGCTTATCGGGCTGAAGCCTTTTTACATAAGCTTCGCATCCCCAAACTTTAAGAAACAATAGCTTAGGTTTGTTGCCAAACCATAGTTCATACAGTGTCGTCTCAACGGATTTTGACGGTGCCCTGTTTAAAGTGAATGTTGTTGTCTCTAATGCATAACCCCAAAATGATAGTGGTAAATCGGTAAGAGACATCATAGATCGCACCATATCTATAAAGTGTGGTTACGACGTTTGGACACACCATTACACTGTGGTGTTCCAGGTGGCGTGAGTTGCGAAACTATTCCACATTGTTTTAAATGAAGGCCAAACTCGTAACTCAAATATTCTCCTCCACGATCAGATCGTAGAAACTTTATTTTCTTATTACGATGATTCTCCACTTCAATCTAAAATTGTTTGAACTTTTCAAATGTTTCAGACTTGTGCTTCATTAAGTAGACATATCCATATCTGCTCAAATCATTTGTGAAGGTCAGAAAACAATGATACCCGCCATGAGCATCAACACTCATTGGACCGCATACATTGGTATGTATTATTTCCAATAAGTCACTAGCTCGTTCCATTGTTCCGGAGAACGGAGTTTTAGTCATCTTGCCCATGAGGCACGGTTTGCAAGTATCAAATGATTCATAATCAAGTGATTCCAAAAGTCCATCTTTATGGAGTTTCTTCATGTGCTTTACACCAATATGACCCAAACGGCAGTGCCACAAATAAGTTGTACTATCATTATCAACTTTGCATCTTTTTGGCGTCAATATTATGAATATGTGTATCATCACGATCAAGATTCAACAGAAATAGACCACTCTTCAAGGGTGCATGACCATAAAAGATATTACTCATATAAATAGAACAACCATTATTCTCTGATTTAAATGAATAACCGTCTAGCACTAAACAAGATCCAGATATAATGTTCATGCTCAACACTGGCACCAAATAACAATTATTCAGGTCTAAAACTAATCGTGAAGGTAGATGTAGAGGTAGCATGCCGACAGTGATCACATCGACTTTGGAACCATTTCCCACGCGCATCGTCACCTCGTCCTTAGCCAATCTTCGTTTAATCTGTAGTCCCTGCTTCGAGTTACAAATATGAGCAACCAAACTGGTATCAAATACCCAGGCACTACTACGAGAATTAGTAAGGTGCACATCAATAACAGGTATATCAAATATACCTTTGTTCACTTTGCCATCCTTCTTATCCACCAAATACTTGGGGCAGTTCCCTTCTAGTGACCAGTCCCTTTGTAGTAGAAGCACTCAGCTTTAGGCTTGGGTCTAGACTTGGGTTTCTTCTTGGGAGTGACAACTTGCTTGTCAGTATTTTTGAAGTTCCCCTTCTTCTTACCCTTGCCCTTCTTCTTAAAACTAGTGGTCTTGTTAACCATCAACACTTGATGCTCCTTGTTGATTTCTACCTCCGTGGCCATTAGCATCGCGAAGAGCTCGGGAATAGTATTTTCCATCCCTTGTATATTGTAGTTCATCACGAAGCCTTTGTAGCTTGGTGGCAGTGACTGAAGGACTCTGTCAATGACACAATCATCTATAAGATTAACTCCCAATTGTGTCAAGTGATTATGGTACCCAGACATTCTGAGTATGTGCTCACTATCAGAAATGTTCTCCTCCATCTTGTAGCTATAGAACTTGTTGGAGACTTCATATCTCTCAACTCGGGCATTTTCTTGAAATATTAACTTCAACTCCTGGAACATCTCATATGCTCCATGACGTTCAATACGTCTTTGAAGTCCTGATTCTAAGCCGTAAAGCATGGCACACTGAACTAACGAGTAGTCATCAGATCGCGTTTGCCAGACGTTCATAAAATCAGCATCTGCTCCTACAGCAGGCCTTTCACCTAGCGGTGCATCAAGGACATAATTCTTCTGAGCAGCAATGAGGATAATCCTCCAGTTACGGACCCAGTCCGTGTAGTTGCTGCCATCATATTTCAACTTAGCTTTCTCTAGGAACGCATTAAAATTCAAAGGAATGGTAGCACGGGCCATTGATCTACAACATAGGTATGCAAAAACTATCAGGACTAAGTTCATGATAAATTAAGTTCAATTAATCATATTACTTAAGAACTCCCACTTAGATTGACATCCCTCTAGTCATCTAAATGGTACGTGATCCAAATCAACTAAACCATGTCTGATCATCATGTGAGATGGAGTAGTCTTCAATGGTGAACATCACTATGTTGATCATATCTACTCTATGATTCACGTTCGACCTTTCAGTCTCCAGTGTTCCGAGGCGATATCTGTATATGCTAGGCTCGTCAAGTTTAACCCGAGTATTCCACGTGTGCAAAACTGGCTTGCACCCATTGTATTTGAGCATAGAGCCTATCACACCCGATCATCACGTGATGTCTTAGCACAAAGAACTTTCACAACGGTGCATACTCGGGGAGAACACTTATACCTCGAAATTTAGTAAGGGATCGTCTTATAATGCTACCGCCGTTCTAAGCAAAATAAGATGCATAAAGGATAAAGATCACATGCAATCAAAATATGTGAAATGGTATGGCCATCATCATCTTGTGCTCATGATCTCCATCACCGAAGCAACGTCATGATCTCCATCGTCACCGGCTTGACACCTTGACCTCCATCGTAGCATCACGGTCGTCTCGCCAACTATTGCTTCTACGACTATCATTACCGCTTAGTGATAAACTAAAGCAATTACATAGCACTTGCATTTCATACAATAAAGCGACAACCATATGGCTCCTGCTAGTTGCCGATAACTTGATACAAAACATGATCATCTCACGCAACAAATTATATCACATCATGTCTTGACCATATCACATCACAACATGCTCTGCAAAAACAAGTTAGACGTCCTCTACTTTGTTGTTGCAAGTTTTACGTGGCTGCTACGGGCTTCTAGCAAGAACCGTTCTTACCTACGCATCAAAACTAGAATGATTTTCCATCAAGTGTGTTGTTTTAACCTTCTACAAGGACCGGCCATAGTCAAACTCGATTCAACTAAAGTTGGAGAAACATACACCCGCCAGCCACCTGTGTGTGAAGCACGCCAGTAGAACCAGTCTCATGGACACGGTCATGTAATGTCGGTCTGGGCCGCTTCATCCAACAATACCGCCGAATCAAAGTAAGACATTGGTGGTAAGCAGTATGACTATTATCGCCCACAACTCTTTGTGTTCTACTCGTGCATATCATCTACGCATAGACCTGGCTCAGATGCCATTGTTGGGAAACGTAGCGTGTAATTTAAAAAAAAATCCTACTCTCATGCAAGATCTATCTAGGAGATGCATAGCAATGAGAGGGGGGAGTGTGTCCACATACCCTCGTAGACCGAAAGCGAAAGTGTTAGTTAACACGGTTGATCTAGTCGAACGTCTTCACGATCCAACCGATCCAAGTACCGAACATACGACACCTCTGAGTTCAGCACACGTTCAGCTCGATGACGTCCCTCGAACTCTTGATCCAGTAGAGGGTCGAGGGAGAGTTCCATCAGCACGACGGCATGGTGATGGTGTTGATGATGTGATCCGCGCAGGGCTTCGCCTAAGCACTACGACGCTATGACCGTAGGAGTAAACTTTGGAGGGGAGCACCGCACACGGCAAAGAGAACAATTGACGTGCCTTTGGGGTGCCCCCTGCCCACGTATATAAAGGAGGAGAGGGAGGAGGCTGACAGCCTAGAGGGGATGCGCCAAGGGGGAGCCCAACTAGGATTGCCAATCCTAGTTGGTCTCCCTTTCCTATTCCACGAAGGGGAAAGAGGGAAGGAGAGGGAGAGGGAGAGGGAAAGAGGGGGCTGCACCTCCTCCCCCTTGTCCAATTCGGACCCCCTTGGGGGGGGCGCTCGCCACCCTACGGGCTTCCCTATCCTACTCCCTTATGACCCATTAAGGCCCATAACTTCCCTGGGGGGTTCCAGTGACCCCTCCGGCACTCTGTTTTTACCCGGTACCTCTCGGAACTCTTCTGGTGTCCGAATAACATCGTCCAATATATCATTCTTTATGTCTCGACCATTTTGAGACTCCTCATCATGTCCGTGATCTCACCCGAGACTCCGTACAAACTTCGTTCATCAAAAACACATGACTCTTAATACAAATCGTCATCGAACGTTAAGCGTGCGGACCCTATGTGTCAGGGATATACCCCGCGGTATGACCCGGCCGGAGTCGTAAACCGACCGTGACTTGGTAAACCGGTGGATGGTAAACCGGTAGAGTTAAGACAGATGATAGCACTGGCAGACATTGTTAAACCGGCAGACATTGTTAAACCGGCAGACAATGTTAAACCGGCACAATGTTAAACCGGCAGACGTTGAGAAGCCCAGGAAAGGAAGTCAAAATAGTTTAAGTTAAAGTCCGAGTTGGACTCCACATGTAACCCGCCCCTTCAACATATATAAGGAGGGGCAGGGCACCCCAAAGAGGGACAAGCTAGAAACAATCTCTAGGGCTAGACACAACTAGAGGAGAGCCGGTTTACGGCAACTTCCTCGTGATGATAATGAGATCTAGCCTCAAACAGCATGTAGGGTTTTTACCGGATGATGTTTCCTGGGGCCTGAAGCTGTCTAAACCCTCGTCTTATGTTGCGTCTCTCGATTCTGCTCAACCCCTCTCAAGCTACCACATAGATGCGTTGGCCTCGCGACTAAGTCCTCACACTAGGACATCTGACGTGTTAATTCCACGACAGTTGGTGCCCACCGTGGGGCCAGACGCACGGTGGTGTTGAGTTCTTGAAGGGATCTTTTTTAGGGTTCGAGAAGATCGTAATTGGTCCGATGGCAAAGAACAGACGCAAAAGAATTCACATCAACTATGAGTTTCATCGGTCAAAGATTGAAGAAGGTTTCCGCAGCAATATATACAAGATTGAGATCGAGAAAGATTTAGGGTTGCATCTATGCATCGCCACATCCAGTAGCCGGTCAAAAACTGGCAGGAGATGTTTTTGGTTGTGCACCGTTCGCACCGTTGAACCGATGAAGACCGGCAAGGGATCAGTTTCGCCGAGATAAACCGCCACTTTATGGTAATCTGCAAGTCGCCGTGGCCACTTCAAATACAAACCGGCAAGCGATCACGTGTCACGCACAGCAGCAGTTGACGGCCTCCCGAGGTTTACCAGCGATCCGTTTGACAGTGATCCGTTTGCTTCCGCCTCAGCTGCGCCAACACGCCCCGTCCATGTCGACTTACCTCCGAACGCCGCCGTGGGCCGCCGCGAGTCACCGTTGATCCGAGTCGACCGGACGCACAATGATTTGCCTCACTTTTAACCCGCCGCTGCCACCACATCTCATCGGCGCATCGAGCCGCTGCTGCGGCCCACCTTGGAGAGGCGCGCCTTGATCTCGCTCCTTCAAACCGCCGCCGGTTCGGCCACGACAGTTGGCGCCATGAGCCCGTGGCCCAGGAATGAGTCATCCATGGGTTTGGATTCTTTCGTTGACCTGGACCCTGAGCCTCGTATCAGACCAGCGGTCGCCTCCGCTGTCGCCGCAACTGGATCTACCTCGACTCTACAGCTGCAGTCGGGTTTCCATACCCTCTCCTTCTTGCAAGACGCATCGGCCTCCTGAGCTGCACGCTGGCCACTGTCGCGCCCCCGCGCCGTGCCCCCTCCGCTGGTTGCGCCCCTGGCCTCGCGGCCACGAGCTCGTCAGAAAACCGCCACCTCGAGCATGCGCTATTCGTCCTCAACCCGCTCGCCGTATCGCTCCTTCTGCTTGCCCAGGCCCGTCCGTGTTTGCCTCCTCCGTCGGGTCGCTAGCCGCCCCTCGGACGCGCTCGGCCTCGGTGCCCCCAGCCTACCGCCATAGCTGCAGTTGTACCTAGCCCGTCGCCGATTTTCCTCGAAACCGGTGTCACTTCTCCCAGTGGCCGCAGCTGTGCCTGGCCGGTCGCCGCCTCCCCTCGAAGCCGACGTCGCTTTTCCCTGGGCATGCTGCTCCACCCGTCTGAGTGTCACTGAACCACCAAGTTCCGCCGTGTTGCATGCAGCCTCTGCTCCTGGTTGCTCTGTGCTGAGCCGCCGCGGACGTCGCCTATCTTCAAACCGCTGCATCATCGGATCGCCTGCGTCAACACCCTCGTCAGCGCCTTTGCCACAATCCGTCATCTCTGATGCTGTTTTGCTCCTCGACCGCGCTTGTATTGCGCCCAGTTCCTTCTATGGCGCCTCCAAATCGAATCTCCTTGACGAATCGCCCGCGCCGGATCACCTTGCCGGGTCGCTGGCCCTGTCGCAGGCCACCAGCCACCGGCGTCGGGTCACCTCGCCGGGTCGCTGGCCTCGCCGCAGGCCACCAGCCACCAGCGTCGGGTCACCTCGCCAGATCACACTGGCCTCACGCGGATGCTTAAGCCACGACATATTTCCTTGACCCGCACAAACCGCCAGGGCATCGACGCCCAAACCGCCACGGCCCTCTGTGCCGCGCCTCCACTCAGGCGACCCGGCTCCTGAGCCCTGTGAGCCAGCCCTACTCGTCACGCTGCGAGTGAACCGGTGCCAAGCTACCCTGGAAGCGAACCAAACCGCCAACACAGCAAGTCGCCGCTCCACCCTCAACGCAGATGAATCGCCGCTCGAGCTTCAGGTTTCATCTGTTCCTGAATTGCCTGGCCTCTTCAAATCGGCCTCTTCAGGTCGCCGGATCACCCCCGTCTCCGTTAAATCGCCAAAGCGCCTCGATCCACCCTTGCTGACCTCTGACAAGCAAACTATAGCAACTCCGAGCCACCTCCGACTGCGTCTGTGCCGTCCCGCTCGCCGATCGGCCACCACCTTCACCTCAACTCGCCCCAAGCCGCCTCAAATCGCCGATTCTCCTCCGTACCATGAACCTTCAAGTCACTGCTCCCGGCGTCAAGTTGCCCCGTGCCTTCGTTGTGGGGCTGCAGTTCTGTTATGTTCTGGGTCACTTCGCCCCGAATCCATCAGTGGCGCATGATTACTAGTTTGCGGCGCCTGGCTCTCTCTAGATGCATCTTATGGGTGCGTTGGCTGCCCCGTTGGAGGAAAAGTAGAAAAAAATGGTTTGATGACTACTGGCGGGTTGTACGCACAGCTGTAGACTGGTTATTGTTGGTCAGTCAAACACAGCTGCACTATTTATCAAAACTTAGTAAGATATCAAGGGTGAGAGCTGTGGCAGCATTTGGCAAGGTCCTTGAGGTGATCGACACAAATATGCTTTGGATACATATATGGATTAAAGGGAATTCAGTAACGGTACTGAAAAATTTATCTACGGACAGATCATCCGTTGTCCAAACAAAAAACGTCGAGTGATATCCGTCCGGTTTGTTTTCATAGCACATTATTTTTTGTGTGAACAATTACTTTGGCTTGTGATATTTTTTGACGCAGGACAATTGTTCATTACAAATGAGGCGTTATATTATGGGCACGGAGCACGCACTAACAACGTTCTGCACCGGTGTTTTCGTCCGTGTCATACCACCCGGTGAATGAACGTGCGCAAGTCGCCATCCTTGTGGCTTGGTCTACATCAACATACCGGGTCGCACCTGTCTGCCTGAGCGTATGAGCAAGTCACAGCTTGGGTAGCCCGGTTTTCTTCCAACAAATTGGAGGGAAATTATCATTTAGCCGCCGTCTGCGCTGGATGGCTCAATGGACATGCGCACAAATCGCTGTCACTACAGTTTGGTCCACTTCAAACAGCTAGTTGGAAGGAACCATTGGCCAAGTTGCTGACACGGCTCATACGGGATCATTTATAACTCGCCACAGTCACCTCAACCTTCTGTAGATTCACGTTGCGTTATTAACACCAATTATATATACCTTCTGCTATGGTCAAGTACGAAGAATCTCAAGACAACTCCTTGAGTCATCTTAAGACTCAGGGGCTACGATGATATGATTCAGCAAGTCTTGCCAGTTTCAACAAGTTTCAGAACCCCAAGGCAATGGAGGAAAAAATAACCCGGTCCTGGAGGCTACTGTTATATTGATGAAAATATAAAGGTCGTCAAAAAATTTCCGGCTTAAAAAGTATATGACAGTTCCAAATCCCAGCTTGATGAAGAAGTTCCGGGTCATCAGAAAGGATTTCGGTTCAAAATCCGGTTCAAGAGACATCTTTCTCTCAAAGCGTTGAAGCTCTCCAAATATCCGGTTTACAATCCGGTTCAAGGGAAATTTATCTATCACGAAGCTTTGAAGCTCTCAAATCCGGTTCAAAATCCCGGTTCAAGAAGAATTTATCTCTTACAAAAAGTTACAGGTTGCTCAAGAGGACCTGTTGCCCTAACGCGCGGTTCAAACATGGGTATCTCGCCTTATTGGCTTATCATATTATTGGTTATATGTGGGCTTCAGCTGACAAAGCAGAGTTCTATCCATTAATCCGGCTATCACGCCACAACAAAGCTTGGGAGCTTCACACCCAAGGGGCCAAAGAGAGTTTGGATGCTATGCACAACTCAAACATAGGCACCCAATGAGCACAGCTCATCACGTTACTTGGGGGCTCTTTGGTCAAATACCAAGGAGTTTGAATGGACCCTTATAGCTGGGTATCGACCCACGGCTTGGAAGCCTGGTACATTTACCTAAAACCCCGAGTTAACCTGCCTTCATCAAGTAAGACACTCCTATCCAGGTCATCCTGGCACGACCCTCCGAACGTTTGACAGTTACTCTCATTGAGACCCTGCACTTGTCAAAGTTAAAACATTGATTGGTTAGTTGGAGGTCCATCTTAAAAGGCTTTGTTAAATGGTTCAACTCAGCGGCCTGGCAGCCCACAAAAAGCCTCAAATTTGGGCCTGGCAGCCCTCAAAAAGCCTCGACTACACGGTTTTATTTGCCTTTGTCAAGATTTTTTCTCTTTTGATAAATTTTATATTGAACCGGTGTCTATTGACCCGGATGACTATCAGTCATCAAATTAACCCGGTGTTCATTAACCCGGCTTGACTTTCAACTACAAGTTGTCAGTACATAATCACTTATAATCCGGTGTTTATTGACCCGGCCTGGCTTTTGACTATAAGTCGCCAGCATATATTTGGATTGCGCCATTGGAATTATGCGCTTATAAATCATTGGGTATATTATTCAAATAGCCAACATGGCTGGATTTCTATTATGGTTATCAATAACCAGTATTATGATTAAGGTTTTCAAAGTCGCTTTAGCGCAATGGCTATCATATTATCAATGGATATGATTTTTATTCTACAATTGGAGGAATAGTCCCGAGTTGCTGCAGGCTTACAACCCGGCACTTGGGGGCTACATTATTTAAGTTGAGATTACATCAAATATGCAAGTCTCATGTCGCTGCAAGCATGCACCATGACACTTGGGGGCTAATGCAAAGTCATTCTTTTTTCATCTTATTGAAGACCCGATTCATCACATTATAATGAGCTGGCCCTTGGGGGCTACACATTGCTCCTGTCAAACAATTCAAGGTACAAAGCTTTTTATTCATTATATTGAAGGGTCCACTGCTCAGTTGGTAAAGCACAAGGCTCTTAACCTTGTGGACGTGAATTCAAGCCCCATGATGGGGGTTACATCATATGATGTTATTTTCATTGAAGTATATATCAAAGTCCCAGCTCAATATTATCTTACTGACCCGGCCCTTGGGGGCTACACCATTGATGTTCAAAGATTACATGATTATATTTACAAAGTCCCTGCTCATTATTGCATAATGACCCGGCCCTTGCGGGCTACACTGGTTGAAGTTTTTATGAGCATCAGGAAATTACAAGTCCCAGGTTGCTGCAAGCATGACAACCCGGCACTTGGGGGCTACATATGTGGAATACTCAATTCTAACTAAGTGATTGAGATGAACAATTTGGATTTCTTCAAAATTGTGATATTTATATTGAAGGAAGTCTTAAGTTGTTGCTATGTTACCTTCTTAAGACTTGAGGGCTACAAGTGATAGTCATATAAGAGGTATATTTTCAAACTAGATGTTAACTACAAGTATGACCCGGTGTTATCAATATTTATAAACCGACAAGTTCTACATTCGTAAACCGGTTGAAGATCAGATGAGGATTTCAAGGACCATTATTTTTGTTAAGTCATTGGGAGCTGAGTCAAAGAAGTTATTCTTCACAATATTTGTCCGTGACAAACCAATGTCAGCAAATTGATTATGAAGCTCGCCTATTAAATCGGATTTTCTATAAGAAGGAAGTGACAAGGCCTTAAGGATGATCAGGATCAGTTTAACATGGATAAATCCAAATTAAATTGGGGGCTAATGTCAGGGATATACCCCGCGGAATGACCCGGCCGGAGTCGTAAACCGACCGGGACTTGGTAAACCGGCGGATGGTAAACCGGCAGAGTTAAGACAGATGGTAGCACCGGCAGACATTGTTAAACCGGCAGACATTGTTAAACCGGCAGACAATGTTAAACCGGCACAGTGTTAAACCGGCAGATGTTGAGAAGCCCAGGAAAGGAAGTCAAAATAGTTTAAGTTAAAGTCCGAGTTGGACTCCACATGTAACCCGCCCCTTCAACATATATAAGGAGGGGCAGGGCACCCCAAAGAGGGACAAGCTAGAAACATTCTCTAGGGCTAGACACAACTAGAGGAGAGCCGGTTTACGGCGACTTCCTCGTGATGATAATGAGATCTAGCCTCAAACAGCATGTAGGGTTTTTACCGGATGATATTTCCCGAGGCCCGAAGCTGTCTAAACCCTCGTCTTATGTTGCGTCTCTCAATTCCGCTCAACCCCTCTCAAGCTACCACATAGATGCGTTGGCCTCGCGACTAAGTCCTCACACTAGGACATCTGACGTGTTAATTCCACGACACTATGGGTTCGAGAACTATGTAGACATGATCGAGACATATCTCCGATCAATAAGCAATAGCGGAACCTGGATGATTAAATTGGTTCTACATATTCTACGAAGATCTTTATTGGTTAAACCGCATAACAACATACGTTGTTCCCTTTATCATCGGTATGTTACTTGCCCAAGATTCAATCGTTGATATCTTCATACCTAGTTCAATCTCATTACCGGCAAGTCTCTTTACTCATTTCGTAGTGCACCATCCCGTAACTAACTCATTAATCACATTGCTTGCAAGGCTTCATATGATGTGCATTACCGAGAGGCCCAAAGATACCTCTCCGATACTCAGAGTGACAAATCCTAATCTCGATCTATGCCAACCCAACAAACACCTTCGAAGACACATGTAGAGCATCTTTATAATCACCCAGTTACGTTGTGACGTTTGATAGCACACAAGGTGTTCCTCCGGTATTCGGGAGTTGCATAATCTCATAGTCAGAGAAACATGTATATGTCATGAAAAAGCAATAGCAATAAAACTTAACGATCATTATGCTAAGCTAACGGATGGGGCTTGTCCATCACATCATTCCACTAATATCATTCCACTAATGATGTGATCCCGTTATCAAATGACAACTCATGTCCATGGCTAGGAAACTTAACCATCTTTGATCAACGAGCTACTCTAGTAGAGGCATACTAGAGACACGTTGTTTTGTCTATGTATTCACACATGTATCAAGTTTCCGGTTAATACAATTCTAGCATGAATAATAAACATTTATCATGAATAAGGAAATATAAAATAACAATTTTATTATTGCCTCTAGGGCATATTTCCTTCGATGACGATGTCTAAGGCAATGATCATGTATATAGGCATCACGTCCAAAATTAGTATACTGAAACGATTCTGCATCTACTACTATTACTCCACACATCGACCGCTATCGAGCATGCATCTAGTGTATTAAGTTCATGGAAAACGGAGTAATGCATTAAGAAAGATGACATGATGTAAACAAGACAAACTCGCGTATGAAATAAATCCCATCTTTTTACCTTTAATAGCAATGATACATGCGTGTCATGTCTCTTTGTGTCACTGAGATTGAGCACCGCGAGATCGAACCCATCACGCATCATCGGAGGGGCAACAAGGATGATGAAGAACCCCTATGTGGTCGTTGCCCTCTCCGGCAGAGTGCCGAAAAAGGCCTCTAGATTGGATCTCATGGTTCTGGAACTTGCGGCGGTGAAAAAACTATTTCGTCGACTCCCATGAGGGTTTCGGGATTTTAGAGTATTTTTAGAGGCGAAGGTAGGTCAAGCGGAGCCACATGGGCCCCACTACCCACGACGCGCCAGAGGCCCCTGGCGCGCCCTGGTGCCTAGTGGGCCACTAGCCCATCTTCTCGTGGCCTCCAGAAGCTTCTAGGGTCTTTTATTGCGAGAAAAAAAATTCAAAAAGTTTCATGGCATTTGGACTTTGTTTGGGATTGATATTCTGCAAAGTAAAAAACAAGCAAAAAACAGCAACTGGCATTGGGTACTAAGTTAATAGGTTAGTCCCAACAAATGATATAAAGTTGCTAGTAAATGTATGTAAAACATCCAGGATTAATAATATAACAGCATGGAACAATCAAAAAATATAGATACGTTGGAGACGTATCATCCGTCTCGGCCCGGTTCCTCGCATGTTGGCTCTGCTATCCAATCTCCATAGCATAGCTAGGTCTTCCCAACTCTTGGGGTTAGCCCGATAGTAGTGGTCCCTATGGAACCCAAGGACATGGGGACACGGTGATCGTTCCCTCGTCAATTAATCCCCTGAGACATGTTGATATTAATTACCAAATCTACCTAAGAGATTAGGGTACACTTCCGTATCCCGCTCAACTGACTCCGATAGGACCAGGGATCTCCTGAATTGAATATTCCACCCATCCAACAAGGCTACCTCATCCACCTAGGGGTACGCAGTGATGCTGAAGGACGACGGGAAATTGTCCTTGAGTGGGCCGCCTAGACATCCCCAACCCACAGGTCCAGCCAGTAATTCATAGATCCATAGATGTGCTTAATCCCCAATCTAAAGAAGTGTTTAATATATTTTGGGGCCCATTTACAAAATGGGAGCCCCGGATCAACAAAACAATGTCACCATCCCGCGGGTATTAAGCTCGAAGCATATTGCCCAAAAGGCCTTTGCTAGTCGGAAGCAATTTTCCATACCCATTTAAGGAAGAGAGCCTTATCCATCACCCTGGAGTTAGTGATTCACAAGCCACCAAGCTCCTTAGATTTGCACATGGCCTCCCATTTGACCATTTGATATTTTCATCGGAGCCCGAGTCTACCTAGAAGAAGGTGGGAAGGCCCTTCAATTTTTTAAATTTTGTTTCAAAGCAGACCCCACAAATTTTAGGGAGTTCAGTTTGAGGAGAGGGGGTTAAGTTTTACGGGAAGGGCCAAAGATGCTCTAATATTTGCTATTGACATGCAAAAAAGTGTGCAAATGACTCTATAATAGCTCTTCTACCATTGATATTACTTATTACCATCCAAAGAGAGTCCTGTTTGACAATGTAGGTTGGACGGGAAAATTTACCAAAGACACATGGTGGAATGGGGTGGTGTGTTATCCTTTAAAACTAGTTTGGAGAAACACGATGGACTGCGCCAGCGAGCAATAGGCATTTTTGTACTATTCAGAACATAAGCAATAACAGATAGGTAGGGGGATGTTGTGACAAGGCAAAGAAGGTAGACACAAAATCGGATCGGGTTATCTCTATTGCAAAGTGTTTTCCTTGTATGAATTACCAGAAATTAGCACAACATAATCTATAATTTGCTAGATTTCTTGGATCATTGATGCCAAAGGGAACGAAAGTACATATGGAGGCGATAATTGAACTAAGTACATCTGATGGCGACAATTGGAATAGAGGTGAGCTTTGGAAAATGATTCGCATCCATTGTAGTTTTTCTTGTCCTAATGCAGACCTTGCGAGGTTATTAGCATTACATCTTCCTACTAGAAAAGAATGTATACATATTATTATATCAGACGAAACTTGTGTGGATGTGCCTCACATGGCCGTGTACCAAGAAACTAAAGTCACATACAACCTAGTTTTTCTAGTTCATATTCAAAATAAAAGATTGTTAGCATTCCATCTTCCCAGCGAACATGGAAAAAATGCCAACTCCCCCATGAAAACTTGAAAAAAAATGATAAACGAAAAAAACAAATTTGGATAGAAGTGCTATATACTCCAAGGTTTATTGGGCCTGCTAGTAGAAACTCAGGTACCAAGGAAAAAGGTTAATGCTGATGGCTGGTGATTTAAGTCTAAGAACGCATTGTTCCGAGAATGCCAACAGCCAACCAGAGCAGCTCGTAATTATGGCATGCAGCCCGTGGCCCAGTTTACTTTTTCACGCTAACGTCTAGCACTAGCAGGGTAGTTGCGTGGTGCATGCAGCTAATGGCGCCGCTGCCTAACCAGTCACACGCGCATGCAACAGAGAGAATCGAGGGTAATTTACTGCGACTGTTCAGGGGCCTTACAAAAATGGGACGTGATTAGTGTCCTGAGAGCCAATAAACCCGGACAGAGGGAGTAAATCCTACACGGCCAGTCGTCAAATGTTGACCCAATAGAGCAGTATTTCAACAAGATTCGTGCAATGAATTTTTTTTTTGAAAACTTCCGATCTATTCATTAACTGTCAAGGTAGGACAAAGAACACCGAAAATAAGAATTACATCCAAGTCCGTAAATCATATAGTAAGGACTACATGCACAGGTCCGAACAGAAGCGATTTTTTGTCCAAAAGGACCGGCTGCTGAGTCGAATTGACGAAAAAGCCTACCTCTAAAAACAATTGACAAAAGAGACCGGCTCGACCGTGGCGGCAGGCGCGCCAGCCGACACATGGCACCGCCACGGTAGCAGGCGGCAACCTTGAAATTACAAAAACCGAGCGAGGCATGTGTTTGATAGGCCCTGCCGCCACAGACCATGGCGGCAGGCAGGTCTCCTACCGCGTGAAAATCACCTAGATACATAGAAAATCACCTACAAACAAAATATAGATTGCATCTTGTCAATATAAATTCAGAGCGGTACCGGAAGAGCTTCTACCGCGCCATTTGACCAAATCCATCGCCACACATCGGCCGCTCACCGTGGCTCCTCTCCGGGTTGATCCCCCCCCCCACCCCCCATGCTCTGAACAACCGCACGAGATCCAAAGTACACAGGATCCCGCAAAAAGGACAGCCAATTTTGTATTAGGGGTGAAAAAATCAGATCCAGTGAACCCGCAGTCATTATCCTGGATGACACGTCCACTAAACCGGCAGTTATTATCCTGGATGACCCGGTGTATGGGTTCTGCTAGAGATGCTCACGCAGAGACCCACTTTACAGGATCTGCTAGAGATGCTCCCACCTGCACGACCACCGAATTCCGGTTGGCTATAGCGGTATCATCATGGTCTTGAAACCACTAAATCAAAATGTAATCAACAAGGAGAGTTGGCTTCAAAATGCAAAAGCAAAATCTAGAGTGGCATAAGGAAAATTGGCAAAATCTAGAATGGCAAAAACAAAATTTTCCTGAAGAGGATTGTGCTAATTTTGCCTGACATCAAAGGTCTCATCTCAAACTGAATGGATTCAACCTGTTTCCTCCCAACCATGGGCTGCTTGGTCAAATCAAGACAAAAATAGAGAAATGTGGATCTGTCTGTGCTAACTTCATACAATGGCAACAGTGGATTGAATGCAAATGCCTCAGATTGTAGGTTTATTTCAAAGCAAAAAGCTGCAAAGTATATTTAACACCATCACCGGCAGTTTGCTCCAACCAACTTACTAAACCAAGCTGATAGCACCAACAAAATCCCAAACAAAATGATCAAGTAAGAAAAGCTGCCTCAGTGGTAGTGACAATCAAAGCAGACAGAAGAAAATACCTAAAATTCGAAATGGTTGGAAAACAGAAAACATCAGAGAGATTCCCATTATAGACTTGGTCTATCATACCCATTACATGGTTCTGATGTCCCTGTCTTGGTGTCATCACCTGCTTCCATGGATTTCCATCCAAGATCCGAATTGACAACAAACAAAGAAAGAAAAATGGAAAGAGACAACAAAACAAACAATATTTCAGATGAATTGCCACCCTATTTATGATACAGAGATGGACACTTGCAGAAGCAGAGAAGAGGCTGCTGTTTACAGTGTCATACGGCACTTCCTGGTCTAGTGCTCTTCACAGGGACAAGATGTAGTACAAAAAGGAAAGAATTGACAACTTCAAGCAATGCTCAGTGGAAAGAGAAGTCGTTTTTGGTTTGGAGGCTCAAGGTGATAGTTGCCACCACTGCCAAAAACCTAGATGAATCATCATCGCATCACAACAGAAAAGAATGAAAGAATGCTTCAGTGCATGTAACGACATAACCAATATCCGGCGGCCGAATTGATATCACCAGAATACACTAAGATAATCCGTCTGTTGCAAAATAATTATTCACGGAAATATAATTACATGTCACATGTATTTGATATTGTACAGTTTAATAGTGTATATACACGGTCAAAGTTAAAACAACTACTGTGCATAAAATTTCAGTGCAGAATCACTGTGCGTACAATTGCTGTATCCAAACCTGAATGGATGCAAACCAAATAGCACACCCACTTTAAGTAAAATAGATTCCATCAATCCAGATCTCGTAAGGATTTGAGGTTCACCCCTGAGATTTCCGATCCAGAAGAAAGCAACCCATACCAAATATTGAAAACAAATGAGCCTCCAAAACATGTTGCAGTTTTTGAATTTAAGGATGAGATCGAGAACTCTCATCAACTGTAGCGAAGAAACAAAATCAAGCGAATAGGATTACATGTGCGCATAGTATAATCATACTCAATCATTTGGGGAAAGGATCCTCAATTCCATTAAGAGAAAATTTAGTTTTGGGAAAATAATAATAAAGTGGACGGATCAGATTTCTGGCTTGGAATCCTGATGGGATTACATTTGCGCATAGTATAATCATAGTCGATCATTTGGGGAAAGGATCCTCATACCCATCCAAATTTCGAACAAACAGGAATAATATAAAATATATAAGAACAATGGATCAGATTTCTGGCTTGGAATCCTGATGGGATTACAGTTGCGCACAGTATAATCACAGTCGATCATTTGGGGAAAGGATCCTCACTTCCATTCAATTTATTTTCACAACAAAACAAAACAGAAGAAAGAAAATACAAGAACAGGAAACAAAAGAAGAGAAGAGACGGTGCGACGAGATGGATCAGATTTCTGGCTTGGAATCCTCTGATAAGGGATTACATTTGCGCACAGTATAATCATTGTCGATCAGCTGGGGAAAGGATCCTCACTTCCATGTACATCCAGAACGAGGAAACGAAACTCAACACAGCAGCAAGATCAAATCTGCCGGGGGATGCATCAGACAAACGAAACGAATCGAATTGCCCAAGAAGATAACACCAGTATAGAGATAGAAAAAAAAAGCTAAAAGATCTACGCGGAGCAGGAACAGAGGGCTAGAACCAGGCGGCCGCGGAAGACGACGGAGGACCATGGGAGGCTGGAGGACTGCGCTATATATGGGGGGTTGTGGGCGCAGGAATCGTAAACCCTAGCTCGCATCGAACGGGGGAGGTACCGCCACGTCTGCGAGTTGGATTAGGTTGCGTTCCCTCCTGCGACTAGCGACGGCGTCGGGAGTTGTTCGGGCCTTGCTGTAACCCGGCCCATTGTATACTGTGTATCCGGGCCTGTATTAGTTAATTTTCCCATCGATCGCTAAAAAAAAGTTATTTTTTCCACCGTTATCTCAAAAAAAAAAAAAAATCGCATCGCTATGTCCGCTTGATTTTCCACTAGCAAAAGAGCCCGTGCGTTGCAACGGGAGAAAAAAATACCTCACACCCTAGCCCAATAAATTTAATTAGTGACGTTACAATAATTTATACACCAGAAAAGGTATAATCAAAAGGATAATTTATAAACTACTATTGATCTCGCAAAAAAAGAATAATTTATAAGTCGGATGTGAAACATATTTTTTGAGTTCGTCGTGTGTGCCATAACCCCCTCCCAGTTGGCGTGCGGGGCGAAACGGGACGCAAGAAAGATGCATTGTTGTCGCACTCTCTCTACTCTTCATTCCTCCTCTCTGCTCCTTATCACACCAATGTCATCGATGACAACCAGATTTGAGGTATATGTTGGTGGTCAGCAAGTACTGGCAGTGGCGAGCCAGGAAAACTTAATTGGGGGGCCAACTGATGTTAAATTATGTTGAGGAGGGCCAAAGTTAACAAAATCACCATAAAACACAATATTAGCAGCAGGTAATCACTCATGTAGTGGAAAAATCTACATGTTGGCCTCGGCCGGGGCCCCTGCTGGTACCCCCTGCCTCCCCTGAGTACCCATGAGCCCCAAATATCTTCTCCCTTAACAAAAGTATTTCTTTTCAATGTTTCACTCACTTTTAATTAGTCTATCTAATTATGTACTCCCTCTGTAAACTATTATAAGAGCGTTTAGATCACTACTTTAGTATTCTAAACGCTCCTATATTAGTTTACTGAGGGAGTATTTGTAAGGTATGGTTGGCATGAATATTAAACTATGATGGTAGCAACAGACAACAAGAAGTAATTATAATTGGTGCTCATCCGAAAAACAGTGCTAGCACGCATAGCATCCAGCCATGGTTTTGTAGGTTTTATGTTTCATTTTGAAAAAATTACCACCCTTGAATGAAATGAGTGAATTTTGGAAAAAAAATCGGAAGATCTCATGCGAAATGGACAATCCAAAATTTGAATTTTTGGACAAAACAATGGGTGAAATATGAATGAAAAACTACCAAAATTGTACAAATGTTTTGAATCCTGCAGCAATGAAATAAAGCAGAATCACACTGACTAACACCGATCCCTTAATTGATATACGCCGACGAATAGGTCAAAACAATACCAAATAGCACAGTACGTACTTACTACTCATCTTGGTCTGATTAGTACTACATCCTAGACACACGCATGTGCACCAGCCGCTCGGATGGGCACGTTTGCATCCAGCAGCTTCCAGTCCACAGTTGATTAATGAAAAGGAAAAAAAGCAACAGGCACCAAATTCCCACCGATGTCACCGGCCACTGCGTGCCTTCTTATCCACAACACATTGCCATTCCTCATCACCCAAGCGCCGTTCTGCCTCCATCTTCCTCCTGCTGCCTGACAATCCATCGTTGCTCCTCCTCTTCCTCTCCTCTTCTCCATCCACCTCACCACCCAAGTGTTGCTCTCCTGTTCTTGGCCGCGGTGGCTGGCCAGAGCCACATCCCAGCTGACAGCATCGGTGTGCTTTCTGGCTACGGCTGGGGCGGGCGGCGGTGGCCTGCTCGTCGGCGCACTGGGGCCGAGGCAGAGCCACCTCCCGTGCAGTGGTGGTGGTGGAGCCCCTCCTCCCGGAGGGTGGCTGGGGCAACCGGGGTTGCGGGGCAGGTGTGATATTGGCTCGGTTGCGCTAGATCTGGCGGCCAGCTAGCACGCGCGGCGGCCGTCTGGTGGTGCCGCTCCTCTGCCGGTGGCCACAGATGTGGGAGTGCCGAAGCTACCTCCGGTGAAAGCCCCTGGGCCCCGGTTTTCTCTTCCATGAGCTGGTCTCTGACTCTCTGTACCACGAATCAATATGGGCATCAATTTTCTCTGTATCTTCAGTTCGTCTCTCTCTCTCTCTCTCTCTCTCTCTCTCTCTCTCTCTCTCCCCTTTAGGATTATTATCTCAAATGGCAATTAAGCTGAGATCTTTCTATCTATTATATTAGGCTTGTCACCCATGGTGCTTTTCTTTGGATTCATGCGCCTCTCCTCTCTGCTCATTTTCGATTGATGACGCATATAATACATGCGGCAGGTCGCTTTCTTTATTTCTCTAGGGTAAACATGAACATCTCATCCTCTTTTTATTGGCTTGTTGATCTTGTAATGCATGAATGTATATCTAAATTGGTTGCATTTGATATAATAGAGCAGAGTGGGACTATTAATTGGAAGGCACAAGACTTGGTTCGTAAGGCAGGGATAGCTCGTGAGGAGTTGGGGCGCGCTGGGGAGAGGAGGGGCTGAAGCGGAACGGTGGTGCCGGTTGATGCAATCGCCGGCGTCCGCCGGACAGCACGACAATGGATTGAGGGTCGCGTGGGTCACGAGCCTCCTGGCGGCTGGGATGTGGAGGTGAGGGAGAGAGGAGAGTCCGCCCTCATGTATGTTCATGTTTTTTTACAATCCAGGGCGAAACCTTTTTTCACTTTAAAAAAGGAGTGCGGGTTGAATTACCTAAAAAATAAGGACTTTTTTGCAAAACTATCACAAACGACGGACGACAGAAACCCAATTCGTTTTATTATTAGGTAAAGATAAAGATAAAGATTGCAAGAGCCAACCTGGCATTGTATCCTGCAATCAGGAAGTTGCCATGTTAATGCCGAGATAAACAAAGGAAAAGTGTTCAAATCATCCGGCTGATTTTCTGAAAAATCATCCGCGTCCCGGCCATGCAACGCCCGTCACCTTATCTTATCTCCTGGCATTAGAGGAGATCCACTCGTTGGCTTCTGCTTTTCTTTTCTCCTACCTCTGACTTCTTCCTATCCACGCTCGTCTTTTCTACCACCTCTCTCTCTTAGTCTGGCTGGCGGCCACCGAAGCCGTGACTCACCGCGCACTGCTGCCACCAGTTGCTGCAACTTCAAGGAACGCTACACCACGATCGCTACAGCTACAAAGTACCTTCTCTCTGCTGAAATCTGAGATGGGCTCTAGGCCCATATTGCAATTTCTGAAAAATCTCTAAGGGCCCATGTGGGTTATATGGCACTAGGTGTGGTGGGAAGTTTAGTCCCACCTTGGAAGTGGAAGGAGAGTTGGAGTGGTTTATAAGGGACTCTCTCCCTCATGCTATTGGAGCTTGAGAAGAGGTGAGGCCCTCGCGCACTCCTCCTCCTCCGCTCGCCTCGCCACGCCCCCGCCCCGCCGCGGGTTGCGGGTTGCGTTGCGGGATTGAGCCGAGCCGAGCTCACTCCTATGCGCTTCTTTTTGCCGGTCAGGAAGGGAGAGTCTTTGACAGGTGGGGTCACGAAACAGAACGCAGCCGTCACGAAACAGAACGCATCTCCGCCTCCACGCCCACGTCGTTCCTCTGCTGCTGCTGCCGCCGGCGACTCCGTCCCGTTCACCGCGTACACGGTTGACGGGAGAGCAGGCCTCCGAAACCACGCCTCTCCGGATCCTGTACGGGGAGAGGGGCGATTAGGTTTTTGGGTAGCGACTACGCGACTGCTCGCTTCTGTTCATCTACGTCCGCATCACCTTCATCATCACCATGTCGACCGACACCGACCGTGCCGCCGCTGAGAAAGCCGAGGCCGACAAGAAGGCCGCCGAGGATGCCGCGGCTGCTGTCACCGCCACCGCCACCGCGTGGCCGATTGGAGGGTATACATCGCTTATCCCTCTCGTGTTTCTTTCTGTTGTAGCAGTACTAGCGGTATGCGTAGATGTCTCTACTATATGCGTAGTACATGCTCTGTTAGATCATAATCAGTATGTTATCAATGCTGTCCATGTCATGCTCATGATTTATTCATGGATTAATTTAATCGAAAAACTGCCTATTTTCTCATCAATCCAAAAACCTAATATCTGTAGGAGTTTTTCGAATTCTGGTTTTGCTGCTGCACTGAAACCGTCCCCGTTTACGGGGACGTACTTTAAGCGTTGGCAGACTAAAACCACCTTATGGCTCACGGCCATGAACGTGTTCTGGGTCGCCGGTGTGACTCCTACAGGAACGATCGCTCCTGAACAGGAGAAGGCGTTTAAGGAGGCCACCGTGGTGTTCCTCGGGGCAGTTCTGAGCGTGATTGGAGATAAGCTGGTTGATGCATATTTACATATGCGGTCTGCCAAGGACTTGTGGGAGGCGCTCGAATCTAAGTTCGGGGCTGCCGATGCAGGGAGCGAGATGTATATTATAGAGCAGTTCCACGATTACAAGATGGTTGAAAACCGTCCTGTATTGGAGCAGGCTCATGAGATAATATGCATTGTTAAGGAGCTTGAGCTTCTTAAGTGCGAGTTACCGGGCAAATTTGTCGCGGGCTGCATAATCGCTAAGCTCCCCAATTCCTGAAGGAACTTTGCCACCACTCTGAAACATCAGAGGCGTGAATTCTCTGTGGAGGATGTCATTGGCCATCTGAGTGTTGAGCAGAACTCAAGGGCAAAGGACTCGCACGGAAAAGGGGTCGAAGGAACTTCTGTGGCCAATATGGTGCATCAGAAGAACTCAAATTCCCACAAGCCCAGGGGAAAGAACGGTGTCCAACAGACTGCCGACTTTAAGAAGAAGGGTAAGAAGACCTTCAAGAAGAACAAGAAGGATGAGGGCTGCTTTACTTGTGGTTCGGCTGAACATTGGGCCAACAAGTGCCCAAACAAGTTTAAGAAGTCAGGACAGGACTCCAAGTCTGTCAACATGATTGTGAGCAACCATGAAAATGGTGCATCTGGGTACGGTAATTTATTTACTGTTTTTTCAGTGTTTCAGCCTACCGATTGGTGGGTGGATACAGGTGCAGGTGTTCATGTGTGTGCTGACATTTCATTGTTCTCTTCTTACCAGGTCACAGGCCACGGGTCCGTATTGATGGGGAATGGCGCGAGTGCTTCTGTTCATGGTGTTGGCATGGTCGATCTGAAGTTTACTTCGGGAAGGATCGTGCAGCTGAAGAACGTGCAGCATGTCCCCGCCATCAAGAAGAACCTCGTTAGTGGCTCCCTTCTATGTAGAGAAGGGTTTAAGTTGGTATTCGAGTCTAATAAATTAGTTGTTACTAAGTATGGACTATTTGTTGGAAAAGGTTATGAGAGCGGAGGGATGTTCCGCCTTTCCCTCGCAGATTTCTGTAATAAAGTCGTGAACCATATTCATTCGAGTATTAATGAATCTGAGGTTTGGCACTCACGTCTTTGTCACATAAGTTTCGGTGTTATGACGCGGCTAGCCAAGTTGGATTTAATCCCGAGTTTCACTTTAGCCAAAGGTTCTAAGTGCCTTTCATGTGTGCAAGCTAAGCAACCTCGCAAGCCTCATAAGGCCGCGGAGGAGAGACACCTGGCACCATTAGAACTCATACATTCTGATCTTTGTGAGATGAATGGTGTATTGACTAAAGGTGGAAAGAGATACTTCATGACATTGATAGATGATTCCACTAGATATTGCTATGTTTATCTGTTAAATACTAAGGATGAGGCTCTACACTACTTTAAAATCTATAAGGCAGAAGTTGAGAACCAACTTGAAAAGAAAATTAAACGAGTCCGGTCAGACCGTGGTGGAGAGTACTTCTCGAGTGAGTTTGACTCCTTCTGTTCGGAACATGGCATTATTCATGAGAGGACGCCTCCCTATTCACCCCAGTCAAATGGGGTTGCCGAGCGGAAAAACCGTACTCTAACTGATTTGGTTAACGCCATGTTAGATACATCGGGTTTATCCAAGGCATGGTGGGGGGAGGCTATATTGACGGCATGTCATGTCCTGAATAAAGTTCCGACAAAGGATAATGAGATCACTCCCTATGAGAAATGGGCAAAGAAAAGGACGACACTCTCGTACCTGCGCACTTGGGGCTGTTTGGCGAAGGTCAACGTGCCGATCCCCAAAAAGCGTAAGCTTGGACCCAAGACTGTGGACTGCGTTAATTTGGGCTACGCTAAGAACAGCGTTGGCTATAGATTTCTAGTAGTGAAATCTGAGGTACCTGACCAGAAGGTCGGTACAATTATGGAGTCTAAGGATGCTACATTCTTCGAGGATATTTTTCCTATGAGAGATATGCAAAGCACTTCTAGACAGGAATCTGAGGAGACTCCTGAACCTGCCATCCCTATGGAATATTATGAACAAACACATGATGAAAATCCTGAGGAGGATGACGAGGAAACCCTTGGTAGGGGCAAGAGACAAAGGACTGCAAAGACCTTTGGTGATGATTTCTTCGTGTACCTCGTGGATGATACTCCAACTTCTATTTCAGAAGCGTATGCCTCTCCAGAAGCTGACTACTGGAAGGATGCGGTCCGTAGCGAGATGGATTCCATCATGGCTAATGGGACATGGGAGATCACCGACCGTCCCTATGGTTGCAAACCACTGGGATGTAAGTGGGTGTTCAAGAAAAAGCTTAGGCCCGATGGTACGATTGAAAAGTACAAGGCTAGACTTGTGGCCAAGGGCTATGACCAGAAAGAAGAGGAAGATTTCTTCGATACTTATTCACCTGTGGCTAGACTGACCACCATTCGAGTATTACTCTCGTTGGCGGCCTCACATGGTCTTCTCGTCCACCAAATGGATGTCAAGACGGCTTTTCTGAATGGAGAGCTAAATGAGGAAATCTACATGCAACAGCCAGATGGCTTTGTGATAGATGGTCAGGAAAGAAAGGTGTGTAGGTTGCTGAAATCTCTATATGGCCTAAAGCAAGCACCTAAGCAATGGCATGATAAGTTTAATACAACTCTGACATCTGTTGGCTTCGTTGTTAATGAAGCTGACAAATGTGTATACTATCGCCATGGTGGGGGCGAAGGAGTTATACTGTGCTTGTATGTTGATGACATACTGATATTCGGAACCAACCTCAAAGTCATTGAGGAGGTTAAGTCCTTTCTGTCTCAAAACTTTGAGATGAAGGATCTTGGTGTGGCTGATGTTATCTTGAATATCAAGCTACTGAGAGATAATGAGGGTGGTATCACACTTCTGCAATCCCATTATGTTGAGAAGGTGTTGAGTCGCTTTGGATATTCGGACTGCACACCATCTCAAACACCATATGATCCTAGCGTGTTGATTCGAAAGTCCAAAGGCATGGCTAAAGATCAATTGAGATACTCTCAAATCATTGGTTCACTGATGTACCTAGCGAGCGCAACGAGGCCTGACATCGCGTTTGCTGTGAGCAAACTGAGCCGGTTTGTTTCCAAACCGGGTGATGTACATTGGCATGCTGTAGAAAGAGTTATGCGCTATCTCAAAGGTACTATGAATTATGGACTTCACTATACCGGAGACCCGTCGGTACTTGAAGGGTATAGTGATGCGAATTGGATCTCTGATGCTGATGAGATGAAGGCCACAACTGGGTATATGTTTACTCTTGGAGGTGGCGCTGTTTCTTGGAAGTCTTGCAAGCAAACGATCTTAACGAGATCGACAATGGAAGCAGAATTAACAGCATTAGACACTTCTGGTGTTGAAGCAGGATGGCTTCGAGATCTTTTGATGGACTTGCCACTGGTTGATAAACCGGTTCCGGCTATCCTTATGAACTGTGATAATCAGACTGTCATCACCAAGGTGAAGAGTTCAAAGGACAACATGAATTCCAACAAACACATAAGAATGAGATTAAAGGCTGTCAGAAAATTAAGAAACTCCGGAGTGATAGCGTTGGACTATGTCCATACGGCTAAGAATCTGGCAGATCCCTTTACGAAAGGGCTATCACGTGTAGTGATAGATAGTGCATCGAGGGAGATGGGTATGAGACCCACATGAGTTACCATGGTGGTAACCCAACCTATGTGATCGGAGATCCCGTGAAGTAGGACCTGGGGAAACAAGCCAGTGGTGAACTGAGGAGAGTAACTTTACTAACCCACTCCGTTGGAGATGCAATACTCTCGGAAACTGTATGGAAGGATGACTATTGTCTTAATGTGTTCCAAGGCTTATATGTATAAGCAAGATGCTATCCTACAGAGCGATCTTTGGAGGAACACACCTATGTGAGCCCGACTGCTAGTCACAGTCTATGAGATTGGGGTGATCTCTAGTAAACTCATGAATAGGCCAGGAGTGTGACTTATATGCTCCACCCGAGGGGTCAGCCTTCGGCAGCCCAGTACTAGTAAGACATGTGGTGAAACTTCTTTACGCCAAACTGACAATTCAAGGCATAGTCCATTGTTCAGTTGTGAAGGAATGTAGCTACTTGCTCTAGGTGAAGCTCAACCTTAACAGGTCTTCACTGAAACACTAGTATATCAAAACAGTATTTGGAACACAGGACACTATGGGCCCTCGAGATCTGGTGGGGGATTGCTGAAATCTGAGATGGGCTCTAGGCCCATATTGCAATTTCTGAAAAATCTCTAAGGGCCCATGTGGGTTATATGGCACTAGGTGTGGTGGGAAGTTTAGTCCCACCTTGGAAGTGGAAGGAGAGTTGGAGTGGTTTATAAGGGACTCTCTCCCTCATGCTATTGGAGCTTGAGAAGAGGTGAGGCCCTCGCGCACTCCTCCTCCTCCGCTCGCCTCGCCACGCCACGCCTCGTCACGACGCGCCGCGGGTTGCGGGATTGAGCCGAGCCGAGCTCACTCCTATGCGCTTCTTTTTGCCGGTCAGGAACGGAGAGTCTTTGACAGGTGGGGTCACGATCTGAGACGTCGGATCGTGGGCTACCGACTTGGACGTGGGTTCAGCCCACGTCTCTCCACGCGCGGCCGCACATATATATGTGGGGCGCTGCCAACCCTAGCCGTCACAAAACAGAACGCATCTCCGCCTCCACGCCCACGTCGTTCCTCTGCTGCTGCTGCCGCCGGCGACTCCGTCCCGTTCACCGCGTACACGGTTGACGGGAGAGCAGGCCTCCGAAACCACGCCTCTCCGGATCCTGTACGGGGAGAGGGGCGATTAGGTTTTTGGGTAGCGACTACGCGACTGCTCGCTTCTGTTCATCTACGTCCGCATCACCTTCATCATCACCATGTCGACCGACACCGACCGTGCCGCCGCTGAGAAAGCCGAGGCCGACAAGAAGGCCGCCGAGGATGCCGCGGCTGCTGTCACCGCCACCGCCACCGCGTGGCCGATTGGAGGGTATACATCGCTTATCCCTCTCGTGTTTCTTTCTGTTGTAGCAGTACTAGCGGTATGCGTAGATGTCTCTACTATATGCGTAGTACATGCTCTGTTAGATCATAATCAGTATGTTATCAATGCTGTCCATGTCATGCTCATGATTTATTCATGGATTAATTTAATCGAAAAACTGCCTATTTTCTCATCAATCCAAAAACCTAATATCTGTAGGAGTTTTTCGAATTCTGGTTTTGCTGCTGCACTGAAACCATCCCCGTTTACGGGGACGTACTTTAAGAGTTGGCAGACTAAAACCACCTTATGGCTCACGGCCATGAACGTGTTCTGGGTCGCCGGTGTGACTCCTACAGGAACGATCGCTCCTGAACAGGAGAAGGCGTTTAAGGAGGCCACCGTGGTGTTCCTCGGGGCAGTTCTGAGCGTGATTGGAGATAAGCTGGTTGATGCATATTTACATATGCGGTCTGCCAAGGACTTGTGGGAGGCGCTCGAATCTAAGTTCGGGGCTGCCGATGCAGGGAGCGAGATGTATATTATAGAGCAGTTCCACGATTACAAGATGGTTGAAAACCGTCCTGTATTGGAGCAGGCTCATGAGATAATATGCATTGTTAAGGAGCTTGAGCTTCTTAAGTGCGAGTTACCGGGCAAATTTGTCGCGGGCTGCATAATCGCTAAGCTCCCCAATTCCTGAAGGAACTTTGCCACCACTCTGAAACATCAGAGGCGTGAATTCTCTGTGGAGGATGTCATTGGCCATCTGAGTGTTGAGCAGAACTCAAGGGCAAAGGACTCGCACGGAAAAGGGGTCGAAGGAACTTCTGTGGCCAATATGGTGCATCAGAAGAACTCAAATTCCCACAAGCCCAGGGGAAAGAACGGTGTCCAACAGACTGCCGACTTTAAGAAGAAGGGTAAGAAGACCTTCAAGAAGAACAAGAAGGATGAGGGCTGCTTTACTTGTGGTTCGGCTGAACATTGGGCCAACAAGTGCCCAAACAAGTTTAAGAAGTCAGGACAGGACTCCAAGTCTGTCAACATGATTGTGAGCAACCATGAAAATGGTGCATCTGGGTACGGTAATTTATTTACTGTTTTTTCAGTGTTTCAGCCTACCGATTGGTGGGTGGATACAGGTGCAGGTGTTCATGTGTGTGCTGACATTTCATTGTTCTCTTCTTACCAGGTCACAGGCCACGGGTCCGTATTGATGGGGAATGGCGCGAGTGCTTCTGTTCATGGTGTTGGCACGGTCGATCTGAAGTTTACTTCGGGAAGGATTGTGCAGCTGAAGAACGTGCAGCATGTCCCCGCCATCAAGAAGAACCTCGTTAGTGGCTCCCTTCTATGTAGAGAAGGGTTTAAGTTGGTATTCGAGTCTAATAAATTAGTTGTTACTAAGTATGGACTATTTGTTGGAAAAGGTTATGAGAGCGGAGGGATGTTCCGCCTTTCCCTCGCAGATTTCTGTAATAAAGTCGTGAACCATATTCATTCGAGTATTAATGAATCTGAGGTTTGGCACTCACGTCTTTGTCACATAAGTTTCGGTGTTATGACGCGGCTAGCCAAGTTGGATTTAATCCCGAGTTTCACTTTAGCCAAAGGTTCTAAGTGCCTTTCATGTGTGCAAGCTAAGCAACCTCGCAAGCCTCATAAGGCCGCGGAGGAGAGACACCTGGCACCATTAGAACTCATACATTCTGATCTTTGTGAGATGAATGGTGTATTGACTAAAGGTGGAAAGAGATACTTCATGACATTGATAGATGATTCCACTAGATATTGCTATGTTTATCTGTTAAATACTAAGGATGAGGCTCTACACTACTTTAAAATCTATAAGGCAGAAGTTGAGAACCAACTTGAAAAGAAAATTAAACGAGTCCGGTCAGACCGTGGTGGAGAGTACTTCTCGAGTGAGTTTGACTCCTTCTGTTCGGAACATGGCATTATTCATGAGAGGACGCCTCCCTATTCACCCCAGTCAAATGGGGTTGCCGAGCGGAAAAACCGTACTCTAACTGATTTGGTTAACGCCATGTTAGATACATCGGGTTTATCCAAGGCATGGTGGGGGGAGGCTATATTGACGGCATGTCATGTCCTGAATAAAGTTCCGACAAAGGATAATGAGATCACTCCCTATGAGAAATGGGCAAAGAAAAGGACGACACTCTCGTACCTGCGCACTTGGGGCTGTTTGGCGAAGGTCAACGTGCCGATCCCCAAAAAGCGTAAGCTTGGACCCAAGACTGTGGACTGCGTTAATTTGGGCTACGCTAAGAACAGCGTTGGCTATAGATTTCTAGTAGTGAAATCTGAGGTACCTGACCAGAAGGTCGGTACAATTATGGAGTCTAAGGATGCTACATTCTTCGAGGATATTTTTCCTATGAGAGATATGCAAAGCACTTCTAGACAGGAATCTGAGGAGACTCCTGAACCTGCCATCCCTATGGAATATTATGAACAAACACATGATGAAAATCCTGAGGAGGATGACGAGGAAACCCTTGGTAGGGGCAAGAGACAAAGGACTGCAAAGACCTTTGGTGATGATTTCTTCGTGTACCTCGTGGATGATACTCCAACTTCTATTTCAGAAGCGTATGCCTCTCCAGAAGCTGACTACTGGAAGGATGCGGTCCGTAGCGAGATGGATTCCATCATGGCTAATGGGACATGGGAGATCACCGACCGTCCCTATGGTTGCAAACCACTGGGATGTAAGTGGGTGTTCAAGAAAAAGCTTAGGCCCGATGGTACGATTGAAAAGTACAAGGCTAGACTTGTGGCCAAGGGCTATGACCAGAAAGAAGAGGAAGATTTCTTTGATACTTATTCACCTGTGGCTAGACTGACCACCATTCGAGTATTACTCTCGTTGGCGGCCTCACATGGTCTTCTCGTCCACCAAATGGATGTCAAGACGGCTTTTCTGAATGGAGAGCTAAATGAGGAAATCTACATGCAACAGCCAGATGGCTTTGTGATAGATGGTCAGGAAAGAAAGGTGTGTAGGTTGCTGAAATCTCTATATGGCCTAAAGCAAGCACCTAAGCAATGGCATGATAAGTTTAATACAACTCTGACATCTGTTGGCTTCGTTGTTAATGAAGCTGACAAATGTGTATACTATCGCCATGGTGGGGGCGAAGGAGTTATACTGTGCTTGTATGTTGATGACATACTGATATTCGGAACCAACCTCAAAGTCATTGAGGAGGTTAAGTCCTTTCTGTCTCAAAACTTTGAGATGAAGGATCTTGGTGTGGCTGATGTTATCTTGAATATCAAGCTACTGAGAGATAATGAGGGTGGTATCACACTTCTGCAATCCCATTATGTTGAGAAGGTGTTGAGTCGCTTTGGATATTCGGACTGCACACCATCTCAAACACCATATGATCCTAGCGTGTTGATTCGAAAGTCCAAAGGCATGGCTAAAGATCAATTGAGATACTCTCAAATCATTGGTTCACTGATGTACCTAGCGAGCGCAACGAGGCCTGACATCGCGTTTGCTGTGAGCAAACTGAGCCGGTTTGTTTCCAAACCGGGTGATGTACATTGGCATGCTGTAGAAAGAGTTATGCGCTATCTCAAAGGTACTATGAATTATGGACTTCACTATACCGGAGACCCGTCGGTACTTGAAGGGTATAGTGATGCGAATTGGATCTCTGATGCTGATGAGATGAAGGCCACAACTGGGTATATGTTTACTCTTGGAGGTGGCGCTGTTTCTTGGAAGTCTTGCAAGCAAACGATCTTAACGAGATCGACAATGGAAGCAGAATTAACAGCATTAGACACTTCTGGTGTTGAAGCAGGATGGCTTCGAGATCTTTTGATGGACTTGCCACTGGTTGATAAACCGGTTCCGGCTATCCTTATGAACTGTGATAATCAGACTGTCATCACCAAGGTGAAGAGTTCAAAGGACAACATGAATTCCAACAAACACATAAGAATGAGATTAAAGGCTGTCAGAAAATTAAGAAACTCCGGAGTGATAGCGTTGGACTATGTCCATACGGCTAAGAATCTGGCAGATCCCTTTACGAAAGGGCTATCACGTGTAGTGATAGATAGTGCATCGAGGGAGATGGGTATGAGACCCACATGAGTTACCATGGTGGTAACCCAACCTATGTGATCGGAGATCCCGTGAAGTAGGACCTGGGGAAACAAGCCAGTGGTGAACTGAGGAGAGTAACTTTACTAACCCACTCCGTTGGAGATGCAATACTCTCGGAAACTGTATGGAAGGATGACTATTGTCTTAATGTGTTCCAAGGCTTATATGTATAAGCAAGATGCTATCCTACAGAGCGATCTTTGGAGGAACACACCTATGTGAGCCCGACTGCTAGTCACAGTCTATGAGATTGGGGTGATCTCTAGTAAACTCATGAATAGGCCAGGAGTGTGACTTATATGCTCCACCCGAGGGGTCAGCCTTCGGCAGCCCAGTACTAGTAAGACATGTGGTGAAACTTCTTTACGCCAAACTGACAATTCAAGGCATAGTCCATTGTTCAGTTGTGAAGGAATGTAGCTACTTGCTCTAGGTGAAGCTCAACCTTAACAGGTCTTCACTGAAACACTAGTATATCAAAACAGTATTTGGAACACAGGACACTATGGGCCCTCGAGATCTGGTGGGGGATTGCTGAAATCTGAGATGGGCTCTAGGCCCATATTGCAATTTCTGAAAAATCTCTAAGGGCCCATGTGGGTTATATGGCACTAGGTGTGGTGGGAAGTTTAGTCCCACCTTGGAAGTGGAAGGAGAGTTGGAGTGGTTTATAAGGGACTCTCTTCCTCATGCTATTGGAGCTTGAGAAGAGGTGAGGCCCTCGCGCACTCCTCCTCCTCCGCTCGCCTCGCCACGCCACGCCTCGTCACGACGCGCCGCGGGTTGCGGGATTGAGCCGAGCCGAGCTCACTCCTATGCGCTTCTTTTTGCCGGTCAGGAACGGAGAGTCTTTGACAGGTGGGGTCACGATCTGAGACGTCGGATCGTGGGCTACCGACTTGGACGTGGGTTCAGCCCACGTCTCTCCACGCGCGGCCGCACATATATATGTGGGGCGCTGCCAACCCTAGCCGTCACGAAACAGAACGCATCTCCGCCTCCACGCCCACGTCGTTCCTCTGCTGCTGCTGCCGCCGGCGACTCCGTCCCGTTCACCGCGTACACGGTTGACGGGAGAGCAGGCCTCCGAAACCACGCCTCTCCGGATCCTGTACGGGGAGAGGGGCGATTAGGTTTTTGGGTAGCGACTACGCGACTGCTCGCTTCTGTTCATCTACGTCCGCATCACCTTCATCATCACCATGTCGACCGACACCGACCGTGCCGCCGCTGAGAAAGCCGAGGCCGACAAGAAGGCCGCCGAGGATGCCGCGGCTGCTGTCACCGCCACCGCCACCGCGTGGCCGATTGGAGGGTATACATCGCTTATCCCTCTCGTGTTTCTTTCTGTTGTAGCAGTACTAGCGGTATGCGTAGATGTCTCTACTATATGCGTAGTACATGCTCTGTTAGATCATAATCAGTATGTTATCAATGCTGTCCATGTCATGCTCATGATTTATTCATGGATTAATTTAATCGAAAAACTGCCTATTTTCTCATCAATCCAAAAACCTAATATCTGTAGGAGTTTTTCGAATTCTGGTTTTGCTGCTGCACTGAAACCGTCCCCGTTTACGGGGACGTACTTTAAGCGTTGGCAGACTAAAACCACCTTATGGCTCACGGCCATGAACGTGTTCTGGGTCGCCGGTGTGACTCCTACAGGAACGATCGCTCCTGAACAGGAGAAGGCGTTTAAGGAGGCCACCGTGGTGTTCCTCGGGGCAGTTCTGAGCGTGATTGGAGATAAGCTGGTTGATGCATATTTACATATGCGGTCTGCCAAGGACTTGTGGGAGGCGCTCGAATCTAAGTTCGGGGCTGCCGATGCAGGGAGCGAGATGTATATTATAGAGCAGTTCCACGATTACAAGATGGTTGAAAACCGTCCTGTATTGGAGCAGGCTCATGAGATAATATGCATTGTTAAGGAGCTTGAGCTTCTTAAGTGCGAGTTACCGGGCAAATTTGTCGCGGGCTGCATAATCGCTAAGCTCCCCAATTCCTGAAGGAACTTTGCCACCACTCTGAAACATCAGAGGCGTGAATTCTCTGTGGAGGATGTCATTGGCCATCTGAGTGTTGAGCAGAACTCAAGGGCAAAGGACTCGCACGGAAAAGGGGTCGAAGGAACTTCTGTGGCCAATATGGTGCATCAGAAGAACTCAAATTCCCACAAGCCCAGGGGAAAGAACGGTGTCCAACAGACTGCCGACTTTAAGAAGAAGGGTAAGAAGACCTTCAAGAAGAACAAGAAGGATGAGGGCTGCTTTACTTGTGGTTCGGCTGAACATTGGGCCAACAAGTGCCCAAACAAGTTTAAGAAGTCAGGACAGGACTCCAAGTCTGTCAACATGATTGTGAGCAACCATGAAAATGGTGCATCTGGGTACGGTAATTTATTTACTGTTTTTTCAGTGTTTCAGCCTACCGATTGGTGGGTGGATACAGGTGCAGGTGTTCATGTGTGTGCTGACATTTCATTGTTCTCTTCTTACCAGGTCACAGGCCACGGGTCCGTATTGATGGGGAATGGCGCGAGTGCTTCTGTTCATGGTGTTGGCACGGTCGATCTGAAGTTTACTTCGGGAAGGATCGTGCAGCTGAAGAACGTGCAGCATGTCCCCGCCATCAAGAAGAACCTCGTTAGTGGCTCCCTTCTATGTAGAGAAGGGTTTAAGTTGGTATTCGAGTCTAATAAATTAGTTGTTACTAAGTATGGACTATTTGTTGGAAAAGGTTATGAGAGCGGAGGGATGTTCCGCCTTTCCCTCGCAGATTTCTGTAATAAAGTCGTGAACCATATTCATTCGAGTATTAATGAATCTGAGGTTTGGCACTCACGTCTTTGTCACATAAGTTTCGGTGTTATGACGCGGCTAGCCAAGTTGGATTTAATCCCGAGTTTCACTTTAGCCAAAGGTTCTAAGTGCCTTTCATGTGTGCAAGCTAAGCAACCTCGCAAGCCTCATAAGGCCGCGGAGGAGAGACACCTGGCACCATTAGAACTCATACATTCTGATCTTTGTGAGATGAATGGTGTATTGACTAAAGGTGGAAAGAGATACTTCATGACATTGATAGATGATTCCACTAGATATTGCTATGTTTATCTGTTAAATACTAAGGATGAGGCTCTACACTACTTTAAAATCTATAAGGCAGAAGTTGAGAACCAACTTGAAAAGAAAATTAAACGAGTCCGGTCAGACCGTGGTGGAGAGTACTTCTCGAGTGAGTTTGACTCCTTCTGTTCGGAACATGGCATTATTCATGAGAGGACGCCTCCCTATTCACCCCAGTCAAATGGGGTTGCCGAGCGGAAAAACCGTACTCTAACTGATTTGGTTAACGCCATGTTAGATACATCGGGTTTATCCAAGGCATGGTGGGGGGAGGCTATATTGACGGCATGTCATGTCCTGAATAAAGTTCCGACAAAGGATAATGAGATCACTCCCTATGAGAAATGGGCAAAGAAAAGGACGACACTCTCGTACCTGCGCACTTGGGGCTGTTTGGCGAAGGTCAACGTGCCGATCCCCAAAAAGCGTAAGCTTGGACCCAAGACTGTGGACTGCGTTAATTTGGGCTACGCTAAGAACAGCGTTGGCTATAGATTTCTAGTAGTGAAATCTGAGGTACCTGACCAGAAGGTCGGTACAATTATGGAGTCTAAGGATGCTACATTCTTCGAGGATATTTTTCCTATGAGAGATATGCAAAGCACTTCTAGACAGGAATCTGAGGAGACTCCTGAACCTGCCATCCCTATGGAATATTATGAACAAACACATGATGAAAATCCTGAGGAGGATGACGAGGAAACCCTTGGTAGGGGCAAGAGACAAAGGACTGCAAAGACCTTTGGTGATGATTTCTTCGTGTACCTCGTGGATGATACTCCAACTTCTATTTCAGAAGCGTATGCCTCTCCAGAAGCTGACTACTGGAAGGATGCGGTCCGTAGCGAGATGGATTCCATCATGGCTAATGGGACATGGGAGATCACCGACCGTCCCTATGGTTGCAAACCACTGGGATGTAAGTGGGTGTTCAAGAAAAAGCTTAGGCCCGATGGTACGATTGAAAAGTACAAGGCTAGACTTGTGGCCAAGGGCTATGACCAGAAAGAAGAGGAAGATTTCTTCGATACTTATTCACCTGTGGCTAGACTGACCACCATTCGAGTATTACTCTCGTTGGCGGCCTCACATGGTCTTCTCGTCCACCAAATGGATGTCAAGACGGCTTTTCTGAATGGAGAGCTAAATGAGGAAATCTACATGCAACAGCCAGATGGCTTTGTGATAGATGGTCAGGAAAGAAAGGTGTGTAGGTTGCTGAAATCTCTATATGGCCTAAAGCAAGCACCTAAGCAATGGCATGATAAGTTTAATACAACTCTGACATCTGTTGGCTTCGTTGTTAATGAAGCTGACAAATGTGTATACTATCGCCATGGTGGGGGCGAAGGAGTTATACTGTGCTTGTATGTTGATGACATACTGATATTCGGAACCAACCTCAAAGTCATTGAGGAGGTTAAGTCCTTTCTGTCTCAAAACTTTGAGATGAAGGATCTTGGTGTTGCTGATGTTATCTTGAATATCAAGCTACTGAGAGATAATGAGGGTGGTATCACACTTCTGCAATCCCATTATGTTGAGAAGGTGTTGAGTCGCTTTGGATATTCGGACTGCACACCATCTCAAACACCATATGATCCTAGCGTGTTGATTCGAAAGTCCAAAGGCATGGCTAAAGATCAATTGAGATACTCTCAAATCATTGGTTCACTGATGTACCTAGCGAGCGCAACGAGGCCTGACATCGCGTTTGCTGTGAGCAAACTGAGCCGGTTTGTTTCCAAACCGGGTGATGTACATTGGCATGCTGTAGAAAGAGTTATGCGCTATCTCAAAGGTACTATGAATTATGGACTTCACTATACCGGAGACCCGTTGGTACTTGAAGGGTATAGTGATGCGAATTGGATCTCTGATGCTGATGAGATGAAGGCCACAACTGGGTATATGTTTACTCTTGGAGGTGGCACTGTTTCTTGGAAGTCTTGCAAGCAAACGATCTTAACGAGATCGACAATGGAAGCAGAATTAACAGCATTAGACACTTCTGGTGTTGAAGCAGGATGGCTTCGAGATCTTTTGATGGACTTGCCACTGGTTGATAAACCGGTTCCGGCTATCCTTATGAACTGTGATAATCAGACTGTCATCACCAAGGTGAAGAGTTCAAAGGACAACATGAATTCCAACAAACACATAAGAATGAGATTAAAGGCTGTCAGAAAATTAAGAAACTCCGGAGTGATAGCGTTGGACTATGTCCATACGGCTAAGAATCTGGCAGATCCCTTTACGAAAGGGCTATCACGTGTAGTGATAGATAGTGCATCGAGGGAGATGGGTATGAGACCCACATGAGTTACCATGGTGGTAACCCAACCTATGTGATCGGAGATCCCGTGAAGTAGGACCCGGGGAAACAAGCCAGTGGTGAACTGAGGAGAGTAACTTTACTAACCCACTCCGTTGGAGATGCAATACTCTCGGAAACTGTATGGAAGGATGACTATTGTCTTAATGTGTTCCAAGGCTTATATGTATAAGCAAGATGCTATCCTACAGAGCGATCTTTGGAGGAACACACCTATGTGAGCCCGACTGCTAGTCACAGTCTATGAGATTGGGGTGATCTCTAGTAAACTCATGAATAGGCCAGGAGTGTGACTTATATGCTCCACCCGAGGGGTCAGCCTTCGGCAGCCCAGTACTAGTAAGACATGTGGTGAAACTTCTTTACGCCAAACTGACAATTCAAGGCATAGTCCATTGTTCAGTTGTGAAGGAATGTAGCTACTTGCTCTAGGTGAAGCTCAACCTTAACAGGTCTTCACTGAAACACTAGTATATCAAAACAGTATTTGGAACACAGGACACTATGGGCCCTTGAGATCTGGTGGGGGATTGCTGAAATCTGAGATGGGCTCTAGGCCCATATTGCAATTTCTGAAAAATCTCTAAGGGCCCATGTGGGTTATATGGCACTAGGTGTGGTGGGAAGTTTAGTCCCACCTTGGAAGTGGAAGGAGAGTTGGAGTGGTTTATAAGGGACTCTCTCCCTCATGCTATTGGAGCTTGAGAAGAGGTGAGGCCCTCGCGCACTCCTCCTCCTCCGCTCGCCTCGCCACGCCACGCCTCGTCACGACGCGCCGCGGGTTGCGGGATTGAGCCGAGCCGAGCTCACTCCTATGCGCTTCTTTTTGCCGGTCAGGAACGGAGAGTCTTTGACAGGTGGGGTCACGATCTGAGACGTCGGATCGTGGGCTACCGACTTGGACGTGGGTTCAGCCCACGTCTCTCCACGCGCGGCCGCACATATATATGTGGGGCGCTGCCAACCCTAGCCGTCACGAAACAGAACGCATCTCCGCCTCCACGCCCACGTCGTTCCTCTGCTGCTGCTGCCGCCGGCGACTCCGTCCCATTCACCGCGTACACGGTTGACGGGAGAGCAGGCCTCCGAAACCACGCCTCTCCGGATCCTGTACGGGGAGAGGGGCGATTAGGTTTTTGGGTAGCGACTACGCGACTGCTCGCTTCTGTTCATCTACGTCCGCATCACCTTCATCATCACCATGTCGACCGACACCGACCGTGCCGCCGCTGAGAAAGCCGAGGCCGACAAGAAGGCCGCCGAGGATGCCGCGGCTGCTGTCACCGCCACCGCCACCGCGTGGCCGATTGGAGGGTATACATCGCTTATCCCTCTCGTGTTTCTTTCTGTTGTAGCAGTACTAGCGGTATGCGTAGATGTCTCTACTATATGCGTAGTACATGCTCTGTTAGATCATAATCAGTATGTTATCAATGCTGTCCATGTCATGCTCATGATTTATTCATGGATTAATTTAATCGAAAAACTGCCTATTTTCTCATCAATCCAAAAACCTAATATCTGTAGGAGTTTTTCGAATTCTGGTTTTGCTGCTGCACTGAAACCGTCCCCGTTTACGGGGACGTACTTTAAGCGTTGGCAGACTAAAACCACCTTATGGCTCACGGCCATGAACGTGTTCTGGGTCGCCGGTGTGACTCCTACAGGAACGATCGCTCCTGAACAGGAGAAGGCGTTTAAGGAGGCCACCGTGGTGTTCCTCGGGGCAGTTCTGAGCGTGATTGGAGATAAGCTGGTTGATGCATATTTACATATGCGGTCTGCCAAGGACTTGTGGGAGGCGCTCGAATCTAAGTTCGGGGCTGCCGATGCAGGGAGCGAGATGTATATTATAGAGCAGTTCCACGATTACAAGATGGTTGAAAACCGTCCTGTATTGGAGCAGGCTCATGAGATAATATGCATTGTTAAGGAGCTTGAGCTTCTTAAGTGCGAGTTACCGGGCAAATTTGTCGCGGGCTGCATAATCGCTAAGCTCCCCAATTCCTGGAGGAACTTTGCCACCACTCTGAAACATCAGAGGCGTGAATTCTCTGTGGAGGATGTCATTGGCCATCTGAGTGTTGAGCAGAACTCAAGGGCAAAGGACTCGCACGGAAAAGGGGTCGAAGGAACTTCTGTGGCCAATATGGTGCATCAGAAGAACTCAAATTCCCACAAGCCCAGGGGAAAGAACGGTGTCCAACAGACTGCCGACTTTAAGAAGAAGGGTAAGAAGACCTTCAAGAAGAACAAGAAGGATGAGGGCTGCTTTACTTGTGGTTCGGCTGAACATTGGGCCAACAAGTGCCCAAACAAGTTTAAGAAGTCAGGACAGGACTCCAAGTCTGTCAACATGATTGTGAGCAACAATGAAAATGGTGCATCTGGGTACGGTAATTTATTTACTGTTTTTTCAGTGTTTCAGCCTACCGATTGGTGGGTGGATACAGGTGCAGGTGTTCATGTGTGTGCTGACATTTCATTGTTCTCTTCTTACCAGGTCACAGGCCACGGGTCCGTATTGATGGGGAATGGCGCGAGTGCTTCTGTTCATGGTGTTGGCACGGTCGATCTGAAGTTTACTTCGGGAAGGATCGTGCAGCTGAAGAACGTGCAGCATGTCCCCGCCATCAAGAAGAACCTCGTTAGTGGCTCCCTTCTATGTAGAGAAGGGTTTAAGTTGGTATTCGAGTCTAATAAATTAGTTGTTACTAAGTATGGACTATTTGTTGGAAAAGGTTATGAGAGCGGAGGGATGTTCCGCCTTTCCCTCGCAGATTTCTGTAATAAAGTCGTGAACCATATTCATTCGAGTATTAATGAATCTGAGGTTTGGCACTCACGTCTTTGTCACATAAGTTTCGGTGTTATGACGCGGCTAGCCAAGTTGGATTTAATCCCGAGTTTCACTTTAGCCAAAGGTTCTAAGTGCCTTTCATGTGTGCAAGCTAAGCAACCTCGCAAGCCTCATAAGGCCGCGGAGGAGAGACACCTGGCACCATTAGAACTCATACATTCTGATCTTTGTGAGATGAATGGTGTATTGACTAAAGGTGGAAAGAGATACTTCATGACATTGATAGATGATTCCACTAGATATTGCTATGTTTATCTGTTAAATACTAAGGATGAGGCTCTACACTACTTTAAAATCTATAAGGCAGAAGTTGAGAACCAACTTGAAAAGAAAATTAAACGAGTCCGGTCAGACCGTGGTGGAGAGTACTTCTCGAGTGAGTTTGACTCCTTCTGTTCGGAACATGGCATTATTCATGAGAGGACGCCTCCCTATTCACCCCAGTCAAATGGGGTTGCCGAGCGGAAAAACCGTACTCTAACTGATTTGGTTAACGCCATGTTAGATACATCGGGTTTATCCAAGGCATGGTGGGGGGAGGCTATATTGACGGCATGTCATGTCCTGAATAAAGTTCCGACAAAGGATAATGAGATCACTCCCTATGAGAAATGGGCAAAGAAAAGGACGACACTCTCGTACCTGCGCACTTGGGGCTGTTTGGCGAAGGTCAACGTGCCGATCCCCAAAAAGCGTAAGCTTGGACCCAAGACTGTGGACTGCGTTAATTTGGGCTACGCTAAGAACAGCGTTGGCTATAGATTTCTAGTAGTGAAATCTGAGGTACCTGACCAGAAGGTCGGTACAATTATGGAGTCTAAGGATGCTACATTCTTCGAGGATATTTTTCCTATGAGAGATATGCAAAGCACTTCTAGACAGGAATCTGAGGAGACTCCTGAACCTGCCATCCCTATGGAATATTATGAACAAACACATGATGAAAATCCTGAGGAGGATGACGAGGAAACCCTTGGTAGGGGCAAGAGACAAAGGACTGCAAAGACCTTTGGTGATGATTTCTTCGTGTACCTCGTGGATGATACTCCAACTTCTATTTCAGAAGCGTATGCCTCTCCAGAAGCTGACTACTGGAAGGATGCGGTCCGTAGCGAGATGGATTCCATCATGGCTAATGGGACATGGGAGATCACCGACCGTCCCTATGGTTGCAAACCACTGGGATGTAAGTGGGTGTTCAAGAAAAAGCTTAGGCCCGATGGTACGATTGAAAAGTACAAGGCTAGACTTGTGGCCAAGGGCTATGACCAGAAAGAAGAGGAAGATTTCTTCGATACTTATTCACCTGTGGCTAGACTGACCACCATTCGAGTATTACTCTCGTTGGCGGCCTCACATGGTCTTCTCGTCCACCAAATGGATGTCAAGACGGCTTTTCTGAATGGAGAGCTAAATGAGGAAATCTACATGCAACAGCCAGATGGCTTTGTGATAGATGGTCAGGAAAGAAAGGTGTGTAGGTTGCTGAAATCTCTATATGGCCTAAAGCAAGCACCTAAGCAATGGCATGATAAGTTTAATACAACTCTGACATCTGTTGGCTTCGTTGTTAATGAAGCTGACAAATGTGTATACTATCGCCATGGTGGGGGCGAAGGAGTTATACTGTGCTTGTATGTTGATGACATACTGATATTCGGAACCAACCTCAAAGTCATTGAGGAGGTTAAGTCCTTTCTGTCTCAAAACTTTGAGATGAAGGATCTTGGTGTGGCTGATGTTATCTTGAATATCAAGCTACTGAGAGATAATGAGGGTGGTATCACACTTCTGCAATCCCATTATGTTGAGAAGGTGTTGAGTCGCTTTGGATATTCGGACTGCACACCATCTCAAACACCATATGATCCTAGCGTGTTGATTCGAAAGTCCAAAGGCATGGCTAAAGATCAATTGAGATACTCTCAAATCATTGGTTCACTGATGTACCTAGCGAGCGCAACGAGGCCTGACATCGCGTTTGCTGTGAGCAAACTGAGCCGGTTTGTTTCCAAACCGGGTGATGTACATTGGCATGCTGTAGAAAGAGTTATGCGCTATCTCAAAGGTACTATGAATTATGGACTTCACTATACCGGAGACCCGTCGGTACTTGAAGGGTATAGTGATGCGAATTGGATCTCTGATGCTGATGAGATGAAGGCCACAACTGGGTATATGTTTACTCTTGGAGGTGGCGCTGTTTCTTGGAAGTCTTGCAAGCAAACGATCTTAACGAGATCGACAATGGAAGCAGAATTAACAGCATTAGACACTTCTGCTATTGAAGCAGGATGGCTTCGAGATCTTTTGATGGACTTGCCACTGGTTGATAAACCGGTTCCGGCTATCCTTATGAACTGTGATAATCAGACTGTCATCACCAAGGTGAAGAGTTCAAAGGAGAACATGAATTCCAACAAACACATAAGAATGAGATTAAAGGCTGTCAGAAAATTAAGAAACTCCGGAGTGATAGCGTTGGACTATGTCCATACGGCTAAGAATCTGGCAGATCCCTTTACGAAAGGGCTATCACGTGTAGTGATAGATAGTGCATCGAGGGAGATGGGTATGAGACCCACATGAGTTACCATGGTGGTAACCCAACCTATGTGATCGGAGATCCCGTGAAGTAGGACCTGGGGAAACAAGCCAGTGGTGAACTGAGGAGAGTAACTTTACTAACCCACTCCGTTGGAGATGCAATACTCTCGGAAACTGTATGGAAGGATGACTATTGTCTTAATGTGTTCCAAGGCTTATATGTATAAGCAAGATGCTATCCTACAGAGCGATCTTTGGAGGAACACACCTATGTGAGCCCGACTGCTAGTCACAGTCTATGAGATTGGGGTGATCTCTAGTAAACTCATGAATAGGCCAGGAGTGTGACTTATATGCTCCACCCGAGGGGTCAGCCTTCGGCAGCCCAGTACTAGTAAGACATGTGGTGAAACTTCTTTACGCCAAACTGACAATTCAAGGCATAGTCCATTGTTCAGTTGTGAAGGAATGTAGCTACTTGCTCTAGGTGAAGCTCAACCTTAACAGGTCTTCACTGAAACACTAGTATATCAAAACAGTATTTGGAACACAGGACACTATGGGCCCTCGAGATCTGGTGGGGGATTGCTGAAATCTGAGATGGGCTCTAGGCCCATATTGCAATTTCTAAAAAATCTCTAAGGGCCCATGTGGGTTATATGGCACTAGGTGTGGTGGGAAGTTTAGTCCCACCTTGGAAGTGGAAGGAGAGTTGGAGTGGTTTATAAGGGACTCTCTCCCTCATGCTATTGGAGCTTGAGAAGAGGTGAGGCCCTCGCGCACTCCTCCTCCTCCGCTCGCCTCGCCACGCCACGCCTCGTCACGACGCGCCGCGGGTTGCGGGATTGAGCCGAGCCGAGCTCACTCCTATGCGCTTCTTTTTGCCGGTCAGGAACGGAGAGTCTTTGACAGGTGGGGTCACGATCTGAGACGTCGGATCATGGGCTACCGACTTGGACGTGGGTTCAGCCCACGTCTCTCCACGCGCGGCCGCACATATATATGTGGGGCGCTGCCAACCCTAGCCGTCACGAAACAGAACGCATCTCCGCCTCCACGCCCACGTCGTTCCTCTGCTGCTGCTGCCGCCGGCGACTCCGTCCCGTTCACCGCGTACACGGTTGACGGGAGAGCAGGCCTCCGAAACCACGCCTCTCCGGATCCTGTACGGGGAGAGGGGCGATTAGGTTTTTGGGTAGCGACTACGCGACTGCTCGCTTCTGTTCATCTACGTCCGCATCACCTTCATCATCACCATGTCGACCGACACCGACCGTGCCGCCGCTGAGAAAGCCGAGGCCGACAAGAAGGCCGCCGAGGATGCCGCGGCTGCTGTCACCGCCACCGCCACCGCGTGGCCGATTGGAGGGTATACATCGCTTATCCCTCTCGTGTTTCTTTCTGTTGTAGCAGTACTAGCGGTATGCGTAGATGTCTCTACTATATGCGTAGTACATGCTCTGTTAGATCATAATCAGTATGTTATCAATGCTGTCCATGTCATGCTCATGATTTATTCATGGATTAATTTAATCGAAAAACTGCCTATTTTCTCATCAATCCAAAAACCTAATATCTGTAGGAGTTTTTCGAATTCTGGTTTTGCTGCTGCACTGAAACCGTCCCCGTTTACGGGGACGTACTTTAAGCGTTGGCAGACTAAAACCACCTTATGGCTCACGGCCATGAACGTGTTCTGGGTCGCCGGTGTGACTCCTACAGGAACGATCGCTCCTGAACAGGAGAAGGCGTTTAAGGAGGCCACCGTGGTGTTCCTCGGGGCAGTTCTGGGCGTGATTGGAGATAAGCTGGTTGATGCATATTTACATATGCGGTCTGCCAAGGACTTGTGGGAGGCGCTCGAATCTAAGTTCGGGGCTGCCGATGCAGGGAGCGAGATGTATATTATAGAGCAGTTCCACGATTACAAGATGGTTGAAAACCGTCCTGTATTGGAGCAGGCTCATGAGATAATATGCATTGTTAAGGAGCTTGAGCTTCTTAAGTGCGAGTTACCGGGCAAATTTGTCGCGGGCTGCATAATCGCTAAGCTCCCCAATTCCTGGAGGAACTTTGCCACCACTCTGAAACATCAGAGGCGTGAATTCTCTGTGGAGGATGTCATTGGCCATCTGAGTGTTGAGCAGAACTCAAGGGCAAAGGACTCGCACGGAAAAGGGGTCGAAGGAACTTCTGTGGCCAATATGGTGCATCAGAAGAACTCAAATTCCCACAAGCCCAGGGGAAAGAACGGTGTCCAACAGACTGCCGACTTTAAGAAGAAGGGTAAGAAGACCTTCAAGAAGAACAAGAAGGATGAGGGCTGCTTTACTTGTGGTTCGGCTGAACATTGGGCCAACAAGTGCCCAAACAAGTTTAAGAAGTCAGGACAGGACTCCAAGTCTGTCAACATGATTGTGAGCAACAATGAAAATGGTGCATCTGGGTACGGTAATTTATTTACTGTTTTTTCAGTGTTTCAGCCTACCGATTGGTGGGTGGATACAGGTGCAGGTGTTCATGTGTGTGCTGACATTTCATTGTTCTCTTCTTACCAGGTCACAGGCCACGGGTCCGTATTGATGGGGAATGGCGCGAGTGCTTCTGTTCATGGTGTTGGCACGGTCGATCTGAAGTTTACTTCGGGAAGGATCGTGCAGCTGAAGAACGTGCAGCATGTCCCCGCCATCAAGAAGAACCTCGTTAGTGGCTCCCTTCTATGTAGAGAAGGGTTTAAGTTGGTATTCGAGTCTAATAAATTAGTTGTTACTAAGTATGGACTATTTGTTGGAAAAGGTTATGAGAGCGGAGGGATGTTCCGCCTTTCCCTCGCAGATTTCTGTAATAAAGTCGTGAACCATATTCATTCGAGTATTAATGAATCTGAGGTTTGGCACTCACGTCTTTGTCACATAAGTTTCGGTGTTATGACGCGGCTAGCCAAGTTGGATTTAATCCCGAGTTTCACTTTAGCCAAAGGTTCTAAGTGCCTTTCATGTGTGCAAGCTAAGCAACCTCGCAAGCCTCATAAGGCCGCGGAGGAGAGACACCTGGCACCATTAGAACTCATACATTCTGATCTTTGTGAGATGAATGGTGTATTGACTAAAGGTGGAAAGAGATACTTCATGACATTGATAGATGATTCCACTAGATATTGCTATGTTTATCTGTTAAATACTAAGGATGAGGCTCTACACTACTTTAAAATCTATAAGGCAGAAGTTGAGAACCAACTTGAAAAGAAAATTAAACGAGTCCGGTCAGACCGTGGTGGAGAGTACTTCTCGAGTGAGTTTGACTCCTTCTGTTCGGAACATGGCATTATTCATGAGAGGACGCCTCCCTATTCACCCCAGTCAAATGGGGTTGCCGAGCGGAAAAACCGTACTCTAACTGATTTGGTTAACGCCATGTTAGATACATCGGGTTTATCCAAGGCATGGTGGGGGGAGGCTATATTGACGGCATGTCATGTCCTGAATAAAGTTCCGACAAAGGATAATGAGATCACTCCCTATGAGAAATGGGCAAAGAAAAGGACGACACTCTCGTACCTGCGCACTTGGGGCTGTTTGGCGAAGGTCAACGTGCCGATCCCCAAAAAGCGTAAGCTTGGACCCAAGACTGTGGACTGCGTTAATTTGGGCTACGCTAAGAACAGCGTTGGCTATAGATTTCTAGTAGTGAAATCTGAGGTACCTGACCAGAAGGTCGGTACAATTATGGAGTCTAAGGATGCTACATTCTTCGAGGATATTTTTCCTATGAGAGATATGCAAAGCACTTCTAGACAGGAATCTGAGGAGACTCCTGAACCTGCCATCCCTATGGAATATTATGAACAAACACATGATGAAAATCCTGAGGAGGATGACGAGGAAACCCTTGGTAGGGGCAAGAGACAAAGGACTGCAAAGACCTTTGGTGATGATTTCTTCGTGTACCTCGTGGATGATACTCCAACTTCTATTTCAGAAGCGTATGCCTCTCCAGAAGCTGACTACTGGAAGGATGCGGTCCGTAGCGAGATGGATTCCATCATGGCTAATGGGACATGGGAGATCACCGACCGTCCCTATGGTTGCAAACCACTGGGATGTAAGTGGGTGTTCAAGAAAAAGCTTAGGCCCGATGGTACGATTGAAAAGTACAAGGCTAGACTTGTGGCCAAGGGCTATGACCAGAAAGAAGAGGAAGATTTCTTCGATACTTATTCACCTGTGGCTAGACTGACCACCATTCGAGTATTACTCTCGTTGGCGGCCTCACATGGTCTTCTCGTCCACCAAATGGATGTCAAGACGGCTTTTCTGAATGGAGAGCTAAATGAGGAAATCTACATGCAACAGCCAGATGGCTTTGTGATAGATGGTCAGGAAAGAAAGGTGTGTAGGTTGCTGAAATCTCTATATGGCCTAAAGCAAGCACCTAAGCAATGGCATGATAAGTTTAATACAACTCTGACATCTGTTGGCTTCGTTGTTAATGAAGCTGACAAATGTGTATACTATCGCCATGGTGGGGGCGAAGGAGTTATACTGTGCTTGTATGTTGATGACATACTGATATTCGGAACCAACCTCAAAGTCATTGAGGAGGTTAAGTCCTTTCTGTCTCAAAACTTTGAGATGAAGGATCTTGGTGTGGCTGATGTTATCTTGAATATCAAGCTACTGAGAGATAATGAGGGTGGTATCACACTTCTGCAATCCCATTATGTTGAGAAGGTGTTGAGTCGCTTTGGATATTCGGACTGCACACCATCTCAAACACCATATGATCCTAGCGTGTTGATTCGAAAGTCCAAAGGCATGGCTAAAGATCAATTGAGATACTCTCAAATCATTGGTTCACTGATGTACCTAGCGAGCGCAACGAGGCCTGACATCGCGTTTGCTGTGAGCAAACTGAGCCGGTTTGTTTCCAAACCGGGTGATGTACATTGGCATGCTGTAGAAAGAGTTATGCGCTATCTCAAAGGTACTATGAATTATGGACTTCACTATACCGGAGACCCGTCGGTACTTGAAGGGTATAGTGATGCGAATTGGATCTCTGATGCTGATGAGATGAAGGCCACAACTGGGTATATGTTTACTCTTGGAGGTGGCGCTGTTTCTTGGAAGTCTTGCAAGCAAACGATCTTAACGAGATCGACAATGGAAGCAGAATTAACAGCATTAGACACTTCTGGTGTTGAAGCAGGATGGCTTCGAGATCTTTTGATGGACTTGCCACTGGTTGATAAACCGGTTCCGGCTATCCTTATGAACTGTGATAATCAGACTGTCATCACCAAGGTGAAGAGTTCAAAGGACAACATGAATTCCAACAAACAAATAAGAATGAGATTAAAGGCTGTCAGAAAATTAAGAAACTCCGGAGTGATAGCGTTGGACTATGTCCATACGGCTAAGAATCTGGCAGATCCCTTTACGAAAGGGCTATCACGTGTAGTGATAGATAGTGCATCGAGGGAGATGGGTATGAGACCCACATGAGTTACCATGGTGGTAACCCAACCTATGTGATCGGAGATCCCGTGAAGTAGGACCTGGGGAAACAAGCCAGTGGTGAACTGAGGAGAGTAACTTTACTAACCCACTCCGTTGGAGATGCAATACTCTCGGAAACTGTATGGAAGGATGACTATTGTCTTAATGTGTTCCAAGGCTTATATGTATAAGCAAGATGCTATCCTACAGAGCGATCTTTGGAGGAACACACCTATGTGAGCCCGACTGCTAGTCACAGTCTATGAGATTGGGGTGATCTCTAGTAAACTCATGAATAGGCCAGGAGTGTGACTTATATGCTCCACCCGAGGGGTCAGCCTTCGGCAGCCCAGTACTAGTAAGACATGTGGTGAAACTTCTTTACGCCAAACTGACAATTCAAGGCATAGTCCATTGTTCAGTTGTGAAGGAATGTAGCTACTTGCTCTAGGTGAAGCTCAACCTTAACAGGTCTTCACTGAAACACTAGTATATCAAAACAGTATTTGGAACACAGGACACTATGGGCCCTCGAGATCTGGTGGGGGATTGCTGAAATCTGAGATGGGCTCTAGGCCCATATTGCAATTTCTGAAAAATCTCTAAGGGCCCATGTGGGTTATATGGCACTAGGTGTGGTGGGAAGTTTAGTCCCACCTTGGAAGTGGAAGGAGAGTTGGAGTGGTTTATAAGGGACTCTCTCCCTCATGCTATTGGAGCTTGAGAAGAGGTGAGGCCCTCGCGCACTCCTCCTCCTCCGCTCGCCTCGCCACGCCACGCCTCGTCACGACGCGCCGCGGGTTGCGGGATTGAGCCGAGCCGAGCTCACTCCTATGCGCTTCTTTTTGCCGGTCAGGAACGGAGAGTCTTTGACAGGTGGGGTCACGATCTGAGACGTCGGATCGTGGGCTACCGACTTGGACGTGGGTTCAGCCCACGTCTCTCCACGCGCGGCCGCACATATATATGTGGGGCGCTGCCAACCCTAGCCGTCACGAAACAGAACGCATCTCCGCCTCCACGCCCACGTCGTTCCTCTGCTGCTGCTGCCGCCGGCGACTCCGTCCCGTTCACCGCGTACACGGTTGACGGGAGAGCAGGCCTCCGAAACCACGCCTCTCCGGATCCTGTACGGGGAGAGGGGCGATTAGGTTTTTGGGTAGCGACTACGCGACTGCTCGCTTCTGTTCATCTACGTCCGCATCACCTTCATCATCACCATGTCGACCGACACCGACCGTGCCGCCGCTGAGAAAGCCGAGGCCGACAAGAAGGCCGCCGAGGATGCCGCGGCTGCTGTCACCGCCACCGCCACCGCGTGGCCGATTGGAGGGTATACATCGCTTATCCCTCTCGTGTTTCTTTCTGTTGTAGCAGTACTAGCGGTATGCGTAGATGTCTCTACTATATGCGTAGTACATGCTCTGTTAGATCATAATCAGTATGTTATCAATGCTGTCCATGTCATGCTCATGATTTATTCATGGATTAATTTAATCGAAAAACTGCCTATTTTCTCATCAATCCAAAAACCTAATATCTGTAGGAGTTTTTCGAATTCTGGTTTTGCTGCTGCACTGAAACCGTCCCCGTTTACAGGGACGTACTTTAAGCGTTGGCAGACTAAAACCACCTTATGGCTCACGGCCATGAACGTGTTCTGGGTCGCCGGTGTGACTCCTACAGGAACGACCGCTCCTGAACAGGAGAAGGCGTTTAAGGAGGCCACCGTGGTGTTCCTCGGGGCAGTTCTGAGCGTGATTGGAGATAAGCTGGTTGATGCATATTTACATATGCGGTCTGCCAAGGACTTGTGGGAGGCGCTCGAATCTAAGTTCGGGGCTGCCGATGCAGGGAGCGAGATGTATATTATAGAGCAGTTCCACGATTACAAGATGGTTGAAAACCGTCCTGTATTGGAGCAGGCTCATGAGATAATATGCATTGTTAAGGAGCTTGAGCTTCTTAAGTGCGAGTTACCGGGCAAATTTGTCGCGGGCTGCATAATCGCTAAGCTCCCCAATTCCTGGAGGAACTTTGCCACCACTCTGAAACATCAGAGGCGTGAATTCTCTGTGGAGGATGTCATTGGCCATCTGAGTGTTGAGCAGAACTCAAGGGCAAAGGACTCGCACGGAAAAGGGGTCGAAGGAACTTCTGTGGCCAATATGGTGCATCAGAAGAACTCAAATTCCCACAAGCCCAGGGGAAAGAACGGTGTCCAACAGACTGCCGACTTTAAGAAGAAGGGTAAGAAGACCTTCAAGAAGAACAAGAAGGATGAGGGCTGCTTTACTTGTGGTTCGGCTGAACATTGGGCCAACAAGTGCCCAAACAAGTTTAAGAAGTCAGGACAGGACTCCAAGTCTGTCAACATGATTGTGAGCAACAATGAAAATGGTGCATCTGGGTACGGTAATTTATTTACTGTTTTTTCAGTGTTTCAGCCTACCGATTGGTGGGTGGATACAGGTGCAGGTGTTCATGTGTGTGCTGACATTTCATTGTTCTCTTCTTACCAGGTCACAGGCCACGGGTCCGTATTGATGGGGAATGGCGCGAGTGCTTCTGTTCATGGTGTTGGCACGGTCGATCTGAAGTTTACTTCGGGAAGGATCGTGCAGCTGAAGAACGTGCAGCATGTCCCCGCCATCAAGAAGAACCTCGTTAGTGGCTCCCTTCTATGTAGAGAAGGGTTTAAGTTGGTATTCGAGTCTAATAAATTAGTTGTTACTAAGTATGGACTATTTGTTGGAAAAGGTTATGAGAGCGGAGGGATGTTCCGCCTTTCCCTCGCAGATTTCTGTAATAAAGTCGTGAACCATATTCATTCGAGTATTAATGAATCTGAGGTTTGGCACTCACGTCTTTGTCACATAAGTTTCGGTGTTATGACGCGGCTAGCCAAGTTGGATTTAATCCCGAGTTTCACTTTAGCCAAAGGTTCTAAGTGCCTTTCATGTGTGCAAGCTAAGCAACCTCGCAAGCCTCATAAGGCCGCGGAGGAGAGACACCTGGCACCATTAGAACTCATACATTCTGATCTTTGTGAGATGAATGGTGTATTGACTAAAGGTGGAAAGAGATACTTCATGACATTGATAGATGATTCCACTAGATATTGCTATGTTTATCTGTTAAATACTAAGGATGAGGCTCTACACTACTTTAAAATCTATAAGGCAGAAGTTGAGAACCAACTTGAAAAGAAAATTAAACGAGTCCGGTCAGACCGTGGTGGAGAGTACTTCTCGAGTGAGTTTGACTCCTTCTGTTCGGAACATGGCATTATTCATGAGAGGACGCCTCCCTATTCACCCCAGTCAAATGGGGTTGCCGAGCGGAAAAACCGTACTCTAACTGATTTGGTTAACGCCATGTTAGATACATCGGGTTTATCCAAGGCATGGTGGGGGGAGGCTATATTGACGGCATGTCATGTCCTGAATAAAGTTCCGACAAAGGATAATGAGATCACTCCCTATGAGAAATGGGCAAAGAAAAGGACGACACTCTCGTACCTGCGCACTTGGGGCTGTTTGGCGAAGGTCAACGTGCCGATCCCCAAAAAGCGTAAGCTTGGACCCAAGACTGTGGACTGCGTTAATTTGGGCTACGCTAAGAACAGCGTTGGCTATAGATTTCTAGTAGTGAAATCTGAGGTACCTGACCAGAAGGTCGGTACAATTATGGAGTCTAAGGATGCTACATTCTTCGAGGATATTTTTCCTATGAGAGATATGCAAAGCACTTCTAGACAGGAATCTGAGGAGACTCCTGAACCTGCCATCCCTATGGAATATTATGAACAAACACATGATGAAAATCCTGAGGAGGATGACGAGGAAACCCTTGGTAGGGGCAAGAGACAAAGGACTGCAAAGACCTTTGGTGATGATTTCTTCGTGTACCTCGTGGATGATACTCCAACTTCTATTTCAGAAGCGTATGCCTCTCCAAAAGCTGACTACTGGAAGGATGCGGTCCGTAGCGAGATGGATTCCATCATGGCTAATGGGACATGGGAGATCACCGACCGTCCCTATGGTTGCAAACCACTGGGATGTAAGTGGGTGTTCAAGAAAAAGCTTAGGCCCGATGGTACGATTGAAAAGTACAAGGCTAGACTTGTGGCCAAGGGCTATGACCAGAAAGAAGAGGAAGATTTCTTCGATACTTATTCACCTGTGGCTAGACTGACCACCATTCGAGTATTACTCTCGTTGGCGGCCTCACATGGTCTTCTCGTCCACCAAATGGATGTCAAGACGGCTTTTCTGAATGGAGAGCTAAATGAGGAAATCTACATGCAACAGCCAGATGGCTTTGTGATAGATGGTCAGGAAAGAAAGGTGTGTAGGTTGCTGAAATCTCTATATGGCCTAAAGCAAGCACCTAAGCAATGGCATGATAAGTTTAATACAACTCTGACATCTGTTGGCTTCGTTGTTAATGAAGCTGACAAATGTGTATACTATCGCCATGGTGGGGGCGAAGGAGTTATACTGTGCTTGTATGTTGATGACATACTGATATTCGGAACCAACCTCAAAGTCATTGAGGAGGTTAAGTCCTTTCTGTCTCAAAACTTTGAGATGAAGGATCTTGGTGTGGCTGATGTTATCTTGAATATCAAGCTACTGAGAGATAATGAGGGTGGTATCACACTTCTGCAATCCCATTATGTTGAGAAGGTGTTGAGTCGCTTTGGATATTCGGACTGCACACCATCTCAAACACCATATGATCCTAGCGTGTTGATTCGAAAGTCCAAAGGCATGGCTAAAGATCAATTGAGATACTCTCAAATCATTGGTTCACTGATGTACCTAGCGAGCGCAACGAGGCCTGACATCGCGTTTGCTGTGAGCAAACTGAGCCGGTTTGTTTCCAAACCGGGTGATGTACATTGGCATGCTGTAGAAAGAGTTATGCGCTATCTCAAAGGTACTATGAATTATGGACTTCACTATACCGGAGACCCGTCGGTACTTGAAGGGTATAGTGATGCGAATTGGATCTCTGATGCTGATGAGATGAAGGCCACAACTGGGTATATGTTTACTCTTGGAGGTGGCGCTGTTTCTTGGAAGTCTTGCAAGCAAACGATCTTAACGAGATCGACAATGGAAGCAGAATTAACAGCATTAGACACTTCTGGTGTTGAAGCAGGATGGCTTCGAGATCTTTTGATGGACTTGCCACTGGTTGATAAACCGGTTCCGGCTATCCTTATGAACTGTGATAATCAGACTGTCATCACCAGGGTGAAGAGTTCAAAGGACAACATGAATTCCAACAAACACATAAGAATGAGATTAAAGGCTGTCAGAAAATTAAGAAACTCCGGAGTGATAGCGTTGGACTATGTCCATACGGCTAAGAATCTGGCAGATCCCTTTACGAAAGGGCTATCACGTGTAGTGATAGATAGTGCATCGAGGGAGATGGGTATGAGACCCACATGAGTTACCATGGTGGTAACCCAACCTATGTGATCGGAGATCCCGTGAAGTAGGACCTGGGGAAACAAGCCAGTGGTGAACTGAGGAGAGTAACTTTACTAACCCACTCCGTTGGAGATGCAATACTCTCGGAAACTGTATGGAAGGATGACTATTGTCTTAATGTGTTCCAAGGCTTATATGTATAAGCAAGATGCTATCCTACAGAGCGATCTTTGGAGGAACACACCTATGTGAGCCCGACTGCTAGTCACAGTCTATGAGATTGGGGTGATCTCTAGTAAACTCATCAATAGGCCAGGAGTGTGACTTATATGCTCCACCCGAGGGGTCAGCCTTCGGCAGCCCAGTACTAGTAAGACATGTGGTGAAACTTCTTTACGCCAAACTGACAATTCAAGGCATAGTCCATTGTTCAGTTGTGAAGGAATGTAGCTACTTGCTCTAGGTGAAGCTCAACCTTAACAGGTCTTCACTGAAACACTAGTATATCAAAACAGTATTTGGAACACAGGACACTATGGGCCCTCGAGATCTGGTGGGGGATTGCTGAAATCTGAGATGGGCTCTAGGCCCATATTGCAATTTCTGAAAAATCTCTAAGGGCCCATGTGGGTTATATGGCACTAGGTGTGGTGGGAAGTTTAGTCCCACCTTGGAAGTGGAAGGAGAGTTGGAGTGGTTTATAAGGGACTCTCTCCCTCATGCTATTGGAGCTTGAGAAGAGGTGAGGCCCTCGCGCACTCCTCCTCCTCCGCTCGCCTCGCCACGCCACGCCTCGTCACGACGCGCCGCGGGTTGCGGGATTGAGCCGAGCCGAGCTCACTCCTATGCGCTTCTTTTTGCCGGTCAGGAACGGAGAGTCTTTGACAGGTGGGGTCACGATCTGAGACGTCGGATCGTGGGCTACCGACTTGGACGTGGGTTCAGCCCACGTCTCTCCACGCGCGGCCGCACATATATATGTGGGGCGCTGCCAACCCTAGCCGTCACGAAACAGAACGCATCTCCGCCTCCACGCCCACGTCGTTCCTCTGCTGCTGCTGCCGCCGGCGACTCCGTCCCGTTCACCGCGTACACGGTTGACGGGAGAGCAGGCCTCCGAAACCACGCCTCTCCGGATCCTGTACGGGGAGAGGGGCGATTAGGTTTTTGGGTAGCGACTACGCGACTGCTCGCTTCTGTTCATCTACGTCCGCATCACCTTCATCATCACCATGTCGACCGACACCGACCGTGCCGCCGCTGAGAAAGCCGAGGCCGACAAGAAGGCCGCCGAGGATGCCGCGGCTGCTGTCACCGCCACCGCCACCGCGTGGCCGATTGGAGGGTATACATCGCTTATCCCTCTCGTGTTTCTTTCTGTTGTAGCAGTACTAGCGGTATGCGTAGATGTCTCTACTATATGCGTAGTACATGCTCTGTTAGATCATAATCAGTATGTTATCAATGCTGTCCATGTCATGCTCATGATTTATTCATGGATTAATTTAATCGAAAAACTGCCTATTTTCTCATCAATCCAAAAACCTAATATCTGTAGGAGTTTTTCGAATTCTGGTTTTGCTGCTGCACTGAAACCGTCCCCGTTTACGGGGACGTACTTTAAGCGTTGGCAGACTAAAACCACCTTATGGCTCACGGCCATGAACGTGTTCTGGGTCGCCGGTGTGACTCCTACAGGAACGATCGCTCCTGAACAGGAGAAGGAGTTTAAGGAGGCCACCGTGGTGTTCCTCGGGGCAGTTCTGAGCGTGATTGGAGATAAGCTGGTTGAGGCATATTTACATATGCGGTCTGCCAAGGACTTGTGGGAGGCGCTCGAATCTAAGTTCGGGGCTGCCGATGCAGGGAGCGAGATGTATATTATAGAGCAGTTCCACGATTACAAGATGGTTGAAAACCGTCCTGTATTGGAGCAGGCTCATGAGATAATATGCATTGTTAAGGAGCTTGAGCTTCTTAAGTGCGAGTTACCGGGCAAATTTGTCGCGGGCTGCATAATCGCTAAGCTCCCCAATTCCTGGAGGAACTTTGCCACCACTCTGAAACATCAGAGGCGTGAATTCTCTGTGGAGGATGTCATTGGCCATCTGAGTGTTGAGCAGAACTCAAGGGCAAAGGACTCGCACGGAAAAGGGGTCGAAGGAACTTCTGTGGCCAATATGGTGCATCAGAAGAACTCAAATTCCCACAAGCCCAGGGGAAAGAACGGTGTCCAACAGACTGCCGACTTTAAGAAGAAGGGTAAGAAGACCTTCAAGAAGAACAAGAAGGATGAGGGCTGCTTTACTTGTGGTTCGGCTGAACATTGGGCCAACAAGTGCCCAAACAAGTTTAAGAAGTCAGGACAGGACTCCAAGTCTGTCAACATGATTGTGAGCAACCATGAAAATGGTGCATCTGGGTACGGTAATTTATTTACTGTTTTTTCAGTGTTTCAGCCTACCGATTGGTGGGTGGATACAGGTGCAGGTGTTCATGTGTGTGCTGACATTTCATTGTTCTCTTCTTACCAGGTCACAGGCCACGGGTCCGTATTGATGGGGAATGGTGCGAGTGCTTCTGTTCATGGTGTTGGCACGGTCGATCTGAAGTTTACTTCGGGAAGGATCGTGCAGCTGAAGAACGTGCAGCATGTCCCCGCCATCAAGAAGAACCTCGTTAGTGGCTCCCTTCTATGTAGAGAAGGGTTTAAGGTGGTATTCGAGTCTAATAAATTAGTTGTTACTAAGTATGGACTATTTGTTGGAAAAGGTTATGAGAGCGGAGGGATGTTCCGCCTTTCCCTCGCAGATTTCTGTAATAAAGTCGTGAACCATATTCATTCGAGTATTAATGAATCTGAGGTTTGGCACTCACGTCTTTGTCACATAAGTTTCGGTGTTATGACGCGGCTAGCCAAGTTGGATTTAATCCCGAGTTTCACTTTAGCCAAAGGTTCTAAGTGCCTTTCATGTGTGCAAGCTAAGCAACCTCGCAAGCCTCATAAGGCCGCGGAGGAGAGACACCTGGCACCATTAGAACTCATACATTCTGATCTTTGTGAGATGAATGGTGTATTGACTAAAGGTGGAAAGAGATACTTCATGACATTGATAGATGATTCCACTAGATATTGCTATGTTTATCTGTTAAATACTAAGGATGAGGCTCTACACTACTTTAAAATCTATAAGGCAGAAGTTGAGAACCAACTTGAAAAGAAAATTAAACGAGTCCGGTCAGACCGTGGTGGAGAGTACTTCTCGAGTGAGTTTGACTCCTTCTGTTCGGAACATGGCATTATTCATGAGAGGACGCCTCCCTATTCACCCCAGTCAAATGGGGTTGCCGAGCGGAAAAACCGTACTCTAACTGATTTGGTTAACGCCATGTTAGATACATCGGGTTTATCCAAGGCATGGTGGGGGGAGGCTATATTGACGGCATGTCATGTCCTGAATAAAGTTCCGACAAAGGATAATGAGATCACTCCCTATGAGAAATGGGCAAAGAAAAGGACGACACTCTCGTACCTGCGCACTTGGGGCTGTTTGGCGAAGGTCAACGTGCCGATCCCCAAAAAGCGTAAGCTTGGACCCAAGACTGTGGACTGCGTTAATTTGGGCTACGCTAAGAACAGCGTTGGCTATAGATTTCTAGTAGTGAAATCTGAGGTACCTGACCAGAAGGTCGGTACAATTATGGAGTCTAAGGATGCTACATTTTCGAGGATATTTTTCCTATGAGAGATATGCAAAGCACTTCTAGACAGGAATCTGAGGAGACTCCTGAACCTGCCATCCCTATGGAATATTATGAACAAACACATGATGAAAATCCTGAGGAGGATGACGAGGAAACCCTTGGTAGGGGCAAGAGACAAAGGACTGCAAAGACCTTTGGTGATGATTTCTTCGTGTACCTCGTGGATGATACTCCAACTTCTATTTCAGAAGCGTATGCCTCTCCAGAAGCTGACTACTGGAAGGATGCGGTCCGTAGCGAGATGGATTCCATCATGGCTAATGGGACATGGGAGATCACCGACCGTCCCTATGGTTGCAAACCACTGGGATGTAAGTGGGTGTTCAAGAAAAAGCTTAGGCCCGATGGTACGATTGAAAAGTACAAGGCTAGACTTGTGGCCAAGGGCTATGACCAGAAAGAAGAGGAAGATTTCTTCGATACTTATTCACCTGTGGCTAGACTGACCACCATTCGAGTATTACTCTCGTTGGCGGCCTCACATGGTCTTCTCGTCCACCAAATGGATGTCAAGACGGCTTTTCTGAATGGAGAGCTAAATGAGGAAATCTACATGCAACAGCCAGATGGCTTTGTGATAGATGGTCAGGAAAGAAAGGTGTGTAGGTTGCTGAAATCTCTATATGGCCTAAAGCAAGCACCTAAGCAATGGCATGATAAGTTTAATACAACTCTGACATCTGTTGGCTTCGTTGTTAATGAAGCTGACAAATGTGTATACTATCGCCATGGTGGGGGCGAAGGAGTTATACTGTGCTTGTATGTTGATGACATACTGATATTCGGAACCAACCTCAAAGTCATTGAGGAGGTTAAGTCCTTTCTGTCTCAGAACTTTGAGATGAAGGATCTTGGTGTGGCTGATGTTATCTTGAATATCAAGCTACTGAGAGATAATGAGGGTGGGATCACACTTCTGCAATCCCATTATGTTGAGAAGGTGTTGAGTCGCTTTGGATATTCGGACTGCACACCATCTCAAACACCATATGATCCTAGCGTGTTGATTCGAAAGTCCAAAGGCATGGCTAAAGATCAATTGAGATACTCTCAAATCATTGGTTCACTGATGTACCTAGCGAGCGCAACGAGGCCTGACATCGCGTTTGCTGTGAGCAAACTGAGCCGGTTTGTTTCCAAACCGGGTGATGTACATTGGCATGCTGTAGAAAGAGTTATGCGCTATCTCAAAGGTACTATGAATTATGGACTTCACTATACCGGAGACCCGTCGGTACTTGAAGGGTATAGTGATGCGAATTGGATCTCTGATGCTGATGAGATGAAGGCCACAACTGGGTATATGTTTACTCTTGGAGGTGGCGCTGTTTCTTGGAAGTCTTGCAAGCAAACGATCTTAACGAGATCGACAATGGAAGCAGAATTAACAGCATTAGACACTTCTGGTGTTGAAGCAGGATGGCTTCGAGATCTTTTGATGGACTTGCCACTGGTTGATAAACCGGTTCCGGCTATCCTTATGAACTGTGATAATCAGACTGTCATCACCAAGGTGAAGAGTTCAAAGGACAACATGAAGTCCAACAAACACATAAGAATGAGATTAAAGGCTGTCAGAAAATTAAGAAACTCCGGAGTGATAGCGTTGGACTATGTCCATACGGCTAAGAATCTGGCAGATCCCTTTACGAAAGGGCTATCACGTGTAGTGATAGATAGTGCATCGAGGGAGATGGGTATGAGACCCACATGAGTTACCATGGTGGTAACCCAACCTATGTGATCGGAGATCCCGTGAAGTAGGACCTGGGGAAACAAGCCAGTGGTGAACTGAGGAGAGTAACTTTACTAACCCACTCCGTTGGAGATGCAATACTCTCGGAAACTGTATGGAAGGATGACTATTGTCTTAATGTGTTCCAAGGCTTATATGTATAAGCAAGATGCTATCCTACAGAGCGATCTTTGGAGGAACACACCTATGTGAGCCCGACTGCTAGTCACAGTCTATGAGATTGGGGTGATCTCTAGTAAACTCATGAATAGGCCAGGAGTGTGACTTATATGCTCCACCCGAGGGGTCAGCCTTCGGCAGCCCAGTACTAGTAAGACATGTGGTGAAACTTCTTTACGCCAAACTGACAATTCAAGGCATAGTCCATTGTTCAGTTGTGAAGGAATGTAGCTACTTGCTCTAGGTGAAGCTCAACCTTAACAGGTCTTCACTGAAACACTAGTATATCAAAACAGTATTTGGAACACAGGACACTATGGGCCCTCGAGATCTGGTGGGGGATTGCTGAAATCTGAGATGGGCTCTAGGCCCATATTGCAATTTCTGAAAAATCTCTAAGGGCCCATGTGGGTTATATGGCACTAGGTGTGGTGGGAAGTTTAGTCCCACCTTGGAAGTGGAAGGAGAGTTGGAGTGGTTTATAAGGGACTCTCTCCCTCATGCTATTGGAGCTTGAGAAGAGGTGATGCCCTCGCGCACTCCTCCTCCTCCGCTCGCCTCGCCACGCCACGCCTCGTCACGACGCGCCGTGGGTTGCGGGATTGAGCCGAGCCGAGCTCACTCCTATGCGCTTCTTTTTGCCGGTCAGGAACGGAGAGTCTTTGACAGGTGGGGTCACGATCTGAGACGTCGGATCGTGGGCTACCGACTTGGACGTGGGTTCAGCCCACGTCTCTCCACGCGCGGCCGCACATATATATGTGGGGCGCTGCCAACCCTAGCCGTCACGAAACAGAACGCATCTCCGCCTCCACGCCCACGTCGTTCCTCTGCTGCTGCTGCCGCCGGCGACTCCGTCCCGTTCACCACGTACACGGTTGACGGGAGAGCAGGCCTCCGAAACCACGCCTCTCCGGATCCTGTACGGGGAGAGGGGCGATTAGGTTTTTGGGTAGCGACTACGCGACTGCTCGCTTCTGTTCATCTACGTCCGCATCACCTTCATCATCACCATGTCGACCGACACCGACCGTGCCGCCGCTGAGAAAGCCGAGGCCGACAAGAAGGCCGCCGAGGATGCCGCGGCTGCTGTCACCGCCACCGCCACCGCGTGGCCGATTGGAGGGTATACATCGCTTATCCCTCTCGTGTTTCTTTCTGTTGTAGCAGTACTAGCGGTATGCGTAGATGTCTCTACTATATGCGTAGTACATGCTCTGTTAGATCATAATCAGTATGTTATCAATGCTGTCCATGTCATGCTCATGATTTATTCATGGATTAATTTAATCGAAAAACTGCCTATTTTCTCATCAATCCAAAAACCTAATATCTGTAGGAGTTTTTCGAATTCTGGTTTTGCTGCTGCACTGAAACCGTCCCCGTTTACGGGGACGTACTTTAAGCGTTGGCAGACTAAAACCACCTTATGGCTCACGGCCATGAACGTGTTCTGGGTCGCCGGTGTGACTCCTACAGGAACGATCGCTCCTGAACAGGAGAAGGCGTTTAAGGAGGCCACCGTGGTGTTCCTCGGGGCAGTTCTGAGCGTGATTGGAGATAAGCTGGTTGATGCATATTTACATATGCGGTCTGCCAAGGACTTGTGGGAGGCGCTCGAATCTAAGTTCGGGGCTGCCGATGCAGGGAGCGAGATGTATATTATAGAGCAGTTCCACGATTACAAGATGGTTGAAAACCGTCCTGTATTGGAGCAGGCTCATGAGATAATATGCATTGTTAAGGAGCTTGAGCTTCTTAAGTGCGAGTTACCGGGCAAATTTGTCGCGGGCTGCATAATCGCTAAGCTCCCCAATTCCTGGAGGAACTTTGCCACCACTCTGAAACATTAGAGGCGTGAATTCTCTGTGGAGGATGTCATTGGCCATCTGAGTGTTGAGCAGAACTCAAGGGCAAAGGACTCGCACGGAAAAGGGGTCGAAGGAACTTCTGTGGCCAATATGGTGCATCAGAAGAACTCAAATTCCCACAAGCCCAGGGGAAAGAACGGTGTCCAACAGACTGCCGACTTTAAGAAGAAGGGTAAGAAGACCTTCAAGAAGAACAAGAAGGATGAGGGCTGCTTTACTTGTGGTTCGGCTGAACATTGGGCTAACAAGTGCCCAAACAAGTTTAAGAAGTCAGGACAGGACTCCAAGTCTGTCAACATGATTGTGAGCAATAATGAAAATGGTGCATCTGGGTACGGTAATTTATTTACTGTTTTTTCAGTGTTTCAGCCTACCGATTGGTGGGTGGATACAGGTGCAGGTGTTCATGTGTGTGCTGACATTTCATTGTTCTCTTCTTACCAGGTCACAGGCCACGGGTCCGTATTGATGGGGAATGGCGCGAGTGCTTCTGTTCATGGTGTTGGCACGGTCGATCTGAAGTTTACTTCGGGAAGGATCGTGCAGCTGAAGAACGTGCAGCATGTCCCCGCCATCAAGAAGAACCTCGTTAGTGGCTCCCTTCTATGTAGAGAAGGGTTTAAGTTGGTATTCGAGTCTAATAAATTAGTTGTTACTAAGTATGGACTATTTGTTGGAAAAGGTTATGAGAGCGGAGGGATGTTCCGCCTTTCCCTCGCAGATTTCTGTAATAAAGTCGTGAACCATATTCATTCGAGTATTAATGAATCTGAGGTTTGGCACTCACGTCTTTGTCACATAAGTTTCGGTGTTATGACGCGGCTAGCCAAGTTGGATTTAATCCCGAGTTTCACTTTAGCCAAAGGTTCTAAGTGCCTTTCATGTGTGCAAGCTAAGCAACCTCGCAAGCCTCATAAGGCCGCGGAGGAGAGACACCTGGCACCATTAGAACTCATACATTCTGATCTTTGTGAGATGAATGGTGTATTGACTAAAGGTGGAAAGAGATACTTCATGACATTGATAGATGATTCCACTAGATATTGCTATGTTTATCTGTTAAATACTAAGGATGAGGCTCTACACTACTTTAAAATCTATAAGGCAGAAGTTGAGAACCAACTTGAAAAGAAAATTAAACGAGTCCGGTCAGACCGTGGTGGAGAGTACTTCTCGAGTGAGTTTGACTCCTTCTGTTCGGAACATGGCATTATTCATGAGAGGACGCCTCCCTATTCACCCCAGTCAAATGGGGTTGCCGAGCGGAAAAACCGTACTCTAACTGATTTGGTTAACGCCATGTTAGATACATCGGGTTTATCCAAGGCATGGTGGGGGGAGGCTATATTGACGGCATGTCATGTCCTGAATAAAGTTCCGACAAAGGATAATGAGATCACTCCCTATGAGAAATGGGCAAAGAAAAGGACGACACTCTCGTACCTGCGCACTTGGGGCTGTTTGGCGAAGGTCAACGTGCCGATCCCCAAAAAGCGTAAGCTTGGACCCAAGACTGTGGACTGCGTTAATTTGGGCTACGCTAAGAACAGCGTTGGCTATAGATTTCTAGTAGTGAAATCTGAGGTACCTGACCAGAAGGTCGGTACAATTATGGAGTCTAAGGATGCTACATTCTTCGAGGATATTTTTCCTATGAGAGATATGCAAAGCACTTCTAGACAGGAATCTGAGGAGACTCCTGAACCTGCCATCCCTATGGAATATTATGAACAAACACATGATGAAAATCCTGAGGAGGATGACGAGGAAACCCTTGGTAGGGGCAAGAGACAAAGGACTGCAAAGACCTTTGGTGATGATTTCTTCGTGTACCTCGTGGATGATACTCCAACTTCTATTTCAGAAGCGTATGCCTCTCCAGAAGCTGACTACTGGAAGGATGCGGTCCGTAGCGAGATGGATTCCATCATGGCTAATGGGACATGGGAGATCACCGACCGTCCCTATGGTTGCAAACCACTGGGATGTAAGTGGGTGTTCAAGAAAAAGCTTAGGCCCGATGGTACGATTGAAAAGTACAAGGCTAGACTTGTGGCCAAGGGCTATGACCAGAAAGAAGAGGAAGATTTCTTCGATACTTATTCACCTGTGGCTAGACTGACCACCATTCGAGTATTACTCTCGTTGGCGGCCTCACATGGTCTTCTCGTCCACCAAATGGATGTCAAGACGGCTTTTCTGAATGGAGAGCTAAATGAGGAAATCTACATGCAACAGCCAGATGGCTTTGTGATAGATGGTCAGGAAAGAAAGGTGTGTAGGTTGCTGAAATCTCTATATGGCCTAAAGCAAGCACCTAAGCAATGGCATGATAAGTTTAATACAACTCTGACATCTGTTGGCTTCGTTGTTAATGAAGCTGACAAATGTGTATACTATCGCCATGGTGGGGGCGAAGGAGTTATACTGTGCTTGTATGTTGATGACATACTGATATTTGGAACCAACCTCAAAGTCATTGAGGAGGTTAAGTCCTTTCTGTCTCAAAACTTTGAGATGAAGGATCTTGGTGTGGCTGATGTTATCTTGAATATCAAGCTACTGAGAGATAATGAGGGTGGTATCACACTTCTGCAATCCCATTATGTTGAGAAGGTGTTGAGTCGCTTTGGATATTCGGACTGCACACCATCTCAAACACCATATGATCCTAGCGTGTTGATTCGAAAGTCCAAAGGCATGGCTAAAGATCAATTGAGATACTCTCAAATCATTGGTTCACTGATGTACCTAGCGAGCGCAACGAGGCCTGACATCGCGTTTGCTGTGAGCAAACTGAGCCGGTTTGTTTCCAAACCGGGTGATGTACATTGGCATGCTGTAGAAAGAGTTATGCGCTATCTCAAAGGTACTATGAATTATGGACTTCACTATACCGGAGACCCGTCGGTACTTGAAGGGTATAGTGATGCGAATTGGATCTCTGATGCTGATGAGATGAAGGCCACAACTGGGTATATGTTTACTCTTGGAGGTGGCGCTGTTTCTTGGAAGTCTTGCAAGCAAACGATCTTAACGAGATCGACAATGGAAGCAGAATTAACAGCATTAGACACTTCTGGTGTTGAAGCAGGATGGCTTCGAGATCTTTTGATGGACTTGCCACTGGTTGATAAACCGGTTCCGGCTATCCTTATGAACTGTGATAATCAGACTGTCATCACCAAGGTGAAGAGTTCAAAGGACAACATGAATTCCAACAAACACATAAGAATGAGATTAAAGGCTGTCAGAAAATTAAGAAACTCCGGAGTGATAGCGTTGGACTATGTCCATACGGCTAAGAATCTGGCAGATCCCTTTACGAAAGGGCTATCACGTGTAGTGATAGATAGTGCATCGAGGGAGATGGGTATGAGACCCACATGAGTTACCATGGTGGTAACCCAACCTATGTGATCGGAGATCCCGTGAAGTAGGACCTGGGGAAACAAGCCAGTGGTGAACTGAGGAGAGTAACTTTACTAACCCACTCCGTTGGAGATGCAATACTCTCGGAAACTGTATGGAAGGATGACTATTGTCTTAATGTGTTCCAAGGCTTATATGTATAAGCAAGATGCTATCCTACAGAGCGATCTTTGGAGGAACACACCTATGTGAGCCCGACTGCTAGTCACAGTCTATGAGATTGGGGTGATCTCTAGTAAACTCATGAATAGGCCAGGAGTGTGACTTATATGCTCCACCCGAGGGGTCAGCCTTCGGCAGCCCAGTACTAGTAAGACATGTGGTGAAACTTCTTTACGCCAAACTGACAATTCAAGGCATAGTCCATTGTTCAGTTGTGAAGGAATGTAGCTACTTGCTCTAGGTGAAGCTCAACCTTAACAGGTCTTCACTGAAACACTAGTATATCAAAACAGTATTTGGAACACAGGACACTATGGGCCCTCGAGATCTGGTGGGGGATTGCTGAAATCTGAGATGGGCTCTAGGCCCATATTGCAATTTCTGAAAAATCTCTAAGGGCCCATGTGGGTTATATGGCACTAGGTGTGGTGGGAAGTTTAGTCCCACCTTGGAAGTGGAAGGAGAGTTGGAGTGGTTTATAAGGGACTCTCTTCCTCATGCTATTGGAGCTTGAGAAGAGGTGAGGCCCTCGCGCACTCCTCCTCCTCCGCTCGCCTCGCCACGCCACGCCTCGTCACGACGCGCCGCGGGTTGCGGGATTGAGCCGAGCCGAGCTCACTCCTATGCGCTTCTTTTTGCCGGTCAGGAACGGAGAGTCTTTGACAGGTGGGGTCACGATCTGAGACGTCGGATCGTGGGCTACCGACTTGGACGTGGGTTCAGCCCACGTCTCTCCACGCGCGGCCGCACATATATATGTGGGGCGCTGCCAACCCTAGCCGTCACGAAACAGAACGCATCTCCGCCTCCACGCCCACGTCGTTCCTCTGCTGCTGCTGCCGCCGGCGACTCCGTCCCGTTCACCGCGTACACGGTTGACGGGAGAGCAGGCCTCCGAAACCACGCCTCTCCGGATCCTGTACGGGGAGAGGGGCGATTAGGTTTTTGGGTAGCGACTACGCGACTGCTCGCTTCTGTTCATCTACGTCCGCATCACCTTCATCATCACCATGTCGACCGACACCGACCGTGCCGCCGCTGAGAAAGCCGAGGCCGACAAGAAGGCCGCCGAGGATGCCGCGGCTGCTGTCACCGCCACCGCCACCGCGTGGCCGATTGGAGGGTATACATCGCTTATCCCTCTCGTGTTTCTTTCTGTTGTAGCAGTACTAGCGGTATGCGTAGATGTCTCTACTATATGCGTAGTACATGCTCTGTTAGATCATAATCAGTATGTTATCAATGCTGTCCATGTCATGCTCATGATTTATTCATGGATTAATTTAATCGAAAAACTGCCTATTTTCTCATCAATCCAAAAACCTAATATCTGTAGGAGTTTTTCGAATTCTGGTTTTGCTGCTGCACTGAAACCGTCCCCGTTTACAGGGACGTACTTTAAGCGTTGGCAGACTAAAACCACCTTATGGCTCACGGCCATGAACGTGTTCTGGGTCGCCGGTGTGACTCCTACAGGAACGATCGCTCCTGAACAGGAGAAGGCGTTTAAGGAGGCCACCGTGGTGTTCCTCGGGGCAGTTCTGAGCGTGATTGGAGATAAGCTGGTTGATGCATATTTACATATGCGGTCTGCCAAGGACTTGTGGGAGGCGCTCGAATCTAAGTTCGGGGCTGCCGATGCAGGGAGCGAGATGTATATTATAGAGCAGTTCCACGATTACAAGATGGTTGAAAACCGTCCTGTATTGGAGCAGGCTCATGAGATAATATGCATTGTTAAGGAGCTTGAGCTTCTTAAGTGCGAGTTACCGGGCAAATTTGTCGCGGGCTGCATAATCGCTAAGCTCCCCAATTCCTGGAGGAACTTTGCCACCACTCTGAAACATCAGAGGCGTGAATTCTCTGTGGAGGATGTCATTGGCCATCTGAGTGTTGAGCAGAACTCAAGGGCAAAGGACTCGCACGGAAAAGGGGTCGAAGGAACTTCTGTGGCCAATATGGTGCATCAGAAGAACTCAAATTCCCACAAGCCCAGGGGAAAGAACGGTGTCCAACAGACTGCCGACTTTAAGAAGAAGGGTAAGAAGACCTTCAAGAAGAACAAGAAGGATGAGGGCTGCTTTACTTGTGGTTCGGCTGAACATTGGGCCAACAAGTGCCCAAACAAGTTTAAGAAGTCAGGACAGGACTCCAAGTCTGTCAACATGATTGTGAGCAACAATGAAAATGGTGCATCTGGGTACGGTAATTTATTTACTATTTTTTCAGTGTTTCAGCCTACCGATTGGTGGGTGGATACAGGTGCAGGTGTTCATGTGTGTGCTGACATTTCATTGTTCTCTTCTTACCAGGTCACAGGCCACGGGTCCGTATTGATGGGGAATGGCGCGAGTGCTTCTGTTCATGGTGTTGGCACGGTCGATCTGAAGTTTACTTCGGGAAGGATCGTGCAGCTGAAGAACGTGCAGCATGTCCCCGCCATCAAGAAGAACCTCGTTAGTGGCTCCCTTCTATGTAGAGAAGGGTTTAAGTTGGTATTCGAGTCTAATAAATTAGTTGTTACTAAGTATGGACTATTTGTTGGAAAAGGTTATGAGAGCGGAGGGATGTTCCGCCTTTCCCTCGCAGATTTCTGTAATAAAGTCGTGAACCATATTCATTCGAGTATTAATGAATCTGAGGTTTGGCACTCACGTCTTTGTCACATAAGTTTCGGTGTTATGACGCGGCTAGCCAAGTTGGATTTAATCCCGAGTTTCACTTTAGCCAAAGGTTCTAAGTGCCTTTCATGTGTGCAAGCTAAGCAACCTCGCAAGCCTCATAAGGCCGCGGAGGAGAGACACCTGGCACCATTAGAACTCATACATTCTGATCTTTGTGAGATGAATGGTGTATTGACTAAAGGTGGAAAGAGATACTTCATGACATTGATAGATGATTCCACTAGATATTGCTATGTTTATCTGTTAAATACTAAGGATGAGGCTCTACACTACTTTAAAATCTATAAGGCAGAAGTTGAGAACCAACTTGAAAAGAAAATTAAACGAGTCCGGTCAGACCGTGGTGGAGAGTACTTCTCGAGTGAGTTTGCCTCCTTCTGTTCGGAACATGGCATTATTCATGAGAGGACGCCTCCCTATTCACCCCAGTCAAATGGGGTTGCCGAGCGGAAAAACCGTACTCTAACTGATTTGGTTAACGCCATGTTAGATACATCGGGTTTATCCAAGGCATGGTGGGGGGAGGCTATATTGACGGCATTTCATGTCCTGAATAAAGTTCCGACAAAGGATAATGAGATCACTCCCTATGAGAAATGGGCAAAGAAAAGGACGACACTCTCGTACCTGCGCACTTGGGGCTGTTTGGCGAAGGTCAACGTGCCGATCCCCAAAAAGCGTAAGCTTGGACCCAAGACTGTGGACTGCGTTAATTTGGGCTACGCTAAGAATAGCGTTGGCTATAGATTTCTAGTAGTGAAATCTGAGGTACCTGACCAGAAGGTCGGTACAATTATGGAGTCTAAGGATGCTACATTCTTCGAGGATATTTTTCCTATGAGAGATATGCAAAGCACTTCTAGACAGGAATCTGAGGAGACTCCTGAACCTGCCATCCCTATGGAATATTATGAACAAACACATGATGAAAATCCTGAGGAGGATGACGAGGAAACCCTTGGTAGGGGCAAGAGACAAAGGACTGCAAAGACCTTTGGTGATGATTTCTTCGTGTACCTCGTGGATGATACTCCAACTTCTATTTCAGAAGCGTATGCCTCTCCAGAAGCTGACTACTGGAAGGATGCGGTCCGTAGCGAGATGGATTCCATCATGGCTAATGGGACATGGGAGATCACCGACCGTCCCTATGGTTGCAAACCACTGGGATGTAAGTGGGTGTTCAAGAAAAAGCTTAGGCCCGATGGTACGATTGAAAAGTACAAGGCTAGACTTGTGGCCAAGGGCTATGACCAGAAAGAAGAGGAAGATTTCTTCGATACTTATTCACCTGTGGCTAGACTGACCACCATTCGAGTATTACTCTCGTTGGCGGCCTCACATGGTCTTCTCGTCCACCAAATGGATGTCAAGACGGCTTTTCTGAATGGAGAGCTAAATGAGGAAATCTACATGCAACAGCCAGATGGCTTTGTGATAGATGGTCAGGAAAGAAAGGTGTGTAGGTTGCTGAAATCTCTATATGGCCTAAAGCAAGCACCTAAGCAATGGCATGATAAGTTTAATACAACTCTGACATCTGTTGGCTTCGTTGTTAATGAAGCTGACAAATGTGTATACTATCGCCATGGTGGGGGCGAAGGAGTTATACTGTGCTTGTATGTTGATGACATACTGATATTCGGAACCAACCTCAAAGTCATTGAGGAGGTTAAGTCCTTTCTGTCTCAGAACTTTGAGATGAAGGATCTTGGTGTGGCTGATGTTATCTTGAATATCAAGCTACTGAGAGATAATGAGGGTGGGATCACACTTCTGCAATCCCATTATGTTGAGAAGGTGTTGAGTCGCTTTGGATATTCGGACTGCACACCATCTCAAACACCATATGATCCTAGCGTGTTGATTCGAAAGTCCAAAGGCATGGCTAAAGATCAATTGAGATACTCTCAAATCATTGGTTCACTGATGTACCTAGCGAGCGCAACGAGGCCTGACATCGCGTTTGCTGTGAGCAAACTGAGCCGGTTTGTTTCCAAACCGGGTGATGTACATTGGCATGCTGTAGAAAGAGTTATGCGCTATCTCAAAGGTACTATGAATTATGGACTTCACTATACCGGAGACCCGTCGGTACTTGAAGGGTATAGTGATGCGAATTGGATCTCTGATGCTGATGAGATGAAGGCCACAACTGGGTATATGTTTACTCTTGGAGGTGGCGCTGTTTCTTGGAAGTCTTGCAAGCAAACGATCTTAACGAGATCGACAATGGAAGCAGAATTAACAGCATTAGACACTTCTGGTGTTGAAGCAGGATGGCTTCGAGATCTTTTGATGGACTTGCCACTGGTTGATAAACCGGTTCCGGCTATCCTTATGAACTGTGATAATCAGACTGTCATCACCAAGGTGAAGAGTTCAAAGGACAACATGAAGTCCAACAAACACATAAGAATGAGATTAAAGGCTGTCAGAAAATTAAGAAACTCCGGAGTGATAGCGTTGGACTATGTCCATACGGCTAAGAATCTGGCAGATCCCTTTACGAAAGGGCTATCACGTGTAGTGATAGATAGTGCATCGAGGGAGATGGGTATGAGACCCACATGAGTTACCATGGTGGTAACCCAACCTATGTGATCGGAGATCCCGTGAAGTAGGACCTGGGGAAACAAGCCAGTGGTGAACTGAGGAGAGTAACTTTACTAACCCACTCCGTTGGAGATGCAATACTCTCGGAAACTGTATGGAAGGATGACTATTGTCTTAATGTGTTCCAAGGCTTATATGTATAAGCAAGATGCTATCCTACAGAGCGATCTTTGGAGGAACACACCTATGTGAGCCCGACTGCTAGTCACAGTCTATGAGATTGGGGTGATCTCTAGTAAACTCATGAATAGGCCAGGAGTGTGACTTATATGCTCCACCCGAGGGGTCAGCCTTCGGCAGCCCAGTACTAGTAAGACATGTGGTGAAACTTCTTTACGCCAAACTGACAATTCAAGGCATAGTCCATTGTTCAGTTGTGAAGGAATGTAGCTACTTGCTCTAGGTGAAGCTCAACCTTAACAGGTCTTCACTGAAACACTAGTATATCAAAACAGTATTTGGAACACAGGACACTATGGGCCCTCGAGATCTGGTGGGGGATTGCTGAAATCTGAGATGGGCTCTAGGCCCATATTGCAATTTCTGAAAAATCTCTAAGGGCCCATGTGGGTTATATGGCACTAGGTGTGGTGGGAAGTTTAGTCCCACCTTGGAAGTGGAAGGAGAGTTGGAGTGGTTTATAAGGGACTCTCTCCCTCATGCTATTGGAGCTTGAGAAGAGGTGATGCCCTCGCGCACTCCTCCTCCTCCGCTCGCCTCGCCACGCCACGCCTCGTCACGACGCGCCGCGGGTTGCGGGATTGAGCCGAGCCGAGCTCACTCCTATGCGCTTCTTTTTGCCGGTCAGGAACGGAGAGTCTTTGACAGGTGGGGTCACGATCTGAGACGTCGGATCGTGGGCTACCGACTTCGACGTGGGTTCAGCCCACGTCTCTCCACGCGCGGCCGCACATATATATGTGGGGCGCTGCCAACCCTAGCCGTCACGAAACAGAACGCATCTCCGCCTCCACGCCCACGTCGTTCCTCTGCTGCTGCTGCCGCCGGCGACTCCGTCCCGTTCACCACGTACACGGTTGACGGGAGAGCAGGCCTCCGAAACCACGCCTCTCCGGATCCTGTACGGGGAGAGGGGCGATTAGGTTTTTGGGTAGCGACTACGCGACTGCTCGCTTCTGTTCATCTACGTCCGCATCACCTTCATCATCACCATGTCGACCGACACCGACCGTGCCGCCGCTGAGAAAGCCGAGGCCGACAAGAAGGCCGCCGAGGATGCCGCGGCTGCTGTCACCGCCACCGCCACCGCGTGGCCGATTGGAGGGTATACATCGCTTATCCCTCTCGTGTTTCTTTCTGTTGTAGCAGTACTAGCGGTATGCGTAGATGTCTCTACTATATGCGTAGTACATGCTCTGTTAGATCATAATCAGTATGTTATCAATGCTGTCCATGTCATGCTCATGATTTATTCATGGATTAATTTAATCGAAAAACTGCCTATTTTCTCATCAATCCAAAAACCTAATATCTGTAGGAGTTTTTCGAATTCTGGTTTTGCTGCTGCACTGAAACCGTCCCCGTTTACGGGGACGTACTTTAAGCGTTGGCAGACTAAAACCACCTTATGGCTCACGGCCATGAACGTGTTCTGGGTCGCCGGTGTGACTCCTACAGGAACGATCGCTCCTGAACAGGAGAAGGCGTTTAAGGAGGCCACCGTGGTGTTCCTCGGGGCAGTTCTGAGCGTGATTGGAGATAAGCTGGTTGATGCATATTTACATATGCGGTCTGCCAAGGACTTGTGGGAGGCGCTCGAATCTAAGTTCGGGGCTGCCGATGCAGGGAGCGAGATGTATATTATAGAGCAGTTCCACGATTACAAGATGGTTGAAAACCGTCCTGTATTGGAGCAGGCTCATGAGATAATATGCATTGTTAAGGAGCTTGAGCTTCTTAAGTGCGAGTTACCGGGCAAATTTGTCGCGGGCTGCATAATCGCTAAGCTCCCCAATTCCTGGAGGAACTTTGCCACCACTCTGAAACATCAGAGGCGTGAATTCTCTGTGGAGGATGTCATTGGCCATCTGAGTGTTGAGCAGAACTCAAGGGCAAAGGACTCGCACGGAAAAGGGGTCGAAGGAACTTCTGTGGCCAATATGGTGCATCAGAAGAACTCAAATTCCCACAAGCCCAGGGGAAAGAACGGTGTCCAACAGACTGCCGACTTTAAGAAGAAGGGTAAGAAGACCTTCAAGAAGAACAAGAAGGATGAGGGCTGCTTTACTTGTGGTTCGGCTGAACATTGGGCCAACAAGTGCCCAAACAAGTTTAAGAAGTCAGGACAGGACTCCAAGTCTGTCAACATGATTGTGAGCAACAATGAAAATGGTGCATCTGGGTACGGTAATTTATTTACTATTTTTTCTGTGTTTCAGCCTACCGATTGGTGGGTGGATACAGGTGCAGGTGTTCATGTGTGTGCTGACATTTCATTGTTCTCTTCTTACCAGGTCACAGGCCACGGGTCCGTATTGATGGGGAATGGCGCGAGTGCTTCTGTTCATGGTGTTGGCACGGTCGATCTGAAGTTTACTTCGGGAAGGATCGTGCAGCTGAAGAACGTGCAGCATGTCCCCGCCATCAAGAAGAACCTCGTTAGTGGCTCCCTTCTATGTAGAGAAGGGTTTAAGTTGGTATTCGAGTCTAATAAATTAGTTGTTACTAAGTATGGACTATTTGTTGGAAAAGGTTATGAGAGCGGAGGGATGTTCCGCCTTTCCCTCGCAGATTTCTGTAATAAAGTCGTGAACCATATTCATTCGAGTATTAATGAATCTGAGGTTTGGCACTCACGTCTTTGTCACATAAGTTTCGGTGTTATGACGCGGCTAGCCAAGTTGGATTTAATCCCGAGTTTCACTTTAGCCAAAGGTTCTAAGTGCCTTTCATGTGTGCAAGCTAAGCAACCTCGCAAGCCTCATAAGGCCGCGGAGGAGAGACACCTGGCACCATTAGAACTCATACATTCTGATCTTTGTGAGATGAATGGTGTATTGACTAAAGGTGGAAAGAGATACTTCATGACATTGATAGATGATTCCACTAGATATTGCTATGTTTATCTGTTAAATACTAAGGATGAGGCTCTACACTACTTTAAAATCTATAAGGCAGAAGTTGAGAACCAACTTGAAAAGAAAATTAAACGAGTCCGGTCAGACCGTGGTGGAGAGTACTTCTCGAGTGAGTTTGCCTCCTTCTGTTCGGAACATGGCATTATTCATGAGAGGACGCCTCCCTATTCACCCCAGTCAAATGGGGTTGCCGAGCGGAAAAACCGTACTCTAACTGATTTGGTTAACGCCATGTTAGATACATCGGGTTTATCCAAGGCATGGTGGGGGGAGGCTATATTGACGGCATTTCATGTCCTGAATAAAGTTCCGACAAAGGATAATGAGATCACTCCCTATGAGAAATGGGCAAAGAAAAGGACGACACTCTCGTACCTGCGCACTTGGGGCTGTTTGGCGAAGGTCAACGTGCCGATCCCCAAAAAGCGTAAGCTTGGACCCAAGACTGTGGACTGCGTTAATTTGGGCTACGCTAAGAATAGCGTTGGCTATAGATTTCTAGTAGTGAAATCTGAGGTACCTGACCAGAAGGTCGGTACAATTATGGAGTCTAAGGATGCTACATTCTTCGAGGATATTTTTCCTATGAGAGATATGCAAAGCACTTCTAGACAGGAATCTGAGGAGACTCCTGAACCTGCCATCCCTATGGAATATTATGAACAAACACATGATGAAAATCCTGAGGAGGATGACGAGGAAACCCTTGGTAGGGGCAAGAGACAAAGGACTGCAAAGACCTTTGGTGATGATTTCTTCGTGTACCTCGTGGATGATACTCCAACTTCTATTTCAGAAGCGTATGCCTCTCCAGAAGCTGACTACTGGAAGGATGCGGTCCGTAGCGAGATGGATTCCATCATGGCTAATGGGACATGGGAGATCACCGACCGTCCCTATGGTTGCAAACCACTGGGATGTAAGTGGGTGTTCAAGAAAAAGCTTAGGCCCGATGGTACGATTGAAAAGTACAAGGCTAGACTTGTGGCCAAGGGCTATGACCAGAAAGAAGAGGAAGATTTCTTCGATACTTATTCACCTGTGGCTAGACTGACCACCATTCGAGTATTACTCTCGTTGGCGGCCTCACATGGTCTTCTCGTCCACCAAATGGATGTCAAGACGGCTTTTCTGAATGGAGAGCTAAATGAGGAAATCTACATGCAACAGCCAGATGGCTTTGTGATAGATGGTCAGGAAAGAAAGGTGTGTAGGTTGCTGAAATCTCTATATGGCCTAAAGCAAGCACCTAAGCAATGGCATGATAAGTTTAATACAACTCTGACATCTGTTGGCTTCGTTGTTAATGAAGCTGACAAATGTGTATACTATCGCCATGGTGGGGGCGAAGGAGTTATACTGTGCTTGTATGTTGATGACATACTGATATTCGGAACCAACCTCAAAGTCATTGAGGAGGTTAAGTCCTTTCTGTCTCAGAACTTTGAGATGAAGGATCTTGGTGTGGCTGATGTTATCTTGAATATCAAGCTACTGAGAGATAATGAGGGTGGGATCACACTTCTGCAATCCCATTATGTTGAGAAGGTGTTGAGTCGCTTTGGATATTCGGACTGCACACCATCTCAAACACCATATGATCCTAGCGTGTTGATTCGAAAGTCCAAAGGCATGGCTAAAGATCAATTGAGATACTCTCAAATCATTGGTTCACTGATGTACCTAGCGAGCGCAACGAGGCCTGACATCGCGTTTGCTGTGAGCAAACTGAGCCGGTTTGTTTCCAAACCGGGTGATGTACATTGGCATGCTGTAGAAAGAGTTATGCGCTATCTCAAAGGTACTATGAATTATGGACTTCACTATACCGGAGACCCGTCGGTACTTGAAGGGTATAGTGATGCGAATTGGATCTCTGATGCTGATGAGATGAAGGCCACAACTGGGTATATGTTTACTCTTGGAGGTGGCGCTGTTTCTTGGAAGTCTTGCAAGCAAACGATCTTAACGAGATCGACAATGGAAGCAGAATTAACAGCATTAGACACTTCTGGTGTTGAAGCAGGATGGCTTCGAGATCTTTTGATGGACTTGCCACTGGTTGATAAACCGGTTCCGGCTATCCTTATGAACTGTGATAATCAGACTGTCATCACCAAGGTGAAGAGTTCAAAGGACAACATGAAGTCCAACAAACACATAAGAATGAGATTAAAGGCTGTCAGAAAATTAAGAAACTCCGGAGTGATAGCGTTGGACTATGTCCATACGGCTAAGAATCTGGCAGATCCCTTTACGAAAGGGCTATCACGTGTAGTGATAGATAGTGCATCGAGGGAGATGGGTATGAGACCCACATGAGTTACCATGGTGGTAACCCAACCTATGTGATCGGAGATCCCGTGAAGTAGGACCTGGGGAAACAAGCCAGTGGTGAACTGAGGAGAGTAACTTTACTAACCCACTCCGTTGGAGATGCAATACTCTCGGAAACTGTATGGAAGGATGACTATTGTCTTAATGTGTTCCAAGGCTTATATGTATAAGCAAGATGCTATCCTACAGAGCGATCTTTGGAGGAACACACCTATGTGAGCCCGACTGCTAGTCACAGTCTATGAGATTGGGGTGATCTCTAGTAAACTCATGAATAGGCCAGGAGTGTGACTTATATGCTCCACCCGAGGGGTCAGCCTTCGGCAGCCCAGTACTAGTAAGACATGTGGTGAAACTTCTTTACGCCAAACTGACAATTCAAGGCATAGTCCATTGTTCAGTTGTGAAGGAATGTAGCTACTTGCTCTAGGTGAAGCTCAACCTTAACAGGTCTTCACTGAAACACTAGTATATCAAAACAGTATTTGGAACACAGGACACTATGGGCCCTCGAGATCTGGTGGGGGATTGCTGAAATCTGAGATGGGCTCTAGGCCCATATTGCAATTTCTGAAAAATCTCTAAGGGCCCATGTGGGTTATATGGCACTAGGTGTGGTGGGAAGTTTAGTCCCACCTTGGAAGTGGAAGGAGAGTTGGAGTGGTTTATAAGGGACTCTCTCCCTCATGCTATTGGAGCTTGAGAAGAGGTGATGCCCTCGCGCACTCCTCCTCCTCCGCTCGCCTCGCCACGCCACGCCTCGTCACGACGCGCCGCGGGTTGCGGGATTGAGCCGAGCCGAGCTCACTCCTATGCGCTTCTTTTTGCCGGTCAGGAACGGAGAGTCTTTGACAGGTGGGGTCACGATCTGAGACGTCGGATCGTGGGCTACCGACTTCGACGTGGGTTCAGCCCACGTCTCTCCACGCGCGGCCGCACATATATATGTGGGGCGCTGCCAACCCTAGCCGTCACGAAACAGAACGCATCTCCGCCTCCACGCCCACGTCGTTCCTCTGCTGCTGCTGCCGCCGGCGACTCCGTCCCGTTCACCGCGTACACGGTTGACGGGAGAGCAGGCCTCCGAAACCACGCCTCTCCGGATCCTGTACGGGGAGAGGGGCGATTAGGTTTTTGGGTAGCGACTACGCGACTGCTCGCTTCTGTTCATCTACGTCCGCATCACCTTCATCATCACCATGTCGACCGACACCGACCGTGCCGCCGCTGAGAAAGCCGAGGCCGACAAGAAGGCCGCCGAGGATGCCGCGGCTGCTGTCACCGCCACCGCCACCGCGTGGCCGATTGGAGGGTATACATCGCTTATCCCTCTCGTGTTTCTTTCTGTTGTAGCAGTACTAGCGGTATGCGTAGATGTCTCTACTATATGCGTAGTACATGCTCTGTTAGATCATAATCAGTATGTTATCAATGCTGTCCATGTCATGCTCATGATTTATTCATGGATTAATTTAATCGAAAAACTGCCTATTTTATCATCAATCCAAAAACCTAATATCTGTAGGAGTTTTTCGAATTCTGGTTTTGCTGCTGCACTGAAACCGTCCCCATTTACGGGGACTTACTTTAAGCGTTGGCAGACTAAAACCACCTTATGGCTCACGGCCATGAACGTGTTCTGGGTCGCCGGTGTGACTCCTACAGGAACGATCGCTCCTGAACAGGAGAAGGCGTTTAAGGAGGCCACCGTGGTGTTCCTCGGGGCAGTTCTGAGCGTGATTGGAGATAAGCTGGTTGATGCATATTTACATATGCGGTCTGCCAAGGACTTGTGGGAGGCACTCGAATCTAAGTTCGGGGCTGCCGATGCAGGGAGCGAGATGTATATTATAGAGCAGTTCCACGATTACAAGATGGTTGAAAACCGTCCTGTATTGGAGCAGGCTCATGAGATAATATGCATTGTTAAGGAGCTTGAGCTTCTTAAGTGCGAGTTACCGGGCAAATTTGTCGCGGGCTGCATAATCGCTAAGCTCCCCAATTCCTGGAGGAACTTTGCCACCACTCTGAAACATTAGAGGCGTGAATTCTCTGTGGAGGATGTCATTGGCCATCTGAGTGTTGAGCAGAACTCAAGGGCAAAGGACTCGCACGGAAAAGGGGTCGAAGGAACTTCTGTGGCCAATATGGTGCATCAGAAGAACTCAAATTCCCACAAGCCCAGGGGAAAGAACGGTGTCCAACAGACTGCCGACTTTAAGAAGAAGGGTAAGAAGACCTTCAAAAAGAACAAGAAGGATGAGGGCTGCTTTACTTGTGGTTCGGCTGAACATTGGGCCAACAAGTGCCCAAACAAGTTTAAGAAGTCAGGACAGGACTCCAAGTCTGTCAACATGATTGTGAGCAACAATGAAAATGGTGCATCTGGGTACGGTAATTTATTTACTGTTTTTTCAGTGTTTCAGCCTACCGATTGGTGGGTGGATACAGGTGCAGGTGTTCATGTGTGTGCTGACATTTCATTGTTCTCTTCTTACCAGGTCACAGGCCACGGGTCCGTATTGATGGGGAATGGCGCGAGTGCTTCTGTTCATGGTGTTGGCACGGTCGATCTGAAGTTTACTTCGGGAAGGATCGTGCAGCTGAAGAACGTGCAGCATGTCCCCGCCATCAAGAAGAACCTCGTTAGTGGCTCCCTTCTATGTAGAGAAGGGTTTAAGTTGGTATTCGAGTCTAATAAATTAGTTGTTACTAAGTATGGACTATTTGTTGGAAAAGGTTATGAGAGCGGAGGGATGTTCCGCCTTTCCCTCGCAGATTTCTGTAATAAAGTCGTGAACCATATTCATTCGAGTATTAATGAATCTGAGGTTTGGCACTCACGTCTTTGTCACATAAGTTTCGGTGTTATGACGCGGCTAGCCAAGTTGGATTTAATCCCGAGTTTCACTTTAGCCAAAGGTTCTAAGTGCCTTTCATGTGTGCAAGCTAAGCAACCTCGCAAGCCTCATAAGGCCGCGGAGGAGAGACACCTGGCACCATTAGAACTCATACATTCTGATCTTTGTGAGATGAATGGTGTATTGACTAAAGGTGGAAAGAGATACTTCATGACATTGATAGATGATTCCACTAGATATTGCTATGTTTATCTGTTAAATACTAAGGATGAGGCTCTACACTACTTTAAAATCTATAAGGCAGAAGTTGAGAACCAACTTGAAAAGAAAATTAAACGAGTCCGGTCAGACCGTGGTGGAGAGTACTTCTCGAGTGAGTTTGACTCCTTCTGTTCGGAACATGGCATTATTCATGAGAGGACGCCTCCCTATTCACCCCAGTCAAATGGGGTTGCCGAGCGGAAAAACCGTACTCTAACTGATTTGGTTAACGCCATGTTAGATACATCGGGTTTATCCAAGGCATGGTGGGGGGAGGCTATATTGACGGCATGTCATGTCCTGAATAAAGTTCCGACAAAGGATAATGAGATCACTCCCTATGAGAAATGGGCAAAGAAAAGGACGACACTCTCGTACCTGCGCACTTGGGGCTGTTTGGCGAAGGTCAACGTGCCGATCCCCAAAAAGCGTAAGCTTGGACCCAAGACTGTGGACTGCGTTAATTTGGGCTACGCTAAGAATAGCGTTGGCTATAGATTTCTAGTAGTGAAATCTGAGGTACCTGACCAGAAGGTCGGTACAATTATGGAGTCTAAGGATGCTACATTCTTCGAGGATATTTTTCCTATGAGAGATATGCAAAGCACTTCTAGACAGGAATCTGAGGAGACTCCTGAACCTGCCATCCCTATGGAATATTATGAACAAACACATGATGAAAATCCTGAGGAGGATGACGAGGAAACCCTTGGTAGGGGCAAGAGACAAAGGACTGCAAAGATCTTTGGTGATGATTTCTTCGTGTACCTCGTGGATGATACTCCAACTTCTATTTCAGAAGCGTATGCCTCTCCAGAAGCTGACTACTGGAAGGATGCGGTCCGTAGCGAGATGGATTCCATCATGGCTAATGGGACATGGGAGATCACCGACCGTCCCTATGGTTGCAAACCACTGGGATGTAAGTGGGTGTTCAAGAAAAAGCTTAGGCCCGATGGTACGATTGAAAAGTACAAGGCTAGACTTGTGGCCAAGGGCTATGACCAGAAAGAAGAGGAAGATTTCTTCGATACTTATTCACCTGTGGCTAGACTGACCACCATTCGAGTATTACTCTCGTTGGCGGCCTCACATGGTCTTCTCGTCCACCAAATGGATGTCAAGACGGCTTTTCTGAATGGAGAGCTAAATGAGGAAATCTACATGCAACAGCCAGATGGCTTTGTGATAGATGGTCAGGAAAGAAAGGTGTGTAGTTTGCTGAAATCTCTATATGGCCTAAAGCAAGCACCTAAGCAATGGCATGATAAGTTTAATACAACTCTGACATCTGTTGGCTTCGTTGTTAATGAAGCTGACAAATGTGTATACTATCGCCATGGTGGGGGCGAAGGAGTTATACTGTGCTTGTATGTTGATGACATACTGATATTCGGAACCAACCTCAAAGTCATTGAGGAGGTTAAGTCCTTTCTGTCTCAGAACTTTGAGATGAAGGATCTTGGTGTGGCTGATGTTATCTTGAATATCAAGCTACTGAGAGATAATGAGGGTGGGATCACACTTCTGCAATCCCATTATGTTGAGAAGGTGTTGAGTCGCTTTGGATATTCGGACTGCACACCATCTCAAACACCATATGATCCTAGCGTGTTGATTCGAAAGTCCAAAGGCATGGCTAAAGATCAATTGAGATACTCTCAAATCATTGGTTCACTGATGTACCTAGCGAGCGCAACGAGGCCTGACATCGCGTTTGCTGTGAGCAAACTGAGCCGGTTTGTTTCCAAACCGGGTGATGTACATTGGCATGCTGTAGAAAGAGTTATGCGCTATCTCAAAGGTACTATGAATTATGGACTTCACTATACCGGAGACCCGTCGGTACTTGAAGGGTATAGTGATGCGAATTGGATCTCTGATGCTGATGAGATGAAGGCCACAACTGGGTATATGTTTACTCTTGGAGGTGGCGCTGTTTCTTGGAAGTCTTGCAAGCAAACGATCTTAACGAGATCGACAATGGAAGCAGAATTAACAGCATTAGACACTTCTGGTGTTGAAGCAGGATGGCTTCGAGATCTTTTGATGGACTTGCCACTGGTTGATAAACCGGTTCCGGCTATCCTTATGAACTGTGATAATCAGACTGTCATCACCAAGGTGAAGAGTTCAAAGGACAACATGAAGTCCAACAAACACATAAGAATGAGATTAAAGGCTGTCAGAAAATTAAGAAACTCCGGAGTGATAGCGTTGGACTATGTCCATACGGCTAAGAATCTGGCAGATCCCTTTACGAAAGGGCTATCACGTGTAGTGATAGATAGTGCATCGAGGGAGATGGGTATGAGACCCACATGAGTTACCATGGTGGTAACCCAACCTATGTGATCGGAGATCCCGTGAAGTAGGACCTGGGGAAACAAGCCAGTGGTGAACTGAGGAGAGTAACTTTACTAACCCACTCCGTTGGAGATGCAATACTCTCGGAAACTGTATGGAAGGATGACTATTGTCTTAATGTGTTCCAAGGCTTATATGTATAAGCAAGATGCTATCCTACAGAGCGATCTTTGGAGGAACACACCTATGTGAGCCCGACTGCTAGTCACAGTCTATGAGATTGGGGTGATCTCTAGTAAACTCATGAATAGGCCAGGAGTGTGACTTATATGCTCCACCCGAGGGGTCAGCCTTCGGCAGCCCAGTACTAGTAAGACATGTGGTGAAACTTCTTTACGCCAAACTGACAATTCAAGGCATAGTCCATTGTTCAGTTGTGAAGGAATGTAGCTACTTGCTCTAGGTGAAGCTCAACCTTAACAGGTCTTCACTGAAACACTAGTATATCAAAACAGTATTTGGAACACAGGACACTATGGGCCCTCGAGATCTGGTGGGGGATTGCTGAAATCTGAGATGGGCTCTAGGCCCATATTGCAATTTCTGAAAAATCTCTAAGGGCCCATGTGGGTTATATGGCACTAGGTGTGGTGGGAAGTTTAGTCCCACCTTGGAAGTGGAAGGAGAGTTGGAGTGGTTTATAAGGGACTCTCTCCCTCATGCTATTGGAGCTTGAGAAGAGGTGAGGCCCTCACGCACTCCTCCTCCTCCGCTCGCCTCGCCACGCCACGCCTCGTCACGACGCGCCGCGGGTTGCGGGATTGAGCCGAGCCGAGCTCACTCCTATGCGCTTCTTTTTGCCGGTCAGGAACGGAGAGTCTTTGACAGGTGGGGTCACGATCTGAGACGTCGGATCGTGGGCTACCGACTTGGACGTGGGTTCAGCCCACGTCTCTCCACGCGCGGCCGCACATATATATGTGGGGCGCTGCCAACCCTAGCCGTCACGAAACAGAACGCATCTCCGCCTCCACGCCCACGTCGTTCCTCTGCTGCTGCTGCCGCCGGCGACTCCGTCCCGTTCACCGCGTACACGGTTGACGGGAGAGCAGGCCTCCGAAACCACGCCTCTCCGGATCCTGTACGGGGAGAGGGGCGATTAGGTTTTTGGGTAGCGACTACGCGACTGCTCGCTTCTGTTCATCTACGTCCGCATCACCTTCATCATCACCATGTCGACCGACACCGACCGTGCCGCCGCTGAGAAAGCCGAGGCCGACAAGAAGGCCGCCGAGGATGCCGCGGCTGCTGTCACCGCCACCGCCACCGCGTGGCCGATTGGAGGGTATACATCGCTTATCCCTCTCGTGTTTCTTTCTGTTGTAGCAGTACTAGCGGTATGCGTAGATGTCTCTACTATATGCGTAGTACATGCTCTGTTAGATCATAATCAGTATGTTATCAATGCTGTCCATGTCATGCTCATGATTTATTCATGGATTAATTTAATCGAAAAACTGCCTATTTTCTCATCAATCCAAAAACCTAATATCTGTAGGAGTTTTTCAAATTCTGGTTTTGCTGCTGCACTGAAACCGTCCCCGTTTACGGGGACGTACTTTAAGCGTTGGCAGACTAAAACCACCTTATGGCTCACGGCCATGAACGTGTTCTGGGTCGCCGGTGTGACTCCTACAGGAACGATCGCTCCTGAACAGGAGAAGGAGTTTAAGGAGGCCACCGTGGTGTTCCTCGGGGCAGTTCTGAGCGTGATTGGAGATAAGCTGGTTGATGCATATTTACATATGCGGTCTGCCAAGGACTTGTGGGAGGCGCTCGAATCTAAGTTCGGGGCTGCCGATGCAGGGAGCGAGATGTATATTATAGAGCAGTTCCACGATTACAAGATGGTTGAAAACCGTCCTGTATTGGAGCAGGCTCATGAGATAATATGCATTGTTAAGGAGCTTGAGCTTCTTAAGTGCGAGTTACCGGGCAAATTTGTCGCGGGCTGCATAATCGCTAAGCTCCCCAATTCCTGGAGGAACTTTGCCACCACTCTGAAACATCAGAGGCGTGAATTCTCTGTGGAGGATGTCATTGGCCATCTGAGTGTTGAGCAGAACTCAAGGGCAAAGGACTCGCACAGAAAAGGGGTCGAAGGAACTTCTGTGGCCAATATGGTGCATCAGAAGAACTCAAATTCCCACAAGCCCAGGGGAAAGAACGGTGTCCAACAGACTGCCGACTTTAAGAAGAAGGGTAAGAAGACCTTCAAGAAGAACAAGAAGGATGAGGGCTGCTTTACTTGTGGTTCGGCTGAACATTGGGCCAACAAGTGCCCAAACAAGTTTAAGAAGTCAGGACAGGACTCCAAGTCTGTCAACATGATTGTGAGCAACAATGAAAATGGTGCATCTGGGTACGGTAATTTATTTACTGTTTTTTCAGTGTTTCAGCCTACCGATTGGTGGGTGGATACAGGTGCAGGTGTTCATGTGTGTGCTGACATTTCATTGTTCTCTTCTTACCAGGTCACAGGCCACGGGTCCGTATTGATGGGGAATGGCGCGAGTGCTTCTGTTCATGGTGTTGGCACGGTCGATCTGAAGTTTACTTCGGGAAGGATCGTGCAGCTGAAGAACGTGCAGCATGTCCCCGCCATCAAGAAGAACCTCGTTAGTGGCTCCCTTCTATGTAGAGAAGGGTTTAAGTTGGTATTCGAGTCTAATAAATTAGTTGTTACTAAGTATGGACTATTTGTTGGAAAAGGTTATGAGAGCGGAGGGATGTTCCGCCTTTCCCTCGCAGATTTCTGTAATAAAGTCGTGAACCATATTCATTCGAGTATTAATGAATCTGAGGTTTGGCACTCACGTCTTTGTCACATAAGTTTCGGTGTTATGACGCGGCTAGCCAAGTTGGATTTAATCCCGAGTTTCACTTTAGCCAAAGGTTCTAAGTGCCTTTCATGTGTGCAAGCTAAGCAACCTCGCAAGCCTCATAAGGCCGCGGAGGAGAGACACCTGGCACCATTAGAACTCATACATTCTGATCTTTGTGAGATGAATGGTGTATTGACTAAAGGTGGAAAGAGATACTTCATGACATTGATAGATGATTCCACTAGATATTGCTATGTTTATCTGTTAAATACTAAGGATGAGGCTCTACACTACTTTAAAATCTATAAGGCAGAAGTTGAGAACCAACTTGAAAAGAAAATTAAACGAGTCCGGTCAGACCGTGGTGGAGAGTACTTCTCGAGTGAGTTTGACTCCTTCTGTTCAGAACATGGCATTATTCATGAGAGGACGCCTCCCTATTCACCCCAGTCAAATGGGGTTGCCGAGCGGAAAACCGTACTCTAACTGATTTGGTTAACGCCATGTTAGATACATCGGGTTTATCCAAGGCATGGTGGGGGGAGGCTATATTGACGGCATGTCATGTCCTGAATAAAGTTCCGACAAAGGATAATGAGATCACTCCCTATGAGAAATGGGCAAAGAAAAGGACGACACTCTCGTACCTGCGCACTTGGGGCTGTTTGGCGAAGGTCAACGTGCCGATCCCCAAAAAGCGTAAGCTTGGACCCAAGACTGTGGACTGCGTTAATTTGGGCTACGCTAAGAACAGCGTTGGCTATAGATTTCTAGTAGTGAAATCTGAGGTACCTGACCAGAAGGTCGGTACAATTATGGAGTCTAAGGATGCTACATTCTTCGAGGATATTTTTCCTATGAGAGATATGCAAAGCACTTCTAGACAGGAATCTGAGGAGACTCCTGAACCTGCCATCCCTATGGAATATTATGAACAAACACATGATGAAAATCCTGAGGAGGATGACGAGGAAACCCTTGGTAGGGGCAAGAGACAAAGGACTGCAAAGACCTTTGGTGATGATTTCTTCGTGTACCTCGTGGATGATACTCCAACTTCTATTTCAGAAGCGTATGCCTCTCCAGAAGCTGACTACTGGAAGGATGCGGTCCGTAGCGAGATGGATTCCATCATGGCTAATGGGACATGGGAGATCACCGACCGTCCCTATGGTTGCAAACCACTGGGATGTAAGTGGGTGTTCAAGAAAAAGCTTAGGCCCGATGGTACGATTGAAAAGTACAAGGCTAGACTTGTGGCCAAGGGCTATGACCAGAAAGAAGAGGAAGATTTCTTCGATACTTATTCACCTGTGGCTAGACTGACCACCATTCGAGTATTACTCTCGTTGGCGGCCTCACATGGTCTTCTCGTCCACCAAATGGATGTCAAGACGGCTTTTCTGAATGGAGAGCTAAATGAGGAAATCTACATGCAACAGCCAGATGGCTTTGTGATAGATGGTCAGGAAAGAAAGGTGTGTAGGTTGCTGAAATCTCTATATGGCCTAAAGCAAGCACCTAAGCAATGGCATGATAAGTTTAATACAACTCTGACATCTGTTGGCTTCGTTGTTAATGAAGCTGACAAATGTGTATACTATCGCCATGGTGGGGGCGAAGGAGTTATACTGTGCTTGTATGTTGATGACATACTGATATTCGGAACCAACCTCAAAGTCATTGAGGAGGTTAAGTCCTTTCTGTCTCAGAACTTTGAGATGAAGGATCTTGGTGTGGCTGATGTTATCTTGAATATCAAGCTACTGAGAGATAATGAGGGTGGGATCACACTTCTGCAATCCCATTATGTTGAGAAGGTGTTGAGTTGCTTTGGATATTCGGACTGCACACCATCTCAAACACCATATGATCCTAGCGTGTTGATTCGAAAGTCCAAAGGCATGGCTAAAGATCAATTGAGATACTCTCAAATCATTGGTTCACTGATGTACCTAGCGAGCGCAACGAGGCCTAACATCGCGTTTGCTGTGAGCAAACTGAGCCGGTTTGTTTCCAAACCGGGTGATGTACATTGGCATGCTGTAGAAAGAGTTATGCGCTATCTCAAAGGTACTATGAATTATGGACTTCACTATACCGGAGACCCGTCGGTACTTGAAGGGTATAGTGATGCGAATTGGATCTCTGATGCTGATGAGATGAAGGCCACAACTGGGTATATGTTTACTCTTGGAGGTGGCGCTGTTTCTTGGAAGTCTTGCAAGCAAACGATCTTAACGAGATCGACAATGGAAGCAGAATTAACAGCATTAGACACTTCTGGTGTTGAAGCAGGATGGCTTCGAGATCTTTTGATGGACTTGCCACTGGTTGATAAACCGGTTCCGGCTATCCTTATGAACTGTGATAATCAGACTGTCATCACCAAGGTGAAGAGTTCAAAGGACAACATGAAGTCCAACAAACACATAAGAATGAGATTAAAGGCTGTCAGAAAATTAAGAAACTCCGAAGTGATAGCGTTGGACTATGTCCATACGGCTAAGAATCTGGCAGATCCCTTTACGAAAGGGCTATCACGTGTAGTGATAGATAGTGCATCGAGGGAGATGGGTATGAGACCCACATGAGTTACCATGGTGGTAACCCAACCTATGTGATCGGAGATCCCGTGAAGTAGGACCTGGGGAAACAAGCCAGTGGTGAACTGAGGAGAGTAACTTTACTAACCCACTCCGTTCGAGATGCAATACTCTCGGAAACTGTATGGAAGGATGACTATTGTCTTAATGTGTTCCAAGGCTTAAAAGTATAAGCAAGATGCTATCCTACAGAGCGATCTTTGGAGGAACACACCTATGTGAGCCCGACTGCTAGTCACAGTCTATGAGATTGGGGTGATCTCTAGTAAACTCATGAATAGGCCAGGAGTGTGACTTATATGCTCCACCCGAGGGGTCAGCCTTCGGCAGCCCAGTACTAGTAAGACATGTGGTGAAACTTCTTTACGCCAAACTGACAATTCAAGGCATAGTCCATTGTTCAGTTGTGAAGGAATGTAGCTACTTGCTCTAGGTGAAGCTCAACCTTAACAGGTCTTCACTGAAACACTAGTATATCAAAACAGTATTTGGAACACAGGACACTATGGGCCCTCGAGATCTGGTGGGGGATTGCTGAAATCTGAGATGGGCTCTAGGCCCATATTGCAATTTCTGAAAAATCTCTAAGGGCCCATGTGGGTTATATGGCACTAGGTGTGGTGGGAAGTTTAGTCCCACCTTGGAAGTGGAAGGAGAGTTGGAGTGGTTTATAAGGGACTCTCTCCCTCATGCTATTGGAGCTTGAGAAGAGGTGAGGCCCTCGCGCACTCCTCCTCCTCCGCTCGCCTCGCCACGCCACGCCTCGTCACGACGCGCCGCGGGTTGCGGGATTGAGCCGAGCCGAGCTCACTCCTATGCGCTTCTTTTTGCCGGTCAGGAACGGAGAGTCTTTGACAGGTGGGGTCACGATCTGAGACGTCGGATCGTGGGCTACCGACTTGGACGTGGGTTCAGCCCACGTCTCTCCACGCGCGGCCGCACATATATATGTGGGGCGCTGCCAACCCTAGCCGTCACGAAACAGAACGCATCTCCGCCTCCACGCCCGCGTCGTTCCTCTGCTGCTGCTGCCGCCGGCGACTCCGTCCCGTTCACCGCGTACACGGTTGACGGGAGAGCAGGCCTCCGAAACCACGCCTCTCCGGATCCTGTACGGGGAGAGGGGCGATTAGGTTTTTGGGTAGCGACTACGCGACTGCTCGCTTCTGTTCATCTACGTCCGCATCACCTTCATCATCACCATGTCGACCGACACCGACCGTGCTGCCGCTGAGAAAGCCGAGGCCGACAAGAAGGCCGCCGAGGATGCCGCGGCTGCTGTCACCGCCACCGCCACCGCGTGGCCGATTGGAGGGTATACATCGCTTATCCCTCTCGTGTTTCTTTCTGTTGTAGCAGTACTAGCGGTATGCGTAGATGTCTCTACTATATGCGTAGTACATGCTCTGTTAGATCATAATCAGTATGTTATCAATGCTGTCCATGTCATGCTCATGATTTATTCATGGATTAATTTAATCGAAAAACTGCCTATTTTCTCATCAATCCAAAAACCTAATATCTGTAGGAGTTTTTCGAATTCTGGTTTTGCTGCTGCACTGAAACCGTCCCCGTTTACGGGGACGTACTTTAAGCGTTGGCAGACTAAAACCACCTTATGGCTCACGGCCATGAACGTGTTCTGGGTCGCCGGTGTGACTCCTACAGGAACGATCGCTCCTGAACAGGAGAAGGCGTTTAAGGAGGCCACCGTGGTGTTCCTCGGCGCAGTTCTGAGCGTGATTGGAGATAAGCTGGTTGATGCATATTTACATATGCGGTCTGCCAAGGACTTGTGGGAGGCGCTCGAATCTAAGTTCGGGGCTGCCGATGCAGGGAGCGAGATGTATATTATAGAGCAGTTCCACGATTACAAGATGGTTGAAAACCGTCCTGTATTGGAGCAGGCTCATGAGATAATATGCATTGTTAAGGAGCTTGAGCTTCTTAAGTGCGAGTTACCGGGCAAATTTGTCGCGGGCTGCATAATCGCTAAGCTCCCCAATTCCTGGAGGAACTTTGCCACCACTCTGAAACATCAGAGGCGTGAATTCTCTGTGGAGGATGTCATTGGCCATCTGAGTGTTGAGCAGAACTCAAGGGCAAAGGACTCGCACGGAAAAGGGGTCGAAGGAACTTCTGTGGCCAATATGGTGCATCAGAAGAACTCAAATTCCCACAAGCCCAGGGGAAAGAACGGTGTCCAACAGACTGCCGACTTTAAGAAGAAGGGTAAGAAGACCTTCAAGAAGAACAAGAAGGATGAGGGCTGCTTTACTTGTGGTTCGGCTGAACATTGGGCCAACAAGTGCCCAAACAAGTTTAAGAAGTCAGGACAGGACTCCAAGTCTGTCAACATGATTGTGAGCAACAATGAAAATGGTGCATCTGGGTACGGTAATTTATTTACTGTTTTTTTAGTGTTTCAGCCTACCGATTGGTGGGTGGATACAGGTGCAGGTGTTCATGTGTGTGCTGACATTTCATTGTTCTCTTCTTACCAGGTCACAGGCCACGGGTCCGTATTAATGGGGAATGGCGCGAGTGCTTCTGTTCATGGTGTTGGCACGGTCGATCTGAAGTTTACTTCGGGAAGGATCGTGCAGCTGAAGAACGTGCAGCATGTCCCCGCCATCAAGAAGAACCTCGTTAGTGGCTCCCTTCTATGTAGAGAAGGGTTTAAGTTGGTATTCGAGTCTAATAAATTAGTTGTTACTAAGTATGGACTATTTGTTGGAAAAGGTTATGAGAGCGGAGGGATGTTCCGCCTTTCCCTCGCAGATTTCTGTAATAAAGTCGTGAACCATATTCATTCGAGTATTAATGAATCTGAGGTTTGGCACTCACGTCTTTGTCACATAAGTTTCGGTGTTATGACGCGGCTAGCCAAGTTGGATTTAATCCCGAGTTTCACTTTAGCCAAAGGTTCTAAGTGCCTTTCATGTGTGCAAGATAAGCAACCTCGCAAGCCTCATAAGGCCGCGGAGGAGAGACACCTGGCACCATTAGAACTCATACATTCTGATCTTTGTGAGATGAATGGTGTATTGACTAAAGGTGGAAAGAGATACTTCATGACATTGATAGATGATTCCACTAGATATTGCTATGTTTATCTGTTAAATACTAAGGATGAGGCTCTACACTACTTTAAAATCTATAAGGCAGAAGTTGAGAACCAACTTGAAAAGAAAATTAAACGAGTCCGGTCAGACCGTGGTGGAGAGTACTTCTCGAGTGAGTTTGACTCCTTCTGTTCGGAACATGGCATTATTCATGAGAGGACGCCTCCCTATTCACCCCAGTCAAATGGGGTTGCCGAGCGGAAAAACCGTACTCTAACTGATTTGGTTAACGCCATGTTAGATACATCGGGTTTATCCAAGGCATGGTGGGGGGAGGCTATATTGACGGCATGTCATGTCCTGAATAAAGTTCCGACAAAGGATAATGAGATCACTCCCTATGAGAAATGGGCAAAGAAAAGGACGACACTCTCGTACCTGCGCACTTGGGGCTGTTTGGCGAAGGTCAACGTGCCGATCCCCAAAAAGCGTAAGCTTGGACCCAAGACTGTGGACTGCGTTAATTTGGGCTACGCTAAGAACAGCGTTGGCTATAGATTTCTAGTAGTGAAATCTGAGGTACCTGACCAGAAGGTCGGTACAATTATGGAGTCTAAGGATGCTACATTCTTCGAGGATATTTTTCCTATGAGAGATATGCAAAGCACTTCTAGACAGGAATCTGAGGAGACTCCTGAACCTGCCATCCCTATGGAATATTATGAACAAACACATGATGAAAATCCTGAGGAGGATGACGAGGAAACCCTTGGTAGGGGCAAGAGACAAAGGACTGCAAAGACCTTTGGTGATGATTTCTTCGTGTACCTCGTGGATGATACTCCAACTTCTATTTCAGAAGCGTATGCCTCTCCAGAAGCTGAATACTGGAAGGATGCGGTCCGTAGCGAGATGGATTCCATCATGGCTAATGGGACATGGGAGATCACCGACCGTCCCTATGGTTGCAAACCACTGGGATGTAAGTGGGTGTTCAAGAAAAAGCTTAGGCCCGATGGTACGATTGAAAAGTACAAGGCTAGACTTGTGGCCAAGGGCTATGACCAAAAAGAAGAGGAAGATTTCTTCGATACTTATTCACCTGTGGCTAGACTGACCACCATTCGAGTATTACTCTCGTTGGCGGCCTCACATGGTCTTCTCGTCCACCAAATGGATGTCAAGACGGCTTTTCTGAATGGAGAGCTAAATGAGGAAATCTACATGCAACAGCCAGATGGCTTTGTGATAGATGGTCAAGAAAGAAAGGTGTGTAGTTTGCTGAAATCTCTATATGGCCTAAAGCAAGCACCTAAGCAATGGCATGATAAGTTTAATACAACTCTGACATCTGTTGGCTTCGTTGTTAATGAAGCTGACAAATGTGTATACTATCGCCATGGTGGGGGCGAAGGAGTTATACTGTGCTTGTATGTTGATGACATACTGATATTCGGAACCAACCTCAAAGTCATTGAGGAGGTTAAGTCCTTTCTGTCTCAGAACTTTGAGATGAAGGATCTTGGTGTGGCTGATGTTATCTTGAATATCAAGCTACTGAGAGATAATGAGGGTGGGATCACACTTCTGCAATCCCATTATGTTGAGAAGGTGTTGAGTCGCTTTGGATATTCGGACTGCACACCATCTCAAACACCATATGATCCTAGCGTGTTGATTCGAAAGTCCAAAGGCATGGCTAAAGATCAATTGAGATACTCTCAAATCATTGGTTCACTGATGTACCTAGCGAGCGCAACGAGGCCTGACATCGCGTTTGCTGTGAGCAAACTGAGCCGGTTTGTTTCCAAACCGGGTGATGTACATTGGCATGCTGTAGAAAGAGTTATGCGCTATCTCAAAGGTACTATGAATTATGGACTTCACTATACCGGAGACCCGTCGGTACTTGAAGGGTATAGTGATGCGAATTGGATCTCTGATGCTGATGAGATGAAGGCCACAACTGGGTATATGTTTACTCTTGGAGGTGGCGCTGTTTCTTGGAAGTCTTGCAAGCAAACGATCTTAACGAGATCGACAATGGAAGCAGAATTAACAGCATTAGACACTTCTGGTGTTGAAGCAGGATGGCTTCGAGATCTTTTGATGGACTTGCCACTGGTTGATAAACCGGTTCCGGCTATCCTTATGAACTGTGATAATCAGACTGTCATCACCAAGGTGAAGAGTTCAAAGGACAACATGAAGTCCAACAAACACATAAGAATGAGATTAAAGGCTGTCAGAAAATTAAGAAACTCCGGAGTGATAGCGTTGGACTATGTCCATACGGCTAAGAATCTGGCAGATCCCTTTACGAAAGGGCTATCACGTGTAGTGATAGATAGTGCATCGAGGGAGATGGGTATGAGACCCACATGAGTTACCATGGTGGTAACCCAACCTATGTGATCGGAGATCCCGTGAAGTAGGACCTGGGGAAACAAGCCAGTGGTGAACTGAGGAGAGTAACTTTACTAACCCACTCCGTTGGAGATGCAGTACTCTCGGAAACTGTATGGAAGGATGACTATTGTCTTAATGTGTTCCAAGGCTTATATGTATAAGCAAGATGCTATCCTACAGAGCGATCTTTGGAGGAACACACCTATGTGAGCCCGACTGCTAGTCACAGTCTATGAGATTGGGGTGATCTCTAGTAAACTCATGAATAGGCCAGGAGTGTGACTTATATGCTCCACCCGAGGGGTCAGCCTTCGGCAGCCCAGTACTAGTAAGACATGTGGTGAAACTTCTTTACGCCAAACTGACAATTCAAGGCATAGTCCATTGTTCAGTTGTGAAGGAATGTAGCTACTTGCTCTAGGTGAAGCTCAACCTTAACAGGTCTTCACTGAAACACTAGTATATCAAAACAGTATTTGGAACACAGGACACTATGGGCCCTCGAGATCTGGTGGGGGATTGCTGAAATCTGAGATGGGCTCTAGGCCCATATTGCAATTTCTGAAAAATCTCTAAGGGCCCATGTGGGTTATATGGCACTAGGTGTGGTGGGAAGTTTAGTCCCACCTTGGAAGTGGAAGGAGAGTTGGAGTGGTTTATAAGGGACTCTCTCCCTCATGCTATTGGAGCTTGAGAAGAGGTGAGGCCCTCACGCACTCCTCCTCCTCCGCTCGCCTCGCCACGCCACGCCTCGTCACGACGCGCCGCGGGTTGCGGGATTGAGCCGAGCCGAGCTCACTCCTATGCGCTTCTTTTTGCCGGTCAGGAACGGAGAGTCTTTGACAGGTGGGGTCACGATCTGAGACGTCGGATCGTGGGCTACCGACTTGGACGTGGGTTCAGCCCACGTCTCTCCACGCGCGGCCGCACATATATATGTGGGGCGCTGCCAACCCTAGCCGTCACGAAACAGAACGCATCTCCGCCTCCACGCCCACGTCGTTCCTCTGCTGCTGCTGCCGCCGGCGACTCCGTCCCGTTCACCGCGTACACGGTTGACGGGAGAGCAGGCCTCCGAAACCACGCCTCTCCGGATCCTGTACGGGGAGAGGGGCGATTAGGTTTTTGGGTAGCGACTACGCGACTGCTCGCTTCTGTTCATCTACGTCCGCATCACCTTCATCATCACCATGTCGACCGACACCGACCGTGCCGCCGCTGAGAAAGCCGAGGCCGACAAGAAGGCCGCCGAGGATGCCGCGGCTGCTGTCACCGCCACCGCCACCGCGTGGCCGATTGGAGGGTATACATCGCTTATCCCTCTCGTGTTTCTTTCTGTTGTAGCAGTACTAGCGGTATGCGTAGATGTCTCTACTATATGCGTAGTACATGCTCTGTTAGATCATAATCAGTATGTTATCAATGCTGTCCATGTCATGCTCATGATTTATTCATGGATTAATTTAATCGAAAAACTGCCTATTTTCTCATCAATCCAAAAACCTAATATCTGTAGGAGTTTTTCGAATTCTGGTTTTGCTGCTGCACTGAAACCGTCCCCATTTACGGGGACGTACTTTAAGCGTTGGCAGACTAAAACCACCTTATGGCTCACGGCCATGAACGTGTTCTGGGTCGCCGGTGTGACTCCTACAGGAACGATCGCTCCTGAACAGGAGAAGGCGTTTAAGGAGCCCACCGTGGTGTTCCTCGGGGCAGTTCTGAGCGTGATTGGAGATAAGCTGGTTGATGCATATTTACATATGCGGTCTGCCAAGGACTTGTGGGAGGCGCTCGAATCTAAGTTCGGGGCTGCCGATGCAGGGAGCGAGATGTATATTATAGAGCAGTTCCACGATTACAAGATGGTTGAAAACCGTCCTGTATTGGAGCAGGCTCATGAGATAATATGCATTGTTAAGGAGCTTGAGCTTCTTAAGTGCGAGTTACCGGGCAAATTTGTCGCGGGCTGCATAATCGCTAAGCTCCCCAATTCCTGGAGGAACTTTGCCACCACTCTGAAACATCAGAGGCGTGAATTCTCTGTGGAGGATGTCATTGGCCATCTGAGTGTTGAGCAGAACTCAAGGGCAAAGGACTCGCACGGAAAAGGGGTCGAAGGAACTTCTGTGGCCAATATGGTGCATCAGAAGAACTCAAATTCCCACAAGCTCAGGGGAAAGAACGGTGTCCAACAGACTGCCGACTTTAAGAAGAAGGGTAAGAAGACCTTCAAGAAGAACAAGAAGGATGAGGGCTGCTTTACTTGTGGTTCGGCTGAACATTGGGCCAACAAGTGCCCAAACAAGTTTAAGAAGTCAGGACAGGACTCCAAGTCTGTCAACATGATTGTGAGCAACAATGAAAATGGTGCATCTGGGTACGGTAATTTATTTACTGTTTTTTCAGTGTTTCAGCCTACCGATTGGTGGGTGGATACAGGTGCAGGTGTTCATGTGTGTGCTGACATTTCATTGTTCTCTTCTTACCAGGTCATAGGCCACGGGTCCGTATTGATGGGGAATGGCGCGAGTGCTTCTGTTCATGGTGTTGGCACGGTCGATCTGAAGTTTACTTCGGGAAGGATCGTGCAGCTGAAGAACGTGCAGCATGTCCCCGCCATCAAGAAGAACCTCGTTAGTGGCTCCCTTCTATGTAGAGAAGGGTTTAAGTTGGTATTCGAGTCTAATAAATTAGTTGTTACTAAGTATGGACTATTTGTTGGAAAAGGTTATGAGAGCGGAGGGATGTTCCGCCTTTCCCTCGCAGATTTCTGTAATAAAGTCGTGAACCATATTCATTCGAGTATTAATGAATCTGAGGTTTGGCACTCACGTCTTTGTCACATAAGTTTCGGTGTTATGACGCGGCTAGCCAAGTTGGATTTAATCCCGAGTTTCACTTTAGCCAAAGGTTCTAAGTGCCTTTCATGTGTGCAAGCTAAGCAACCTCGCAAGCCTCATAAGGCCGCGGAGGAGAGACACCTGGCACCATTAGAACTCATACATTCTGATCTTTGTGAGATGAATGGTGTATTGACTAAAGGTGGAAAGAGATACTTCATGACATTGATAGATGATTCCACTAGATATTGCTATGTTTATCTGTTAAATACTAAGGATGAGGCTCTACACTACTTTAAAATCTATAAGGCAGAAGTTGAGAACCAACTTGAAAAGAAAATTAAACGAGTCCGGTCAGACCGTGGTGGAGAGTACTTCTCGAGTGAGTTTGACTCCTTCTGTTCGGAACATGGCATTATTCATGAGAGGACGCCTCCCTATTCACCCCAGTCAAATGGGGTTGCCGAGCGGAAAAACCGTACTCTAACTGATTTGGTTAACGCCATGTTAGATACATCGGGTTTATCCAAGGCATGGTGGGGGGAGGCTATATTGACGGCATGTCATGTCCTGAATAAAGTTCCGACAAAGGATAATGAGATCACTCCCTATGAGAAATGGGCAAAGAAAAGGACGACACTCTCGTACCTGCGCACTTGGGGCTGTTTGGCGAAGGTCAACGTGCCGATCCCCAAAAAGCGTAAGCTTGGACCCAAGACTGTGGACTGCGTTAATTTGGGCTACGCTAAGAACAGCGTTGGCTATAGATTTCTAGTAGTGAAATCTGAGGTACCTGACCAGAAGGTCGGTACAATTATGGAGTCTAAGGATGCTACATTCTTCGAGGATATTTTTCCTATGAGAGATATGCAAAGCACTTCTAGACAGGAATCTGAGGAGACTCCTGAACCTGCCATCCCTATGGAATATTATGAACAAACACATGATGAAAATCCTGAGGAGGATGACGAGGAAACCCTTGGTAGGGGCAAGAGACAAAGGACTGCAAAGACCTTTGGTGATGATTTCTTCGTGTACCTCGTGGATGATACTCCAACTTCTATTTCAGAAGCGTATGCCTCTCCAGAAGCTGACTACTGGAAGGATGCGGTCCGTAGCGAGATGGATTCCATCATGGCTAATGGGACATGGGAGATCACCGACCGTCCCTATGGTTGCAAACCACTGGGATGTAAGTGGGTGTTCAAGAAAAAGCTTAGGCCCGATGGTACGATTGAAAAGTACAAGGCTAGACTTGTGGCCAAGGGCTATGACCAGAAAGAAGAGGAAGATTTCTTCGATACTTATTCACCTGTGGCTAGACTGACCACCATTCGAGTATTACTCTCGTTGGCGGCCTCACATGGTCTTCTCGTCCACCAAATGGATGTCAAGACGGCTTTTCTGAATGGAGAGCTAAATGAGGAAATCTACATGCAACAGCCAGATGGCTTTGTGATAGATGGTCAGGAAAGAAAGGTGTGTAGGTTGCTGAAATCTCTATATGGCCTAAAGCAAGCACCTAAGCAATGGCATGATAAGTTTAATACAACTCTGACATCTGTTGGCTTCGTTGTTAATGAAGCTGACAAATGTGTATACTATCGCCATGGTGGGGGCGAAGGAGTTATACTGTGCTTGTATGTTGATGACATACTGATATTCGGAACCAACCTCAAAGTCATTGAGGAGGTTAAGTCCTTTCTATCTCAGAACTTTGAGATGAAGGATCTTGGTGTGGCTGATGTTATCTTGAATATCAAGCTACTGAGAGATAATGAGGGTGGGATCACACTTCTGCAATCCCATTATGTTGAGAAGGTGTTGAGTCGCTTTGGATATTCGGACTGCACACCATCTCAAACACCATATGATCCTAGCGTGTTGATTCGAAAGTCCAAAGGCATGGCTAAAGATCAATTGAGATACTCTCAAATCATTGGTTCACTGATGTACCTAGCGAGCGCAACGAGGCCTGACATCGCGTTTGCTGTGAGCAAACTGAGCCGGTTTGTTTCCAAACCGGGTGATGTACATTGGCATGCTGTAGAAAGAGTTATGCGCTATCTCAAAGGTACTATGAATTATGGACTTCACTATACCGGAGACCCGTCGGTACTTGAAGGGTATAGTGATGCGAATTGGATCTCTGATGCTGATGAGATGAAGGCCACAACTGGGTATATGTTTACTCTTGGAGGTGGCGCTGTTTCTTGGAAGTCTTGCAAGCAAACGATCTTAACGAGATCGACAATGGAAGCAGAATTAACAGCATTAGACACTTCTGGTGTTGAAGCAGGATGGCTTCGAGATCTTTTGATGGACTTGCCACTGGTTGATAAACCGGTTCCGGCTATCCTTATGAACTGTGATAATCAGACTGTCATCACCAAGGTGAAGAGTTCAAAGGACAACATGAAGTCCAACAAACACATAAGAATGAGATTAAAGGCTGTCAGAAAATTAAGAAACTCCGGAGTGATAGCGTTGGACTATGTCCATACGGCTAAGAATCTGGCAGATCCCTTTACGAAAGGGCTATCACGTGTAGTGATAGATAGTGCATCGAGGGAGATGGGTATGAGACCCACATGAGTTACCATGGTGGTAACCCAACCTATGTGATCGGAGATCCCGTGAAGTAGGACCTGGGGAAACAAGCCAGTGGTGAACTGAGGAGAGTAACTTTACTAACCCACTCCGTTGGAGATGCAATACTCTCAGAAACTGTATGGAAGGATGACTATTGTCTTAATGTGTTCCAAGGCTTATATGTATAAGCAAGATGCTATCCTACAGAGCGATCTTTGGAGGAACACACCTATGTGAGCCCGACTGCTAGTCACAGTCTATGAGATTGGGGTGATCTCTAGTAAACTCATGAATAGGCCAGGAGTGTGACTTATATGCTCCACCCGAGGGGTCAGCCTTCGGCAGCCCAGTACTAGTAAGACATGTGGTGAAACTTCTTTACGCCAAACTGACAATTCAAGGCATAGTCCATTGTTCAGTTGTGAAGGAATGTAGCTACTTGCTCTAGGTGAAGCTCAACCTTAACAGGTCTTCACTGAAACACTAGTATATCAAAACAGTATTTGGAACACAGGACACTATGGTCCCTCGAGATCTGGTGGGGGATTGCTGAAATCTGAGATGGGCTCTAGGCCCATATTGCAATTTCTGAAAAATCTCTAAGGGCCCATGTGGGTTATATGGCACTAGGTGTGGTGGGAAGTTTAGTCCCACCTTGGAAGTGGAAGGAGAGTTGGAGTGGTTTATAAGGGACTCTCTCCCTCATGCTATTGGAGCTTGAGAAGAGGTGAGGCACTCGCGCACTCCTCCTCCTCCGCTCGCCTCGCCACGCCACGCCTCGTCACGACGCGCCGCGGGTTGCGGGATTGAGCCGAGCCGAGCTCACTCCTATGCGCTTCTTTTTGCCGGTCAGGAACGGAGAGTCTTTGACAGGTGGGGTCACGATCTGAGACGTCGGATCGTGGGCTACCGACTTGGACGTGGGTTCAGCCCACGTCTCTCCACGCGCGGCCGCACATATATATGTGGGGCGCTGCCAACCCTAGCCGTCACGAAACAGAACGCATCTCCGCCTCCACGCCCACGTCGTTCCTCTGCTGCTGCTGCCGCCGGCGACTCCGTCCCGTTCACCGCGTACACGGTTGACGGGAGAGCAGGCCTCCGAAACCACGCCTCTCCGGATCCTGTACGGGGAGAGGGGCGATTAGGTTTTTGGGTAGCGACTACGCGACTGCTCGCTTCTGTTCATCTACGTCCGCATCACCTTCATCATCACCATGTCGACCGACACCGACCGTGCCGCCGCTGAGAAAGCCGAGGCCGACAAGAAGGCCGCCGAGGATGCCGCGGCTGCTGTCACCGCCACCGCCACCGCGTGGCCGATTGGAGGGTATACATCGCTTATCCCTCTCGTGTTTCTTTCTGTTGTAGCAGTACTAGCGGTATGCGTAGATGTCTCTACTATATGCGTAGTACATGCTCTGTTAGATCATAATCAGTATGTTATCAATGCTGTCCATGTCATGCTCATGATTTATTCATGGATTAATTTAATCGAAAAACTGCCTATTTTCTCATCAATCCAAAAACCTAATATCTGTAGGAGTTTTTCGAATTCTGGTTTTGCTGCTGCACTGAAACCGTCCCCGTTTACGGGGACGTACTTTAAGCGTTGGCAGACTAAAACCACCTTATGGCTCACGGCCATGAACGTGTTCTGGGTCGCCGGTGTGACTCCTACAGGAACGATCGCTCCTGAACAGGAGAAGGCGTTTAAGGAGGCCACCGTGGTGTTCCTCGGGGCAGTTCTGAGCGTGATTGGAGATAAGCTGGTTGATGCATATTTACATATGCGGTCTGCCAAGGACTTGTGGGAGGCGCTCGAATCTAAGTTCGGGGCTGCCGATGCAGGGAGCGAGATGTATATTATAGAGCAGTTCCACGATTACAAGATGGTTGAAAACCGTCCTGTATTGGAGCAGGCTCATGAGATAATATGCATTGTTAAGGAGCTTGAGCTTCTTAAGTGCGAGTTACCGGGCAAATTTGTCGCGGGCTGCATAATCGCTAAGCTCCCCAATTCCTGGAGGAACTTTGCCACCACTCTGAAACATCAGAGGCGTGAATTCTCTGTGGAGGATGTCATTGGCCATCTGAGTGTTGAGCAGAACTCAAGGGCAAAGGACTCGCACGGAAAAGGGGTCGAAGGAACTTCTGTGGCCAATATGGTGCATCAGAAGAACTCAAATTCCCACAAGCCCAGGGGAAAGAACGGTGTCCAACAGACTGCCGACTTTAAGAAGAAGGGTAAGAAGACCTTCAAGAAGAACAAGAAGGATGAGGGCTGCTTTACTTGTGGTTCGGCTGAACATTGGGCCAACAAGTGCCCAAACAAGTTTAAGAAGTCAGGACAGGACTCCAAGTCTGTCAACATGATTGTGAGCAACAATGAAAATGGTGCATCTGGGTACGGTAATTTATTTACTATTTTTTCAGTGTTTCAGCCTACCGATTGGTGGGTGGATACAGGTGCAGGTGTTCATGTGTGTGCTGACATTTCATTGTTCTCTTCTTACCAGGTCACAGGCCACGGGTCCGTATTGATGGGGAATGGTGCGAGTGCTTCTGTTCATGGTGTTGGCACGGTCGATCTGAAGTTTACTTCGGGAAGGATCGTGCAGCTGAAGAACGTGCAGCATGTCCCCGCCATCAAGAAGAACCTCGTTAGTGGCTCCCTTCTATGTAGAGAAGGGTTTAAGTTGGTATTCGAGTCTAATAAATTAGTTGTTACTAAGTATGGACTATTTGTTGGAAAAGGTTATGAGAGCGGAGGGATGTTCCGCCTTTCCCTCGCAGATTTCTGTAATAAAGTCGTGAACCATATTCATTCGAGTATTAATGAATCTGAGGTTTGGCACTCACGTCTTTGTCACATAAGTTTCGGTGTTATGACGCGGCTAGCCAAGTTGGATTTAATCCCGAGTTTCACTTTAGCCAAAGGTTCTAAGTGCCTTTCATGTGTGCAAGCTAAGCAACCTCGCAAGCCTCATAAGGCCGCGGAGGAGAGACACCTGGCACCATTAGAACTCATACATTCTGATCTTTGTGAGATGAATGGTGTATTGACTAAAGGTGGAAAGAGATACTTCATGACATTGATAGATGATTCCACTAGATATTGCTATGTTTATCTGTTAAATACTAAGGATGAGGCTCTACACTACTTTAAAATCTATAAGGCAGAAGTTGAGAACCAACTTGAAAAGAAAATTAAACGAGTCCGGTCAGACCGTGGTGGAGAGTACTTCTCGAGTGAGTTTGACTCCTTCTGTTCGGAACATGGCATTATTCATGAGAGGACGCCTCCCTATTCACCCCAGTCAAATGGGGTTGCCGAGCGGAAAACCGTACTCTAACTGATTTGGTTAACGCCATGTTAGATACATCGGGTTTATCCAAGGCATGGTGGGGGGAGGCTATATTGACGGCATGTCATGTCCTGAATAAAGTTCCGACAAAGGATAATGAGATCACTCCCTATGAGAAATGGGCAAAGAAAAGGACGACACTCTCGTACCTGCGCACTTGGGGCTGTTTGGCGAAGGTCAACGTGCCGATCCCCAAAAAGCGTAAGCTTGGACCCAAGACTGTGGACTGCGTTAATTTGGGCTACGCTAAGAACAGCGTTGGCTATAGATTTCTAGTAGTGAAATCTGAGGTACCTGACCAGAAGGTCGGTACAATTATGGAGTCTAAGGATGCTACATTCTTCGAGGATATTTTTCCTATGAGAGATATGCAAATCACTTCTAGACAGGAATCTGAGGAGACTCCTGAACCTGCCATCCCTATGGAATATTATGAACAAACACATGATGAAAATCCTGAGGAGGATGACGAGGAAACCCTTGGTAGGGGCAAGAGACAAAGGACTGCAAAGACCTTTGGTGATGATTTCTTCGTGTACCTCGTGGATGATACTCCAACTTCTATTTCAGAAGCGTATGCCTCTCCAGAAGCTGACTACTGGAAGGATGCGGTCCGTAGCGAGATGGATTCCATCATGGCTAATGGGACATGGGAGATCACCGACCGTCCCTATGGTTGCAAACCACTGGGATGTAAGTGGGTGTTCAAGAAAAAGCTTAGGCCCGATGGTACGATTGAAAAGTACAAGGCTAGACTTGTGGCCAAGGGCTATGACCAGAAAGAAGAGGAAGATTTCTTTGATACTTATTCACCTGTGGCTAGACTGACCACCATTCGAGTATTACTCTCGTTGGCGGCCTCACATGGTCTTCTCGTCCACCAAATGGATGTCAAGACGGCTTTTCTGAATGGAGAGCTAAATGAGGAAATCTACATGCAACAGCCAGATGGCTTTGTGATAGATGGTCAGGAAAGAAAGGTGTGTAGTTTGCTGAAATCTCTATATGGCCTAAAGCAAGCACCTAAGCAATGGCATGATAAGTTTAATACAACTCTGACATCTGTTGGCTTCGTTGTTAATGAAGCTGACAAATGTGTATACTATCGCCATGGTGGGGGCGAAGGAGTTATACTGTGCTTGTATGTTGATGACATACTGATATTCGGAACCAACCTCAAAGTCATTGAGGAGGTTAAGTCCTTTCTGTCTCAGAACTTTGAGATGAAGGATCTTGGTGTGGCTGATGTTATCTTGAATATCAAGCTACTGAGAGATAATGAGGGTGGGATCACACTTCTGCAATCCCATTATGTTGAGAAGGTGTTGAGTCGCTTTGGATATTCGGACTGCACACCATCTCAAACACCATATGATCCTAGCGTGTTGATTCGAAAGTCCAAAGGCATGGCTAAAGATCAATTGAGATACTCTCAAATCATTGGTTCACTGATGTACCTAGCGAGCGCAACGAGGCCTGACATCGCGTTTGCTGTGAGCAAACTGAGCCGGTTTGTTTCCAAACCGGGTGATGTACATTGGCATGCTGTAGAAAGAGTTATGCGCTATCTCAAAGGTACTATGAATTATGGACTTCACTATACCGGAGACCCGTCGGTACTTGAAGGGTATAGTGATGCGAATTGGATCTCTGATGCTGATGAGATGAAGGCCACAACTGGGTATATGTTTACTCTTGGAGGTGGCGCTGTTTCTTGGAAGTCTTGCAAGCAAACGATCTTAACGAGATCGACAATGGAAGCAGAATTAACAGCATTAGACACTTCTGGTGTTGAAGCAGGATGGCTTCGAGATCTTTTGATGGACTTGCCACTGGTTGATAAACCGGTTCCGGCTATCCTTATGAACTGTGATAATCAGACTGTCATCACCAAGGTGAAGAGTTCAAAGGACAACATGAAGTCCAACAAACACATAAGAATGAGATTAAAGGCTGTCAGAAAATTAAGAAACTCCGGAGTGATAGCGTTGGACTATGTCCATACGGCTAAGAATCTGGCAGATCCCTTTACGAAAGGGCTATCACGTGTAGTGATAGATAGTGCATCGAGGGAGATGGGTATGAGACCCACATGAGTTACCATGGTGGTAACCCAACCTATGTGATCGGAGATCCCGTGAAGTAGGACCTGGGGAAACAAGCCAGTGGTGAACTGAGGAGAGTAACTTTACTAACCCACTCTGTTGGAGATGCAATACTCTCGGAAACTGTATGGAAGGATGACTATTGTCTTAATGTGTTCCAAGGCTTATATGTATAAGCAAGATGCTATCCTACAGAGCGATCTTTGGAGGAACACACCTATGTGAGCCCGACTGCTAGTCACAGTCTATGAGATTGGGGTGATCTCTAGTAAACTCATGAATAGGCCAGGAGTGTGACTTATATGCTCCACCCGAGGGGTCAGCCTTCGGCAGCCCAGTACTAGTAAGACATGTGGTGAAACTTCTTTACGCCAAACTGACAATTCAAGGCATAGTCCATTGTTCAGTTGTGAAGGAATGTAGCTACTTGCTCTAGGTGAAGCTCAACCTTAACAGGTCTTCACTGAAACACTAGTATATCAAAACAGTATTTGGAACACAGGACACTATGGGCCCTCGAGATCTGGTGGGGGATTGCTGAAATCTGAGATGGGCTCTAGGCCCATATTGCAATTTCTGAAAAATCTCTAAGGGCCCATGTGGGTTATATGGCACTAGGTGTGGTGGGAAGTTTAGTCCCACCTTGGAAATGGAAGGAGAGTTGGAGTGGTTTATAAGGGACTCTCTCCCTCATGCTATTGGAGCTTGAGAAGAGGTGAGGCCCTCACGCACTCCTCCTCCTCCGCTCGCCTCGCCACGCCACGCCTCGTCACGACGCGCCGCGGGTTGCGGGATTGAGCCGAGCCGAGCTCACTCCTATGCGCTTCTTTTTGCCGGTCAGGAACGGAGAGTCTTTGACAGGTGGGGTCACGATCTGAGACGTCGGATCGTGGGCTACCGACTTGGACGTGGGTTCAGCCCACGTCTCTCCACGCGCGGCCGCACATATATATGTGGGGCGCTGCCAACCCTAGCCGTCACGAAACAGAACGCATCTCCGCCTCCACGCCCACGTCGTTCCTCTGCTGCTGCTGCCGCCGGCGACTCCGTCCCTTTCACCGCGTACACGGTTGACGGGAGAGCAGGCCTCCGAAACCACGCCTCTCCGGATCCTGTACGGGGAGAGGGGCGATTAGGTTTTTGGGTAGCGACTACGCGACTGCTCGCTTCTGTTCATCTACGTCCGCATCACCTTCATCATCACCATGTCGACCGACACCGACCGTGCTGCCGCTGAGAAAGCCGAGGCCGACAAGAAGGCCGCCGAGGATGCCGCGGCTGCTGTCACCGCCACCGCCACCGCGTGGCCGATTGGAGGGTATACATCGCTTATCCCTCTCGTGTTTCTTTCTGTTGTAGCAGTACTAGCGGTATGCGTAGATGTCTCTACTATATGCGTAGTACATGCTCTGTTAGATCATAATCAGTATGTTATCAATGCTGTCCATGTCATGCTCATGATTTATTCATGGATTAATTTAATCGAAAAACTGCCTATTTTCTCATCAATCCAAAAACCTAATATCTGTAGGAGTTTTTCGAATTCTGGTTTTGCTGCTGCACTGAAACCGTCCCCGTTTACGGGGACGTACTTTAAGCGTTGGCAGACTAAAACCACCTTATGGCTCACGGCCATGAACGTGTTCTGGGTCGCCGGTGTGACTCCTACAGGAACGATCGCTCCTGAACAGGAGAAGGTGTTTAAGGAGGCCACCGTGGTGTTCCTCGGGGCAGTTCTGAGCGTGATTGGAGATAAGCTGGTTGATGCATATTTACATATGCGGTCTGCCAAGGACTTGTGGGAGGCGCTCGAATCTAAGTTCGGGGCTGCCGATGCAGGGAGCGAGATGTATATTATAGAGCAGTTCCACGATTACAAGATGGTTGAAAACCGTCCTGTATTGGAGCAGGCTCATGAGATAATATGCATTGTTAAGGAGCTTGAGCTTCTTAAGTGCGAGTTACCGGGCAAATTTGTCGCGGGCTGCATAATCGCTAAGCTCCCCAATTCCTGGAGGAACTTTGCCACCACTCTGAAACATCAGAGGCGTGAATTCTCTGTGGAGGATGTCATTGGCCATCTGAGTGTTGAGCAGAACTCAAGGGCAAAGGACTCGCACGGAAAAGGGGTCGAAGGAACTTCTGTGGCCAATATGGTGCATCAGAAGAACTCAAATTCCCACAAGCCCAGGGGAAAGAACGGTGTCCAACAGACTGCCGACTTTAAGAAGAAGGGTAAGAAGACCTTCAAGAAGAACAAGAAGGATGAGGGCTGCTTTACTTGTGGTTCGGCTGAACATTGGGCCAACAAGTGCCCAAACAAGTTTAAGAAGTCAGGACAGGACTCCAAGTCTGTCAACATGATTGTGAGCAACAATGAAAATGGTGCATCTGGGTACGGTAATTTATTTACTGTTTTTTCAGTGTTTCAGCCTACCGATTGGTGGGTGGATACAGGTGCAGGTGTTCATGTGTGTGCTGACATTTCATTGTTCTCTTCTTACCAGGTCACAGGCCACGGGTCCGTATTGATGGGGAATGGTGCGAGTGCTTCTGTTCATGGTGTTGGCACGGTCGATCTGAAGTTTACTTCGGGAAGGATCGTGCAGCTGAAGAACGTGCAGCATGTCCCCGCCATCAAGAAGAACCTCGTTAGTGGCTCCCTTCTATGTAGAGAAGGGTTTAAGTTGGTATTCGAGTCTAATAAATTAGTTGTTACTAAGTATGGACTATTTGTTGGAAAAGGTTATGAGAGCGGAGGGATGTTCCGCCTTTCCCTCGCAGATTTCTGTAATAAAGTCGTGAACCATATTCATTCGAGTATTAATGAATCTGAGGTTTGGCACTCACGTCTTTGTCACATAAGTTTCGGTGTTATGACGCGGCTAGCCAAGTTGGATTTAATCCCGAGTTTCACTTTAGCCAAAGGTTCTAAGTGCCTTTCATGTGTGCAAGCTAAGCAACCTCGCAAGCCTCATAAGGCCGCGGAGGAGAGACACCTGGCACCATTAGAACTCATACATTCTGATCTTTGTGAGATGAATGGTGTATTGACTAAAGGTGGAAAGAGATACTTCATGACATTGATAGATGATTCCACTAGATATTGCTATGTTTATCTGTTAAATACTAAGGATGAGGCTCTACACTACTTTAAAATCTATAAGGCAGAAGTTGAGAACCAACTTGAAAAGAAAATTAAACGAGTCCGGTCAGACCGTGGTGGAGAGTACTTCTCGAGTGAGTTTGACTCCTTCTGTTCGGAACATGGCATTATTCATGAGAGGACGCCTCCCTATTCACCCCAGTCAAATGGGGTTGCCGAGCGGAAAACCGTACTCTAACTGATTTGGTTAACGCCATGTTAGATACATCGGGTTTATCCAAGGCATGGTGGGGGGAGGCTATATTGACGGCATGTCATGTCCTGAATAAAGTTCCGACAAAGGATAGTGAGATCACTCCCTATGAGAAATGGGCAAAGAAAAGGACGACACTCTCGTACCTGCGCACTTGGGGCTGTTTGGCGAAGGTCAACGTGCCGATCCCCAAAAAGCGTAAGCTTGGACCCAAGACTGTGGACTGCGTTAATTTGGGCTACGCTAAGAACAGCGTTGGCTATAGATTTCTAGTAGTGAAATCTGAGGTACCTGACCAGAAGGTCGGTACAATTATGGAGTCTAAGGATGCTACATTCTTCGAGGATATTTTTCCTATGAGAGATATGCAAAGCACTTCTAGACAGGAATCTGAGGAGACTCCTGAACCTGCCATCCCTATGGAATATTATGAACAAACACATGATGAAAATCCTGAGGAGGATGACGAGGAAACCCTTGGTAGGGGCAAGAGACAAAGGACTGCAAAGACCTTTGGTGATGATTTCTTCGTGTACCTCGTGGATGATACTCCAACTTCTATTTCAGAAGCGTATGCCTCTCCAGAAGCTGACTACTGGAAGGATGCGGTCCGTAGCGAGATGGATTCCATCATGGCTAATGGGACATGGGAGATCACCGACCGTCCCTATGGTTGCAAACCACTGGGATGTAAGTGGGTGTTCAAGAAAAAGCTTAGGCCCGATGGTACGATTGAAAAGTACAAGGCTAGACTTGTGGCCAAGGGCTATGACCAGAAAGAAGAGGAAGATTTCTTTGATACTTATTCACCTGTGGCTAGACTGACCACCATTCGAGTATTACTCTCGTTGGCGGCCTCACATGGTCTTCTCGTCCACCAAATGGATGTCAAGACGGCTTTTCTGAATGGAGAGCTAAATGAGGAAATCTACATGCAACAGCCAGATGGCTTTGTGATAGATGGTCAGGAAAGAAAGGTGTGTAGTTTGCTGAAATCTCTATATGGCCTAAAGCAAGCACCTAAGCAATGGCATGATAAGTTTAATACAACTCTGACATCTGTTGGCTTCGTTGTTAATGAAGCTGACAAATGTGTATACTATCGCCATGGTGGGGGCGAAGGAGTTATACTGTGCTTGTATGTTGATGACATACTGATATTCGGAACCAACCTCAAAGTCATTGAGGAGGTTAAGTCCTTTCTGTCTCAGAACTTTGAGATGAAGGATCTTGGTGTGGCTGATGTTATCTTGAATATCAAGCTACTGAGAGATAATGAGGGTGGGATCACACTTCTGCAATCCCATTATGTTGAGAAGGTGTTGAGTCGCTTTGGATATTCGGACTGCACACCATCTCAAACACCATATGATCCTAGCGTGTTGATTCGAAAGTCCAAAGGCATGGCTAAAGATCAATTGAGATACTCTCAAATCATTGGTTCACTGATGTACCTAGCGAGCGCAACGAGGCCTGACATCGCGTTTGCTGTGAGCAAACTGAGCCGGTTTGTTTCCAAACCGGGTGATGTACATTGGCATGCTGTAGAAAGAGTTATGCGCTATCTCAAAGGTACTATGAATTATGGACTTCACTATACCGGAGACCCGTCGGTACTTGAAGGGTATAGTGATGCGAATTGGATCTCTGATGCTGATGAGATGAAGGCCACAACTGGGTATATGTTTACTCTTGGAGGTGGCGCTGTTTCTTGGAAGTCTTGCAAGCAAACGATCTTAACGAGATCGACAATGGAAGCAGAATTAACAGCATTAGACACTTCTGGTGTTGAAGCAGGATGGCTTCGAGATCTTTTGATGGACTTGCCACTGGTTGATAAACCGGTTCCGGCTATCCTTATGAACTGTGATAATCAGACTGTCATCACCAAGGTGAAGAGTTCAAAGGACAACATGAAGTCCAACAAACACATAAGAATGAGATTAAAGGCTGTCAGAAAATTAAGAAACTCCGGAGTGATAGCGTTGGACTATGTCCATACGGCTAAGAATCTGGCAGATCCCTTTACGAAAGGGCTATCACGTGTAGTGATAGATAGTGCATCGAGGGAGATGGGTATGAGACCCACATGAGTTACCATGGTGGTAACCCAACCTATGTGATCGGAGATCCCGTGAAGTAGGACCTGGGGAAACAAGCCAGTGGTGAACTGAGGAGAGTAACTTTACTAACCCACTCCGTTGGAGATGCAGTACTCTCGGAAACTGTATGGAAGGATGACTATTGTCTTAATGTGTTCCAAGGCTTATATGTATAAGCAAGATGCTATCCTACAGAGCGATCTTTGGAGGAACACACCTATGTGAGCCCGACTGCTAGTCACAGTCTATGAGATTGGGGTGATCTCTAGTAAACTCATGAATAGGCCAGGAGTGTGACTTATATGCTCCACCCGAGGGGTCAGCCTTCGGCAGCCCAGTACTAGTAAGACATGTGGTGAAACTTCTTTACGCCAAACTGACAATTCAAGGCATAGTCCATTGTTCAGTTGTGAAGGAATGTAGCTACTTGCTCTAGGTGAAGCTCAACCTTAACAGGTCTTCACTGAAACACTAGTATATCAAAACAGTATTTGGAACACAGGACACTATGGGCCCTCGAGATCTGGTGGGGGATTGCTGAAATCTGAGATGGGCTCTAGGCCCATATTGCAATTTCTGAAAAATCTCTAAGGGCCCATGTGGGTTATATGGCACTAGGTGTGGTGGGAAGTTTAGTCCCACCTTGGAAGTGGAAGGAGAGTTGGAGTGGTTTATAAGGGACTCTCTCCCTCATGCTATTGGAGCTTGAGAAGAGGTGAGGCCCTCACGCACTCCTCCTCCTCCGCTCGCCTCGCCACGCCACGCCTCGTCACGACGCGCCGCGGGTTGCGGGATTGAGCCGAGCCGAGCTCACTCCTATGCGCTTCTTTTTGCCGGTCAGGAACGGAGAGTCTTTGACAGGTGGGGTCACGATCTGAGACGTCGGATCGTGGGCTACCGACTTGGACGTGGGTTCAGCCCACGTCTCTCCACGCGCGGCCGCACATATATATGTGGGGCGCTGCCAACCCTAGCCGTCACGAAACAGAACGCATCTCCGCCTCCACGCCCACGTCGTTCCTCTGCTGCTGCTGCCGCCGGCGACTCCGTCCCGTTCACCGCGTACACGGTTGACGGGAGAGCAGGCCTCCGAAACCACGCCTCTCCGGATCCTGTACGGGGAGAGGGGCGATTAGGTTTTTGGGTAGCGACTACGCGACTGCTCGCTTCTGTTCATCTACGTCCGCATCACCTTCATCATCACCATGTCGACCGACACCGACCGTGCTGCCGCTGAGAAAGCCGAGGCCGACAAGAAGGCCGCCGAGGATGCCGCGGCTGCTGTCACCGCCACCGCCACCGCGTGGCCGATTGGAGGGTATACATCGCTTATCCCTCTCGTGTTTCTTTCTGTTGTAGCAGTACTAGCGGTATGTGTAGATGTCTCTACTATATGCGTAGTACATGCTCTGTTAGATCATAATCAGTATGTTATCAATGCTGTCCATGTCATGCTCATGATTTATTCATGGATTAATTTAATCGAAAAACTGCCTATTTTCTCATCAATCCAAAAACCTAATATCTGTAGGAGTTTTTCGAATTCTGGTTTTGCTGCTGCACTGAAACCATCCCCGTTTACGGGGACGTACTTTAAGCGTTGGCAGACTAAAACCACCTTATGGCTCACGGCCATGAACGTGTTCTGGGTCGCCGGTGTGACTCCTACAGGAACGATCGCTCCTGAACAGGAGAAGGCGTTTAAGGAGGCCACCGTGGTGTTCCTCGGGGCAGTTCTGAGCGTGATTGGAGATAAGCTGGTTGATGCATATTTACATATGCGGTCTGCCAAGGACTTGTGGGAGGCGCTCGAATCTAAGTTCGGGGCTGCCGATGCAGGGAGCGAGATGTATATTATAGAGCAGTTCCACGATTACAAGATGGTTGAAAACCGTCCTGTATTGGAGCAGGCTCATGAGATAATATGCATTGTTAAGGAGCTTGAGCTTCTTAAGTGCGAGTTACCGGGCAAATTTGTCGCGGGCTGCATAATCGCTAAGCTCCCCAATTCCTGGAGGAACTTTGCCACCACTCTGAAACATCAGAGGCGTGAATTCTCTGTGGAGGATGTCATTGGCCATCTGAGTGTTGAGCAGAACTCAAGGGCAAAGGACTCGCACGGAAAAGGGGTCGAAGGAACTTCTGTGGCCAATATGGTGCATCAGAAGAACTCAAATTCCCACAAGCCCAGGGGAAAGAACGGTGTCCAACAGACTGCCGACTTTAAGAAGAAGGGTAAGAAGACCTTCAAGAAGAACAAGAAGGATGAGGGCTGCTTTACTTGTGGTTCGGCTGAACATTGGGCCAACAAGTGCCCAAACAAGTTTAAGAAGTCAGGACAGGACTCCAAGTCTGTCAACATGATTGTGAGCAACAATGAAAATGGTGCATCTGGGTACGGTAATTTATTTACTGTTTTTTCAGTGTTTCAGCCTACCGATTGGTGGGTGGATACAGGTGCAGGTGTTCATGTGTGTGCTGACATTTCATTGTTCTCTTCTTACCAGGTCACAGGCCACGGGTCCGTATTGATGGGGAATGGCGCGAGTGCTTCTGTTCATGGTGTTGGCACGGTCGATCTGAAGTTTACTTCTGGAAGGATCGTGCAGCTGAAGAACGTGCAGCATGTCCCCGCCATCAAGAAGAACCTCGTTAGTGGCTCCCTTCTATGTAGAGAAGGGTTTAAGTTGGTATTCGAGTCTAATAAATTAGTTGTTACTAAGTATGGACTATTTGTTGGAAAAGGTTATGAGAGCGGAGGGATGTTCTGCCTTTCCCTCGCAGATTTCTGTAATAAAGTCGTGAACCATATTCATTCGAGTATTAATGAATCTGAGGTTTGGCACTCACGTCTTTGTCACATAAGTTTCGGTGTTATGACGCGGCTAGCCAAGTTGGATTTAATCCCGAGTTTCACTTTAGCCAAAGGTTCTAAGTGCCTTTCATGTGTGCAAGCTAAGCAACCTCGCAAGCCTCATAAGGCCGCGGAGGAGAGACACCTGGCACCATTAGAACTCATACATTCTGATCTTTGTGAGATGAATGGTGTATTGACTAAAGGTGGAAAGAGATACTTCATGACATTGATAGATGATTCCACTAGATATTGCTATGTTTATCTGTTAAATACTAAGGATGAGGCTCTACACTACTTTAAAATCTATAAGGCAGAAGTTGAGAACCAACTTGAAAAGAAAATTAAACGAGTCCAGTCAGACCGTGGTGGAGAGTACTTCTCGAGTGAGTTTGACTCCTTCTGTTCGGAACATGGCATTATTCATGAGAGGACGCCTCCCTATTCACCCCAGTCAAATGGGGTTGCCGAGCGGAAAACCGTACTCTAACTGATTTGGTTAACGCCATGTTAGATACATCGGGTTTATCCAAGGCATGGTGGGGGGAGGCTATATTGACGGCATGTCATGTCCTGAATAAAGTTCCGACAAAGGATAATGAGATCACTCCCTATGAGAAATGGGCAAAGAAAAGGACGACACTCTCGTACCTGCGCACTTGGGGCTGTTTGGCGAAGGTCAACGTGCCGATCCCCAAAAAGCGTAAGCTTGGACCCAAGACTGTGGACTGCGTTAATTTGGGCTACGCTAAGAACAGCGTTGGCTATAGATTTCTAGTAGTGAAATCTGAGGTACCTGACCAGAAGGTCGGTACAATTATGGAGTCTAAGGATGCTACATTCTTCGAGGATATTTTTCCTATGAGAGATATGCAAAGCACTTCTAGACAGGAATCTGAGGAGACTCCTGAACCTGCCATCCCTATGGAATATTATGAACAAACACATGATGAAAATCCTGAGGAGGATGACGAGGAAACCCTTGGTAGGGGCAAGAGACAAAGGACTGCAAAGACCTTTGGTGATGATTTCTTCGTGTACCTCGTGGATGATACTCCAACTTCTATTTCAGAAGCGTATGCCTCTCCAGAAGCTGACTACTGGAAGGATGCGGTCCGTAGCGAGATGGATTCCATCATGGCTAATGGGACATGGGAGATCACCGACCGTCCCTATGGTTGCAAACCACTGGGATGTAAGTGGGTGTTCAAGAAAAAGCTTAGGCCCGATGGTACGATTGAAAAGTACAAGGCTAGACTTGTGGCCAAGGGCTATGAC